>OU898276.1:191927756-193127756 GCA_918026665.1 Diabrotica balteata | reverse complement strand
TCGAAAAAACTAACGAATATCATATCCCGCTATACATGGCATTTATTGACTTTGAGAAGGCATTTGATAGTGTGGAACACTGGGCAGTACAGAATTCCCTACAAAACAGCAGAATAGACTACCGATATACCGACTTAATTACAAATATATACAACAAGGCAACAACAACTATTAAGCTAATGAAACAAACGGAGCCTATTAAAATAAACCGAGGAGTAAGACAAGGAGATACCATATCGCCCAAGTTATTTAACCAAGCGCTAGAAGATGTTTTTAAACGACTACACTGGGATGACTTGGGAATTAATATAAACGGGCAAAATCTGAATCATTTACGATATGCTGATGATATTGTATTAATAACAGAAAAAAGTGAAGAATTACAAAGAATGATGGAAGAACTAGATAGAGAATCGACAAAAATTGGACTCAAGATGAATTATAGTAAAACAAAAACCATGACTAATCAACCAGAAGAACTTATGATTACAGTGGCACAAACAAAAATAGAACAAGTAAAAGAGTATATATATCTAGGCCAAATCACTAAATTAAATAAAGAAAATCAGACCGAAGAAATAAAGAGAAGAATAAGATTGGCCTGGGCATCATTCGGAAAACTGTCTTATATTCTAAAGAATTCAAAATACCCCCAATACTTAAAAACGAGAGTCTTCAATCAATGTATACTCCCTGTCCTCACATATGGCTCTCAGACATGGACGTTTACAAAGGAAAATATGGAAAAAATAGCAAAGACAGAAAGATCCATGGAAAGACAAATGCTGAACATTAAACTATCAGACAAAAAAGAAACGAATGGATCCGTAATAAAACAAAAGTGAAAGATGTCTCAACCCAAGTAGCAAAGCTTAAATGGAAGTTCGCCGGACACACCCTAAGGCAGAAAGATGAAAGATGGACTAAAACAATTATACATTGGAGACCATGGAATCACAAACGTAAAAGGGGAAGGCCACAAATGCGATGGTCAGATGACCTGAAGAAACACGCCGGGTCAAAATGGATGCAAATTGCCCAAGATAGAGAGGCATGGAAGAAGGAGGAGGAGGCCTATATCCAAGGATGGATTTTAAGGGCTGTATAGATAGATATATTATATTTATATTTATGTTATATTTAACAATATTAAAATAATTGTATAGTATGCCTATGATTGTCAATTTAAAGATAATACTCCTTGATCACATTCAGTTGTGAACAATTGTTCTAAAAATGGTTTCAGGAGATATATTTTAATTACAAAGAAATTACAATTTGACGTTAACTGTCTAATCAAGCACTAAGTACTTTTACGCATGATACTATGACCACAGAGTAATAAACAATCAGAATGTCCACTCTCAGATACCGCCATGTTTTAGAAGGAAATACATAACACAGACATATGATTTGTGAGGTTATGTAATTGTTTATATTTATGTTTAATTATATTATTATTTATGTTATTATATTTAACAATGTTAACATAATTGTATAGTATGTCTATGATTGCCATAAGTCAATTAAACGAATGGCGAAAAAATGGCGAATCGTCTGCGCGAAGGAGATGCGCGTACTTAATTTTCCATGGAGAGTGGGTATTCTGATTGTTTATTATTCTGTTCTATGACTAAGAAGATAAGATATTGCGCATAAGTCGTGACGTCATTGGAGAGTTGGACGTTCGAAATGTCAGTTTTCTGTACGTATCAATAAATAATATTTAATAAATAGTTTGGAGATATCCTTATGTGTACGATTATTGTAATTATTAAACCTTTTAACTTATTTTCGTCTAGTAATTTCATCACAGAATGACACTAAATCCCATTTAACTTTAACAAGAATTCAAATTCTACTCTCCAATGACGGCATGCGAGAACACGACCGATTTTGTGCTACGGGAAGATCCTATCTTGTTAGTTATAGTATCATGCTTTTACGATTTTATAACTGATAAACTAGGCATAGCATTAAATTATTTGAGTTTTGACAAATAACATTAATTTGAATTTATAGGAAATTTTTTTTTCGTGATAACTGATAACTATTATGTGTTAGGCTTAAATAGAAAAAAATTTTATCAAAAATTTCATAACATATGTTAATTGTGACTATTGACATTTGTGCTTTATGTATACCTATTATACAAATTTTAAGATAAATCTGGTGTTGTCAAAGACGCTGCGCCTACCCTGGACAGCATCTCCTCCGCGAACGAACGCAACGGCAGGCACCGTCGGCCGACTAGCGCGCGAGCGAGAGAGAAAGGGGGAGAAAGAGACGGCACCAGCTTGCGCTACCACGTGAATACATCGGAAACGCCATTTATAAAGGCAGGATGACTTCCATTTGGTTACATCCTCATTCGGAGTCTCGAAGGAATTTTCAACCGACAAAAAAAACTCGATGATCGGCCACGTTTCACTGTTCTAAAGATTATGTGCTTCCGGTGGATCTCTTCAGTGATGGGATGGGAGTACCTACCGCTTTATTCGCGCTCATAGTGACAGAAAAATACCGTTCGAAAGTTGTTAATTTGATTTAAGTATTTTTGAAACAGCTACGTTGAGATAACTGACTAACCATAAGTTAAACCTTTCAAAAAAATAATAAAAAGGAAGTGAAGTAATAGTGAATAAAAACAAAAATGAAAGCAAACCTATACGTAAAAATTTTACAAAACCAACCAAAATACGATATGTAAGCAGACTGAAGTCAACGAGAAAAAAGTGATTTACGCTATCATTTATAATAATCCAGAATAGCTCTATTAAATACCTCTTTCCTCAGGGCTTTTGGACAATGATCCCATATGATTAATAGAACATGTGAAGGATTGGAGAGTAAATTATAAATTATCTTGTAGATTTTTGATATGTTCTCTATACTAATGATCTTGTTTCGTTTCATCCTACTGTATCGTTTACATAGCCTGCCATTTTTGCTGGTATTATTGTTTATTCTCATACTTCTGTCTCAACATCTCCAAAATCTGCTTTACATGATGGTGTGATAACTATATTGCTCAACTTAAATGAAATATTGTCAATTGTAAACGGTTTTTCTATGTATAGAACTTAGAAGTGGAATAAAACATATATGATTTTTTTAAATTGACATGAAATTACTTTATTCGAAAGATAATCTTTAGGCATTTTAATTTAAATATGATTTCTGGCATATGTCCGCCACGGCTGGCTCTGACGTAGGTCAGACATTTGTCATATGACGTAGGCCTATGACGTAGGACAGTATCTGAAGGTCCAATTTTCGATGACATTTTCGAACATATGTGGTCAATAGTTTCAGGCTTATCGGCGTAGACTAGCGACTTCACATAACCCCACAGAAAATAGTCTGTGGGGTCAACCACTAGTTGGTGTAGGCATGTTTTCTTTATCTAATGGCTATGCAATTAGTAGTGGAACTCTTGGATTTATTTTCCCTTCGAGGCTCTGCTTGATACTTACTCAATTCTTCAATTTATTTGTTTTTTAATAATAATAATAATAATAATAATAATAATAATACCTTAACTCAGATTACTAATTTAAGAAACTTATTTTCAGGTGCAGGCGGAGACATCTACTCTTCATCGCGCGATTTGTGCAGTAGATGATACAACACCGATCAAACTGAGGGAACAAGAAATGCGCATAGACCATCTTACTAAGAACGAAAAAATGCGCATCTGGATGGGTAAACCTCTACACGGGCGACATCCGAATGAGGTCAGTCAAGACTATGTCGATAATATAGCGTCGAACTATTGGCTGATATCAGGAAAGATGTTCCCTAAAACAGAAGGTTCATTACTCGCCATTCAGGATCAGGTTATACCAACCAAAAATTACCTGAAATATATTGTCAAAGACCCTCAGGTCCAAAACGACAAATGCCGATATGGATGCCAAACCCAAGAAACGATCCAACATCTTACCGGAGGCTGCCAGGCATTTGCTGCAACTGAATATAAGGAACGGCATGACTCAGTAGGGAAGTTCCTCCATCAAGAGATAGCTATTAAACTGGGACTTCTACAAACAAACCATCTCTCATATTATCAATACGTTCCAGAGAGTATGCTTGAGAATGACAACTACAAGCTATACTGGGATCGAACTGTGCTCACAGACCAAACTGTAGCACATAATAGACCAGATCTCGTGCTAGTTAATAAACTAACAAGACAAACAACTCTAATCGATGTGGCGATACCTAACAACAATAATCTGCGTGTTAAGTACAACGAAAAGATCGCCAAGTACAGAGATCTGGAAATACAAATAAGGAGACAATGGAGAATGGAAAGTACCCAGATGATACCTATTATTCTTTCTACCACTGGAGTCATTCCGAAGAACCTCCTAGAAAACATAAAAAAGCTGGGTCTAAATGAACATCTTATAAGATCATGCAGAAATCTGTGCTACTTTCGACGTCCAAATGCGTGCGAAAATTTTTGGGAGATACACCGACGTACCAAGTCACCTAGGACTCGATAACATGGAAAGAGTCCCACCAGAGCTCAATCCTTTTGATACCGTAGGTATCTGGGATGAGTGAATTTTCCCCTTAGAGGGAGTGTGAGCCGTATGGCTAAATCTGGATACCTTAACATTAAAAATTTGTTTAACATTTGCTTAACATTAAAAAAAATACTAAACACCTACACCTACCTGAAATATATCCTCAAAGTTCCTTAGGTCCAAAATGACAAATGCCGATATGGATGCCAAGCTCAGGAAACTATCCAACATCTTATCGGGGGCTGTCAGGCATTTGCTGCAACTAAATATAAGGAACGGCACGACGCAGTAGGAAACATCCTTCATGAAGAGATAGCTATCAAACTGGAAGTTCTTCAAACAAATTATCTTCCATATAATCAACACGTTCCTGAGAGTATACTTGAGAATGACAACTACAAGCTATACTGGGACCGCACGGTGCTCACAGACCAAATAGTGGCACATAATAGACCAGATCTCATACTAGTTAATAAACTAAAGAGACAAACAACATTAATTGATGTAGCGATACCCAACAACAATAATCTTCATGTTAAACAGAATGAAAAAATCGCCAAGTACAGGGATCTGGAAATTCAAATACGAAGACAGTGGAGAATGAAAAGTACCCATAGAATACCTATTATTCTCTCTACTACTGGAGTCATTTCAAATAACCTCTTAGAAAACATAAAAAAGCTAGGTCTGAATGAACATCTTTACAAGACCATGCAGAAAACTGTACTATTCTCAACGTCCAGATGTGTACGAAATTTTTTGGGAGATACTCCAGCATATCAAGTCACCTTGGGCTCGATAACACGGAAAGATTCCCACCAGAGCTTAATCCTTTTTATACCGTAGGTATCTGGGATGAGTGAATTTTCCCCTTAGAGGGAGTCTGAGCCGTATGGCTAAATCTGGATAATAATAATCTTTTTTTAATAATCTTGGCACTCATGACCGAATGATCAGCTGAAATATTCTTAATGATAATGAAGTCTATTAGATCAGTGGTCTTGCCAAAAGCCAAAAATTGCACGCCTAAAGTTAGGACCTCTGACCAGAGTAAATGAAAGGTAAAGTATGCTATACTTACAGTTTCATAAGACCCATAACTATAGGTACTTAATGTCTCAAATCAATGATGGAAAATCTCAGAGACGAATCGATTCAACTCACTACTCCATATAGAACAGGTGTCAACATTAACATTAAATTTTGTGCAATTTTATACATATATATATATATATATATATATATATATATATATATATATATATAATATATATATATAGTATAATGGTAAGGTTAATTGGGTTAGCAGCTGAATAATGAAAGCCAAAGTGTGCTCTTTTCAACGACTTCGTTATATTTCGTTAAATTTCTTTAACATCTTCAGACGAATGCTACAATATGTTACAAAATGGTGAAATTGTGTATTTTACATAAGATGTAGTGAAACACTTACTTGTGTGAGGTTGCAGGCAAAAGTGGTATTTGAAAGTTCCATGTTGAAAAACTTTTTTGAAGATTTTTTATAGCAAAAAAAAAGGAATAAGTTATATGTGTTATATGGTGGCTTGAAAACTCAAACAATACAAGTGCATTTTTGTTATTTTCCTCCAGTGTGCTAGTACAATACAAATATTAAAAAACATTGAACATTTAAGAAACAAAACAGTTAAAACACAACTACATATCACATTGTCATTTTTTGGACCAGGTCGAGTCAACCTATGCACAAAAGGAGGTGGAAATCTAGTATGTACCTCAAGGTTAATGTGTCTTGTCAGCTATCATATTAGTAGATGTCAGCCAGAAAACTAAAGCTGTGTTCAGTTTATGTGTAAAGTTACATTTAATTGAAAATTATGTTATGTTAATTTAAGACAATTAAATTCTGTTATTAATAAATACATATAGAATTTATTTATTTCTTTGTGATTATTCCTTTTAAAGTTATTTTAATTATTGTTATTACTCTTAAGAATTTTATTTCTTGGAAAAATGCAACAATTGCAGTAATAATGATTAAGTTTCTACTTCAATTGGATGGTCAGAAGAGTTTTATAGACAATATTATACTATTCAGAATATTACAGTTTCTTGACTCGATTATTAAACTAAAATGATTAAAAAATGATTAAAAACTAAATGATAAAACTCTTCTGACCATCCAATTGAAGTAGAAACTTAATCATTATTACTGCAATTGTTGCATTTTTCCAGGAAATAAAATTCTTAAGAGTAATAACAATAATTAAAATAACTTTAAAAGAAATAATCACAAAGAAATAAATAAATTCTATATGTATTTATTAATAACAGAATTTAATTGTCTTAAATTAACATAACATAATTTTCAATTAAATGTAACTTTACACATAAACTGAACACAGCTTTAGTTTTCTGGCTGACATCTACTAATATGATAGCTGACAAGACACATTAACCTTGAGGTACATACTAGATTTCCACCTCCTTTGTGCATAGGTTGACTAGACCTGGTCCAAAAAATGACAATGTGATATGTAGTTGTGTTTTAACTGTTTTGTTTCTTAAATGTTCAATGTTTTTTAATATTTGTATTGTACTAGCACACTGGAGGAAAATAACAAAAATGCACTTGTATTGTTTGAGTTTTCAAGCCACCATATAACACATATAACTTATTCCTTTTTTTTTGCTATAAAAAATCTTCAAAAAAGTTTTTCAACATGGAACTTTCAAATACCACTTTTGCCTGCAACCTCACACAAGTAAGTGTTTCACTACATCTTATGTAAAATACACAATTTCACCATTTTGTAACATATTGTAGCATTCGTCTGAAGATGTTAAAGAAATTTAACGAAATATAACGAAGTCGTTGAAAAGAGCACACTTTGGCTTTCATTATTCAGCTGCTAACCCAATTAACCTTACCATTATACTAATTAATAATTGGACAGCTGTGATCATTCTTCCTATATATATATATATATAATATATATATATATATATATATATATTATATATATATATAATATATGTATATATATATAATATATATATATTTATATATATATATATATATATATATATATATATATATGTATAAAATGGCGAAAGCTTGACTTTTAATAAAAGACACTCCACTTTGAAGCACCCGTTTTTTATTGCTTCCTTAGTATTGGGTCGTTCCCGTTACCTTCAACTGTCTATATATATATATATTATATATATATATATATATATATATATATATATATATATATATATTATAATATATATATTATATATATATATATATATATATATATATATATATATATATAAGGAAAATTCAACTGAAAATAAAAGTAACTTATAGTAACGTTCCTAAAAAGTCACGGTTATAAAATACCGCTCCAAAATAGTCTTTCACGATCACTATCATCCTCCTTCCTATCTCTGATATATTTTATTTCTTCTCGAATCAAGAGACGATCGAGTCTCGTCGACGCAATCCATCTGATACAGTTATATATCGAATTATATTTCTAAATTACGGAGCTAGAGATCTCGTAGTTACCGTGAAATAGATGAAGCGGACGAATGCTGGCTTGCTCGATCTTATTTTCGTTTCACTTCAATAGGATCGTGGTTTTTCTAGTTCAGTGTACAACCGGAGAATTTGATAGGCACATGCAGTTGAACAAAATGTTTCTAGCCTAGAAATTATTTAAGAGATGGATGGTTTTGATTAAAATTGTGCTTCATTAGCAATTATAGTAATATTATGACTAGTGAACTATTACAAAAATTTACACAGTTCATGAAAATCCAGATAGTTATGTATGAAAAACTTTTTAATAAATATTTTTTATGTACCTACGTATCATTAAGTATCATCATCATCATTATCAACCTGTGTGCGTCCACTGCTGGACATAAGTCTCCCTCAGCTCTTTCCATCTGCCTCTGTGTTGTGCGGATTGCATCCAGTTATTACTAACACGCTTAGGTCGTTTTCAGTCCATTTAGTTGGTGGGCGTCTTCTGCTCCGTATTGTTTCTTGCCTTGGTTTCCACTCTAAAATACGTTTTGTCCATAGGTTTTCTGATAATCTAGCAACGTGTCCTGCTCAATTCCATTTTAACGACGCGATGTTTTCATAGCGTCTGTCGTTTTTGTTCTACGACGTATTTATTCGCTTGGGATACGCTCTCCCAGAGAAACACCCAACATCTGGCACTCCATAGCCATCTGAGTCACGCGATTCTTATTAACTATCTTTTTTATCAGTGTTAATGTTTCCGATCCATAAGTGAGTACAGGTAACACACATTGGTCAAAGATTTTCCTTTTGAGGCATATCGGTAGATTTGCTTTAAATACGTAGTTTAATTTACCAAACGCTGCCCAGGCTAATCCTATGCGACGTGGTCAGTGGTATCACATGTCTGGTTATCTCAGCCCAACCAAATTTCATGTCCTAGGTACTTATACGATGTAATCTGCACAATATCCCTTCCATCAACAGCAATATTTCGATTTAGTACCGGATTAGTCATTATTTGTGTTTTGTTCATATTAACACGTTCATGCCATCGTGTAGCACATGTGGTACATGCCGGCTCATCTTAACAGCCGTCATGTACCACATGTGGTACACAGTGCATTTTATATTTAATCGTATTTAAAAACGTTACGGCTGTATAGAAACCGTAGGAAACAAGTTACGGCTGTATGTAAAGGTGGTACATGACTTGTGGTACATTCGGTTGTAAGTCGGATCATTTTTGTATTTATTATCGCATTATTTTGAAGAAACTACTAAAATAATTGAGTTTAGCAATATTTGCAATTTTATTTTATTTAGGCAATTATATTTTGATACAGGACATAAAAAACAACTAAAACCTAACATATTACATATGATACAAACTTAGAACACAAAAAAAATAAACCTAACTTATTTACGCTTTGAAAAACAACAAAAAATTAAAACTAATAGAACTTATTAAAAGTAAAAAAAGTGTTAATCTTAAAAGTAAGAATTTATGAATTTTTTTCGTTAAACCATTCTAAACACATTGGCGGTTTAAGGTGACAATCATCGCAGTAGGCCATTACTCTCTTAGCTTTGGCTCTTGCTTCCTTTGATCTACTTTTTAGTTTTTTAGTTTTTTATTTCATGTGTCGATTTTGCGTTTCTTCTCGGTACCGGTACGTCTTGTTCGTCATCTATTTCTTCTTCATTGTCTTCCTCAATAAGCAGTGCTTGTATTAAAAGTTCTCTAAATTGTAAAGTATCAATTTTTTTTATATTCTTCTGATAAATTACCCATTAATTTACAACAGCGGTTCATAAAATGAATTTCAAAGACAGCCTTCTTATACCACTTAATCGTTTTCCTCAGGCATATGAAGACATTTGGTCAGATATATCTACACCTGTTTTGGCGCTGTTGTAATCTATTATACATTGTGGTTTTTTAATATCTTCACCCTTTCTGTTCGTTCTTTCTTAATGATCAATTCATCCATATGTTCAGGTAAAGTACTGAGCATTATAACCAGTCTTTTATCTAACCATTTGTAAATACGCACACCCTTAGCGTTCTCCATTGCAAAAACTTCACCTCTTTTCAGTTTTTTATTGCAAACATCTTTCGGATTCCCTTTCCTGTTGGATCGCAAAGTCTCACACAAATAAGTTTTATTTTGTAAAATCTGCTAATTTTACGCTGGTATAAAAATTGTCGGTGTATAACACTCTACCATTATTTAGTAAATCCATCAACTTAACTGTGATATCAAAAGTATGTCAATGGTCACTTACGTCTTCGTTTTTACCACAGTAGATACTAAAGTTGTAAGTATACGCGCCAGGTGTGCAAATCTTGTAGACTGTGATACCATATTTGTGGGACTTAGCCGGTAGGTACTGGCGAAAAACCAATCGACCTCTCCATGGAACCCTGGTTTCGTCAATAACAACTATTTTTCCTGGTATGAGAGCCTCTTGAAAGTTTCTCTTTATATGATCTAACACATTTTTCACCTTTGCTAATCTATCTGGGCTTTCTATATTTTGTTCGTTGTCAGCGAAATGAATGAATTTAAGCAATAAGTCAAACCTGTCACGTTTCAAGCTTTTGGAAGTCATTTTTGTACATTGGATTTCGGGACCAATCCTCACTATTAGTTCAAGCACGTTGTCGTCGATGAACTGGCAATAGATTTTGTAAGGGTCGCAAAAGTCATTTGGATTGAGTTGACAGCCACTTTGTAAGGTAAACTGAAAATTATTTGTGACTGCTCCGCATGGGCCCCAACTATCATCGGTCGTTATAGGATTTGTTGCAGTTTCATTAGGATTTACTATGGTTCCAGCAACTTGGTCACTGTCATCACTAGACGTAATATAGTTTCTTGGACGTAATCGCTGTGGTTGCTTCACAGAGCTCTGAGGTTGATTCGTTTTATTTTGAGGTAAAGAAGATGAAGCAGTATTAACAATATTATTTGGATTTTCAGTATCACTGGTGGAACATGATGGCCCTGACAGATCTGATGTACTTTCTAGTCGTGCAGCAGCTTCTAAAATCTTTGCTGTTCTATTAACATTGTTGCAAGTTAATTATCTGAAACAATAGAAAGATAATTAGCAATAAACTTACCTCATACATCGTGGCCATCGGTGGTACACACGTCCTTGAGCAACAAACTTATGTCACAGCCGTCATGTACGACCGGTGGTACATGTTTAAAAACAAAAAAAAAACAATAAAAAATCATAAAACATATGTAGACATATATATTTGTTGATCAATAATACACACAAATTTACCTGTTAGTCGAAAAAAAAAATTACGGCTGTGAATTACCACATTGGTAATCGCCTACTGTACGAACATGTTAATCTTTAGTCCGGACTCCAAGAAAGCGTAATATAATTTTTCAAACATTAATATTGAATCATCCATACTATCGGCTATAAGGATGATGTGCCTTCTTACAAGTATTTCTATGGTATTTCTATGGTGGCATTTTGGTAAATATATTTGATTATGTTAGTGTAGCGGTGGTATATTCGACATTCTCTCAATGCTTTTAACAATTTCTGATGACGTATGGTATCGAATACTTTCTCGAGGTCGACAAATATCAGTGCCAATGGTTTATTGTATTCTGCAGACTTCTCCATCAGGTTACTAGTAATTGCTCGTTAGTGCTATATCCCGATTTAAATACAGCTTGTTCTCTAAGCTGATATAAGTCTAATTTAGCGCCCAGTCTTTTTTTGATAATTTTTGTGAAAAGTTTATATATGTGTGAAAGCGAACTGATAGTCTGTTTTTTTTTAATTTGTTGTGTCTCCTTGCTTGTGTAATAAAGTAATGACTGCAGTATTCCATTGAGAAGGAGGTTTTCCTTGGTATATGCATTCGGTGAAAAGCTTGGCCAAAGCCTGGATAATTTTATTTTGATCTAGTTTGATCGCTTCGACCACTACTCGGTAATATAGAGTTATTTCTGGTTTGTATTTTGTACATATTTTTGTTGCCTATGTTGTTCGTATTTCGCCTCAAAACTTTTAAACTTTTGTTTTCTTGAATTATTTTAGTTATCTTGTATTGTTTTCTCTTGCGTCTTTTCGGATTGACCGTTGGATATCTTTATTTAATTTCTTCATTTTTGTGTAGTTGGAGCCGTATTTTTCCATCAGTTGTCTTCTTTTACTTATTACATCTTTGGTATTTTGGCGTAGTTTTTCTTTGTGGGTCAGAACGGTCCGGCAGCACTCCCTTTCCGTTTCTTCTAGAGCCTTCATTTTGCCATCATTTGCTTGATCCACATCTTCTATTTCATCTAGCAAGTCTTGTATATGTCTGGTTGGTGTATCTTCATAGAGGCCGTTGTTTTCTGGGCGAATCCATTTCTTTTTTCTTGTTTGTAGGATCATATTTGTTCTTTTATACATGTAAAGTCACTTCTAGTACAATGTGTATAATTTAAAAAATATTGAAAATCTTTAAAACAATCTAAAATGATTTTGAACCGAAAAGGTTTTAGAAATATTCTTCTATTTCATCTAGCAAGTCTTGTATATGTCTGGTTGGTGTATCTTCATAGAGGCCGTTGTTTTCTGGGGGAATCCATTTCTTTTTTCTTGTTTTTAGGATCACATTTGTTCTTTTATACATGTAAAGTCACTTCTAGTACAATGTGTATAATTTATAAAATATTGAAAAAACTTCAAAACAATCTAAAATGATTTTGAACCGAAAAGGTTTTAAAAATTTTCAAAACCCTTTCGGTCTTAGCAGAACATCATTAGTGATACTTCAAGCATTTGCAAAAAAACATGTCCAAGACAGTATAAGTCCTTGATTTACATTAAAAATGTTATGTAAAGTTTAAGTAAAACGACATAATCTCGTCGATTAAATATTTATTCAAAAGGTAACCTACTGAGACCCGAGTAAAGATTGAGACGGTTGAGCTACCCCCTATACTTCCACTCTGACGTCGCTCAACTCTAGAACGGCTGGTTGAATCATGACGTGTGAAGGATCCTTGTAAAGAGGTTAGCTCAAGAAGTAAATAATGAGTAAGAGTCAGATGATGAATTGTCAAAAAGACCTTAAGCTTATAGTGCCTAAACGACTAATATACAGGACCATGCGATATGTCGTGCGCATAGAATACGATAACAAAGAAAAATCAAACGTAATGGTGACCACTTTTGAGTCAAACCGAAGTGACCAGCCAACTGGGTTGGAAGACCAGGAAGTAAAGGAAGTAATAGAAGATAGAAGTGGAAACCGAAACGTCAAATTGAACGTATTTTAAACTGAAATTGTTCTTAATTCATATTAAATGTAATACATATTAAAATGCTACAAGAAAATGGCTTCATAACGCTACTAAACAAATTGGTATGGGGTAAATTGGGTCTATGATTCAATTTTTTTGCTTTAGTCACTTTAAAATATTATTAAAAATAAAAATTATACAATGTGGACACTTCAAAGATGAGCTAAATTTTTTATTAAAGAATTTATAAGACCATTAAAAAAATTTAATTTTTTTTTCTCATTTTCGTTGCTATATCTCGACAGCTATACATTTTAGAATAATTTTGTAAAGACAGAAAGTTTTGCAATTAAATTTTCTGCAAATAGAATTAATTGTAGATTAAAAAAATAATTATTATTATTGAAAAATTAGCAAAACCCATTAAAAAATGGGCCAAAAAATTCAGTGAGGGTCACTTCGTTCGGCGCGTAATAGAGGGCAAGTCAAGAAAAGTTGCTTCTTTGCCGAATAAAGTATACTATGTTTTCTTCAAATTTTCAACCATAAATAGTACAATTTATACGCTATTTTTATCTCGAAATTAACTGTGACAACTATCAAAGTCGTCTAGATGTTAGAAATTAAAATAATTAAGTCGTCGGTGAGATTTGCGTCTCCCTGGTTACAGTTGTTTGACAGTTGTTTGCAATTATTAAAGACAGCTTATTGTTGTTCGCAAGCCGCCAACATCGGGAATGATTGCTGAAAGTTGTTCTCGACCATCAGTATCATCAACAATTACCAATGTGTATCAAGAGTCGGCAACATTTTTGCACGGTTTCAATTTTGAAAATGCCCCATTAACTAATTGTACTTTTAATATTATTATAAATAAAAATAATGTTTAATTGTTGTTAATGACATTTGTATTGTTGCTTTGTGACATGTTTCATATTGTTGCCATGACAACAGTTTTCCCTCCGCCGTAAAGAAATGGGAAAAAAACTGCTGCCGGCGGAGACATCAAACTTTGGCAGGATCAAGTTAGATAAGTAATGTCATCATTATTTGACGTTTGAAGAAAAAAACTTTAACTTGATTATCTCAGCTTGTCACTATAAATGGTGGTAGCTTTCTGCATAACGCCGGCCAATTTTATCTTTTGCTTGTTTCTTTGATTCCATTTGATTGCCAACTGGAATAATTTTTTAATATTTTGTTAATTTATTTTCATTTAATATGAAATATGCTGGAAATAGATAATAACAAAACACTATAATAATTACTAGTGGAAGCAAAAATTAGCAGAATACTACACGTAGATGATGCATTTCCGGTCTTATTATTGGTTTGGCAGTTGTACCGTATTGTACCCAATTAGTCATGATAAATAGACATTATTTTGTCCCCATACCCGCCATTTGTTCAGCCTAACAACAATCCTCACTTGTCCGTTTCATTCATACTGTTTTTATAACACAAAAATGCAATTAAATGGGTTCTAATTTATGTAAATCTGATTATAAAACTTTTAATGGTGCTAACAGAAAAATAAGTAATTACAGAACACCCACGGCTCGGAAAGAACCGGCCAATTCATAAATTCATATAAATTATAATAATATAATATTTTCTATTACATTTTTATTTGTTAGGAATATAGTTAATATTGTTTCTTCGGGCGTAGGTGTGCAGGACGTTGGAATTAATCAACTAAAGAATTTTTGAGGTCAGCTGGAATTGGTATAACTTTTTTAATTTTATTATTTGATGGAAACGATAACTAACCAGATTATAATGCAGACATATTTATTTATTTAGTCAGTAAATCCATATGTTTATAACGTTAGGTGTTGAACTAACGGCACGTTTACACAATGCTTCTTGAGGCATGCAGAGAGGCAAGTTATTTGTAACTGATCTCTTTCTATTTACTTTAAGATTTAAAAATCTGCCTCGCAAAAAGCATGTTGTTAGACAAAACACATAATTTTCCCATACTTACTTACTTTATGCTATAGCGCATGGTGGACCCGGGGTTCAAATGGGGTAGTGATGCGTAAAATATGACGCTGCATCCTGTTAGCGTCACTAGCCTCTCCTACTCAATTCCAACTCTCACCTCCACGCGGTGAACCCTGGTAACCTGAGCAACTCTGTGGAAGATTGTGGTAACCAACCCCAGTGGGAAGCAGAGTCAGGGCAAACGAGAGTGGGAGAAATGGTCCTTCGAAGATTAGGGGGTTGGGCAAAAGGTTAACGACCTCTTCCCTTAAAAAAACTCATTGTTATGAAAGCACAAAGTGGAAAAGCCGGACTGTTTAATTCACGACGACCTAGCAAACGACAACGGAATAACGATTTACGGATATGCACATGGAATGTACGAACCCTTTATGCCCCAGGTGCTCTTAGACTGCTAACACAAGAACTTGATAAAATGAAAGCCGATGTAGTAGCGATTCAAGAGATGAGATGGACTGGTTCAGGAATCATCGAGAAAAGAGACTACAATATATACTATAGCGGACATAGCAGCCGACACGAGTTTGGCAGTGGTTTTCTAGTCAGTAAAAAAGCAAAGCAATTAGTCCTTAACTTTAAACCCATAAACAACAGAATATGTTATCTACGTCTTAAAGGAAAATTCTTTAATTATAGCTTACTTAGTGTACACGCACCTACGGAAGAAAAGGAGGATAATGAAAAAGATGAATTCTATGACACCTTAGACAAAGAATATGATCGATGTCCACGTCATGACGTGAAAATCATTGCTGGAGACCTTAATGCAAAAATTGGCAAAGAGCAATTTTTCCAGCCAACTATAGGACGTGAGAGCTTACATGAAGAGTCAAATGATAACGGGTTGAGACTAATAAACTTTGCAAGCACTAAAAACATGATAGTAGGAGGAACAATATTTCCCCATAAAATGATACACAAAGGAACATGGAAATCCCCTGATAACGAAACCATTAACCAGATAGATCACATCCTGATAGATGCAAGGCACTCTTCCGATCTCCTAGACGTCAGAAGCTACCGAGGCCCAAACATTGACAGTGACCACTTTCTTGTAATGGCAAAAATCAGAGGAAGAATATCAAACCTAAAGAAAGATAAACACACGAAACAAGACAGAATTAATGTTGATAATCTGCGCATTGAAACCGTTGCGAGAGAGTATAGGAGACAAATGGACGAAGAAATGGAGAGCCTGGAGGTGGGGGAAAACGTAGAGGAACTGTGGACAAAATGTAAAAACATAATAACTGAGAAAGCAACAAAAATATTGGGGAAAACCAAACCAGTTAAAGAAAACGAATGGTTTGACAAGGAGTGCCAAGAAGCAACAGATAACAAAAACAGGGCATACCTAAAGACAAATCAAGCTGGATGCACAAGAAGAGCAAAGGAAGAATACCGGACACTAAGAAGAGAAGAAAAACGATTACATAGAAGAAAAAAAAGACAATTTGAGCAAAAGCAATTGGAAAGCACAGAATTTCTAAGAAATCAAAATGAAACTCGAAAGTTCTACAGACATCTAAACAAAATGCGCAAAGAGTTTAAGCCAAGAATAAGGAGCTGTAAGGATGTAGAAGGAAACATCCTAAATGATACGGCCTCAATCCTAAACAGATGGGTTGAATTTTTCGATGCAAAATTTAATGGCCATCATATCGAAGAAGCAGATAACACCCTAGCAAATCGAAATGATTGGAATCCTTTCAACCCAAACGAAAGACCACCTACCATCGAAAACGTTGCCCAAGCCATTAAAAAGCTTAAAAATAATAAATCACCAGGAGTTGATCAAATTTGCAGTGAGCTCTACAAGAATGGTGGCGATGCCCTACTACAGACACTGCATAAGCTTTTACTTCTTGTTTGGCATAATGAGACCATGCCTTGTGAATGGTCTCAAGGCGTGATATGCCCGTTACATAAAAAAGGTGACCAGCTCCAGTGTGACAACTATAGAGGTATAACCCTGTTAACAACTGCTTACAAAATACTAGCAAATATTCTCTACGAAAGGTTGCAAGTTTACACAGTGGGCATAGTTGGTAAATATCAAGTTGGATTCACTCCAGAAAAATCAACAATTGACCAGATTCATTCAATAAGACAGATTCTCGAGAAAACATTAGAATTCAATATTGAAACCCATCACCTATTCGTCGACTTCAAGGCAGCATATGACAGTGTCAAGAGAACAGTGCTATACCAATCAATGCATGAGTTTGGTATACCAGAGAAACTTATCCGACTAACGAGAATGACAATGTCTAACTTAGAAGCCACTGTTAGAATACAGGGAGAGAGTTCTAGATCCTTTGAGATAAAGGATGGACTCAGACAAGGAGATGCTCTGGCTTGCCTCCTATTTAATATTGCCTTAGAAAAGGCAGTCCGAGATACACGAATTAGGGACGGCGGTACTATTTACAATAGATCGATACAAGTCTTAGCATATGCTGATGACATTGACATAATAGGGCGTAGCAAGCGAGATGTTGAGCAATATCTCCTAGAATTGGAAACAGCGGCGAAACAAGTCGGTCTAGTCATCAACGAAGACAAAACCAAGTACATGTTGGTTACAAAGGATCCGACAGCAAATGAGGAACGAGAAACAGTCTTTGGAAGTCATACCTTTGAACGTGTTGACAACTTCACATACCTTGGGTCGCTATTGACTGCTACCAATAAAACAAGCGAAGAAATCAAAAGACGAATAAATCTTACAAATAGAGCATACTATGGACTCCAAAAGCATTTCCACTCAAGAAACATTCAAAGAAGAACTAAAATTATTATATACAAAACATTGCTGAGGCCGGTCCTCACATATGGAGCAGAAACATGGACATTAACGCAGAAAGATGAAAGACTTTTGGGAATATTTGAGCGTAAAATACTCCGCAAAATATTTGGAGCTGTAAACGACCAAGGGCAGTGGCGCAGAAGATATAATTTTGAATTGTATCAGCTCTTTGATGAGCCAGATGTCATAACGTTCATTAAAACACAGCGACTTAGATGGGCTGGACACATAATACGAATGCCAGAAAATACCATTGCTAAAAAGCTAACCACAGGAACACCTGTAGGAACAAGAAGCAAAGGCCGACCGCGAATTAGGTGGTTAGATGGAGTAGAAACCGACCTACGAATATTAAAAATCAGAAGATGGCAACATGTTGCCAAAAACCGAACAGAATGGCGACGAATCTTAGAGCAGGCCAAGATCCACAGAGGATTGTCGAGCCAAAGATGATGATGATGATGCATGGTGGACCCAGCAAAGACGAGATCTTCCTCACTGTCTTCTGCTTCCTGGGCTTCTTTGGTAGAATTTCTTAACCGATCGTTCTTGTGACGTGTTTTCCATCTGATTTAGTCATCCTAGCATGATTGCTTTGATGTACGAACAGATTGGATTCCATATCACCCCTTTGTTGTTAATTCTTATACGTCACACTTTTTACTATAGTCCATTTCCATATTGATAGCACATTATGTATGCAAATCCCTAAACTGTTGATACGGGTGACTCAATGAAAAATAGATATTTGTCAACAAGTTTACAGAAGTATATAGGAAAACAATTTTAAACTGAGTATGACCACCAGGTATAAAGGTTGAAGCAGAATAGAATACAATAGTTTTGAGGGTTACTAATCCCTAAATAAAGTTGCCAATGTCGGAGTGATGGAAATTAACAGGTACTAATGAATTTGCAAGAAATGTAAGATGTTTATTTTATTGGTTATATATAAAATAATTTTTGGCCGTAACAGGGGCCGATTTGTAAAAAAATGAATATTATTTTAATCAAATTCCATTTCAGACTCACTGCTTTCTTCAGAATCTAAGGAATATTCAATTCCAATGTTAATTATTACCGGTTCCAGCATTGCATCAGTCATATTATCCAAATTCCACATTTTATTTTCTTCCTTGTGAGCACGACTAACAGCATTTTTCCAATTTTCTGGAGTTACTTTTGATAAGGAATGTTCTAATAATTGTTGTAAGTCTTCTAAGTTCAAAGTTCTGTTGTTGCGTCCGACGTCACCCTTTACTTGAGACCATATATTTTCTATCGGAATCAGATCACAGTGTATCCCAGGGGGGGTAAACGTAAAATAATTACATCACGGTTTAATGCCATTTCATCAATTATATATTTTTTATAAGCTGCTTTATGTTGCCTTACAATAGGTAATAATTCCTTTTTTGTCGAATTCTCCTTGTACTCAATTGCGTGTTTATCCAACCATTCGATTATCTCTCCTTTTTTCCATGCCGTTGTTGGCAATTTTTCTGCTAGTCTTGAATGGTAACTAGCATTATCCATGACTATGACATAATTTTTTGGAATTAAATCCAACATTTGCTCAAAATATTCTTCAAAAACTTCAGCAGTCATTTCCTCGTGGTAATCTTTGGTTGATTTTGAGGCAAAACTTAATAATCCACCATTGACAAAACCGCATTCATTTCCAATATAAGATATTATGAGTCTGCGTCCTTTTCCAACGGGAATATTGTTTATTCCAGTAGACACACCATCGATGAATGCCTGACGGGAACTTTTCACATTTGTATCAACCCATAGATATGGTACAGTATGACCTTCATTTAGCCAAGTCTCGTCCAAATAAAAAATTGTTTTCCCTTCTTCTCGGTACTTTTTAATAGTTCTTAGATAATCTCATCTCCAACATACACTGTAATCTTTTTCAATTAAAACGGATTTTCTTCTATTCTTTTGCCAACGAAATCCCATCTCTCTCAATAGTCCATATAATTTCTTGTTGCTTATGATTGGTAACACTTCGTTTTCTCTAATTAATGTTTGGATTTTGTCCAATGTTGGAAATTCTTTGTTAAATAAAATGAGTAGACGCTGAGTCTTATCATGTTTTTATGTATTTCTTCAATTTCCAAGGGTTTACTCCCTCCACTCTTCTTGGGAGATGAAACATTCTTCCTTTTCTTTCTTTTAGGAATCTATAAATTGTTGCTTCTCCAACCCCTGTCATATTTGAACACATGTTAACGATTTCACGAACATTAGGTAGGTAAGACATGAACAATGTACATCTACAAACTAAATGGAAGATGCAAACAATTTCTAATTTATATTATTATCATAAGCTGTAATGTGGCATAAAAACTACTTAAACTATCATTAGTGAAGCCTTATCAGTAATTCCAGGTAATCGTTCAAAGAAGGTATTCTTTTTGTGTCAGGCGATAACTTGTATAGAAAACAATAATCACCTTTAAAGTACTGTTTACATTATATATATACCGACGTTTTTTACGCACAAAAAAGGTATAGTGAGATTAGTGGACACTTATTTTACAGATTTTTTAAAAGATAATGAATTGTTAACGGCATCTTAAAATATTATTTTTTTTAATTTATTTCAAAACAAGTATAGAGTAACGCCTATGGTTTTTTGACCTGTTGAGGATTTGCATACATAATGTGCTATCAATGTGATAAAAGGACTATAATAAACAAATTTTTGAAAATGAAAATAGTATACCTTTTTCTAGATACCAAAGTCATAGCACAAATGATACCAGAATCATAATAGATTGGTATCAAAAAGAAACTGCATTTGGCAGATTTATACTTTATTATCCTAATCATAGTAGAAATAAAAAATTCAACATAATTATATCTACCAAAAATCGAGTAACGACAATCTGTGATCGGAGTTTCCTAGATGTCAATTTAAAGATACTTTTTGAAATGTTTTAAACAATAGCTACCCAAAACATATATTAAAAAACTCATTTATAACACTCATCTCTAATAGAGCTTTAATAAATAATCCATAACAAGTTGCCAAAACAATACCTTACATACAAAATTTAACCGACCTAATGGTCTCACTTTTCAGAACATTTCCGAAAATTAATTAAGTACAATCCACTTCTAAATTCAAGGTTATTTTCAAAAATAAAAGCTAAAACTGCAAATTCACTAATGAGTAACATAATTTACCAAATAAATTGCAGTACCATTGTCAAAGTTGTTATATTGGTCAAAGTCAACAGTGGCTTAAACAACGCGTCACTCAACACAAAAGTGACTGTCACGTGTCTTAGTAGACCACCACTTAAGGCAGGCACCACCAGGACATAATTATAAATATCGACTTTTCCTTGAAATGGTACTTATTTAGAAAACTCCTGAATCTATCAATTATAAGACTGACACCAAAAATTTGAGTAATATCTACTGCAACATTCTAAACAATATATGATATTATAGATCTTAACCTTTACAAATAATACTTCTTCTTCTTATTTTGGCATCATAACCCTGGATGGGTCTTTGCCTGTCTGGCTATGTCCTTCCATTCAGATCTCTCTTGTGTCCTTCTTCTCCACTGTCTTATGTTCATTGTTTTCAGGTCGTCTTCCACGTCATCCAACCATCTCGTTCTGGGCCTTCCTTTTTTTCGCCTTCCTATGGGCTTCCATTGTAACATTTTCTTTGTTGTTTTTGCATCGTTTTGTCTCTGCACATGTCCCAGCCATGACAGTCTTTGACTTTTCACAAATCTTACAATGTCATAACCTTCATTTAACTCATTAACCTCGTCGTTTCTCCTGATTCTCCATGTGCCATCTTCCTCTTGTACCGGGCCATATACTTTCCTCAGTATTTTTCTCTCGAATGTCCTGAGTTGGGCTTCATCTTTTTTCGTCATTACCCAAGTTTCACATCCATAGGTTACTACGGGTCTAATCAGTGTTCTGTAGATAGTCATTTTGGTTCTTTTGTCTAATAATTTCGATATCATCAATCTTTTATTAGCATAGTATGTACGATTCCCGCTAGAAATACGTGCATTAATTTCGCTACTTACTGAGTACTTCTGATTGATTTCTGTGCCGAGATATGTAAAGGCATCCACTTGTTCGATAGTATAGTTGTCTATTGTGATATTATTTTCATTGTCAGTTATTCTTTTGACTGTCATATACTTCGTTTTTGCTTCGTTTATTTTGAGACCTCTTTTTCTTGCTTCAGGATCAATTTGTTTGAACACTTCCATTAGTCGTGGCTTATTCCTACTAATGATGGCTACATCGTCTGCATATGCAGTAATTTGTACTGATTTGGTGTTTATATGACCGGTTATATTGGTTTTTCTGTGTAAACTGGACAGTTTTGTGGAAAGTTCTACATGAGATGGGGGTTCCTGATCATCTGTCAGCTCTGGTGAAAAGTCTATATGAGAACAGTGAAACCAGAATAAGAATTGAAAATCATAAGTCCGATCCTTTTAAAATAGGCAGAGGAGTCCGACAAGGATGTATTCTATCTCCAAGTCTTTTTAATTTCTATGGGGAATATATAATGAGAAAAGCACTCGACAAATGGAATGGCGGTATTTCTATAGCAGGAAAAAAGATCTCAAATCTCAGATATGCAGATGATACAACATTAATAACTGCATCCGAAGAAGAAATGTCCAGCCTGCTGCAGCTAGTGGAAGTCGAAAGCAATAGATGTGGTCTCAAGATCAATAAACAAAAAACAAAAATTATGATAGTAGACTATTCAAATTCACTTCAGACAACAGGAGCCTTGGACCAGTTTGAAGTGGTTAACGAGTTCAATTATCTAGGATCCTACATCAATAATACAGGATCTTGTGAAACAGAAATACGTAGGAGAATAGGCATGGCTAAAAACGCTATGAGTCGATTATCAAAAATCTGGAAAGATCGCGCCTTGTCGAAGAACACCAAAATAAGATTAGTACGTGCATTAATTTTTCCCATATTTAGTTACGGATCCGAAACATGGACAATCAAATCGGACGACAGAAAAAGGATTGACGCTTTTGAAATGTGGTGCTGGAGAAGAATGCTTCGGATCTCATGGACGGAACACAGAACAAATCACTCAATCCTCCAAGAGCTTAATATTCAGACTCGACTTTCGTCTATTTGCCTCTCCACCGTCTTAAAATTTTTCGGCCATATTGCAAGAAGAAGTGATGATAATCTTGAGAGACTTATAATTTCGGGAAACGTTGAAGGGCGCAGAAGTAGAGGTCGCTCACCTATTCGATGGACGGATCAGGTACAGAAAGCCAGTGGAAAAACATTTTCAGAATCCATGAGGGAAGCTCAGGACAGAAGCCGATGGAAAGAGATAGTGGCTCGTATTGTAGGGAATCACGACACTCAGCAATGAGGGAACGACTGAGGAGGAGATTGGTTTTTCTGATGACTGCCTCAAGAACTAGGTTGAATAGCATGGTTGATAGGGCATCTCCATGTCTTACTCCCATGTTGATGTTAAACAGGGGAGTCAGTTGTCCATCTACTCTGACTGCGGCTTTTGAACCCTGCAACGTCATTTTTATGAGGCTGATGTATTTCTCAGGTATATCTAGATTACAAAGGTCTTCCACCATTCTGTCTCTTTTCACACTGTCAAAAGCTTGTTTAAAGTCTATATACATATTATATAGGTCTATGTCGTATTCATAAGCTTTTTCTTGTATCGTTCTTAGTATGAATATGTTATGTGTAGTGGCTCTATTTGGTCTGAATCCATTTTGATAATCACCAATTATATTTTTGGAGTATTCTAATAATCTATTGTAGATTATACCAGAAAAAAATTTGTATATTACATTTATCAATGCAATTGGCCTATAATTCTGGCATTCCCTCTTATCTCCTTTTTTATATATTGGCTGTATGAGGCCAACTGTCCATTCCTCTGGCATTTGCTCCTTCGTCCATATTAATGTTATTAGGTAATGGATTCTTTCCCATAGTTTGGATCCTCCATGCTTTAATAATTCTGCCGAAATTCCGTCCGTTCCTGGTGCTTTATTGTTTTTTAGTTTATTTATTATCTGAACTACTTCTTCATAACTCGAATTTTCGATGTGCAGCTCCGCCGTATAATATGCCGTATAATAACAAACAATACTTACTTAATTCTAATTTTATAAACTCTAGCTACAATTTTGTTCCATATCTCAATATCAGTATTACAATAACTGCCTACCATCAATTACATTGAATTGATCAGTTTAACATATTTTTAAAAACACGTAAAACAACTGCCAGCTTTAGTTATTAATACAATTTCTTTTACAAAACTTTTCAATAAACGTCAAACTATTGTTAGTTTTATGAATTAATGTCAAAATAACAGGATTCTAAAATCTTCGTACTATTCTTAGATTGTGTGATCTTGTCCGTTTCAACGTTTCAGTTATCGCTGTCACATGATACCAAATATTCAACATGCTTTGTTATAGAAACACGTGTTGTGAATTTATCAATATTTCTACAGAAGATTTAGAAAACTGAGTCAATTATAAATGAATTTTCATCAATGATCTCTCGAATTTACCAATCATTTGAAAAAGCAACGCATAGAACATCCTTAAATCTCCTATAGATTCCCTCTAATTGGCTCCCCGGTCATTTTTACTGCATGCTAGATGCAGGTACAACGCATTCATTAAAATGTCATCACTTTATCAATTCCCGCTAATTGGATAGCTCGGATGTGTCGGTTGTAATTATGAATTCCTCCGAGTGTCCTTCCTGTCCTTCTTCGAAGACAGGAAGCCACGCTTCCTGTACAATTGTTGAAAAAGTATCGTTTCGAATTAACTGAATAAAATAGTAGTAACTAAAACTTTGTAAAACTTTTGTGAAGAAATAAATACTGTGAGTTTTAAACACAAGGCGTGTTTTAAATAAATGATAAAGAGAATCAAAATAAAAGTTGGGATGAAAAATGCAAAGAGATTGGATTATTGTATATTGGAGGATAACGATTTCCGGATAGATACATCAAACAAATCAAAAATACAACCTATTTCGATAAATGCGTGAAAGCAACACTATTCAAATGAACTCCAAGAAGATAGAGAAAATATTCCCTATCTATCTATCTATCTATCTATCTATCTAATTAGCCTTCTTCGGTCCATCTTTAGACATAGGCCTCCCCAATCCCTTTCCATTCTTCTCTGTCTGTCGCTACAGTCATCCACCTAGAGTCCACGTGCTTCTTGATATCATCTGCCCATCTCATTTGGGACCTTCCTCTGCTTCGTTTATATTCCCACGGTCTCCAACTTATAAGAATTTTGTTCCATCGGTCTTCTTTTTGTCTTATATTGTGTCCGGCAAATCTCTATTTCAATTTTGTTACTTCTTGTCTAACATCCCTCACTTTTGTTTTCTCTCTTATCCACTCGTTTCTCTTTTTATCCATTAGTCGTACGTACAACATTTGTCTTTCCATTGCTCTTTGGGTTTTTATGATTTTGTCCATGTTTGCTTTTGTAAATGTCCACGTTTGGGAACCATAAGTAAGAACAGGGAGTACGCATTGATTGTATACTTTGATCTTAAGATGCTGTAAATATCTTTTGTTTTTAAGAATGAAGCCTATTTTGCCAAATGCCGCCCATGCCAGTCTAACTCGTCTCTTTATCTCTGCTGTTTGGTTCTCTTTGTTAAGTTTTATAGTTTGACCAAGATATATATATATATATTATATATATATATATATATATATATATATATATATATATATATAATCCCGAACTTGTTCTATTTCATCTTGTCCGATTCTCATTGTGATATCTTCATCTGTATTTGTTATGGTTTTGGTCTTGCTGTAATTCATAAATACATATCTTTCCAGCTTCTACGTCCAGTTCTTTCATCATTTCAAATATTTCTTCTTTTTTATCAGTTATCAATACGATATCATCAGCGTACCTTAGATGATTCAAGCGTTGTCCACAAATTTTTATGCCTTTTTTTTCCAATTCTAATCTTTTAAAAGTATCTTCAAGAGCCTGATTGAAAAGTTTCGATGATATTGTATCACCCTGTCTCACGCCTCTATTTATTTGTATTGATTTTGTTCCTTCATATACTTTAATTGTTGTTTTGGCTTCCTTATATATATTGGCTATTAGTTCCGTATATATGTGGTCAATTCTGCTGTTAATCAAAGAACTTTTCACTGCCCAATGTTGACTCTATCGAAAGCCTTTTCGAAATCTATGAACGCCATATATAAAGGAATTTGGTATTCATTTGCTCGTTCTATAAGTATTTTCATACTTAGTAAATGGTCACTTGTGCTGAATCCCTTTTTAAAACCAGCTTGTTCTTTCAACTGGTATCCATCGAATTTTGTCGTCAATCTATTGGTTAAAATTTTTGTTAGGAGTTTATACATTACATTGAGGAGTGTTATAGGATGGTACTTTTTTATATCTGCTTTATCCCCTTTCTTGTGTAGGATAATGGTTACTGATTCCTTCCAATTGTTTGGGATTATGTTTTCTTTTAATATCTTGTTAAAAAGGGGGTGTAGAGTATTAATTACCACTTTTCCACCATATTTAAGCATCTCTGCAGTTATTCCATCTTTTCCAGGCGATTTGTTGTTTTTCATTTCTTTCAATGCCTTCATTATTTCTGATTTGCTTATTTCTGGCTGTAGCTCTGAGTTGACATTTTTTATTTTAACGTTAAGTTGGTTTTTAATTTATTCTGGTGGTTCTTTTTTGTTTTATATAATTCTGAGTAAAAATGATGGATTATATTTATGATGTCATCTTTAACGTTTGTTTCTACTCCATTTACATCTTTTATTTTGTTAATTTCAAACTTACCTAATTTCGGCCTTAACCATTTCATATTTGTGTTGTTCTGTATTACTTCTTCTATTTTTATTTCTTGTTTTTTTCTCTTATTTTCTTTTATCATTCTGCTTATTGTTTTATTGATTTCTTTATGTTCTATAGATTTCCTTTTGCCTTCTTCGTTCAGCTGCCTTCTTTTATCCATAAGCTTCTTTGTTTCTGTTGATATATAGTTGTTCTTTTTTAGATCCTTTTTTGCCATTTCTTTTCCTGATGTAATCATTGTTGCTATAAGTATGTTGTCTATTTCGTCTATATCTTTATCATCACTGACTAATTTTTGGGTAAGTTGTTCTTTTAATAGGTCTTTGTATATCTCTTTATATTGCCCTAGTTTATTTCTATCTACTAGATCGCAGTTTCTACTTATTTTTCTTTTCGTCTCATAGTTACCGTCAATACTAATTTTTGCTCTGACCATCCTGTGATGAATCTATTAAGAACTGTTACATCTTTAATGATATATCGTTCCGTGAACAGTATGAAGTCGATCTCATTTTTTGTGGATCCATTAGGGCTGATCCATGTCCACTTTCGTTGGGGCTTCTTTTTGTAAAAGGAGTTCATTGCGTATAGATGCTTTTCTTCTAGGTAGTTCATCAAAGTATCACCTCTATTATTTCTCTGACCATACCCAAAATCACCAAAATATTCCCAAGTAGAAGAATAATAAGATCCACATGAAATAGAATAATAAGGATTTCGAGCTGGAACATCATGACACGATAACATTTGTACTAAAACTAAAATAAACAAAAAAAAGTATCAAGGAATTAAGACATTTAACTCTTTTTTGTTGATCTACCAAAAGCATACAACATGGTGCCAGTAAAAAACTATGATAAGTCTTGAAAAACTCTCCTATGGCCTATGTACAGCAGTGGATGTGATAAATGAAGGCTGGATTATGATGAACATGTTTTAGCAATAGATGTAATTAGTAAGCAATACATAATTATTTTCCCAGTTCAACACAGGTCTCAGAAGTGAGTGAATGGATGTGTTGCAGGTTGCCTGTAAATTTAGTAGCTAGATTTTCGAAGACTATGTTTCTACACCACCTCATTGGTTTACCTTGTATCTCATGGGTTACCCCATCATTTTTTTCTCTGGATCCTCCTATGGTCATTTTTGTTAATCTCATTTCGTTCAATAATTGATTTCTTTAGATAAATTTGCGAAGAGAATATGTAATTAATACATATTGTGCTTATAGCATTTCTCGATCGATTATGTAAATATATCTGATGCTGATCTGGTTTCTCTAAATCCTTGTGGATAATCTCCAGTTTTCTTATTTGTGTAAAGAGTGCGTTGTTTTTTGGTTCAGGGATGTTAGGATCTAATATGTAATATTCACGAATATCATTTCCCTATAGTTGTTGCTGTTGCAGTTTGTAAAAGTTTAAATATTTTTATATCTGTATTCTGCCCAATATGTGGCATTTTTCTTTTGTGATTAAGGATTCTTTTATAATATGTATGACCGAGTTTTTCATCCTCCTTTGTGAATTATAACCACTGGTCTAGTTTCCTTCGTTGAGATTTTTGGTAACCAAATAATTTTTAACTGCAAGCTTTTCAATTATTTTTGAATTTGAATGCCGGCAAATGTGTTGAAATTTGTTTACAATATTTGTATGAATATATAATCAACATGTTCCTTTGATCCCCACTAAAAATAAGATATTTCCTGTATGGTTTGATAGAGAACTGAAACATCTTCTCTTTAACAAAAGTAGCATAGTATAAAAAAACAGGCTACTGTAGGGATTATGATGAGTTTTGTAGGTTGCGATCTTTACATAAGCAAAAAAGTAGATACTGTTACATGTCTTTTATAGAAAATACTGAGGAATCGTTGAATTTCAATATGAAATATTTTTGGAAGGAAAGAATTTTGATACGTCAAGTTGCATAATTCTGTTTTTAATAAACCGCAGTAAATTGTTGATGCAAAAACCTGATATCATTCACAGCCATATACACTCCTTAACTAATAAATTTGTGACATTCTGGCATGCTTACAGTGTCTTAATACTAACACACATCGCATCGTGATCCATATAGGATATCTAATTTGTTTTTAAGGAATTGTGCATTTTCTTTATGTAGACCTCTGTGGATTATTTTTGATAAATCTCTGACCAAGGATAACTTTTCAACACAGTCTGAGAGAACCATTGATAAGCTCTTACACAAATCTAGCGATAAATCACTGATTTCTAATTATCGTTCCATTGCAATTCTTTCTGCGATTCCTAAAATTTTCGAGCCTTAGTGACTGATTTTTTGACAGATAATCTGACGATTCAGCTACATTTTGCATCTACCAATCTACTATTTTACACTGATTACATTATAAATGATCGTTGCATAAATTGGAATTCTTTTGTGCGTCTGGTGACCTTCTTTACTGGTTAAAATGTTATATGCAAGATCGGTGATTTGTTTGGATACATTTTGGAACCACTGCGAGAGAGGCTCTCTGTAGCATGCAAGTTCTATTTCAACGATATACAGATGTGACTTGCAATATTTATGCATGTTTCATTTGTAACATTTTTTTATTATTAATATATTAAATTATTTTTAATTCCTTTTACCCCCGTGCGATACGCCGATAATTAGGAATCCCCGTGTTTACGATAGGAGAATAATATTGTAGATACCAAGCTAAAATGGAATTCCCTAATTAAGAAAGGTTTTTAATCCTTCCGTCTTAATACTCTGTATGAAAAGAACAAATGCTTTCCGGTATGGTAAGGCCCGTATCTGTTGACAATAACTTAATCCCAAGTATTGTCTGTTCCTTATGTCCAATTGTTAATACCGATTATTTTACCTCAAACTTTCCAATGGTCGTTAAGGCCTTACCTTCTGAGAAACACATAGAACTGTCCTATCATTCTTGAGTGGGGGAATATTTTCTTCTTCCTTTTTCAAGGACAGTTGGTGAAATTTTTAGTGGAACCAATTTACTTGTTGGTGGGCAGTTGTTGAGTAAGGTAAGATCTCGTGAGACTTGTTGGTGGGCAGTTGTTGAGTGAGGTAATATCTCGTGAGACTTGTTGGTGGGCCGTTGTTGAGTTAAGGCCAATATCTCGTGTTACGCTATGCTCACGATATTTCTTATCTTATCGTCGCTGTGAATTATTTTCTAAGTGTGTGTACACTTCATATTTGAGCTTTCTTTCCTTAGACTATATTAAATTATATATAGTTCTACACTACCTTTAATAGTACCTAATTAAATTCAGTGTTGAATACCAGTACAGTATCTTAAATTCAGTAAATTAAGCTGCCTTCGTCAAGATCTACTGTAAGTAATCTTTATCTACAACTATCTGGGCGAGTAATATGGTATGGTAGCATATCACCTGCCATTATCTGGACGTATCATCCATATCTTCACCTGTAGATTGCCGATTTTTGAATGTAATTTAAAGAACCATTCAATAAATTTCTATAAATAATACCTATGAACATACAAGTCTCAATTTTTTATTAAATAATAGTGCGAGATAGTTAATTGACTTAACCAAGTGCGGTTTGGTTTATGTTTTCATTCCTGTAACCTTTTTGGTTTTTTTTGTAAATTTAGAGTTAAGTAATTTTTGCTATCTTTTGTATTTTCTATAATTTTTGTTCATTATCTTTCTTATGATATCTCGAGATACGATAAACTATATTTGTATATGATTGCCTTATATATCTTGGTAAAGGTATTTTTTTTATTACATTATTGCTTAATTTTATACATATATAACACCACTTCATAGTTGTGTATTTTTATTACCTGGGTTGCATTTAGCAGCATCATAATTTTGTGTTTAATATATTGTTATTGTTTTATGCATGTATTTTATTTGTCAGCTCCTAACAAGTTCCCTGATAAAATAATAGCTCTGAACAATTACTATCTTTAAATATTACTATGCTTTTGAACTGTAGAAAGATCAGGCTGATTAAGTTTCGTTGGTAAGCAAGTGTAATACTTAATATATTTATTATTTGTTTATATATTGCGTTGACCAGATTTATTTGATAATTTACTGTTGGTGTCTTTCCTTGGGTTTGATCTCTGAACCTAAATATCTTTTCTTTTCTAAGGTTTTCTTAATTTTCTCCTTAACCCCAAAAAATTGAGTGGCGCCCTGTTTCTATCTTCTCTTATCTTTGGTAATTTTACCCATCTATCTTTTTGTTTATTTCTGTATCTTTTCTAATATCTCTTATCCTATCTTTACCTATTTCTTCCGTTGGATCCATTCCCGGTTCCAAAAGCTAGTTTCGAACCCACGACTCGCTCTACACCAACCATCTGGCTGCCGTCCGCAGTGTCTCCATTAGTTATCTTTCTAGCACCACCCAAAAAAGATTTCCGAGGTTACACATTGATTACCATAAAGCGTTCGATATAGTAAAACACTACAAGCTGATGGAGAGATTAACAAATATTGAAATAATCACCTGTGACCTTAGAATTACTAGCAATCTTTACTGGAATCTATCTATCCACACAGAGGCAGGAGTATCCGATGATATCAAAATCAAACGTAGGGTCGGACAGGAATGTATATTATCACCCTTGCTGTTCAACATATACTCTGAGGAAATCTTCCAAGAAGCAGTAGAAAATGTTGAACCCAGAATACGAATTCTTCCTCTAAGAAGGAACAGCACATTGAAAGAATCAGTGTGAACGGTTAATCAATAGAAAGAGTAAAAGCATACACCTACTTTCTCTAGAAATAAAATGTAGGATATAGAAAGCAAGATCTGCATTTCAAAAAATGGCTAAGCTGTTAAATCGCCATGATTTATCAGTACTCATAAAAATCAGGTTATTACGATGTTATATTTTTCCTATACTGTTGTGTGGAATTGAGTCCTGGACTCTCACAGACGCTACCTCCAAGTCAGGCTTTCGAAATGTGGCTTTACCGTAGAATCCTGAAGATATTCTATACCGACCACGTTACTAACCAGGACGTTTTATTAAAAATGCAAAAAGGAAAAGAGTTGTCAACCAAAATAAAAACAGCCAAAATCGAATACCTCGGTCACATCATAACATCATATTTTATCGATCTCTTCAGACTCAAATTTTTATTTACAACTTGGAGGATGTTTAGATTTGGAGGTCACTAATTTCAAGGTAGTGTAGTTTTTCATTTGTCCTTCAATCTGAGTGTCGATCTTATGCAACAAAGCTAGCTCGATTTTATTAAAAGATATACCAGACATTGTCGAAGAATTGCATCTAAAAACGCTATTCTTTTCTCTTGTCCGCTTCCAACTTGAAAATTCAATTGTGATATGGTTTTCCTTTACTCAAGCATATGTATAACGACAAGTTAGAGATAGTTTAAAGAAGATTTCTGATGTGCTGTTCTTTTAAACTGTGTAAACCAAAATTATTATTCTGATATGATCAATTTCTTCAATCTGGATTCTCTTTTTAGAGCTAACATTGACTAGATCTTTTTTCGGCTTGTTGGCGCAATATTCCAATTTCCTGAACTGCTTCAGCTAAATTGGTTTCATATTTCTTCTCGTTCGCTGTGTCAGTGTTCACTTTTCTATGTTCCTCACCGCAAAAACTAATTATGGTTCAAATATAGGTATAGGTACAACTTTTCATGCGTGCTAATCAGTTACCTCATGATATAGATCTGATTAATTTATGTATCGATAGTTTTAGGTACTGTTTGAAGTACTGAAATGCTAAACGGTAAAATAATACTTCGTATAAATAAGTGGGTTTGTCTAGCTTGTTTTAATAAATTATTTTCCAGATCTTCTTGCAGTCATTCACCGATTGTTTTTTGTTTTTACAGAATTTATTTGATTCTTCGATGTCTGTGATGTTGATTTGCTGTTCCTCTTTTTATTCTTGTTTTGTTTTCTCTTTCTTGTTCATTCTTATCAATAATTTATTTTTATAGTGTTTATGCCATACATAAAGTAAGTCTTGTATGTCTGTTTCTGTGTTCAATTTAATTTATTTCATTCCTTACCATTGTTAACCCTTTTATTTTTCTTCTTTTTAAATCAGTTTTTATTCCAGAAATCCGGTAATTTCCAGTGCAGAACTGTCTATCATTATTCGATTATTTCTAAACTATCATTGAATCCTTCTCCAAATTCGTTCCAGCTTTCTTCGGTTTTCTTACTAGTATTGTCACGTTCTTTTTGTGGTTTGTTTTCATTATATGTATATAAATGATATCACTGAATTATGTTCATTTCTCAGTTACTAATGCTAATTTCCAGCTGAACCCAGAATACTCTTATGTCAGTTACAAATTTAATAACTTTCCGTATAACAGTTAATGATGCAGTAGACATTCAGAACGTGACCAGTGGCAAAACAATGATTTTATGTCCTTTGAAAAACAACTTGATGGCTTTCTTAAGAAATATTGCTATTTTTATAACTTAAACCGAGAACTATATTATAATTATATTCAAGAAGAACAATACAGAAAAATAAATGAGGCACAAATAGGCTTATTTTATGAAAAATAAAAATTTCTAGTGTGGCCAATTGAAAATTTTTCAACTGGTGCAACTTCATATGAATTAAATCCTGAAACAGCATTTTTTTACGGAGACTCAATAAAATTAAAGTTTATGAGAATAACATTTGTTGTGTATCATTACCTCTCCTTAAATATTATATATATATATATATATATATATATATATATATATATATCGGTTTTTAGAACGTCTTTCGACGTTGTCCGATGCCTAACTTCCACGTCCTTCTATCATCCCATTGGCCGTCTCTAAGATCTCTTGTACTCATTGCTTTAGTTACCCCTTCTTTCCATGTCTTTTTGGGTCTTCCTCGTTTTTTGCGGTTTGGTGGTACCCACTGCATAATCTTCTTGGGTAGTCTTGTGTCTTCCATTCTTTGAACATGACCATACCAAATCAACTGTTTCCTCTCAATGTCTGTTGTTAAGTAACCATCTATTCCAATTCTTCGTCTTACTTCCTCATTTCGAACTCTTTCCCTGCGGGATATACCTAACGATCTTCTAAACACATCCATTTCTACAGCTTCTAATTTTTTTCTGTTGTTCTCGGTTATTCTCCAAGTTTCTGCTCCATAAAGTAGACTGCTTTTAATTAGTGACTCATAGATGTTATATTTTCGCTTTATTCCTATTTCAGAGCTCCAAAGTATTCCATTTAGGCAGCCAATTGTTCTTCTAGCTTGTGTAACCCTTTTCTTTATTTCATCATCGTCTTTTCCCGTTCTATCGAAGATTACTCCCAGGTACGTATATTCACTACAGGATGTGATTTCTTCATTATTCTCTAGTTCGATATTGGATAACTCAGCTCCTATGGGTAGGTATTTAGTTTTTTCTACATTTATTTCCAATCCCCACTGTTCATATTCCTCCTTTAGTTTTCTTGCCATATACTCTAAATCGTCTTTATCATTGGCTATGATGACTTGGTCATCAGCAAATTGTAAGGTATATAAACAAACATCTCCGAGGTCTATACCCATACCGTGACATTTACGTTTCCACTGGTTTAGTGCTTTTGCAATATATATCTTAAACAACGTTGGTGAAATACAGCAGCCCTGGCGCAGACCCTTGTTAACGATGAACTTTTTAGATAGTGTGTTGCCAATTTTTACTTGTGATGTAGAATTTTCATATAGATTTTTTAAGGCTTTGATTAAAGTGTAGCTAATGTTAGTTTCTTGTAGTGATTTCCACAATTTAGTTACAGGCACGCTGTCGTATGCTTTACGGAGATCAACAAACATGAGATGGGTCTCTTGATTGGTTGCTAATTTTTTTTCAATTAATTGTTTTAGGCAGAAGACATTATCTGTGCAAGTTCTTCCAGCTCGGAAACCAGCCTGTTCTTCTTCTTCTTGTTCCCTATACTCCATCTCAATGAGATTTCTAAGAATGCGTCCGTACACCCGGCTTAGTGTACTAGTTACCGATATTCCTCTGTAATTTGAGCAATCCAACTTATCTCCTTTTTTATGGATGGAAGAAATATAAGCTACTTTCCATAAACTGGGTGGTGTGACACCGTTTATATATTTGTTCATACACCAAGTAAGTGCTAGAAATAGTTTATCTGTGCCACATTTTATTAATTCTGCTGGAATATTTTCTGGGCCTGGAGCTCTACCATTTTTTAGTTCAGTTACAGCTTTCTTCAGCATATCAACTCCCACTACTATCTCTTCGCCGTCAACTGATACTTCCGTTGGTGATTGTGCGGTATATTCTTCTCTACTTTCTGTTAGCAAACTCTCGTAGTGTTCTTTCCATTTTTCTGTTGGTATTAACTGGATAGAAGTAGTATTTCTTTCTGTGTTCTTTATTTTGTTTAAAAGTTTCCATGTCTCTGAACACTTTCTTCCGCCCATGTAAGTGTTGATCTCTTGGCATGTCCTATCCCACATTTCGTTTTTTGCTGTTATTACTGCTCTTCTTGTTGTTCTTCGTAAGTCCAAATACTTGTCTTTGTCTACTTGATGTTTAGTACTTAGCCACCGTGTGTACGCTTTCTTTTTCTCCATTACTAGGTTTTCTATGTCTTCGGTCCACCATAGCTTTTTACTGTGTCGTTCGGATTTTAAACCAAGCGCTTCTTTCGCAGCTTTTTGTATACTGTCTATTATATTTTTATATACTTCTTCCACGGATACATTTTGGATTATATCTTTTAATTTTTCATTTAGTCTTCGTTGATATAGTATTCTCGTACTTTCATGTTGTAAGCTGTCCAGATTGTACTTTGTCGTGTTATAAATTTCTGTGTCTTCAGGTGGTTCTTTTGTTTTCTTGAATCTAAACGGAAAAATTATTTCGGACTTTACCATAAAGTGATCCGAGTCGCATGATACTCCTCTATATACTCTTGTATCTATTACGTGTAATGTTGTATTTTGTTTTGTAATCACGTAATCTATGATCGATTTTAAATTTCTGGTTACCTGAATCCATGTATATTTGTGTATATCCTTGTGTTTAAAAAACCCGTTTGTAATTTTTAGCTGATGGTTTTCGCATACTTGAATTAATCTTTCACCATTGTCATTTAGGGTTATTTCCCCATGTGGACCTACCACTTTGTTGTTTACCTTCTGTCCAACTCTACTATTTAGATCTCCTGCTATGATCACTTCTCTAGTACTTCCAATTTTAGTTATTTCGTCTTTGATTTTCTCAAAAAATTCGTCTTTAACAACATAAGGTTGATCATCAGAGACTGCATATATTCCAAGAATAGTGACAGGTTTTTGGTTTATTGTCATGTTGATTCTTATGATATTTTCATCTACGGCTTCAAAATCTGTTATTTTGCGTTGTTCCTTAAATATTAACTTACCTATTTGTTAGTCGATTTGTTTTATGCAGTTAATTTGTCTCTATTATGAAGAACTTTGTCTTATTTGACATAGCAGTACAGTTAATATTTATTTTTGTCTATCTAATGGATGTATGACACTATGCATTTTCTTGTATCATTTCTGATATAAAAAGTTATTTATGTTTTCTTGTATCGTTTCTTGCACGTACATTTTTGCCCTGTATGACACTATGCAAGTTCTTTTACCGGAAATTGTATGTGATTTGGTACAAGATTGGTCGAAATTTTGACACATATAAAAATAGAACTGCAGTATCTGAGGACCCCAAGCCATACGCTACTGATTATTTTTTAAAATACTGTGGTGCAAAAATGAAAGAAATTAAATGTCCCAATATTAAAACTAAATTGGAAACCACAATTTTTGAAGATATTCAACAGGCTCTAATGAAAGACAGAAATAATAAATAATTTGGTTGTAATAATTCGTTTTCTTTTAAATTATGTGTTTGAATGGCATGCTCTTGAAATTCTACTCTCTTATTTGTAAATATAAAATAATCTTTAAACTCATCACGAATTTTTAGAGCGGTTTTGTATTGTTTTTAGTAAAACGTCTCCTACTTTCAGTAGTTCCGATGTTAGTTGATCCAATCCCTGTGATTTATTGTTTTTCAATTTGGCTACCGATGTTCTAATCTTGGTTATTGTTGGTGGGCACTTTTCTCTGATGTCTGCTTGGTCTAATTGCATATCAAAGTTCTCCTCCAGCAGCCAATATGACAGAAGTTTTACGTTTTTGCGACTTTGCGCACAAATTGGCGCATTTCTTGTACAAGAAAATGCAACGGACACAAATTCTTGTATCGTTTCTGATATAAGAACTATAAGCTTGTATGACACGATCCATTTTTTTTTATATCAGAAACGATATAAGAAATGATACAAGAAAATGCATAGTGTCATACGGCCTTAAAGAGTGTATTTTTTTTGTAGGTATAGCAATGTAAGTTAGTAATATTTTTTTAACTGCAGGCCATTTTAACAGCTGTCAATTGATTTATGTTAAGTTGGGTTTGGCACATGGCAACAAGAAGCACAGAACCGGGAAGAGTGGCCAAAAAATGGGAGAGACCTATGTCCAGCAGTGGACAGAAGAGGTTGCATGATGATGATGGGGTTGGCATCTCAGCATGAATAGACTTGACCTAACCAACGCTTTCAAATAGTACAAATTCATTTTGAAAATTGTGGTTCTATTCGAAATACGTATAGCGCAAGTCGTCCATTTTATAGTCAATATTTTATGGTCCATCAGAGCAAGTAACTATTAATATGCATCTAACTGATAATAGGCACCCACGGACACGTCGTACTCGTACAGAAGTTGTTAAAGGTAATAGATTTTGACAAGAGCTATGATTCATGCAGATGCAGTACACAAGTTTACTTGTTATTTACAAGGTCATAGCTCTTGTCAAAATCCATTACCTATACTGTTGTAGAGCGTAGCATACAGGAAAGCCTGAACCAGTCTATTTGCCATCGTGCACAGCAATTGGATACGTGTTGATCCACTTCTCGTAGATTCGATGAGAGGTCAAAAACGAGATTGCTGTTAATTCTGATTTTCATAAGATTTTGTTTAGCTATGAAGCTCAAATGAAACTGTTTATTTTGAGTTAAGATAATCCTTACATGTATGTTGAGAAACCATTATATCCAGAAAAACTTTCTGTTTGATGTGCTTTATAGTCTGGTGGAATCATTGGACCGTCCTTCTTCAAAAACGATGCTGGCCAGAACGTTACAGTCAATGGTGACCGCTATAGAGCCATGATTACTGCCTTTTTCATTCCCCAATTAGACAACCATGATGTGCAGGAGCTATCGTTTTAATAAAACGGCGAAACATGTGCCACAGCTCGTGCCACAATTAATTTATTTTCGGACCGTTAACTGGCCTTCAAGATCGTGATATTTAACACTGCTTAACTATTTTATGTGTATTATTAACATACATATGTAACATACTTGAATTGGAAAAATCTACTAAAATTGAACAAAACATAAGCAAAGAGGAACTAAAGGCTATAAGAACTTTAAAAAATGACGATTCCATAATCATCCTACCAGCAGACAAGGGAAATGCAACTGTAATAATGGATAAAAATCAATACGAAAATAAAATTAAAGATCTATTAATAAACGGACCTTATACAAAATTAACAAAAGATCCAACAAAGCCTTTGGAAAACAAAATATATAGAACTTTATTCAAGTTTAAAGATGTTTTAACAAGTTATCAGAGAGGATTAATTACACCTCATTACAGTAAGACTCCTCATTTTTATGGAGTACCGAAAATTCATAAAACGAATATACCACTTAGACCCATTTGTAGTACCATGAATTCTCCTTGTAGTGAACTATCAAAATTTTTATTAAATATTTTAAAACCTTATACAAATAAAAATGACACATTCATAAAAAATACACAACATTTTTTAAATAAATTATCAAATATTGAATTTAATTCAAATAATACTTTGGTAAGTTTTGACATAAATAGTTTATTTACGAATGTGCCATTAAATAAGACTTTAAGTATAGTCAAGAGAAAATTAGAGAGTGATGATTCATTGGCAACTAGAACAAGACTAAACATATCGGCTATAATGGAGTTATTAACATTATGTACTGATAATACATACTTTCAACTAAATAACGAATTCTATAAACAAAATTTTGGTCTAGCAATGGGCTCTAGTTTATCTCCATTCTTAGCCGATATATTTATGGAAGATTTTGAAACAAATATCATTTCTAAACAAAATTTCAAACCCACAGTATGGTGGAGGTATGTAGATGATGTATTCTCAATATGGCCTCATGGATCAGAGTTGTTGGACACATTCCTAAATGATATAAACGATAAAGAAGAGACAATAACATTTACCATGGAAAAGGAATATAATAACACGCTACCTTTCCTGGATGTTTTAATCTCTAAGAACGATACTGGATATGAGACTCAGGTGTATAGAAAACCAACACACACCAATAGATATTTAAATTTCAAATCAAATCATAATATTAATGTGAAAAAGGGAATAATTAAATCCTTATACGATAGAGCCAAAATTACTTGCTCTAACGAAAATTCGTTCTTGGAGGAGAAACATTTGTTAACATCTGTTTTATTAAAAAATGATTATCCTTTATCGTTTATAAATAAGGAATTTTCAACAATCGATCGAATAGAACAGAACAACTTAGAACGAGATCCTACAGCATACACAAGGAATAATATGAGGAAAATAACAATACCGTACATAAAAGGATTATCAGAAAAACTTAAAAGGATAGGAAATAAATTCAACATTTCAACAACATTCAGAACAACAAACACGTTGAGATCTATTTTGTCCAAAACCAAACCTAACAATGAACAAGAAAGGACAAAGAATTGCATTTATAAAATACCTTGTGAATGCGATCAGTTTTATTTAGGTGAATCATCAAGGCCATTAAATGTTAGAATAAGTGAGCATCAATCTTATATTAAAAATAGAGAATTTGATAGATCTCAAATATGTAAACACGCATGGGATAATGAACATAGGGTTCAATGGAATAATTCAAATATAGTCCTAAAAGAAACGGATGGCAAAAAAAGAAAAATCAAAGAAGCGGCTCTAATTATGCTAAATGAGGTCAATTGTGTCGCAAATTCCTCGGCAGAATGTAGTAGGATCTGGTTACCAATATTGAAAGAGGAAGTTATTAATAAGAAAATACCAGTATTAGTAAGTCAGTAACATATAGAGGATACGAGTTCACATCGATACTCCATACCGAGCGGACGTTAAATGGTTCTCTGTTATCAACATTCGACCGGTTTTCTCGATTTGAACAGATAAATGTGAAGTGATTAAAAAGCAATCAATTAGTAATAGACTTAAAAATAATAAACTCATCAAATTAAATTTAAAAACAATACAGTAATTTATTTATAATGTTTCCAACGGGAAATGGACCAGGATTCGACAACTACATAGTTAGCCAACAAATACAAAATGTAAACAGCCAGCCATTACCAATCCAGTATCCATCAAACCAAATGAATTGTTACCCACAAATGCAGATTCCAAACAACACACAGGGTCAATCACAAATCAACAATATACAGGGTTATCCACAAATCTCATCACAAATACCAGGTATGTACAATATGCAAATAAATCAACCAACCACTAATTCTTCGACGAATATGATATTTCCGCCCAATCAAGAACAATATATAAATCAACAAAACGCGGCACACAACAGCAATATAAATAACAGAAATAGCCAGCAATACTACAGAATGTCATCAACAAGCGATGACGAACCAGAAAGTGCAAATGTGTCAACAAATAACTCATGGCAAGTAGTTAAAACTACAAAACGCAGAAAAATCAGATCAAATGTAGAAACAGACAAAGAAGATGATACCATTACACTATCGAACAAATATAATACCCTAACGGATACCCAAGAAAATGAAACCAATCAAAATGAAACAGCGCCAAGAATACCTAAACCACCACCAATATTTGTTTACGATGTAAGCGACTTCCCAGAAATGAGGAAAAAATTTACAGAAATAGCTGAAGCTGAACAATACGAAACCAGAACTATGGCAAATAATACAGTCAAAATAATTTGTAGCGATCCAGAAATATACAGAAAATTCTCCAGATATATGAGAGAGAACAACATTATTCATCACACATATCAACCAAAGGAAGAAAGGGCCTATAGAGTCGTAATTAAATACCTTCACTATTCACATGCAACAGAAGACATCAAAGAAGAACTGACAAAACTGGGTCACAAGGTAAGAAACATCATTAATGCTAAACATAGGATTACAAAAGAGCCGATAAATATGTTCTTTGTTGACCTTGAACCATCAGACAATAACCAAGATATTTATAAAATTCAGAAACTACAACACTGCAATATACAAATTGAACCACCTATAAAAAACAAAAATATCATCCAATGTATGAGATGTCAATTATATGGCCATTCAAAAACATATTGCAATAGACCATATGTCTGTGTGAAATGTGGAGGACAGCACAGTACAAGCAGTTGTAAAAAGAACAAGAACACACCAGCTACATGTGCTTTATGTGGAGGAGATCACCCAGCTAACTATAAAGGATGCGAATATTATCGTAATTTAAATAGAAATAAAAATATAGCACAAACTACATATAATCATCACCAAAATATGTCGCAAGCACGTAACAGAAACTTTATACCCAACACAGTAAGACCAAATGTAAGCTATGCTAATGCAGCGGGTAATAGACAACCTCCTGCTGCTCCTTCAGATAACCAAGATTCAAACACCATTCTTATGAAGTTTTTAGAAGAATTCAAAGCCATGTTTAATCAAATCTTGCAACAAAACAGCATGGTAATAAACATGCTAAGTAAACTCATATGCAAATAAAATTCTTTCTACGAATAGCAGAATGGAACGCCAATGGCCTGCTGAATCATAAGGACGAGGTGATAATATTTCTACAACAAAATTTTATAGATGTATTATTAATAAGTGAGACACATTTTACAGACAAATCGTATTTTAAAATACCTCAATATCTAACGTACCATACTAACCATCCAGACAAGACAGCCCATGGAGGTACAGCAATTTTGATCAAACAATCAATTAAACATTTCATGATGGAAAGTTATATAACAGACTGTATCCAAGCTACAGTAATTAAAGTGTGCTCATTACCTTACGAAATAACAATAGCAGCAGTGTATTGCCCTCCAAAGCACAATATTAAAAAAACCGATTTCGCATCCTTCTTCAATACTCTAGGTCCAAAATTTATCGCAGCTGGTGACTTCAATAGTAAACACACGTACTGGGGATCAAGATTAATAACAACAAAGGGGAGAGAGCTTTATAGCTTAATGCAAGAAAATAAATACTCATATTTATCAACAGGAACACCAACGTACTGGCCAACGGACCCCAAAAAAAGACCAGACCTCTTAGATTTTTGCATCATAAAAGGAATATCTAACACCTTTATGGACATAGTTCCAAGTTATGATCTATCTTCAGATCATTCACCAATTATTGCAACAATTAGCACCTGCGTTATTAACAAACAACCTACTCCAAAACTGCATGGACCTAGAACAGATTGGAACGTTTACCGAAAAATACTGGATGAAAACATTAAACTAAATGTAAGACTAAGAAGCCCTTCAGAAATAGAAGCAGCTACAAACAACTTTATGACATTATTACAAAACGCTGCAAAAGAAGCGACACCGAACGATGCAGATAAAAATAAAATCGAGAATAGAATAAATATTCCACTAGAAATTAAAAAGCTCATTGCTGAAAAAAGAAGAGCAAGAGCCAAATGGCAACAAAGTCGGAACCCAGCGGATAAAACGTTTTACAATCGCTTAGCCAATAAATTAAAAACACAACTAAAAATTGCAAGAGAAGAGTCAGTCAAAAAATATGTAACACAACTTAATAGATACGACCATTCAATATGGAAACCAATCAAATCATCCTTAAAACCTCAAGCAATATCGCCACCAGTAAGAAAAACCACAAACACACAGAACCAATGGGCAAGAAGCGATAAAGAAAAATCCGAATTATTTGCTGAACATTTAGCAACAGTATTCCAACCACACAACAATGAAGAAGATCAAGAAATTATTAATTATTTAAACTCAGAACAACCGTCAGTAAATCCAATAAAATTAACAACACCCAAAGAACTTAAAGAAGAAATCTTAAAACTAAATATCAAAAAGTCACCAGGAATTGACCTAATAACTCCAAAAATGCTAAAGGAATTACCAAAAAAGGGTATAGTGATCCTTACATATATATTTAACGCAATATTAAGATGTAATTATTGGCCTAACAATCTAAAAATTGCAGAAATACTTTTATTTCCAAAACCAGGAAAGGATCCAAGTGAAGTCTCATCCTATCGACCTATCAGTCTGTTATCAACAATCTCCAAATTACTAGAAAAACTTTTAATAAAAAGAATAGATCCAGGCCTTACAGGCGCAGACTGGATACCAAATTTTCAGTTTGGATTTCGACGAGAACACTCAACTATCCAGCAATGCCACCGAATAACCCATAAAATCAATTCCGCATTAGAAGAAAAGGAATATTGCCCAATGGTATCACTAGATGTACGTCAAGCTTTTGATAAGGTTTGGCATAAAGGACTTCTTTATAAAATTAAACAAATATTACCACCCTTCTTTCGAATACTTACATCATACTTGGAAAACCGACAGTTTAGAACAAAAGTAAATGGAGAAATATCTAAAATGCATCCCATTAAGGCGGGAATTCCACAGGGCAGTGTCCTGGGACCTTTATTATATATATTATATACTTCTGATCTACCAACTTCGCATAACGTAACAATTGGCACATTTGCAGATGACACAGTAGCACTTACCAGTCACAAACACATTAACATAGCTACACAACAACTCCAAGATTATTTGTATGAGCTTGAAAACTGGCTAAAACAATGGAAAATAAAAATTAATGAAAACAAGTCAACCCACGTAACTTTCACTTTACGACGAGAAACACCACCACCAATATATATCAACAATGAGGAAATACCCAGGACTAAAACAACCAAATACCTAGGGCTACACCTGGACCAAACCCTGTGTTGGAAAGAACACATCACCAAAAAAAGAAAACAAATACAACTAAGACAAAAAGAAATCAATTGGTTAATTGGAAAAAACTCCAAACTGTCAATAAATAATAAAATTCTAATTTATAAAACAGTTATTAAACCAATATGGACATATGGCATAGAGCTGTGGGGCTGTAGTAGTAAATCTAATATTGCTATTATGGAAAGATGTCAATCAAAAATCTTAAGAGCAATTGTTGATGCACCCTGGTACGTAACCAACCAACGAATCTATGAGGATCTCAATATCTCAACAGTGAAAGAAGTATACCAGCAAAAGAAATTACAATACATTCAAAAAGTGAACACACACTCCAACCCATTAATTTCCGCAATACCTCAACATCAAGTTATCCGAAGACTAAAGCGACGTTGGCCAACAGACCAGTAACATGGACCCGTGATTCTCTCACTGGAGGGGACCACATCACGCCAGAACCAAGGGACAGGACTTAAACTCATCACATTAACTTATAGAATATATTGTTTTATTCTGATTGTTAATTTATTAGTTATAATAAAAAAAAAAAAAAAAAATATAGAGGATACATCATTTATGTTTTTTAAATAACGTAACATATAAAATCAGAATTTTGATGTTTATTGAAGGTAAACTAAATTCACGAACAAATACTTACAATGTCGGGATAGTATTATGAGGTTTTTTTCCTGGTTTTTCCCTCATAATTTACTATGGAATCACTAACAGGAGAATTTTACTGTCATCATGTCATGTGTTTGTCTTTTTAAAGACGAATTACATGCTATGATTTTTTCTGACGGATATTCTCAAGTTAAAGTTGATTTCATGTAATCGAATGAACTATCTTATAGTAAAGTCGTCCCAGGAGCGCAACTCAACAATATTGGCAATATCATTTTAAAGTCGTCTACTTTAAAATGCATAATGTATGTCTGAATTGTCAATATAAATGAGTCAGATAAAATTAAATTATTAGAAGAATTTTTTCACTATGTAACAAAAAACAAAATTTGTTTAATTTACTGTTTGTATTTTGAGAACGATTTCCGAATTGGAAATTGAAACGTCAATAAACGTATTTTTTATCTTTAATTGTGGCTTATTCCCAGTTATAAATAGTAATTAATTTACAATGCCACAAGAAAATAGCTTCAGAACAATATTTTATGTGTAGATATGTGAAGGTGGTAGCCTACACTGATAAGCATGAAACGATTGACGACTTAGAAGACAACATTCGCCGCGTTCTTGCCGACATACGGGGACAAATATTGGAAAAAGTGATCGAAAATTGGATCTCTAGATTAGACTACGTCAGAGCTTAAACATGATGGTCATATGCCAGATTATCTTTCGAATAAAGTAAATTTCATGGCAATTAATAAAAATCTTTTTTTTAATTCCATTTCAAAGTTCTATACATCCAAAAAAACCCTTTATATGCTTTTACTCATATTGTGTTTATTCAAATTTTATAAGTGAGCAATTAGATTACCAGATTACTAATTTAAGAACTTATTTATAGATGCAGGCTGAGACATCTACTTTATATCGCGTGATATGCCCAGTAGATGAGACAACACCGCTTAAACTGAGGGAACCAGAAATGCCAACATCTTTCTAGGGACGAAAGAATCCGACATGGGAAACCTCTGCAAGGGTGACATTCCAATGAGGTCAGTCAAGACTATGTCGAAAATATAGAGCAGAACTATTGGCTGACATCAGAAAAGATGTTCTCTGAAACAGAAGGTTCATTACTCGCCATTCGGGATCAGGTTATATCAACCAAAAATTACCTGAAATATATCGTCAAAGATCCTCAGGTACAAAATGACAAATATGCCGATATGGATGTCTGGGAAACTGGGACTTTTCCAGACAAACCATCTGCCATTATCAATACGTTCCTGAGAGTATGCTTGAGAATGACAACTACAAGCTATGTGCTCACAGACCAAACAGTCGCACATAATAGACCAGATCTCATACTAGTTAATAAAATAAAGAGACAAACAATACTAATTGATGTGGCGATACCCAACAACAATGTATTTATTATTATTATCTTACTCTAGAACTCAATTTGTCCAGACCTACTTCACTCATTAGAAGTTTCAGTAGCTATCCATTTATTTAGAATGTGATTTCTATTTTTATATTTACCTGATTTTGGTTATTTGACATTTATTTTATAAACTTACCTGACTTTGTCTTTACTGCTTATACTATACACTATTTGTATATGCTGACTTGCAAAGGAAGTCTTTCAAGTAGAATTTCTGATGCAGAATTCTTCTTCGATAATGTTTATTTGAGCATGTCAGATACATTGCTCATTTTTCTATTTTTAAATTATTATGGACCCAAGCTTTTGTGCTAATGTAAATTCGTACCATTGGATCTTTTTTAAATGGGGAATAGTCTATCGGGCATGAAAATGCCACAAGAACCATAAGTCTACATTCTGCAACTAATAAAATAAAGATAAAAAGGGGAGTCAGGCAAGGTGATACCATGCCACCAAAGCTGTTCATTACCGTTCTTGAATATGCATTTAAAAAACTAACATGGCAAGAGAAAGGAATGTCCATCGATGGAGAAAGATTAAACCATCTACGTTTTGCGGACGATATCGTGCTTCTGTCAGATAATCTGGGAGAGATCAAAGACATGCTCCAAGAACTGAATGACATACTACAAGAAACTGGGCTGGAGATAAATTTCGAGAAAACCAAAATGATGACCAATATGGTTCCCAGCGAAGAGATACAGATTAATAACAACAAAGTCGAATTAATCGATAAATACACATACTTGGGTCATGAAATTAGAATAACCAGAGACAACCAAACCTGCGAGTTAAATAGACGAATCACGTTGGGATGGGCGGCATATGGGAGGATGAGAGACATTTTTAAAACAAATATCCCAATTCACCTGAAAAGGAAGGCATTTAACCAATGCATCTTATCAGTCTTGACCTATGGAGCAGAGGCCCTAACTTTAAAGAAAGCTCCTGCTGAAAAACTGAGGGTAACACAAAGGCGAATGGAGCGATCAATGCTGATCTGATACTGCGTGCGTAATATGACTTCAATGGATCCTTTGGTAGGGTCCATATGAAGTACCAAAGAATACAAATACTTTTTAGTTTACATCAATTATTGCTCCCCAAACTTTAGTTTGACGGTTACTAAAACCGTTTGGAAATCTTGATTTCCCTGAGCGTTTTCGTCTAAAATTTTTTATATATATCCAATTTTAGTTTGTCGGACCATAATTCATTGGGTAATATTCAATTATTGCACTGAGAAATCCCCTCTAAAAATCTTGTCATACCATTTCATTGGTGACAATATGACAGCACCTTAATTTTAGTTTAATAAATACTACAATTCATTAATTTTTTTTTCAGAGATATTCTCTGAAATCATTAATAGTCATTTATAATCATTTATAGTTTTTAATGATAAATTACTTTGTTATAACGTTTAACAAATTTTACTTTGACGGATATTATAATTTATTGGGGTGTTGTAAATCCCAGATTTATAATTTTTTTTTAATTATAAAAGGTAAATGTAATAGGTAAAAAGAAATAAGAATAAGGCTTACTCACAATCAATTTATTCTAGCACCAAAGACCGGTTTCGCATACTATAATTTGTTATGCATCTTCTGGTCAACGGTACATAGTAAACTAAATGCTGAAAATACAATAACCTGTATTAGGGTACTTTCTGGTACAGAATATACAGGAGTTATGCCAATATTATGTGTGCAATTATTAAATATGACTTTCAAATTGATTAAATAAACAAAATAAAACTTAAGTGAAAAAACAATCTAGTAAAATTGAAACTCAACAAAAGCAGAAAAGAGTTCAAACCGAGAACAACGATGTGTAAAGATAAGGAGGGTAATATATTAACAGAACAGCAAGAGATACTTAGAAGATGGACAGAACATTTTAAGGAAAAGCTTGGGGTGAATAGGACGGAGATGAACCCTGATATACCGTTAGACCAAGCAGACAACAGAGAAAAGTGTCCACCAACAATAGCAGAGATTAGAACAGCAGTGGACAAATTAAAGAACAATAAATCACCGGGATCGGATCAAATATCATCGGAGCTACTGAAAGAAGGAGGAGACGCATTACTTAAAGCCATACATGAGCTGATCAGAAAGATATGGTTGAATAAACAGCTACCAAAGGAGTGGAATAGCGGCATTATTGTACCACTACATAAAAAGGAAACCAGTTAGAATGTGAAACTACCGTGGAATCATGCTGTTGAATGCGGCATACAAAATAATGTCCAACGTAATGTATGAAAGACTTAGACCATACGCTGAAAAAATAGTTGGCAAATACCAATGTGGCTTCTGTAGACAGAAGTCCAGATATTTGTTCTGCGACAGATCCTTGAAAAAACAAGTGAATATAACATCGACACACATCATCTCTTCATAGACTTCGAAAGCGCATATGACAATATAAACCGAGAATTCCTAACAAAAGCAATGAAAGAATTTAATACACCAACACAGCTAATAGAATTGATAAAAGAAACACTAAAAGTAGAAAGTAAAATTCGGATACAAAACGAATTAACGGAAACAATAGATGTGAAGAAGGGACTACGCCAGGGAGACGCTCTATCATGCATATTATTCAACATCATACTTGAAAAAATAATAAGAGACACAACAGTTAATACCCAAGGAACAATAATTAATAAAAGTGTGCAAGTACTAGCATTTGCAGATGATGTTGACATAATCGCAAGATCAAGAAGAGCAATAGTGGTCTTAAAATCAATCAGACAAAAACAAAATATATGCCTGCAAATAAAAACGCACAAATAAGGCAGCTGCCAAATTTAACAATAGGAAAATACAACATTGAGGCGGTAAAAAACTTTACATACTTAGGATCCCTAGTTACGTCTGATAACAACGTTGCAGAGGAAGTGAAGAGGAGAATATTTATTGCCAATAAATGTTACCATGGCTTAATTAGGCAACTAAGATCAGATAACTTCTCCAGAAAAACAAAATGCCAAATATACAAAACCTTAATAAGACCGGTACTCACATACGGTTCAGAAACCTGGACACTCTCTAAAAGGGAGGAAACGTTATTAGCCACCTTTGAAAGAAAAATCTTGCGACACATATATAAGGGCACAAAAGAAAACGGGATTTGGCGGAGAAGGTATAACTTTGAACTATACAACATATACCAGGATCCGGATATCATAACATTCATTAAAATTGGAAGGCTACGTTGGATTGGACATGTGGAAAGAATGGAAGAAGGCGAAATACCAAACAAAATATTCAAACAAGTGCCAGTAGGAAAAATAACAAGAGGAAGATCGAAGCTAAGATACGTAGAACAAATAGAAAATGATATAACAACATTAAAAATTAAAAACTGGAAAAAAAAAGCACGAAACAGGTCAGAATGGAGAAGAATCCTTGAACAGGCCAAGACCCAAAAAGGGTTGTCGAGACAGTGATGATGATGATGAAAATTGAAATTAAATAAATAATTAAGTAATAAAGATTACTTACATACCTTAACAAGGATTATTATTTAACGTTTGAGTAAACATAGTCAAAAAATGTTATGGTAAACAGTTTACCATAACCTGTAGTATCTGACCTCACTAAGCATTTTGCATTCACCAAGTACATCTGTGACAGTTTCTATTTCTCTTTTTATACCATTTCATTCATTGCACGTATATTGTACAGGTATATCTTTAGTTGGGAATGTCCTATCACCAACTGTAAGCGTCTTCTTAAGATTAGTTAAACCAGGTGAAAGCCTTCTGCCACTGCTTATTCACATGGGTTTATACCTGTAAGATTATGAGGCGTTCGGTTCTGGATCTTCAAAAACTGCTCTATAGCCTTGCTTTATCAGCTAGTTCCTTGTTCCTTGCCCACCTTCATGCTTCCGCTCCCTCTAAACCTTCAGTCTGAAACTAAAGGTTTATGTAGAAGATCCTTACAGATTTTTTAGCAGTTTGAATTTGACAAGTCCAGTTTACACCGCTAATATCCCCTGGCTGTCGGTAAAGATATTTACTTGTTTCGCTGTTTGTCCCCACTAACGATTTTATAAGTAAAATCTCTTAGAGCACATATTTCAGCTAAGAACATTGTTTATCACTATCGTTATGAAAGGTTTAGTAAATAAAACAACCAGATCAATTTGTTTTCTCTGTTATTAACATTAGAGAATATTACAGTTTCATATGTACATGTATACAATTTCTATATAGCTTCGCGCCGTTTGGCACTCATTATTGTGAGAGTACTGCCCTCCTCTTTACAGGATGGCCTTCGAAACCTCGCGAATTTCTGGATAACCTGCGGCGCTTGAATTGGAAGACGAACTGAGTTTTACGTTCGAAAGCCATCCTGTAACCATATTTTTAATTTACAATGACGAAAGGTCTTGGCATTTAATGCTTTAATTTTTTTTTTTCATCACTGTAAACCGTAGTCTACGTCTACTTACAAAAATAAGCGCAATCTATGGGTAGTTTCTTCTATTATATATTAAATTTGTAAAGATACGCAAAGATTGCCCAGTTTCCAGTACGAAAAAATTTTTTTTATCCTAAATTTGTCACGTTTCGGCAATATTTTGCGTATTTTTGCAAACTTTTGCGTGTTGGACTTTAAAGATATTTAAAATACAGTAAAATATGGTGTTACAATCAATTACTTATAGTATGCAGTGGGAATGTTGTTATATTTAATGAACGAAAAATGTTTAATTTTAAAATTTAATTAAGCACTACAGACTGTTATTAATATTAACGTATATTAAATGTAGATTTTGATCTGTACATCAACAATGAAGGACAATATAAAAAAAACTGAAAAACTGTCTTGATTTAAAATATTATTTTTTATTTATTTCAGTATCTCTTTTATGGGTAATTATTAGAAATTTAACATCTGATAATATAAAAATACTCTAACCTATCTTAGAGACAAAATAACTTTGTTATAAAAGTTCTATTTTCATCAAAAAATTCAAATACCTGATCGATCAAAAAAAACATCATTCCCACTATATATCTCTGTATACAAACGCTCGCCTTATTCAAAGTGACAGTAAATACACCAAAGATTATTTTACAAAAATCAAGATCGTTGGACGATAATTTCATATAACTGTAAGTTTATTTAAAAATTCTCAGATTGCGTTTATGAAAGATCACATTGACAAGGGAAGTTTATCAACGGTTTCTTATCACACCACAAGACACGCATGTAATTCCATACAAGGAGAAACAACTAAAGTTACCAAAGATACTAACGCTAACCCAGTACAGTACATCTGTTGATACAATATAAAATATCTTGTTATTTTGTTCAATAGAAAAGTGCAAATTTCTTTTTTGGCTCAAACTGTTAAATAAAATGTGTTCATTTAACTGAATTAAACTTTAATTAAAAATTACTTTATGTTTACATTAACATTAAGTTTTAGATGACATTTTTGTAAATAACATCATTGTCATCTTAACACTACAGTGATCAAATGATTTCTAAAAAATCTGTATCTTCCTTCATAGTAGTCTGATCTAACGTTCTGTACAATGTTTGTAAAATTATGTTAATGAGACGACACGCCAGCGTGTCTCCTTGCCTTAGTTATTACATGTGTTTCAATTAGTTTAACCTTGCATTCCTAAGTTATTGATGATGAAATCTTAGCATTGTCACTCCTACCAACTTTTGGTCCATTTCTAGGAATTCAAGGCTTACCCGCAAGTTTCAAGATTCTTATTATTGGAAAGAGATTTATGGAATCAGAATGTAGCTCAGAGCAACAAACAAGAAATAAAAAATACAAGACTTAAAATCATCCTAAAATATTCAAGTGAGTTTACAACTTGTCCTGTGGACAAGATTTTTAGATCTTAAGTTTTAAGGGCGATGAAATATGTCCTTCTTACCAGAAGCTCTTGTGACAACTTCCTCAGTATCAGCCAGAATTAACTAAATGTTTAAGGATTCTTACATTACTATTTAATATATAGAAATTTATGACACTAAATGTAATATTGCACAGCTTTAATACCCCCCAAAAATACATCCAATTAGTAGCAATTACAAATTACAATCAACTCATCAACAATAACTATTAGAATCCCGACACTGTTCAACCTGTCTCTCAAATAAGTGATACAGATTGCCACCTATGCTGATGACATCAACTGTATGTGTTACAGAGCGGGAGAGGCAGCAGAAATATATTCACAATTAAAAACAGGAGCAAAAAACACCAGACTAGAACCGACCAAAGGCAAGGGCTTGGGAAAACAGACGCACAGTTGAATCAGAGGACCATATTGAAACAGTAGAAAGTTTCACATATTTGGAAGTTACATTAAGTACAGTTGAAACAGAAGAACCAAAATTTCAAAGAAGAATAGTAAAGGAAGACAAAGCTTCTTTTTACTCGCCCTGCATTCCACTTCACAACTAAAACTGAAGATCGAAAATCAAGGTCTACAAAACTATTATCACACCAATAGTATTTTATGGATGCGAGACATGGGTCATAACAAAAAATACAAAAAGAAAGCTAGAAGTATTTAAAAGAAAAATCCCAAGGAAGATATTTACTCATAGGACCATCAACTCTATCAACTTTTCAAAGAGGCACTGATTTCAGAATTTGTTGAGACTTAGATAAACTGGGTAGATAGTGGAAATGGAGGCTGACAGATTGCCGAAAAGAGTCATATATAGTAGAATGTATGGCGCATGACAAAATGGAAGAACACGAATAAAATAGGAAGATGAAGTAACAGCGAACGCGCAAAATTTGCTAGACGTGAGAACTTGGAGAAGAGCAACGTGGATCCGGCAATATTGGAGACAGTTTGGAGGAGGCAAGACTTGATTTGAGTTGTAGTGGCATTGGATCTTATAGTAAAAATTGAAGGTTACAAGATATGCTATTCTAGTATTATAGATTCTTACTGGCTGCTGTTCCATTTTCCGTTAATTCATGTAAATTTGAATGGTTATTTTAAATCTTCTAAACGACCTTGTATAAAATTTGTTTCTATATTATAATCGTCCACAAACAACATCGGTAAAGTTATGACAGAGAGCCTGCGATATATCTCAAAAAAGATTTCGACAACGTCTGTTTAATTTCTAGTGCTCCGTATGTTGTTGAAAACGGTTATCGGCATCAAAAATATAAATGTTCGCTCGATAGACGGCCAATAAGTAAAACAGCTTAATCTAATCAAAGTTAATTAAAAATTATTTGCTCAGGATATTCGAAAACCCGATATTTTTATCATAGTCTGTGGAGTCAAGAGTAAATAAGGTTCGTTTGTTGACGAACAAAAATAAAAATTTTATTTCATTTAAATCGGGATACTAAACCCAGTTCTTTACACCTAACGGAGAGCGGGGACCTCAAATATAGAAATAATTATTCAAAAAGAGGGCAAAGAACTATAGGAATAATACTATAGAATAATAAATTGAACATTTGCACCAAGAATTAAATCAGAATAAGCTATCGCTGAAATCCATAAGAACTAGTAAAAAAGTATAACTCACTCCCTGATGTATATTGATGTGACAAAAGCATTCGGCACAGTCCTACCTTTTTTCACATCTTTCGAAAAGTAAAAAAATACTTTACATAACTCATTAGGTAAAACATATATTAGAAAATACAATTTTGAGCGAGTTCTGATCTAGATAAATGTAATACTACACAAAAATCCTTTTGTTTTACACAAATAATTTCCCGTAATTTGATTAAAACCAAATACTTTGTTCAAAAATCTAACTAAACGACATTATTAATTCATTTAGCTGTATTTATTGATGCGAAAAGGCACTTTTACGATAAACTTTAAGGCACAAGTTAAGAATATCGCTACTAAAACTTAATTTGATCACTGCATGCAAAAAAATAATGTTGGTAAAATTTGTTTAGCAGTAAATGGTTGACTTCAATTAGTACCGACTATAAATATCCTGGGTTAACCGATAATAGTATAAAAGGTGCGGTTTCAGGTAAAATTTAAATATGTTTCCTGGTAAAATTTGTCAATCTTCATTTCTTAATGTTGATTTTATTGCGTACAATCCAAACTCATTATAATTTCATTAATACAGATAAGGCCTATATTGACGAAACTGTACTGATAAGAGAGTTTTTGGAACCGAACACCAACCAGTATTTAAATATGAGTTCCTGATCAAATTTGTGTGTCTTTATGTATCACGGGAAGTGTTAAGTTACCAACCAGTATTTAAATATGAGTTCCTGATCAAATTTGTGTGTCTTTATGTATCACGGGAAGTGTTAAGTAGTATTACTCATTTTATTCATTACATTTTCTATTATTAAGTGGCGTCTGTGGGATAATAATAAGGGGGCTTCTTCTAGTGTTCCGGTAAAGAAGAAACATGTATCTGTAGATGAAGCAAATTGTAAAAACTATATACTGTACCTTACTTAAAAGAGGACTTGACACAACTTCCGCTATGAGTGAAATATGCGATTTGACTAATCTACCTCTGACCACAGTAAAAAGAATTACATCAAATCCCATAGAATCAGGAAAAAACGTAAAATGTATGGACGTTCCACCAAATGTATGGATGAAGCCGATAAGGACTTGATACGTCGAAAAGTCTATACCATGTACGAAGAGCAACGCATACCTACATAGAGGAAAATTCCGTTCTGAAAATCGTCCGATAATTTACCTCGACGAGGCATGGTTTGACATACATTCAACGCGGCCTAAAGGATTTGCCGATTTCTCCGGTAAATGTAAGATAATAGCTCTGCCAATTAAAGGGATAAGAATAACGATTTTACATGCTGGATCAGAAAATGGTTGGGTTCCAAATGCCCTGTGGCTTTCTGCAAAGTATATTAAAGACTCCTGTGTCGAATACCATAAGATACAATGGCAGAACTTTTTGAAGAATGGTTCAAAAATAATTGTATGCCAAACATTCCTAAGAATAGTGTGATAGTAATGGACAATGCAAGCTATCACAATTGCCAACTAAGTAAGGATCCAAACTCGAATAATACTAAATTGGAAATTCAAAATTAGATGGAGATGAATGATATGTATTTTGAAGAATGTTACACCAAACAAGAGCTGTATGTTTAATCTCATAGAACATATGTGGCACGAATTGAAGTCTACCGTGAGGTCACAAAATATTTCTCCAACATTAAGTAGTACTGTTTTAGAGTTAATAAGAAAATGTGTCAATAATATTATTCCAAGTAGTTAGAGAAATTTAGTCCGACACGTAATAAGTAAAGAAAATTCATATGTTCACGTAGATCATAATATAATTGAACCGATCATAATTAATTTAGATGAAGATAGCGAGAGCGAAACAGAACTATGTGTGGAGTGATACTGTCATCAAATCGACAAATGTTACGATTAAAAAAAAAACGGTTCTTTTCAGAACCACAAATTATTATTAATGTTTGTTTTTCTATAATCTTAACAATTAAAATAGATTTAATTTATTTTAAAACTCATTTGAAAACATTAATTTCGGGTATTTAAGGCAAAGCAATATATTTTGCATCCGTTTTTTTGTTTTGTCGTCGTAATTATTGCAAATTTTGTGGATCCTTTGCTTTATAGTGGAGTACCGTCTAGTCAGTGTTAATTGTCTAAAGACCAACTCTGTCTACCTTGTTTGCTCATCGCTTCAGACCGGTCTTAACAATGGGCCAAGTCAGATAAATTTTCTGCTAAACAAACTTTACTTATAGGTTCAGCTGAATTCATTGATGATATACAAGCCTTTGACAAAGTACTGTTCTATACTGTGGCACCAAACGTAACATAGCACTAGTGTTATGATCATTTAAAAGCAAATAACCAGAAGGAACAGTATTATAGTATTTAATATGCAGTTTGATTCGACTTAAAAAGCTTTATTATAAAATGAAACAATATAAATAATATTATTGTTAAAAACGTATAAAACTTCCTTAGTTTCCGTAAGTATTCAAATGAAATACACAAATCTTTGAAACACGTTGCTAAAATTCAAAATTTCCGTTTTTATCATACAGAATGAGCCAAAAAGTTTGTGAATAGGATAAAACCAAATCGTTCGTGTCTTGCTTCATTTTATTTATAAATATATTAAAACCTCAATAAATGTCAATGTGATCTTCGTCTATATTAATGCGATATAGGTAATTCGCTTGTTAAGTTTTGTAAGTTGTACACGTAAATAGCATACTAACAGTTTTTATACAAAAAATGCTAACCAGAATGTCTTTGGAATTATACAGTGTATAGTAAAAAATAGGTAGGTACGGCAAACCAGCTATTCAGTGTACATCGGGTCCTCTTTCGAAACGAACTGCAATACATTTACATAAAGTAAGCCATCAGAGAATTACATCGGCAATGAGTAACAATAAAATTGACATAATATATGCAAATAAGCGTTATTTGGACGTGAAATTTTGGAACAGAAGTTCCAGTTTAAAGAAAGAACAATTACAGTAATTTAATAGCAGAAGTATTTTTTCTGTTGGCTTATATCAAACGTATCACGTTTGCACAGTAAAAGGACCCCCATATGAGAAACATTCGGTGGAAGATTTCTTCATATCCTTCAGTACTCGTTCGACAATGCTCTGAGCACCTTGCAATTCATCCTAAGTAAAAATCTGTATAACAAAAATAAATAATTTTTAAAATATATGCAGAAATAATTCCAAAGACAGATACAACATGCATACACATTTTTTCAAGAATCATTCTTCCTCTCATTCTACCAGTCACCTCAAATTGGTCTTTCCGACAGTCTCAAATGATGAGCACGAACAGTACCCAAGTGCTTAGGGCTTTCCAATTCGAACATGGCATTTTAATTTATCCTTTCTTATTAGATACTATTAAACTATGAATCTGTAACCTACAATACATAGATATGTTAAAATACAAACGGCTCAAAGAGCAAAAGTCTCAAAATGAAGAATATAATGTTAGTGATTTGGTAGAAAGGTGAGTATTCTGTTCTCTTACAAAACATTCTTTTGACACAATCAGGCAAAATAATATGTTATTGAATGGGACCTGACTATGCGGAAAGGTTTTAAAAGCTGGTTTAGATTTTTTTCTGGTAAAAAGTGGCGTTTAATTATTATGCATGTATAAAGTGACACATGAACAGACAAAATCTGTATCACGCTCGTTATATAAAGCTCTATCTACAACGCCTTAGTCAAAATGACAAAACTATTTTATTTGAAGAGAATATAATTAGATAGATCCACAATTTTGTAAATATTTTGAATGGTGTGTACGCTTCTACTTTTCTCTGGGTTTTAGTACACATTTTAGAAACTTTGTAAGGAAGAATTGAGAGATTTTTACCCCTGTAGTATTATATTTAATAGTTTTTTTAAAGTTCGATAGAAGCAGTTAAGTTAAAGATAGACATAGAAGCAGTTAAGTTAAAGATAGACTAAATTGATAGTATCATATTTCTAAGGAAAGCCCAGCAAGCACCACAATAACTGAAAATTTTGATATGAACACCTCAGATATCTCATACTTTGTAAAACTATTTAATTCCCAAAGTTTTACTCGCGTTTTTTTTGTTCTACTAATTTCAAATAATCTCCTGATAACACTTCCTGTTTTACTAGTTGCTGTGATATTATTATGGCAAGATTACAGTTCTTGGAAATGATCTACATTTTGCGTTTTGACGCAACAAATCTTATTAATTGGTATAAAGGATTTTTCTACATTTTTTATGACGTAATTGTTATATTTTTGAATGATCTGTGGTTAAATATGACAAATATAAGTAATCATTACACATCTGGTGATTATATTTAAAGAATTACTCAGTTGCAACGTATTTATCTACGTTTACTGAAAATTTAATGAAATAAAAGAAACTGAAAAAAGCGGACAGTGTTGATTGACAAACTAGTTTGAAAAACAAGTGAAAGCAGCACATATAAATTGTATGAACGAAACGAAGAATTAGCTACACCTCCCTCTACATATATGTATATGTATAGAAGGATCGCTTTAGAGAAGCTAAACCCTTGGACCTGACTGAAATTCTGGAGAAAGGTTAGAAACAGTACTTTAAGCACAGTATAAAGAGGTTCCAGAAGAGGAAGAGGAGCCTCTTTATACTGTGCTTTAAGTAACTAGCGAACTACAACAAAGAAACTTCGTTATGGCTGTCAGGACATAAAGGAATAGCTGGTAACGACATTGTTAATAATCTTGCGGTCTGGGGTATCCCAAAAAAGTAACACCGTGAACAAAGGCAAGCAAAAAGGTTATTACAATCTTCTGCTCCACGCTGCTTTAAAAAAACTGCATCAAATGAAGTAATGGACACTGCTCACTTATAAATATCTGTAAAATGGATAAGGCAGAAACAGCAGATTCTGCAAAAATGTAGAGAAAATGTTTTAACACATTGTTTTCAATGCCAGGTAACAGTCATCTCTCCTAAACATAGAATAGGTTTTCTTAGAAGCCTAAATTTGTTTGGATTACCTCAGATATAGAATATCTGCAAAAATTTCGGAATATGGAAAGCTCTACCAGACCAAAAGACTGTTTTGAAATCTACAATCTAAAATAATCATCCATGTTTTCATTGCCAAAGATATCCCTAAGAATTAAAGGAAACAACTCTTGAAAGGGCTTCAAACAAGAACATCTTTGTAAACTACAGTCTTAAACCAATCACACAATTAAAACAAGAATCTCTGAAAATTAAACTGATAGAATGGAAAGGTGGTAAATAACAATAAACGTATGTAGGTACATAAAAAACGAAACTAAATACTTTTTTGTTTCAAAAAATTTGAATCGTTGGGATACCTGAGGCGCATCAATCATCAAAGTAATTTTAACCCAAGACCAATTTAAGTGACTACCTCAATTCTGGACTAGATAATACTGGAGACCCGCGGTGGTTTACTGGTGCCCGGCCATCTCTTTTTTCCTTTTGTGAGAATATCGTGATTCCCAAATCCCACGTTTCAGGCCAAAAGTACCATGAAAAATTGAAGAAGTAAACAAGCAGCAAAATATATTTTACTTTTTAGTATTATAAAATTAAATGGCGTAAATATTATTCAGTCCGGAACCCTTAAGAATAACAGTTCAGTGATTCATTCACTGAAATGTTTCAGTGATTCGTTTGAAATAACGGTTCCATAGCTTAAAGCGTTTTATGTGTTATAATAACAAAATTAAGTCAATAATTTACATCTTGATTGTCAAAATTTACAAGTCACCAAAAAGGAAACTTTAATGTTTTCTTTCTAAGAACCACTAATTTTCTATTTACAAGAAATGTACGGAAATACATACGATTATTCTTATATTCATTCATTTTTTGAGATATAAATCATACCCACACACTGAATAGTACACTAGAGATATCATTTTTGGAGAAGAGTATCCTCCCACATGTTTATATAACCAACAATATTCTGACGTGGATCGGCCCACATTTTCCGTATAATTTAAAACTTGCGTCTAACATTGGGGGCTTGAAATTAGCATCCATTTTCGATTCCTCGCATTCCAGACTAATTGGAACCATTTGTACCTTTCGGTTCTGCAATTTAGATATTATTTGGTGGGATAAAAACCACTAGAGCTTTACAGCTGGGAATACTTTCTGGATATAGCCATTTATATCGGTCCAACAGCGTGTTATTTACAAAAAGTTTTTATAGACATGACATATCTTCGTTTAAGTGGTGGTAATATCGAAAAAATGGGATTTGGAAAGTATTTGCGAATTAATTAATGAAATAGGTGGCTGAAGAGGAAAAATTGATTTTGTAGAACGATACCAGTCAAATTTAAAGTTCATTTTGAAGACACATGTTTCTTTTATTAACATTCCATCAAATCGCTCTTCCGTTATATTCATTTTTGAACGCAGTTTTCGTACTTATTTTTATCAATCCCTTCATTGTTTATTATAACTATTATTTAGAGTGATTAAGAAGGAAAAATCATGTAAGATATATTCATCCTCGTCATGAACATCCTCTAAACTACGTAATATATCTTTATGACCGCACCAAACATTTCTGTATCTGATTTATATTAAATTCTCCTATTAAAAATTTTATTTCAGTATGTAGGATGAACACTACAACGTATTATTGGATAGATATACAGAGACTCCCACGTGTCACAGATGGTACTTTTCCTGTGTATATAGAAAGGATGTTCCAAACAATATAGTAACAAAAATCTCAATGAAAACGATTTACAGCTTGGTGCGTGGGATCTTTATTGACAAAATAGTCAAATATCGATAAATTTATTGTCCAGATGACCGTTAATCAGATATCAAGAAAAGAATGGTTGTAAATATCATTCAAGAGTTATTTAAATAAAGATGATATGTAATTATTGCGAAACTGTTTAACATACAAAAGTTTTGGAACGAAATATAGGCCAAAAGAGAACTGAACTGAATAATTTAGCCATCAAAATATTGTTAATATTGATATTGAATTTTGTTCTTTTAGCTTTAAGTTATTTAAACTCCAATAAAATTGTTTGTAAAGCACTCGTACTTGAACTATATTGGTCAAATTTGAATAGTTTGTAAAATATCTTCAAATATAGTAAGATCCTTGCAATAAACGTACCTAATAACGATTTCTTTGCTGATATGGCATTCCGATAGGTCGGAAAACTTTAAAAAAGGTATTTAAAATTCAATCTAACGTATGGTTACTTAATTTAGTGGTTTTGCTACTTGTTTGCTCTTCAATTTGCCAAACCGTCTTTTCCATCGAGGGCACTCAGCAGAGAAGCACGGAATATCAATGTTATAACAGTTAGAAAATACACTTATTTACAAAAAATAAATTAATAGTGTAATAAAGTTAAAATAGGTACACATGGGCAGTCGTGAAAATATTTCGCGCACTAATAATCCGAGGTAGAGTCAAGTAAACGTTTCTCTGGGGTGGGAAGGGGAGGTCTGCACCTACAACCAGTCCTAGAATGGCGCGCATAACATGCTTCCACCGCTCTTTTGCAGCCTCTAAGAGGCCAATAGAGCCACAGGCAAGGTAGAACGCATGAAAGGGTGGCCAGACAGCTCCATCGAGCCGTCCTTCGGTCGGGCCCGCAACCACACGGATCGTCCGCACAACTTTCTCCACCGTCCGTATCGCTGCAGTGGTAAAACAATCCTTTGACACAACACAAGCAGGAAGCGTAGTCAATGACACTATCCGCGGAAACAAGACACGAGTTGTTACACACCCACTTCTGGGGCAGAGCCCGAGGTACCTGGCAAGATTCACAGCGGCACCTTCCGCACTCCGGACACATGATCGACGGTCTTGTCGCACACTCCGGAGGTGGCTCCTTGCTGAAGGTCGCCGCAGCAGCCGCCGCCGCTGCGGCCGCCGCAGATGATGGTTGCTTGCTGATGGTGGGCAGCACCAGATTTCTTGGCCTCTGCAGACTCCTAGCGGGTTGAGGGGGCGGCGACGGCGTCGCTGCCGGCGGCGGCGATACCTTGAATGGGGTCTCCACATACTCGTTGGTGGTTCGTTCATTTTCGGGCCTTGGAACGGTGAGAGTTACAGGCGGCGCTGGCCGTAATGGTGCCAATGGAGCCGTTAGCGGGGGAATATTCATTATAGGCGCCCGCGGACGGTTAGCACGCGGCAGGGACGTAAGCCCTCCATGGTTAGCCATGTGGTCGGAATTAACGCCCGAACCAGCCTGCTCCGTGGTCCGTCATCGTCTCCAGCTGAAACAAAAAAAACTACTTTAGTATAAACAATAATAAAAAAACACAGTAAGAAAAACACACAATCGTATAATTGGCAAGAAGACTATAGTATTTACAATGTCACAATGAATGTTACGGTTATGTAAATGGGTCAGATGCTCGGTGAATGGAGAAACATCTTAGTAAAGTCCAAACACAAGCTGAAGGCTAATGAAACTACTGAGCCGCACTATGAAAGAACGGGAAACAATAACTGATAGACGGATTTAGATTTCCAAAAATCAGCAACTTAGATCAACAATACATGCAATTTTCATTATACTTTAGCTACTAGAAAAACGTGGGAACCACGAACTTTTCGTATAGTATTCGTTAATATTCAGAAAGCGTACAAAATAATACCTTTAGTGCTTCTTTTGTGTTTATACGGGATTAAGCCACAATTTATTATATTGATTTGACATTTCGATTTCCAATGAGCAAATCATTCTCAAAAAAGATTATTTAAGAATTTTGTTAAAAAAAGTGTATAACCGCCAAAGTTGTTAACGTGGTGATGCCACAAAATTGAAATTGATACATTTACCGCGGTGTTATAGGCAACAGTCCCGCCCGTCAATCCCGTCAACGTAAACATGAAAAAATGAATTATCGAATCAATAAAAGATAGCCAAAACACCTGCTCTAATGAAAAGAGTTTTACTTCTTTCGAAAACGACATGGATCTCAAATTAGAATGTGTCGGGAAGCTTTTTTGAAAATCCTAGCTTTCAAAAAAGACAGTTTTGGAAGTAATAAAAAAAGGGAGAAGCAGAAAATTGGAAAATTTTGCTGAGAAAAAGCTAGTTATGGCTTTTGTTCAAGAACTGAAGCTACTAGAATCACATTATATTAGACAGAGAGCGACTTATAGAAAATTCCTGTCATCTAATTTAAACATTACTGAAATTTACAACAACTATTATTCTGTTAACGTGAAATTAAAAGTGAGAGAATCTTATTTTCAAGAAGTAATCAATACACACTTTGACTTTAGTTTTGGTTCACCAAAAACAAATGCTTGTAAGGCATATTTGTACTTGGATAAGCAGTTAAAAATAGAAAAAAGCATAGAGAAAAAGCAAATGTTGGAAACTCAAAAACAAGTGCACAAGTTGCCTTTTATGATGATGATAAGACCATAGTTGTAACATTTAACTGCCAAAAGAATTTACTATTGCCTAGAATCAATCGCAATCAATTGCAATAGAGATCAATTAGCTTAATTTAGCAGGCAGTATTCCTTTTATAACTCTTCTGTTGTCAATGGCCACTCTAACTAAACTAACAAAAGGAAATGTCCACTACTACACTTGGTATGTGAGAGTGATTTCGCCAAAACCTCCAATTCAATGACCTAATGTCTCTACCACCACTTGTTAAATGAAAATTTTGACGGAAAAGTGTTTTACTTTTGGAACCAGTACAGTATGAAGAGATCCTGGCAAAATATGGCACTGTTCACAAAGTAGCAGTGATAGTACGAGTCTATGATTTTGAATGCGAATGTTTTAAAATACTTTGGGAGTTGATTGGAGAAAACTTGAGTGTCTTCAATTTTACTTTCAATTGGAGAAAAATCAAAATGAAAATACAGAAGAAACACCAGAGAATAACGATGATGACAAAGTAGTAGAGTCTTGAAGTTGTTTAGTGAAAACACTATTCTAAAGAGATGCTCTAATAATGAATTAATGTTTGCTAATGATTAAATGACCTGTTGTGTAAAACTTTCCTAGTTTTAATGTAAAAATTTGCAAAAAATTAACTGTGACGGCTCAATCCATAATTTGCAATGTCTAATTTTATTATACCTTTATACCTTAAGCGTTGACTATATTCCTGTAAAATGGTTAGTTTTACAACCCCTTTGAAGCAAAATCATCAGTTAAATTCATTTTAAGTTTTATAACCCACTAAATCAGAATTTACAAACGCTGTTTTTCCTAACAAATTTCTATTTTGTTGATATGTTTTCATAATTTGTCACTAACAAACGTTGAAATTTAGAAATTTTTAGTAAAAAAAGTATATTTCTAATGTGATGGGTCTGTTGGTTACAGTTATTGCCACTTTGCCAAAAGAAGTATCTTATATTATGTTAGAAATACTGAAAGAGAATTATAGAGCAAAGATAGTAGGAATACGATACTAAAAAAAAAGATCTAGGACATGAACAGAATATCCAGATACTAGTTTTTGAAGTTTATATCTTTTGCATCAACAATGATGCAAAACCATAAATGTATGGTCCTGGAGTTATTCCGTATTTTTTTTAAGCAATTAAAAAATTCGAGCACCAAACAAGCTACAGCCTCCATTTTTTTTTTGCGTAGTGACCTTATCATTTTTCTAGCATTATGACATACTTCAAATGACAGACAGTGACTGGTTACCGTACAGTAGAATATGCTTCTACCCGTAGAAACACGGCCTTTGTGACAGTCAATCCCTAACAGCTGACAATTAAGTTGTTTCAACAGCTGAAAAAACAACTAATTTTATTTTGTCCTCAGTAAGTTAGTTCAATATTTCTAAAGATTTTGTTTGCCAACTGTTTCAGATTTTCTTATTCGAGATAGTTTTTCAATTTTATTAATAATGTGATCAGTTGTAAGTGATAAATTATATAAACTTTTTACAAAAAAAGATCCCTTAAATTTCAAAAGTTTTGTCCTACTAATAGTTTCAAAATACTTTTTTACTTGAATGATTACTACAAGTTTATTACTGAACCCAATGTTAGATATAATAATTTCTTAGTTTATTTGTTTTTTCTTTTTGTTTTGTAATATTTAATGAGTCCAGTCGTCACTGTACACTGGTTCGTCATGACGAAAATGCCACTGAACCTTTAAAAACCATACGAACAAGCTAAATTTCGATTAGAATGTAATTTTTGGGACCCCAAAAGGTTGCAAAAAGTTGCCGTTCCTACCGCCGGACTTTCCCCTAAACCCCCCTCATAGGGGCGGCGTTTAAAATGTTTCAAATAACAAATGTAGTTAAGATATTGACATTCTCGAGAAAATTCAGCTTGTTCTTATGCTTTTTAGAGATCAAACAGCATTTCTTTGAGTCATTTCATGTTTTTTTATGTGGTTAAACTGGAGCGTCAATATGATTCTTGTCTGATAAACGTTAAAAAACATAAAAATAGTATCACCATGAACTATTTATTAACAGGACAAATTACAGAAGTAGTAATCGCAGCATTTGAGAGGCACGCACACTAAGTGAGTAGAACTGTGAGGATAATTAGGAAGTTCTGGCACATAATTCGAAACGGAAACTGACCATCTAAAGCCCCTTTTTAGAATCGCTTACGTCGGTTAGTGCAATGTACATTTGGACAGACTGCGATAGAGATTGGTTCGGCTGTGAACTGTGACACGCACCAGAAGTAATGAACAAAGTATAAACACGTAGATGATGTGGTTGACATGGCCTACCAGTCCGTTTTAAAAATCAAATTTGTTAGAAAAGAACTGTATTTTGAATACTTCTCACACAGTATAAATACTGTGTGAATATGTTAAAAATATTCTCACACATTTTCCAGCAATATATTCATATCTCTCTGCGTATTTATGTATATTTAAATAAGTTATTGATACTACCACCGCAAAGTTTACTATTTTAATTACCTAATTATAATTTTAATTTCATTTAAAATTATTAATTGTGTAAAAATAGTATTATTTTTATGCTGTTTCACGTTTCAAGCCCTTCATAAAACATGTTCAATCCTTAAAGCGATGAACACATTAAATGAATCGGTTCCCAGCAAGGAACCGAGTCACTGAAAGTAACGATTGAGTCCACGACTACCACGAGAGACACAGACTCCACTGTTTCATTTGCACCACAGATGGCGAACAGGTACGGGGTTTGTTTGTCCAGCACTCTCCGGGCCCGAATTCATGGAAAAACATCACAAAGAGTACCTTTAAATGTCAGAAATTGTGTTAAAAATGCAAGTAAGTCACTTAAAATGATTTTCTCATCATTTTTGGTTGTATTTGGACAGACATTAGAATCAGCATGGGTTGTATGTAAATCATACAAAAATGATCTATTTAAACATCATATTTGCTTGAAACTCAAGTTTTGGTGCACAAAATTGGAGAAGTTAAATTATTTGCGTAGAATAGTTTATCGGAAATACTAAATTGATAGTTTATTATTTTCACACAGACTGTTGATCAAAAATTCAAGACCTTCTGTGAGTCTGTATGCGTTTCAATGCACGTAGGCACGTTTTACCAATGTAAACTTGTAAATTTTCTTCTTGTATATTTGCCTAAACAGTATTTTTCTTATTTGTTGCAAAATATTAGCTATTTTATAAACTTAGTATGATGAAACTTATGCTATATGTTTTTGTATTCGTGGTAATGTATTATGTCAATATTACATTTATTTTTAGAATCACAAGTTAAATATTTATGATCTTTCCTACTACTTTTCGTCAGTCTTGTGGGGTGCTTATTTGTACAGTTTTCTTCTGTATCTAACATTGTATTCTTACGGCATTTTCTTTACAGGATTTTATGTATTTCGTAGGGCAGCAGAAGATATTTATTGTCAGAGGGTATTTAAATTCTTAAATAAAAGATTAGCCAATACATAGTATGCTATTATTGGAAACCTACATGCTAAACCGGTTATAAAAGAAGCCTGTCCACAAGTTTTAAAAAGTATACAACTGAAGATACGCGTATACGGAAAACATAATATAATGGAGCTAATGTAGACTGTGTTTAAAACAAACAATTTCAAATTGGTAACAATGACTTGGCCAAGACGTCCATTATTTCTTAGGATTGATAAACAAATCTTAAGTATGGATACTATTACAAACAAAAGACCAAGATTATAATAAGATTATGAAAAAAGCAAGATAAACTACCACAAACCAACAAATACATTTTTGCATACTGCACTGTTCTTCCTAGCATTGATAAACGGTACTTAAATATGATTACAAGAAAATATAGATGAGCACAGAAATATGAGAGAATTATATTAGGAATGGCAAAAGTTGATTTAAGAAAAAGTGGAAATATACCACAAAATTACTAGTAAACATCTTCTGGGACTTTATTTACTGTCTTAATATTGACATAAGGATCTTGAACAGGGATCTATCACAAGCAAATAACCCAAATATTTTTTCTTAACTTTACTAACCGATCGGCAAACGAACCTCAACTAGAGACACCCTCACAAGCAAATATAGAGGCCAGGAAGAATACATATTAAAACATAAACGTGTCAATATTAAATTACTTGATTTAAGAAAAAGTAATATATATTACAAAACAACTCAAGACATTTACTAGAAATATGAAGTTGTCAAAATTCAGTTTGGAAAATAGTGGGCAAGTCCTGAATCTCAGAGTGCATAAAGGAGGGTTTTAACAATAAACAGATTACTGTTGTCGCACTGGTTGATCTAACAGTCGCCTACGATACCGTGAACCACACAAAACTGCTAGGTGAATTATATAATACACTGAAAGACCCAAAACTAAATGAAGATCGTAGAGTCCATGCTTCAGAACATGAGCTCTTACATCTCATACATCTGGCTATTGCGGTAAAATTCTTAAAATTCTTGAATAATATCAAGGGACATCCCAAAGCTGTCCAAAACAATATGTACAGAGAAAATATTGTGTTACATGAACACAAGTCGCATGGGAGGGAAAAGTTCTACAGGACTATATACCTCGGACTTACGTTGGAGTCACCACCAGAAACGCCTTACTACAAAAACGCCAAAAGAAGTAGGAGGCAAGGCCTGAAACAATGGGAATAGCAGTACGGGTAATGTGTTTTTCAACAGAAGAACGCAAAACAAATTAATGCAGCCTTAAATAAGACATGAAGGATAGTAACGACTATATGAAGCATGTCCTACTTAACCTCCTATATAAGTGATTTCGTCACCCAAAGAACGCGGAGTAGCTGCTGAATATGTTGAGAAATTTAAAGAAATCTTCGATGATTGCCACCCACTGAACAACACAGAACCTATCGTTCGAGGCTCAAAACCAGAAAAAGCTTCCTGTGTTGTGTGTCAATCGACCCACTATTCCAAGAAGAGAATCCGTGCGACAGTAGCATCGACTGAAAGACTTGAAAGACAATAAATCATATTAAAACTGGCGTAGCTCCTATAAATACCAACAAACACACCACTAATGGCGATCTGTGCGAATGTGGAGAACATCGAAATATGGAGCACATTTTGTCATTCCTAAGATGTCTCTCAAATGGTTGTTACGCGATTCAGTAATCGACGTGACCCGTTACTGGGCCGATAATATCAACTAAAACAAGATGGGAGTTCCGAATCAAAAAAGTAACGGTAAGTCAAAATTTAAACTGAATAATTTAGGAAAAGGCAACAAGATAACTAAAACAAATTTTGGGGGATTATGCTTACCTTCCTAATATTGACAAGAGGTCAAGAAAATAAAATTAGGCATAAGAAGTTGTGAAAAGTTGAACTATGTTAGCCAGAAAAAGTTTTGTGACACAGCCCGACCTAATTTCATAAGGAACATAAACGATGAGGAATTTTAAAATTTCATTAAAAGAATTTCACCAAAACCTAAGCCAGAAATTTAAAAGAAAGAAGTATGGACAATTAGTCAATTGACTTCTTCCTACCAATCAATTCTGTCGAAGTTATGGAGAATGCAAGTTAATATTCAAGATTGAAGGAACCATTACCTCACAGTAACTGGAAAAAGAAAGCTCGTAGATTGGTTAATAAGCAACCGTGTATTTTGAAATCGAGTATAATAAAAAGTATTTGAGGGACATCTTAGAAATGACAAAAGATGCTCTATATTATCTCTACATTCGGACAGATCGCCATTAGTGATTTTGGGTTGATCTTTACAGGATCTAGTATTGACAAACGGTGTTTAAATACTGAGAACTAAATACACTATCACAAGAACCGATACATAACGAAGAAGAGGCTAAGAGGATGAAACTAACAACACGAAGTTGTCAAAAGTTAAAGCGCGTGATTAAAAAATGCACAAAACAATAAAAATTTTGCAAATTATACTGAAAACAAAAAAGAAGAATAAAAACGGCATAAACGCTATAAATTCCGGAAAACTTATAACAACGTTTCATAAAAGAAAGTAAAGATAGATAAAACAAAAAAAATAGAAATAAACTTGTGTATAAGTTTTTTCTTTCAATTCAAATATTCGGGTCAAAAAGTTTTATATGCGACATCCCCTGTATTTTACATAATATAAATGTATGTCCAACTACAAATTAAACATTATTTTCTGCTCCATACACGCCAACTATTGCTTAAAGAGGTGATTTGTGTTATAAACGGATTCGAAGAATATAACCTACATAGACAGCGATGAGTTCACTTGAGTGTGTTTCTTTGAAAACCAAATTAAAGACTAACCAAAACAATATCCTGTAAAACTGGTTATGTAACGTGGTATTAAGAAGTATTAGAAGTGAGTAACACGAAATCTGGTCTTGGGCTTCCTGTGTCTTAACCTGAAACGGCGGGTTTGTGTTCTCGGCTATGGAATTATGGCCTGACACTCATGTGGCCGTAGATTTCTTTAATTTATTAGTCGTTCGGTTAAAGGACACCAAAATACTAATTGAAATTATGAAAAAATTTATAATGCTTAATAATGATTGTTTTACCTGCCAAACGTATCAAAACATTAATTTTTTTCCTAAAAGAGGGTTGAATATTAACACGAACTTATTCTATATTATAATATATAAGGTGTCTAAATTATAAAAGTAGTTCATATTATTCAATAGTTCATATATTGGTCCAAGTCCCCCTTCAATTCGATTGAAAAATGATTTTCTTGTAAAAAATAGTTTGATTTGATATTATCATGAGCTTATTCATATATTCGCGAGTATGCATTATTTTAGATGAAACAATTAATTTCATATAATACTAGGCATCTTTCGTTCTTGATTTTAGAAACATTGTCATTCTATTGCTAATAAACCTGTCTCCTCCATGCTTAGGTCATCACTCCAACTGTTTTAGCTATGACTTAACGCTCTATCTTATGACTTAATGATGATTTACCTCTAGCAATTCTCACCATTCTTCCTTTTGCTATCCTATTAATAAGTTTATCCAATTATATTCCTTTTTTGTCTAGACATGTTTTTCTGGTCTTTCTACGAAGTACCATTGGAATTTTATATAATTTTTATTTTAATCTTATTTACTCCTTCCTATACCTAACAATAATCATTTGCGTGTTAAACACAGTCAAGAAAAGTAATTCCGAACAACCTTCTTCTTCTTACGAGTGTGCTGTTTCCCTGCGGAGGTTGGCAATCATAATGACCATTTTTATTTTTGAAACTTGCTGCTCTAAACAAATCAATCGATCTGCATTGATACCGATCAAGCCTTCGGCCAACAGATCCTCCTTGAATTTTTGCTTGTATTATGAGTCTCAAAATTTCATATTTTGGTGCCCCCATCACGTCGTTTAGGTATTCCAGTGTTCTTGTTTGTATAATGATGATTAGTTCTGTTTCTTTACCAACCCTCTCCAATACTTCTTAATTTGTGATTCTATTAGTCCATGATATTTTTAATACCTGCGGTATGACCAGATTTCGAAAACCTCGTTTCTTTTTCAATTGCATTTTTTTAATGTCCGAAGTCTCAGCTCCATATAATAATATTAACTAATATATAACATCGAATGGTACGTAGTCTGATTTCCAAATTAAGATTTTTGCACTTGGGAGTGGCTTCATTCGTATAAATGCTGATCTGGTAATCTCTTTTTGCCTATTCGAAGAACCTTTAAAACAAGATCAAAGAGCTGGGTCACCTAAGTCTTGACAACATGAAAAGGATTCTCCTAGAGTTGGGATGAATGAATTTTCCCTTTGAGGTAGTGAGAACCATATAGCCGAACTCGATAACAACCATATATTAGTTTTAAACGAAGACCATTGGTAGTAGAACGAAAGGTAGAAGGCCGAACACCAAGAGGAAGATCTCGAACACGATGGACAGATCAAATGAAGACGTTGCGTTGGTGGGAAAATCGCTGCATGAAGCTGTCCATATTTACACCAATACAATGGTACCTCCTCAATATTTTCTACTTGGTAAGGATGTAGTGGCGTCATTTAATTTGTTTAGAGAATGAGTAACCAGTCATCTCCTTTATTTGGTCCGACCATCGTACTGAAGATCTTCCCCTGGATCTTTTACCCACTATACCCACTACCCACCTTCAACTATCATTCGCTCCATGACTTCTCTTCTTTTAGTTATATGTCCAAAATATCTCACTATATCTTGGTTGATAGTTGTGATGAGTCTAGTTTTTATGTTAAGTTCGGCTAATTTATGCGATGGGCGGTTCATGGTATGCGCAACATTGTACAGTAGACCCACATTTCAAATGCCATTATACGCTTTGAATCGGCTTTTTTTATGTCCAAGTTTCTGAAGCATAGGTAGCAATAGGAAATATCAATGCTCGAACAAGGCGTAATTTTGTGTTTTTTGTGATGTCAGTGTTCTTCCAAATTTTTGTGAGTTTGGCTGTTGCCGATCTGGCCATTGTAATGCATCGACGGATCTCGTCTTCGCATCGTCCACTGTTAGTAATAACTTAGCCTAAGTAATTAAATTGCCTGATCACTTCGTGACTTGCGATAGTTTTTATCCCTGCCTGGTTGTTTCTGATGTCTATCGATGATCATCACTTTGGTTTTTTGCATATTTTATTTTCAAACCATATTCCGTACTCACCGTGCCTAGAATATTCATAATTTGTTCCAGTTCTGGTGATGACGTCAACATAACAGTGTCATCAGCATAACGTAGGTTTTTGATTTTTCTTCCTCCGTTTGATCGTTCCTCCACCTTGCCATTCTTCAAAAACTTGACGCCTAATATGTTCACTATAATTATATATTAAATAGAATAGGGGATGTTATGCATCCCTGTCCAACTCCAGATTTTAATTTGAGGTTTTTCGGTGGTATACAGCAAGTTATAAATGATATAGAGGAATAATCTCAAAAAAGGATTTTCAAACACCCTGGCGTTAGCCATGATCCACAAGGATTGCAAGGATTTGATGTTGAAGATGAACTAACTAGAAAAAGAAATGGACGCAATTCAAACTAAAGAGATTCAATTGTAGAGAGCGTTTAAAGTTAATAATGACGAAAATAACTGAAAGAATTCAAAAGAAAAGAACAAGGAAAATAAATTGATATACTTACTCAAATTAAGAACAAACCGTACAAAACACATATAATAAAAATATGTTTCAACGGAGAACGTGATCGTATAAATTATTGTGTCACAAGTTTTACATAGGTAAAACAGCGACAATTTTCAAGAAACGAATATTGGGACACAAGAAATAATATCAAAAAATAATAAACTCAATATTGTGGAAAATAAGAATTCATACAAATTGTTCCATTTTATATTAGCATAAATTGCTAGAAATTCTATTTCAATCTATAGAAATTAGGAAATTAAAAATAAAAGCATACTTGTTTAAGACGTTACAACAGTTCGGTTTCGTAATAAATTATGGGAATGTAAGTGAAAATCATAGTCTTCAATATTATATTTCGAATTTTCTTTTTTATTTTTACCTCGACGTGAACGAAAGAATTCCACGTATGTAGGGCATTTCCTGATTGAAGTGGGCATATTGGAAAGTACAGACTATATTAACTCCTCGTGCGCAAATCTTTCTGCAGCCCCCTCACCTTCCACGCCCTTGTTGGCAATAAATACTAGGAATTCATTGAGTCTCATTATCGGTGCGGAGGTGGCTGCCTACCTGCAGTAGTCATTATTAAAAATATAAGGTTATTAGTAGAGGTGGGAAATGGTAGCTGCTATTTTGTAACAAGCAAAAACTTTTTTTTTATATTATCATCATAGAAGTTTCAGAGAATGAAAAAAAACTGCAATTTTATTTAAAAACTTTTTAAGGAGTAGAAAAACGGTTTTTTTTATCATACTGCTGCTGTTGTAACAAAGTCGGAACAAAGACAGAACTATTGAGATGTTTGATTTGAAACAAAAAATAATAATGTAAATAAAAATATATTGCATAAAAGAATATAATATTATACAATAGTATTTTTAAGAGTCCTATAAATTCCCTTTACGATCTTCGCGGGACCCAAAAATCACAACTTCACACAACTCTATACTACAATACTTCATTTATATGAGAAGAATTCTTGTCAATAAAACGACATCAAAAAATTTAAAAACGAACCTGTTCCATTAAATTCCCGTTATGAATCACTTCGAGGCATGAAAATCACAAGTTCGTGCACCTCTATCTTACATTAATTGCGTTTAAATAACGAGAATTATCAATGAAGTTAGACTGTTATTGTTGTTGATTATGTGTAGTAACAAAAAATAATTGAATGGGAATTGCAAAATAAAACATTTCGGAATTAAATGGGGTTATGAGTGGGGACTGAAAAGCTATAAAACTAGTTGATGATCAATTTGAGGCAACATGTGGATATGCAGATGATAATATTGTTAGTACAGTTGGAATTTGTTTAAATAACCAACGATGGTTTTTAAATTAGAATAAATCTGGTAAAAAAAAAGAGATGGAATGATGTGAAACTTATTTATAGAAATGGTACCGGTGGTACGATTAATAATACATAATAACACGTGACACGTAACACATTGTCGCAAAAAAGAATTTTGTATGTTTTACTGACAAGTAGTGAACAAATTATGAACCTACTACTTCAATTGATAATATATTCTACAGTGAGTAACGTAACAGTTGTAACCAAAAAGTACCACTTCCAAATGTGCCGATGCCATGGATGTTCGATTAAACTACCGAATGCCCCGTATACAGTTGTACAGAGTACAGCATAATTAAATATGCATACACAAACCGTGGATGGAGCAAGTGGGTAGGTAGCGACCCACACGAAGAGTGGGTGCGGCGACCCGGGTCCACATTGCGCACCTGGTTCTTCGAACGACAGGGTCGGAGTGGTACCACGCACGCGGTAGATACCTTCATTCATCATTAGCGACGTTATGTAACACTTGTTATATCATTTCTTCGATTGATTTACAACTAAGCGAGTGATTTGCCTATTTTTGTCGTCGTTACAAGCAATATTAAGACTGTGAACAGAATTAATCCAAAGGTGGTAAAAACAGGTGGATTTCTGGGTAATTAAACTAAAATTGATTATTTCAGATCCAACTGAAAGAATTCTTCAAACTATAACTTGAAAATAATCCAAATAGAAGCCATATTATTTTTATACGCTACAAATAAATTTTCATGCCCGACCATTAAGTTGTGAATTAATTGTTTGATATTAATCAAGTTTTCCATTTTTGATAATTGCGAAAAAGAACGGGATATTGCACTGTTAATAATTATTTATCATGAAAGTATTGAATTGAGGCAATGAATATACGGAGGAACAGAAGCTTATATGAATATTAAGTTGTATATTAACACAAGAACATACAAAATCTCCGAAAGTATTAAATGAATTCTTGGAGTTAATAAATATAATCAAGATACTACAATGGGTGAAACATATATTGTAGAACGCTTTATATGTGGCGAAATTTGATCCCATCTTGTGTTAATTTTTTTACAACTGACCGGATGCATGTGACCAGCGTTTTAGTTGAGAAGCAGTTCGTTTAGTCGATTATAGGGTGTTGTTTGCTGTAATTTAATTATATTTTGAATAGTAATGTGGCATTCGTGGAATAATTTGATTGAAAATATTGTACACGATAACAACACTGATAGTACAAAGTGGCAGTGCCAGTGTGAATGTAATTCCTAAAAAATCCGGCAAAAAGATTCGAATGCATTTAAATGCTGATACACAGCAGCTTCTGATTTAACAGATATTCTACTTTAAACTACAGCCAAAATAGTTAAAAATGAGACTTATCATGACAAGAAGCGATAAGAGTAGAAATTTTAAGGACCTACAGATGCTTCACTTATAAAACTATTGAAAACTATAATATAGGATTGCTACAAAAGCAATGAAATACCCACAGTAGAAATAATAATTTCTCCATTCATTTTTTGACATCCTCGTTATGTTTCTGCTTAATTCCGGGTATTACTGATTACCTGTTCGAGCGTTAAAATTCCCCAATATTATCATCTTCCCTCTGACTTGATCTACTACTTGTTGTAATTGGTCATAAAACGATTCCCTTGTTGTTTGAGGCTTGTTATTTTCTGGGCCGTATAATTCGATGATGTTCAGGTCAGTTCTCCATTCATTTTTTGACATCCTCGTTATGTTTCTGCTTAATTCCGGGTATTACTGATTACCTGTTCGAGTGTTAAAATCCCCCAATATTATCATCTTCCCTCTAACTTGATCTACTACTTGTTGTAATTGGTTATAAAACGATTCCTTGTTGTTTGAGGCTTGTTATTTTCTGGGCCGTATAATCCGATGATGTTCAGGTCAGTTCTCCATTCATTTTTTGACATCCTCGTTATGTTTCTGCTTAATTTCGGGTATTACTGATTACCTGTTCGAGCGTTAAAATCCCCCAATATTATCATCTTCCCTCTGACTTGATCTACTACTTGTTGTAATTGGTCATAAAACGATTCCCTTGTTGTTTGAGGCTTGTTATTTTCTGGGCCGTATAATCCGATGATGTTCAGGTCTTCCTCCTTCATTCTTATTTTGCTGTTACTATTCTTTCTGATATATATTGACACTCTTTGATGTGATTTTGGTACCTTTGGTGCTACACCTTCTTTGGCCTGTTTTCTTTTGCTACTTCATTGTAGATTAGTATGTATTCACCTAATTTTCATTGTTTTTTTCCTTTCTTTTTTGTTTTTTTTTGTAGAGCACAAATGTCTATTTCTTTCTCTTTCAGCACTTGGGTTATTGCTTGGTCCCTTAAGTTGGGCGATCTGATATTCCAAGTAGTAATTCTCATCTGGGTTTTGGATGTTTTTCGCTTGTCCTTATTTCTTGCCGTGGTCATCTTCATAGTATCAATCCTGTTTCGAGGCTGTACATTATTTCTTAAAGCAATATTCATTTTTGCTATTGGTAGGTTGCTAAAGCGATAGGCAGGTTTACAAAACCGTCATCAGACCAATAATGCTATACGCTGCAGAAACAAGACCTGACACAGAGAGGACAAAAAGGATGTTAGAAAGAGCAGAGATGAAAACACTTAGAAAAATTGATAGTAAGACACTAGGGAACAGTGCTAGAAGTACAGATATACGACGTAGATGCAAGGTGGGAACATCAAGAACTAGGTACGAAAGAAATAGAAGAGCAGAATGGAACGATTATATAAGCCAAATGACAACAAATAAAGTAGTAAAGACGGCAAGAGATGCTACCGCAATAGGGAGACGATCAGTAGGAAGACCACGAAACAGATGGATCAACAACTTACTGGAGACACATTGAAAAACAGACAGGGCCATGTCTATATAAGGAGAAGAAGAAATAATAAGAAAGAAATAAGGAAACAACCGATGGGAACAATCGAAAATGCCTGCAAATAAAGATCGCCTCTAATTATTGTACATTGGGAGAAAATGAGGGAGGGGTTCTCAATGCTTTAAAATGATGTAGGAAGGATTTTAACGTGAACTACCAGAAGTATATGGAAGCTCATATATTTGAAGATTGTTTTAAAAATTCACTGATCCCAAACTTGGAGTCCAACAGGGTAATAGTGCTTGACAACACTTCCTATAATTTTTGACAGCTCACTCATAGTAATTTCAAAATTGATCCCAAATACATATTCAAAGAAGCAATTTACCAAATTGTACGTCCTAAAGCAGCGATGCCCAAACAGTTGATAGCGATCAATCAATCGCAAAGGAATTCAAAATTATTAGGTCCTGATCGAGATATTCCAGGCTTCTGAGACAACATGACCGCGAGACATTTGGCGAATGTTGCCGATTGTTCTGGAGTGCCTGTTTCATGTATAACAAACTGCGGAGACGGAGCATTATGTCATTCATTAACAAATTACTACAAGTAGAAGTTTAAGAAGTAAAATAGCAATATTTAAAACACAAAATGAGTACAGAGATATCTCACATCAGGCTTACGGTTGGCACTCAGTAATTACACAACGTCTTACAAACAATTTGTGAATGATATGCAGTGTCATGCATGCACATCGAAAGCAAATTAATGATTTAAGGAAATTATTGCTATACAATTATTAGTAAGTATTATTTTAATTATATTTTGTATTTATAAACATTTACAATACGACCATTTTCAGAAATCTACGTATTTTAGTAGGTACCTAAGTTCGTTTAGTTGTAGCTTCGTTCGTTTAGGTAGTCGATCTCTTTTATTTTAAATATCTTGTCTTGTGATAGATCGCAGATACTGCAAATCTGCTCTAGTATATACCTTTGCCCTAGGGATTATTACCGTAAGAGAAGGACACACTGTTTTGTGTTTTCAATCTTGTAGAGTTAATTTGAGGACAATTAAGGGAAAGTATAAGGCCAGTGTTAACATACGGGTCAGAAACGTGGTCACTTACACAGAACGACCAAGAACTGCTTAGACGTTTCGAGAGAAAAATTCTAAGGAAAATATATGGAGGAGTCCAAGAACAGGGTTTGTGGTGTAGGCGCTACAACTTTTGAGTTATACAGAAGTTTTGGGGAATCTGACGTTGTAAAATGTATTCATTAGCACGCCTTCGATGGATAGGACATGTAATTAGGCGAGATAGAGATGCAACGATCAGAAAAATTTTTGACCGAAGAAGACCAGTGAGAAGATGATCCAGAGGAAGACCAAAACTTAGGTATCAAGATAACATAGAGGATTATCTAAAATCCATCAGAGTTAAAGCATGGAGAAGAGTTGCCGGAGACAGGGGCGAATGGAAGATTGTTCTGAAGAACGCTTTGGCTCATGACGAGCTGTAATGCCACTGAAGATGATGATGATAAGGCGTGCATGTATAGGTAATGGATTTTGGGACCAGCTATGACTTTGAAAATGTCACAAAGAATATAACTAAATATCTCTTTTCTTACTCAGACTCTTTAAAGTCTTTTGCAATATTTTAGAATCGAAGATATGTAATTATATTATTAATGTATTGGATTTTGACAAGAACTATGCATTATGCCTATTTAGTACACAAGTTTATGTGAAATGTTCAAGGTCATAGCTGTTTCCAAAATCCATTACCTATAATACATTTCCTAAATTTGATAAAAAGGTAATTGAGGTAATTAAAAAAAGTATCTAACATTACTAAAGGAAACTGATAGAAAAGAATGGCCAAAACGATCAAACAGTAAGTGTTATAATGAAAAGACTCTTAAAAAAAACATGCTTGCATTTTTTGCTGAATTTTAAAATTTTTAAACTATAGATTACCATTAATTTTAAATTTAACTCTGTTTTTAGAAAGTTTGTTAGTATCAATATTTCTACATCAGTTAGAATGGATTTTGACAAGAGCTATGAGTCATGTCGATTTAGTACACAAGTTTACCTGTTATTTATAAGGTCATAGCTCTTGTCAATGTTTACAAATAAGAAATTGAGTATGGCCATCAGATTGAGGTTATGTTTGGTCGCAACCACTATATGGGGTAGAAGCTTAGACTCTGAAAGCCCAATCTATAAAAAAATTGGAGGCATTCGAAATGTGGCTATATAGGCGTATTTTGAAGATTCCTTGGACTGCAAAAGTCTCAAATGAGGAAATGTTAAGACGAGTTGGACATGGCAGAAAGCTTATGAACACAATTAAAATAAGAAAAACATCGTATCTCGGCCACATACTCAGAAACGATAAATACTCTCTGCTACAAGTCATCAGCATCATACTACAAGTCAAGTAGAGTAGAGGGAAGAAAAGGCTTGGGAAGAAAGAAGAAATCTTAGCTGAGGAATATCAGAGATTGGACTAACCTCAGTGTTGAACAGATATTTCACGTTGCAAAAGATCGAGAAGCGTTTAAAGAAATGATCGCCAACCTTCGTTAGAAGACGGCACAACAAGAAGAAGAAGCTCTTGTCAAAATCCACGACCTATATCAATGCAAGCATGCGGTAAAATGGAGAGTTACTGTAAGGTGCCAGCCGCCGCAAAACTATCAAAACATACGAATGTGAGCATTATTATTATATTTATTACTGCGACTATACAAATAACATACACAAACAAATCTATATGATCCAAAATAAACCCGATTCTTGAACTTAATCCTTAAATAGCCCTGAGAGAGATTTTTAGTAAAATTAAGTATATAACAGATACAGATGAAGAGAAAAAAATAATGAAAATGGGAACACAGTCAGTGTTTTAACGTACTAGCTAAACGATAAATAGTTGGAAAGAAGATAAAAGGAACAGTAGGGAGATACAAAACAAAGGGAAATAAGAAAAAGGGAAACTTACGAGAAAAAGAGTGCTGAAATAAAATCAGACCGAAAGATCCAGAAACTTTAGAAATGTGTACATGGATTTGAGGTTCAACAGAAAACGTAAGCTAAGGGGTAACCTAAACTCTCTTATTCGGTTCCCCTTATTTGCTACTTAGTAAAATTCCTTTTTCTTTTTTAACAACGTTACTAAACATTCATCTACTATATTTTGTTAAATACATCACAACCAGTTAACTTTAGTCTCCAAACATCATCCTGGTGTTTTATTGATTTAATTCTGAAGAAGAATTTTTTTAAACATTCAAACGTCTAGCAAATATTGAAACGTTAGAAAAAATACCTTTCTACATTCGTCTACGTTGGCACATGTTTACAGACAGATATACTTAATAAAAAAAAAACTTGCCATTGAAAACAACCTTGGAGTCAGTACAGCAATTTTCTACGTACGTAATTAATTAATGAATAGTTTTATCTCCTTAAACAATAAACTGAATTAAATGCTTGTTTGACGATTCATTCATTCAACGTACATTTTTATATCAAGTGTTTTTCCTCAAGTAGATATCAAGATGTGCGCTCGTGTTTCGTTGTTTACCGCTTTTCTGAAGTCATTGAAAGATAAGAGAGATTCGATAAATATGATATCACTCCGAATTGATGGTTTGGGTGGTTTTTAATATGTAGAAATTGAAAAAAACAACTTTATATGAAAATATTACTGTTAAAATACTGAGTTTACTTGCAACATACGCTTCGTTTTTAAAGCGACGATTTATTCACTAAAATAATCATATTTGTATTATACAGCATTTAGCATATTTGGTAACTTACACATCATAACATAACTTCCTAATTGTTTATTAGAAAAAGGACTGCAAAAAGGTGTATGAATTATTTTAGGTAATCAAACTTTTCACACGTGTTCAATTGGGAATAAATCGGGGATCTCGGCGGGCCAGGGCTCCCTCTCACGAATATTAGAGGTGGCCTTGAACCATAAGCGATAGCACCTCACAAAATAACCCCAACGGTGCGATGCACATTTCGTTAGACAAAAAACTGTAAAACAAAACGATTACGTCGATGTTCAGATGTATGAGGTAGCGGTGGCCGAAATGAAAAAGAAATGAAAAAATTGTACGCATCTCAATTGCTCTTCTATGTTCGACAAATCATTGGTTTGCAATAGATCTACTAATAGAGAAGCTGTCTCTTAAAGGGCCATAAACGACATAAAAAGAGAAAAAATTGCGGAATATTTTTGTTCAAAGATAAAGAGAATATTTATATTAAATTAATCGTTTCTCAACTGTGTCATACAATGAAAAAAGTGCTTACAGTACATTTGAAAATAATTGATAGCACACATTTTATTCCATATATATAATATCATACAACAGTGACGGAGATATTCTAAAAAAAAATATTCAGCATTGTTCTCAAAATGTTCAGTTCTATAATAAAAAGTGATATTAATAAGTGAATTTGTGTAATAAAAATGTTACAAACGTCCAATTTTACTCCTGTGAAAATAAAGTGTCATTTAACCGTGACAATGAAAACTTTAGTGTTAAATATACATGATGCTCTTGTACATGAACATTTTACAAGTACTGTTCGGAGTATAGTTTCTAAGCGTTCAGCTATGACCGGAGTTGGAGAAACAACTATTCAACTTTTAAAGCAAGAAAAGAGTGGAAGTAGGTATTACAGAAGCACCTAAAACGTCAACAGGGATAAAATCGATTCATATAGACGATACTGTAAAACAAGTGATTTGAAGAAAAGTTAATTCATTTTATTAACAAAAAAAGATTACTACTTTGGATAAACTTTTAGTAAACATTAATGAAGAAGAATCTTTGCCAAACTTTAAAAGAGATACATTGCAGAAAACTTTACATGAATTAGGATTTGTTTATGAGAATATCAATAGAAAATCTGACTCATAGAGAAAGAAGAAATTATTTGTTGGAGGAGGCAGTATTTAATAGACACTCGAAAATTGAGGAAAAGGAAAAATATTTTTTATTTGGATGAAACATGAATAAATTAAGGGCATTTTGTAAAAAAAGTTTGGCAAGAAAAACTTTACAAATGCGTGTCAGGCATAAAAGGTTTGTCTACGGGCTTAAAGGTATGGTAAAGATCGCCGGTTAATTATCACTCATATTGGAGGAGATTAAGGATTTTTTGATGGAGGCTTGCTAGATTTTATTTATACTAACGACTAACATGAAGAAATGACTGCTGATGTTTTTGATGAATATTTCAGTCAAATGATAGGTTTCTTAACGACAAATTCTGTAATATCATGTAAAATTCCAGTTACCATTCAAAATTAAAGGACCTAGCACTAAATGGAGAAAGCAAAAACTCTTGGAACTCTCGGCTAACTAAAGAACTAGTAATACCAACATAAAGATTACCTTAAAAGGAGTTATTACAGCTATACAAACAATATTCGCCAAAGTTTAAGAAGTATTATATTGTAGATGAAATAGCAAAAGAACATGGAGTTACAGTGTTGCGATTACGACTTTATCACTGCGAACTTCTTTTTCTTATGGTGCCCTATCCAATTAATGGATGTTGGCGACAATTCTGGTATACTCATCTTGATCTTGTGTGGCTCTAAAGAGTGCATGGACATCGAGGTTTATCCAATCCCTTATGTTTTTAAGCTATGAGTATTTCTTTCTTCCGATGCCCCGTTTTCCTTCTGTCTTCCTTTCCATGATAAGCCTTAAGAACTGGTACTTGGAATTTCGAAATATATGACCAAGATAAGTAGTTTTTCTTCTTTATTGTTGGCAGCAATTCTCATTCTCTGCCCATTCGATCTAATACTTCGACATTTTTGTGCGATCTGTCCAATGTGAACTTAACCCTATAAAACTTATCTGGACTCAAATGAAGGGATATGTCGCAAGAAATAATACAACATTTAAACTTCAAGATGTTCGTCAACTGTTCTGCTTGTCAACTTCATTTTTGACTTGGCTATGTGAAATGCTTCTTGAGAATCTCCTACAACTTTGTTCCTAGTGTTACCTGTGGCTACTTCTGCGAGGTACCTATAGTAATCTCCCTTCATCTTAAGGTAGAATACTTTGGAGTTTGCATTGCTGGCTTTTGGTATAAGGTATTTGTCAAACAGTCCTAAGACATCATCGCAGATTTCTCGCAACTCTTTTTCAACTTTTTCTCTGTATTCTCACGCCATTTGTTGTTTCCTCTCGGATCCTTCAGTCTTTTGTTCAATTGAAGAACTGCTGACTCCATATCAAAAATTTCATCTGACACTTGGCAAAAACAAGACGTGTCATAGCAGAGGAAGAAACATTCTGGAAACTCGATATGTTAATAGAGGAAACAATAGAACCAACTATTATTTCCGTGGACAATGAAGAAACAGAAGATGATGATGCTTCCTTATCGGAAGAAGACAACTAATGTAATCAGTTATGTAATTATATGTAATTTTATTACAGTAATCAGTTATGTACTTAACTATATTACAGAAATATATTTATTACTAAACTGTAAACAAATGTCCTAAACCAATATTTATTATTTTTATAAAAAATTATGGGGGTACGTAGTATTGACATTTTAGTTTTTTTATATTAAAGTAATTTTTTGTTCTTAATCATTGAGGCTTTCAGTTATTGCTTAATCTCTTAGGGTTTGCTCATTTGCATTTTATGATGTATTGTATTTGAGATTTGTCGGGGTGGACATATTAAAATCGAGTGAGAATTCAGATAAGAAAGTATCAATTATTATGTTTTTTCTGCATTGACCAATCCTGTATTTAGACCTTTGTTATAAAAAATGTGTTATCAATAATTTTCAAATGTACTATAGTTTACGTTTAAATTATATTTAACTAGGCGATGGACGAAACAGAAAAGTATATTGGTAATTAGAAGAAAGAAAGAAAGGTGAATAGTAATTAGAGACCAAAGCTAGCGATATAGATGTTTACATTCCTTGAACAAAAGTCAAATAAAAAACATAATCAGATTACGTAAAAGTTACATCTCTCCTGTGTTTACGTTTTCCCTTTAATGGAAACGTATACCGACACATATAATAGGAAAAAGAGAATCTGCTTGTTTATATAAACATCTAACAACTAAGACAGTCGTTAAAATTTAACAATGAATGGATTTACGTATGAAGATCCAAATACCTGAATAATAATGTCCTGAAATTAATTTCTTTCTGTTGTACCAACAATATTTTTTTTACTGTTTTAGCTGTAGCTAAAAAATGCAATATATTCTAATTTAAACCACATCTAAGTTACTCTATCGAACCCAGCGATTATTCTACCGATAATATCTGATAAGAACTGATTAGAATCACGTATCCGTCCTTGAATTCATTCTCAGACCGAGCCTGTATTCATTTACCTTCTGTTACAACTTGCTCCTTCTTCAACACCTCTTTACCAGTGACCAGTGAATCCCTAGATTCGAAACCCAGATAAAAGTCCGAAATGGATGTGAAATTATACGGAGATTTTATAGCGCACCTGGCATCTGCCTGTGCACGATTAAGCCCTGTGTTTTTTCGATCCATTAAGTATGACAGTATGACAATTATGCAGGTGGGATTTATATATATATATATATATATATATATATATATATATATATATATATAGCAAAACTGGTAAGATTATCGACCGAAACGTTGAGTACTGTTTTGAACAAATTATGTTCAACTTGTTTAAATACTTTCCACTCTAAATCTTTGTCTCCTGATGAAGCTGACAAAATATCAGCGAAATATAGAGGATTAAAAGAAAAAAGAGTTTTTTTTAATAATAACAGACCGCATACCCGATATTCCAACACAATAAATTGTTTTATATATATATATATATATATATATATATATATATATATATATATATATATATATATATATATATATGTAAAGAATTAAATCTTTTAGCGAAAGCCGCTATCGCTGTATGTATTAAATGGCCAACTAAATGGCCAACATATAGTTGGCCATTTAATATATATATATATATATATATATATATATATATATATATATATATATATATATATTTAAGTAGTCTAATCATAGTTTTTCTTGATTATATTATTTCTCTATGCATTGAAGTAATTTTTAAACATGAGCCAAGAACCCAGCATATTCAAACAGTGGAAAGAAGCAACCATATGCCCAAAACACAAAATAGGGAACGTGACAGAATGTAAGAACTGCAGAATAGCTTGCTTGCCATATCAATTAGAATTATAATTTAGATCCAAATTGTAAAATAATATAGAATTATATCAATGTGGCTTTAGAACAAGCAGGTTCCTCACAGACCAATAGCTGATATGAATTCAAGATTCAAGATTAAACAAAAATAACAAAGTTTATGAAGCACGTAAATTATTTTTTGATTTTAAGCAGAAAACTCAACGTAAGTGACACCAAAAGCAATGATAAGTCATATTTTCGATATCAATGTGTAGCATATGCGAAGGATCTTCTCTTTCAGTTAAGAGAAAGTCAAGAAAAGATTTTTAATTGAATTAAGAGAAAATTTTAGTAGACTTAAGACGGAGTCCAGGAAGTTGATTTCACATAAACAAGGAACAAATGAAATATATGGATATAAAGATAGACGAGCAACACAATAGAGCAGTCTTTTAAAATATCTAATCAAGTAGGTATTGAGAAGACTTAACAAATTCTGACGTGAATATTTAAAAGGTATTCAAAAGACTTTAAGTTTTCTTCCACATATAAGTTTCTTCAATCTTTGATATTTAGAAATTTCCTTGATCTAACGAAAGTAAATATTTTCTATATGTTCCTGAGATCCCACAATATTGTATAGTAAAATAATAAAAATAGGAAATGTTGAATTTAATACCAGAGCTGAATGGTGGTCTATCAATTACTGGATTGTAGACATCTTTGTCCAGTTAGTGACACCTCATTCAGTGGCTGGATTAACTATGATTTTATAGGGAAACTCTCATGTAATTTGCCATTCAAAGGCGATGTTGCGGCAATCATGTTTCTTACAAACAAATTTTTCCAGTCATTGACAGGGGATGTCAATCATAGGTTACTACATGTTCATAGCTGGATTTCTTTTCATTACAGTATTTGTACACTGACAATGCCTCCGAAAAAAAACGCTTCTAGACATTCAAAGAATGAGGAGGGGAAGCTCAGATGCTGCTGCTTCAAAAGAATTTAAAGTACCTCGTATAACTGTGATATACAAAGTAAAAGGAAAATATCCTGAGGTTCGCACTATAAGTCTTTCTCCAACCTTAATAAATGAGGAAGAAAACATCTTGGTATAGTGGATGCTGGAACTTTCTAGAAGTCATTCACGAAACCTTGGAATCTAACAGACCTACAAACATATCCATTCAAACATATATTAAGAAAAGTTTGTGACTCACGCAAACCAGGAACTTCAAGAGATCCTCATTACCAGTTTTGTAGTCCCAAAAAACTGTTAACTACTAAAATTAATGCTAGAGAAACTGTTTCAAACAGTACCTTTCCTTTATATGTACCATTGCCCTTTGCCTTATAAAATCCCACTCCCAAAGGAAACAAAAAAAAAAAGAAGAAAAAAAATAAGGAGATAATAACATGAGTTGTTACCTATGAGGCGTGGCAAAACTGTCATAAGAAATAAGATGAGAAAACCAGAAAACTTGAAGAAAAATAAAAAGACCTTTTCTAGGAAAGCAAAAGAAATTAATACAAATTAAAAAATGAAAATATCCTCTGATTCTGAAAGTTATGAAGACTGGATAGAAAGTAGAGATAGCTGAGATATCATATAACTCAATAAGCACGAAAAAACTGAATTTTCAGAAGGAGACTATAAAATTTTTTAGATATAATCGGTAAATTACAAACTCCTGAGATTGTAACTTCGGGAGATGCTAAAATATAACTTTTCAAAGCCTGTCGATGTATTTGAAGCACCTTAAATACCTACTATTATAATTGTTAAGTGTAATTTTTATTTGATACATTCTCATTTGTTTGTTTTTTTAAGATTTAATCATGTCAATAACTGGGATGTCAAAAAATGGATTTTTTTCAAAATTGATATGTCAATTACTGGATAAAAAAATGACTTTATACTCAGAAGTTAAGTATTATGCAAGAGGTCCTGGACAACTTATTATTGAGGATCACAACATCGGATATGAATCTAAATATAACTTGTAACTTGAATAAATAAACGATGTTTATGTTACTGTATACCTCAATAGTGCAATAAATGAATCAAAGAACCCATTTTCATTACATAAAAATAGTGCCAACCACTTGTGCAGCTAACGGAGACAGACATCTTCATATTAAAAGTACTCTCAAACAGTGAAGACAATGTTTAAATCTCCTCTAAGAGAAATTTTTAATAAGTTGTCACTTCTACCAATACCAGTACCTTCGGCTGAAGTACCCTTAACTGAATGGGTAAACAGAAGTTAGTTTTTCAAGAGGCTAACGTTAGATATAATTCAGAAAGTATTGTGAAAATATTCTCTCGACATTTAAAATCGTAAAGTTTGTTTAAATTTTCAAAATTTTAATTCATAAGTTTTTAGAAATATATTTAAATAAGAAATGGAAGAACTTCACAGGGAATTTACTAAAATGTAATTAATAATTGTCACCTTTGACATTTATTAAAATAGACTGCTGTCTAGAGAGAAACAAATATAAGAGGTGACAGAATTTTACCTAAAATATCGTAAAAAGTGTTTTTGACATTTTGCAAATAAAAATTGATTTTGGTGATTTATTTACAAACAGAACAATCTTGAAGTTTGATAATTAAACGTGTACGTGGTCCAACGAACTCGTTGAAACAGTCAATTAAAGATACCTAGACAATAAAGACACGCAATGCTATTACTGACATGCTACGAAGTGACATTTTTGACATCTGTCAAAAGTATGACATTATACACGAATTTTTCCAAAACCTGCTCATTCTAATGCAAAAAATTTTTGTTTGTGTTTTGCCATAAAAAAGTTGTATTTAAAGCGTCAATTTTGCACATACTTACGATCGGCACAAAAACCGAAACCGATGAATATGTAATGTAACGATCCCATGAACTCATTGAGACCTTTCAAAATTTAGCGCTCAAAATAAATATTCTGAATGTAATCCTGAACAAAACATTTATAGGTATTCGCGGCTATTTATACTTTTGCACTTATTTTTGTTTTGATCGTTCTGCCAAATTCATTTAAAATACGAACATTGAAAATATTTCAAATCATCAGCCACGAGGTCCATTGACAACAAAAATGTCATTAATAAGACACTAGGGGACTTTGGATCAGTTAGGATTGCCTAACATTTTACAGTGATTTATTTAGAAGAACATAAAGTTAGTTATTTTCGGATAATAAAGGGTCTAGAAATACCAAGAAAGATAAGAAACTGCATGAAGAAGATTTGGGTCAGATAAAATTGAAGCAAATGTGAAGTACCAAACCAGTTATCAGTTGGTTGGAACAAACTGACTCAAGTAGAAAACACTCCTTGATAGCCCCATTGGCCAGATAAGAAAAGAGAGACCCAGAACAATAACATCGATGAAGACATGAGAAATATGGAAATATGTGCGATGGATAGAGACAACTGGAGAGAAACTCTTGAGGAGGATATGAACTACGCAGGATTGTAAAGCCAGAATGATGATGATGATGAATTTGAAGTAAAACAAGGATTAGGGCGATGTGATCCGCCACTCTATACTGTATTAATACAGGAGGAAAAGGTTGACGTAATTTTCTTCGCTGTTAACATTAGTTGTTGCTATGGAATAACATTTATGTCACAAAATGGTTGCAATTCTGTAGTGATCCCTTCCTAAGTTAACTCTACCTATTATATCTTGGTTTCACGGGTCTGATGAAGACCAGTAAGTCACAAATTTGTATTTACAGTTGCCTCCCATCTATTTATACATTTTTCGTCCTTTTTTATGCGAACAATACCATTATCTGAATCTCCTTAAATCACTAGCTCATTATAGTTGGGAAGCGATCAGGAAACACTACTAAAAATATATCGAGATCTTATTCGCTCCAAACTTAACTATGGTAGTGTTCTCTACATGTCATCAAGTAAATCACTACTACGTTCACTAAATGTAGTCCAAAATACTTTCCTTTGACTCTGTGTAGCACTCCGATCCAGTCCGGTGGAAAGCATTCATGTAGAACGTTTCGAACCTTAGCTTCATTTAAGACGACAACAACTTCTACTGATCTATTTCGCTAGTTTCAGCAAATCTCACAAATCCTACAAGAAACCTCATCTGTAAGAGACAATTACCAGTTACTAATAATCCTAGAATGGTAGTGTTCACTATACAGATGTTAATTCCTTATTTAGATATCGATCTGTTGTCGATCAGCCCTTTTACGGTCCCTTAAACGCCTCCATGAATATGTAACTTCCAAATTTCAATATCGAATTATCCTAATGTAATAAGAATGAAATATCATCTTTCATTATCAAGCAAAGATTCTATGAAACACTACGATAAGACAAGATCCCTTACTCAGACGCATCTAAGATTGAAGAAGGTGTTGGCTGTGCTGTTACAACGACTACAAAATCCGTCAACTTGTTTCGACTCTCCATCAATTGCAGTATTTATACTGCTGACTATATGGAATACTACAACCGGTGCAAACTCCACTCAACGATGATAAAACTATAGCAATCTGTACGGACTCTCTGTCCTCCATGCAGCCCATAAGAAACGTACATTCTAGCCACCCAATAGTTCAAGTAATCCAGAATATATGTAATCGTCTTCAAACTAATGGAATTACAGTAACAATATTGTGGGTCCCATCACACGTTGGTATTCCAGGTAACGAAAAAGCCGATCAAGCAGCAAAACAAGCATGTTCTCTTAACGTAACAACAGACATTCAAACATCATGATCTAAAAAGAACACTCAAACATAAAATAATGGACCTTTGGAATGTTAATTGGAAAAGAAGCAATACCAAGTTAAGCGTTCTACAACCAAACATTTTCTACCACCAGCTCCCACCAATGAAAAGAAAGGACAAATCTATCACTCGAAGATTGAGAATAAGGCACACACGCCTTACATATCGACACCTAATGAATTCCAGTAATCAGACTTTGTGCCAGTACTGCAACACCACGACTTCTGTACACATTATCTTTCTAATTTGATTGTGATTGGCTTTTACGAATAGTTCCAACAATAATAGCAACACAAAAAGAGAATTCCAAAAAAATCAGAAAAAAGTTAATACAGAAATCAGAGAGAAAATTAGTTGGAAAAAAGAAAATTAAATTGATATTTATTACATTACAGCAAAAATGATGACTATACAATTTTATTATAAAGTTTTATACTTTAAAATCTCCAACGAAATGTTTAAATTGTCCAGCATAAACGATGCAGTTAATTTTAAAGTAAAGAAAGTCGTTTGATTTATTTCCAAAGTATCAAAACAAAGTAGTTTCTTCAATTAAAAGCTTGTATTTTAAAAATATAGTCGATCTGCAAGCCGAAATTTGAAATGAAAATTTATTTTAAGAAAAAATTTCAGAATAAACTCGAAGTAATTTGAATTAATAAAAGTACAATCTAAAAAAATGTTTTTTAAAGATCTCACAAAGCATGCCTGACATAAACAGGCCCGAAGTCATTTAAAAATTGTTTCTTGACACATTCGTACAACTAGCGCCAAAAATAACAGCGCCGGAAGTACACAAAACGTTCAACAATCGACCATTAACTCCTCTCTAAAGAAATTCAGCTCTGGCCAGTTAAAAACGGGAGAGATAAATGATGTAGTGCATAAAAGAATGACAGAACTTTTCAAAAGTCTGAAGCTACCGGATACCGTGTTGTCGACCATGTATTAAAGAACTTGAAAACTGACAATACACAAGACTCGGAGCGAATTTACAGAAGAAGTCATAACAATGGGGTTTAGGTATGTATTATAGATATAAGTTGTAAGCTATTTATCACTTTATTTCTTATTATTATGGCGTTTCTTTTCCTTAAGACATATAATCCACTGCAATACGTCACAAATATTGTGTAAAAGATAATTTAGAGAGTAAAATTCAAAAATTCACTGGTTTGTTGCTAACTTAAGTATTATCTCTTCAAAAAATACTACATACATCACGATAGTGACTATTACTGTAATATTTTGTCAAAAATATGCCTAAAAACTTAAAACCATGGAAAAGAAAGTACGAAGGAATGGCTGTAAGAGATTCATAGCTATATACCGTAAGTTCCGCTGAAGATCAAGTAGTTATCAAACAAGATGATGACGACCTAGTATTATGATAAGAAAAGTAAACAAAACCGAATACTTTACAACATAATGTAACTCTATAAGACAGCTGAAGCCGAAGGAGGACAAATCAAAGAAAAACAGTATGTGGCACTCCGTGAGTAACCAAGGAGCATAGCTTTCTTATCGTCTACACAACGATGGTTTTTAATTTAATTCAATTCAATTTGATTCGATCATTTTCATTTTATGTTATTAAGGAACACGCATAAGACTGCGTTTGCTACTCAATGCAGAGTGTGACCGCGCGATCTGTCATTACATTGCGTTTAAGCGTAGCCCGCAATAAGAAACATATGCTTCTAACAATACAAATTTAAGTATTTCGCATTCATAGAACAGATTCGTTCAACAGAGAGTACAAAACTACTTTATGAGAACAGGATTACCAGCAAACTAAAAGAGATTAAGTTACAACCAGAATGGGGAGTGGAAGATACTTGACAATAAATCAGGAAATGCATCAACCAAGCAGCAGAAGACGCAATTGGAAAGTGGAAAATTAACACGAGGACGATAAACCACACCAAACCGTGGTTATGTCAAGAGGTAAAAGAACTCTTTGAATTAAAACGCAAATGATACATGAGATATAAAAGCACACAATCGGAAAAAGCTCTCGCAGAATGTGTCCAAGTAAGAAATGAAGTAAACGCAAGAATAAAATCAATCAAAAGAGAACATTGGGCTAAATTCACCAGCGACATGGACTACGACCTATATGGTGCCCAAAAGAAAGTATGGAAAAAGCTTCGGAACAGGAAAAAACCAGTTAACGAGTTCGTGCAGACCAAGGGAGTACCTATAGAGACATGGCAACAGCATTTTAAAGATTATAGATGCTGAAGAAACGCTGAATATAAGACCACCAAAAAGATGTGAGGGATAGTTGGCAATCTACCTCCCAGGAAATTAGCCAGAGACAGCTTCAGAATTAAACAGATCGAAAGATCTCCAAGAAATAGAAGGAGAAGAAGCATTCATGAGATCAAACAAAGAAACGGATTAAGGAAATATAAAGAATAAGGATACAAAAGGCTTGAAGATGAAAGTTGAGAGAAGGAATGCAGTAAAACTGTAAAAAAATGTCATTGTGGAAAAAATTAACATTATAACCTACCTTGTAAATAATTAAGAAAAACGAGATGGGACACGATATTTTTGATCCCCTCTTTTCTCGTTAGCAACAAGAACAAGAACGATGTAGTGAAAAACATACATTTTATTTATTATTTTTAGAAACACTACAGAGAAATAAAATTTTTCGGAAATTCAATTATATAAAGTTGAGAACACAACGGGGCTTCTTATCAAAACCATATAACGAAAGCCAACAAGCAATGGTCACCGAATGTAGTGTTCTTGAAACGTGTGGTTTGATATTGTAATATCAATTCTAGGAAATGTGGCTTATATGTTCGGTATCACGTATCACAGGCAAATTATTATCAGTAGCTTTAGATCATCATTTTATCGTGTAGGTAAAAAAAATATTTTTACAGGCCACGAATGGATTCGAAGAAAAATGTTTGGTAATTGTGGAGAACCTATGAATGACGAAAGAACAAATTATACAAAAGACTGAACCTATAGTAGGATCAGATGCATTTACGAATATTGCAGACGTCCATTAACGGAGACACGTAGTAAGCAATAATTTAGTAAGAGCAATATTTTAGCTTTCAAAAAGCCGTGTAAACAATCGGTGGTGTATTCGCTTACAATGGAACCAACACATATCCGAATGTCACTTCCTGAATAACATTTTGAGCATTATAGAAAGAGTAATAAAGATTTTATGCGTCTTGTCATCAATATGAGTGATGTGAATGTAGTACTTCGCCTCCAAAGCGAGTTAGGGCCCAGAAATTTGCCAAAAAAGTGTTTTTTCATTGACTGAAAAGGTAAATGTAGCCGTGAAAGAGTATTTCTTCAGTTTTCCGGATTCTTAAATGGATATAAAAGTAACTATTATTTCAAATCTATTTCAAAACTGTAGAATCGTGTTTTTCTTATGGAGCGAAAAAGTTATCGAACAACTTACTACCTAAAAATGTAAAATATCGTATATATCTTATTACATTTTATGGACTACAAAAAGATATTGGACGTAATAGCGTTCAGTAGGATCAGATGCATATAATAATATTGCAGATCGTCCATTAACGGAGACATTTAGCAAGCAATAATTTAGTAAGAGCAATATTTTAGCTACAGTTTTAGCTTTCAAAAAGCCGTGTAAACAATCGGTGGTGCATTTGCTAACAATGGAACCAACACACATTCGAATGCCATTTTCTGTATATTATTCTGAGCTTATAGAAATAATAAAAACAATTGTATGAATCGTGTCATCAATATGAGAGTCCTGTGAATGGTAAACCTGGTATATGGAAGAAAACATAAATTCATCAACACAACGTACTTTCCACACATCCAAAAACCACTACGAAATTCAGAAGGTAAAAACTATGACAAAATCCTACTTATTAGCCAGATTTAGTTCCCTCTAACTTCTAGTTGTTATCATATTTCAAAAAAGATGTGCTTGGAAATCGATTTTCATTGAATGAAAAGGTAAATGTAGCCGTGAAAGAGTATTTTTTCAGTTTTCAGGATTCTTACATGGATAGAACGACAAAAGTTATTGAACTTACTACCTATAAATGTAAAGTATCGTATAAGAAAAGTCTTACTAAATTTTATGGACTACAAAAAGATATTTGACAAAGTCTAGCATATAAAGTATGACAATCCTTCAAGATTACGTAAATTCGTAAATAAACAAACAATAGACATACATGGCTCGCGCCTATATATAAAGTCCTTCAATACCTCATCGCTTATCGTTATTAGTCTCAACAAATATTGTTTTGTGTTTATTAGTTCAAGTATTTGTGTTATTTGGAAAGTGTGAACAGTATCACGTAATTCAATTAAAAAAAATGTTACATCATCTGTGCAAGATAACAACTTTGTTCTCGTAATTAGCATAAATCAAATTGAAGATGCATTTAAACATTGGTATGCCAACTATTGTTTTATAGTACAATAGGATCAATGCCACGAAATTGGTGATCAATAATGAGTTTCCGATGACAAGAATAAGAAGTTCCATAATATTACGAAAAAAGACTGATGTATGGTCAATAAATAACTTAAGATAAGGTTTGAGCATACACATATGCTTGAAACAAGGAAATTGGGGGCAGTTTAGCTCGAATAAATTTCTAGTTGCAAGATTATGAACATTTATTGATGTATACACCGAATGCTAAATACTATAGTGAAATTTTGATTACAGTGCGGCCAATGAGACATAATATTTTCCAACATTACATTTACTATAGTAGCAAAAAGAACTTGCTGATTTATAATCGATTTCTGGTTGTAGGAATACCAAAACATTAATTAAAATAAAAATGAATATTACTGAGTATTGTAAGAGCTATAAACGACTACTTACTATTTATTTCCAAAGAAATTGGATATCTATATTTTGAAAACGAAAGACGACCATGGAGAAATGATTTCTGATGTTTTCAAAAATAATATTGCTTAACGGATACTCCATCGATCAATAAAATTATGTCGTAGTTAAATGGATAATACCAGTTATCATTCAAAATAGTAACTGGAAAAAGAAAGAGCTCTTAGATTGGTCAATAATAAACAATAATAAAGGCAGAAGAAGGAATATTGAAAAAAGAACTTCGACATGTATGTATGGATACTAAATTCACCAAAATTGTTAATATATAAGTGGTATATACATACATGTATAGTGGTATACGTGAACGTATCACCAATTAGCATAAATGCCTTGTGATAGTACAAGCTCTTCGCCGCAATAAAACTAGGATCGATAAAATCGATCGGGAGAGATGTCCAATTTAAGAAATATGATACAATAGCAAAAGACCGTGGAGTAACGGTGTTACGATGATTTCCTTACTATATTTAAACCACATGCAAATTTGAGACAAATGGTCAACTACTAAATGATCTAGTACCAAATGAGCAAAGTTGTAAGACATGTCATAGCAGATGAAAAAATTCTGTAAATTCATATTCTCCGCCACTGGGGCGTGCAATTATGGCTTAAAACCTTAAGGCTTGCTCATTTGCATTGTATATTGTAGTGCATTCGGAGTTTATCGGAATGGTCACATTATTGTTTTAAATTCTTGTAAAAAACTGAGGCAAATAGGTATCAATCAAAGGTTGTAACCTGCGGTAAAAACTGTACTATCCTGTATTTTCAAATCGACTATAATTAAATGGTTAATATGTATAAAATGTTAAACTTCAGAAGTTATAAATGCAGTTAATTAGTAGTAATGATTTATTAGAGAAAGTAGTAGAGGAATTACTCACAAAAATTTTGAAGAATTGTTAACTCAGACCTAATTTAAGGAGCTGAAGTAAGACAGAACTAGTTAAATCCAATGTAAGTCATTGCCTTGTTGATTCACCACTGACATTTTCTCCATATCACCAGAAAATAAGGTTCTAGTTACAACAGAAAGTCATATAAGATCTCCCCTTTCCAGTTCTTCTGTTTACTAGTGTTTCTTTTCGTACTAGCTTGATTGATAAAAGGATAATATAAAAGAATTACTGTATTAAAAACACTATCTCATTATACACAATGAACCACACTCCGATAAATGTTTGTGACACATAACTGCGAAACCAAGACACAAATGCGACAAATATACAACGTTTTTATCATAAACCACAAACTAAAATATTTCCAGTTATATTTTTAAAAGAATCTATAAAATTGTGAAATACTATTTCATTTGAAGTGGGGGTACTCACTCACATCGCTATTAGAGTGGATTTTAAACGTACTTATCATGTTTTCCTTGAAAGATGACCGGATGTAGTAGTAAGTGCATCTATGACACTTTGTGTTATTTACGGGGGAAATAAAAAAAATTTAAAAAATGAGAATTTCGATATTTTACAATCATCTAAATTCTGATTTTTTAAAATAAAATAGACAATCATCTAAATCTAAAAAAACACGCCATGTTTATGGAAGTAAAGGGTCTAGAAAAAAAAACTAGAAATGAAAATTACTGACATAGGTCAGTTATATTATCTCACAAACTATGCAGTACTAGTAAGGAAGAATTTGCAATAAGTACTTCAGATTAAGACCGGAAAAACAAAAATAATGATCGCAACGGCACAGATCGCAACAGCTAAATTAATTATACCATGGAAAGGCCGAACTACAACAAGGAAGACTAAGCTCAAGTTCGTCAATGCTCTTATTTTTTCCATTGCTAAATACACAGCTGAAACATACACTCTCAAAAAAATCGATAAAAGTAAGATAAAAGCCTTCGAAATGAGGGTCTACAGAAGAATTTTACGTGTGCCCTGTCACTTCTGGAAGAGCCTCATACAAAAGACAATATATTAAAAAAAAAGGAAACCGAGGATAGCTAAATTACTTCGATGACATACCCAGAAGAACGAGGACTGTGGAACGATTGGTAATAGAAGGAAATATAGAAGAATATAGACCAAGAGAAAGATATCCAATACGATGGGCAGACCAAATGAAGACTGATGGAAAGTCCCTACATGAAGTCTTCCATCTTGCACAGGATCGCAGCCAATCAAAACAGCAAGCTAACAATATTTAGAGTCATGCCCTAGAAAGGGCTCAAGGAATGTGGAGGACACAAGTAAATACATCATATACATATAATACAGTTACCAATTTTCCTCAAACATTTAGATGCTAAAAACATTGAAAAGAAGTTTCAATTATTTTAATACAAAACAAGATTGGTTGCAAATGCTTTGTAGAATGTGATAAATTTTGGTTTCCGATATTGAAAAAAATTTCACGATTGCATCATGCATTCCATTAAATTAAATTAGAGATACCTTTCAAGAAAGCAGTAGAAATGTTAAATGAATGTCTTTTTTTAAATCAATTGATCTGAGACGAGTATAAATTTGAAGTTTTATGAATAAAGAGCATAAAAATAATATTAATATATTAAATATCAATTTTTATAGCGGAACATGTTCTTTACATATTAGGTATTATAAGAGGTGACGATAGCCAATGTTTTTTTCTTGGGTTTTGAACGTGAATATTTACTAATTTTTAACACTAATCTGCTTTCCTATCATTCCTAATTTATTATTAATCGAGTTTTCTCAACTTATCTTTCAAACTTTGTCCCTTGTGCCTGTATTCGCCTTTATTGTTTCTTCACGTTTATTTAAATCTCTGGTATATGAAGGTTGGTACACCATTTGTCAGATCACACCAGAAGTGTTTAAAATGTCATTTGTTTAATCATACAACTATTAACCTTATAACAAAATAAAAGACGTTTTGGTTTTGTGCAGTTCTATTGCAGTTGCTGTATTCCGTTTTGTTGTTTATCTTGAGTCTGAGCAACTGGTGGCAGGTCGTTTTATTATACAAAAAGAGTAAAGATACCATTTTTAATAAGATAAACTCTTTCGTCATATGTTACTTTCTGAGCAATTCTAGACACATTATTAAATATATTAAACAACACTAATCAAATGTTTTTGTTTAATTTTCGATGTCTTTCCATCATCTGTTATAGTTCAAATGTCCCAGCAATAATATATCTCCCTTTAAATACCCCATCTGTTATTCTATTATATCTTTGACGATGTTTATAATTTTATAAAAAGTTGCAGTGCCCATACAAACTTCGGAGCCTATAAAAATGAGCAAGTTAACAAATTCGTAGTGGAATGTGTCATATTTAACAACTTTTCAACTAGAAGATTGCAAAACCTCATTTAATTTAAAATTTGAAGCCATGATAATATTGCAAGACATGGATCAAGACATTAAATAATATATCTGAAGGATCTTGAACATAAAAGAGGATTTTCCGAGCATATCCAATCGCACATAGGTATGCCAATAGGTAGATACTTAACGGTATTTGAATGCTATCACATGAAACTATTATGTACTGAGATGAGTGCAAACCAGAATGGTCATTTTTTTGTTCAAAAAATAACAAATAATGAACGTAATTTTAAAACATAAATTATCTGTTTTTACTGTTGTTTTTTATTAGTTTGGAACTTTTTTGTTGCCCCTGTAGAATATATCGACCTGCTTTATTATATATTGTGAATTGTTGTTCAGAAACCACCGGAAGTAATGTCACATTAACGATATAAAGTCAAAGAATTGGATAGAAATGCCAGAACAATAGATCCCTTATATCTTGAATTGAAATAGTATGTCGATTGAGTGAATAACCATGCCGATAGAACGTGGAGATTTCAGATGCAATAAATAAGTTTGTCATACATAAAAATGGACATTTCATATAAGATACAATGTTGCTACTGTTAAGTCAATAATTTTGCGATTTTAGACAACTTTTAAAGGAATCTAAGACACAGAAACTTCTTTTAACTGAATCTTTCAATCATTAGCGTGTTCAAATTTCTTGAGATATGAGAAAAAAGATTAACTCGTAATAAAAATAGATGGACCAAAGGTACAGATATAATTAGTAGGTAAAAATAAATACAAACAGGACTAACGACAAATTTGTCTTGATAAATATAGCCTCATGTGAAAAACGCAAAAAAAATCAATGAAAGCAGAAAGTATACAGCAAATACGGTTTATTACGGTATTATTATTCGCATTTTCATTACTGCTTTCATCGCTTGAGTACATTTATTTTGGAAAAAAAGTTTTCTTCCACAATTTTAAAGTCATCCTACTGTATGTTTAAAAATGAAAGAATGTCACACATTCTTTTAATCACCAACCTACAAAACATATGTTTTGATCTCGAAAACATCACAAACACTGGAAACATGGTGCTCAAAAATGTTAATTTTGTAAGAGAAGTGGTAAGGCAGATGTCCATAAAAAACGTATCCGGAAAAAATAGGAAGTGACAGATGGCCCCAAGGGATGGATATTAGTGAATGGCAACTACACGATGGCTAAGAGAAATAATAAGCGTATTCCAGGGAAGTATTTTATTAGTAGAATAGTAAAATCAAAATGGAAGTAAGTACAACACTTTTAAAATGTGCAGCTTTTTTATTGCGGATGAACGAGTATTGTTAACTTCAAAAAAGTCGAAGATATATGACATATAGCTTGAAAATGAAATAATTATCTAGCATATTCCGAAAGTTTCATCATGCCGGAATATCCCATCAGCATTAGAACATTAAACTACTTGGTGCGAAGATTAAATGTCGCTAAATGCATAATATCAAAAAACTGCAAGTATCGGACCATCTCAACAAATGAAGCAATAAGAGAAAGACCAAACACAAAATTAACCGTTACATTGAACAATGACGACTGTTACGAATCGGGCACGCAAGAAAAGAACAACTTGAGGGCACTGTCAATTCACCATGACTGAGAAATTTACAAGAGAATTACTGAAAAGACATGACACACAAACAGGATACGATAAACCTTGTAAAATACATCTTTTTAAAAAATTTATCAAAATGAGAATTTTTTAAAAGTAGTTTTCCTCCCACATACTATCACTACATCCGTTCGAAGACTCCCACTCTCCACAACGTATGCTCCATATCTCACGTTTACTCACGAAAATAAAGTCATCTTTTTATTTTTGAAGATTTAAATATCTACTGGATCGTAAAATAGGTAGATAAAAGTGGAATTTGTCAACAGGCTGGCAAATCATAGATAGTGATTGATTAGATACCTCACTACATCCGGTCCTGGGCGTGAAAAAATTCTAGTGATAAGCGAGAAGAGAAAAAATGGAGATGTGTGGCAACGTAGATAAAATTTATTGTCGAGCAATTTTGTAGTTCTAAAAGATCATATACAATCAACAGTATAGATGAAATGACAGGATAGTAGAAGGATTGTTTCTTGTTTTGTACTATTATATATTAGTTTGCTTATACTCTTCATATCTAAAGATGAACTATCTGAAACAAATCTGCGGGAGAATATATTTCTTTTACTTAAACATTTACAAGAAATTTGGAAGTTTCGGAAAACCTAGAGGTTTCGCAAATGTCTTTATGAAGATATACGATATTTCTAATAAAATCCAAACAGAAACTATATGCATTAGTTCAGTCTTCTGGAACTTATATTACGGAGAATATCCCAGTCCAATTTAACCAGAATTTGTGACAGCTTCTTGTCCAAATTGATATTAGAATGCAAGAAATCAAAGTCTCAGGAATACTCTAAACGATGGAACAAAATAAGAGCCAATGAAAGATAGGTTTTAGGATAAATTTAATCAATTTGGAACGGAATACCAAAAGTAGCATAAAAAACGAACAAAACTTTGGTAGAGCAGTAATGTGCGCTAATTTTTTATGGAACAGAAAACTTCTTTTTGACGTGATGTTACTAGAAAATTGGTATTTTCTAGTATATTTATATATGATATAAAAAAAGATAGTCATTATTTGTAACTTATCTCAAAATCTATAAAAATAGGGAGACACAATATTTTGTGCAGCAAACTTTTGAAAGGAATAATTTTAGAGAAGGGTAGTCAAAAATATTTGTCACATTACAATTTAATATGTGGATCAGTGGAATTTAATGCTACATGAGAAGATTAAAACAACAAAAAGTCATTGCTCAAAGCATTAGAGATCCATTAAACGAAATCTCTTTGGTTTTCCCTCCAAAATCAAGTCAAAATTCCCACACTTTACTAATTTATCGATATATTTGTCTGACTGATGAATTCTAAAGGAATACTTAATTTTTTAAAAAATAATAAGAAAAAAATCTTAAGGAATGCTCTAAACGGTTGCTGGTTTTTATAAAAAAAAATATCCATTTAAGAGATTAGGTTATTCCCTGCGGGGTATTTTTGTTATGCAGTTTGTTCAGAGTCCATTATAACGACGAACTATAAAAAATGTTAAGATTAAAACCAACATATTTTTGATTTAAGGATTTTACGTAGCTAAGTTGATAAATAATGATACTTTTAATCTGTTCTAACGATTTTTTTAAATATATCTAATGTTAATTAACGAATTTTTCAAATGTGTATAGGTAACCATTTGACCACTATAATATTGAGTTTACCTTCAAAATCAACTCAGAAATCCGATATTGTTTTATTTTATGGACAGATTTGGCTAATACTTTTGAAGATGTCTCAGATACTTTTCAAGATAAGTCTCAAAATTGTTAAAAACAATTCAATTCAATTAAAAACATTAAATTTTTTATAGAAACATAAATATGACATAATTATGAACATCTAATAGTTTCGAATATCAGTTGATACAATTTTTGGGTAATATAATAAAAAAAAAAGACAAAATTGGACACGGAAAGCCTTAGATGGCGTGTAAAACCATAAAGAAAGATGAGACGAGAAAATATGTTTCATGTGTAAGAACTTATATTCCAAAATTAACTCAAAGACGAAGTTGAACACACATTTATCTATCCTATTAAAATAAAAAAATAAACACTGAGAAGAGAAGTTTGGAACTTACGAAAATCTTGTTTAATACAGTTTTTTACTTAAAAATACTTTTCAAATACTATTAATAATTCATTTGCCTTGTTCAGTACCTTTTTGGCTATAAGAGTTGGCCTCTATCGGTCTACAAATATTTTGGTTTTCGAAATCACTGCTATTAATGTTAAAAAATTATCAAATTTTACTTTTAACCTTTTAATAACAACATCGTATGTGTAAATGTATCAAGTTTTGTGAATTATAGCAATACATTCTCTTTATTAAAATAATGTGTCCTCTTACTTGGATATTTAAATGGCTGTGTATGTTTAAAAACCTTATTTTAACCCGAATGTAGCTGCTTATAAAATATAAACTGGGTAGGTACTTCCGGTAGACTAGTTTCTGTATATCCTGCTGTACGATTGATAAGAAAGTAATGGATATGTAAAAAACGCGTTTTACAACGCTCAGGGATTCGCCAGAACCGCGTGGTTGAGGGCTAAAATACCATTTGGGAAGGAAATTTTGGATTTTACGAGCCTGCCTCGCCGTCTATGGTATCCGTAGCACTTATGTACATATCGGACAGCGAGCTACGATTTGGCTGGCCGAAGAGGAGATATTGTTAGTGAATGGAAACACACCCACACACCTCAATGTCATACACATACAGGTGGATCTAATATTAAGGTCGCACACAACAATCGGGTCTCCTCAATATGGACCATTAAAAACTCACTGTATTGAACTGTACACTGCAGAAAACGACTTCCAACTCACTGAACTCTCCTTCTGAAGATAATCCAACATTTTATTCACTAGACACTCACTGAACTATTTTTTGAAACTCCGAGATGAAGTCCGGCAACGTCGTAATTGGAACAACAGCGGAACGTTCTCACTCTATGGCATGTCGGAAAAGACTGATGCGGCGCGGGTAGGAGTGTAAGGAATGACGATCGTGGCGCTCCCGCCGGCAGAACGGAGAACGTAGCCCGAGCTTTTTATGAATGGGAAGCCGCCATTATGAATGAAACGACGTACATTCAAGGAAACTTGCGAAGTATTTGCAACATAGGCGCAGATTTGGTTTTTTAGCGGGAACTCGCCCGAATCTTACCCCTTTATACGAGTACGTGCAATATTTATTTTTTATACTCCATTATTTGTAACGAACACAATTCGTATTTATAAATAAAACGCTGAAACATTAGTGTATTTCTTTTAAATTTTCATATAATCGATAAGTTTTCAACTACAGAGATTTGTTACTATAATAAAAATGAAATATTGGAATATTTCCAGCTCAAATCTCAATTATTTAGTATTTCTACAGATCGCAAAAGTTCTTTCTTATTATTTGTGTGCCTGTTTTATTTTTTTTTTGTCTGCTTGTCAATTATGTAGGTATAATACGAGACTTAGAGCATTTTCAGTATCGGCAACATGATTCATCTTTTCCAAAATTTGTCTAGTTATTTTCGTCCCTGGGTATAAAGGTCTAAATAAGAGACTAGACCCTCTTAAATCTTTTCCATTCATCATTATTATTCCTATCTATTGCCAACAGTTTGTCGCAAAAATTTTCCTATACTGGATTTGGAAATTAATGATAACACAACTTTATGACAGGAGATTATAACGTTCTTTATACTTTTTCTTCTTCAAGTCCCATCCCCTCGGCGGAGGTCGGCAATCATCATCATCATAGCTACTCGGACTTTTGAGATGGCTGCTCTGAAAAGTTCATTTGATGTAGATCCGTACCACTCCCTCAGGCTGCGCAGCTATGACATTCTACGCCTCCCTATGCTTCTCTTTCCTTGTATCTTTCCTGCATAATCAGTTGGAGCAATGTGTATTTCTCTTCTCGTGTAGTATGTACGAGATGTTCAAATTTTCTTGTTTTAATTGTATTTAAAATTCATCCTTCCAGTTTTTCATTGATGTCGCATTCAAGGTCCAAGATTCCATTCCATAAAACAAAATCGAAAAAACATAGCACCTCGCCGACCTAACTCTTAGTTCCAATTTTCTTCTAACGTAAGTTCTATGTGCTCCAGATCTCGTCTTTCATCATCGACCAGTTTATCGATATATTCTGCCCCATCTTTGTACTTTTTCGTCTGTCTGAGTTATAGTAAGTAGTCCCGTGTCTATCCAAAAGAGCACCAGTGGGATTTTGTTTTCTTAATCCTGTCAGTTCTTTAACTTCCTTGTATAGGTTAAACAGACCATATTTATTTTAAAGGTCTTCGATCTCTTTGTTCTTTATACACCACAGTTCAACTCAGAAAAATTATAACTGCCCATAACTTCTTGTCGCAATATAGTACAAGAATTTATAAAAAATAATAGGACCACTCTAACAAGCTTTGCTTCCAACTTGCAAATGAGCAAGTTTGAAGCGTTTAAGCCAGAATTGCAAATGACAGTGACGGAGAACATGAGTTTACTTTACCATATACAAATAGAAATGTCAAAAAGCACATAAATTTATTAGATACCTAAATAAATATATCATTCTCTTTGGATAACATAATTTCATCATCAACATCATTATCACTACATTCATCACTTCCCAAAGAAATTATATCGAGTATAGAAGGATGATTATACTGAGTTTCCAGAATTGCTCTTCCTATGCTATGCATGCCTTCTAGCTTTTTGTCAAATTTTAAAATACATTTTGGATAGTGAGTTATTTCGTAATTGATGAATAGCTTTAAGTTTAACATACATAATCGTTTCTCTTCTACCGTAGATGTCGAGGAAGGTGAGTCTAGCTCTGATGAATTTTCTTCATTCTTTTCCGTTCTTTGCCATTTGTGTTGCTTCCTGTCAAGATTTGCCCTTATTTTGTAATATCTCTGCTAGGTCGCTATTCCACTCTTTTATTGGTCTGCCTCTTTTGTTTTTCTCTGTTGTTTTAGCTTCCCATACTCTTTTCACTTGCTTTTTGCTGCACATTCGTGTTATATGACTGAATCATGGCATTTTTTTCTCCTTTATCGTACCAAGTAACGGTTTAATTTTGTTTCTTATGTCTTCATGTGTGGCATCACAATGCAATTTACTATTTTTGTTATTGGAAGTGGACAAAATAGTGAATTGCAGATCAGTAACCTGATCAAAAGATATCGAATTTTACCGTCAACGCTTCATTCTAGGGGGAAGTCCAAGGGTGACTTTTACATCTTTTTTAGGATCTCAAATTGACATGACTGGGTGGATTGAGTAGCACAGAAGCCGCGTTGATGATCGCAGCTGGTCCCAAGCCCGGATAAAAAAGGAGGGTTGGTGGGCCTGGTTAACATCCTACCCATTGTAAAAGAAAACAAGGCTCAAAGAACCGATATAAAGCTTCGGAACCAGATGGAACCTAAGATGGCGAACCATGCAAAGTAAAGAAAAACGAGAAGAAAAAAAAGCCCACAATCAGATTAGCAACATGGAACATTACTTCTTTCAAAAGCAAAGACCAAGAGATAATAGAAGAACTGATACATAACAACAGACATTTGTGCAATCGAAGAAACCAAGAAAAAAGGTACAGGCCAAAGAGAATATAATAACCAATATTTCTAGTATATAATGCAGTATATTTGTCCATAAAAATTTTTAAAGACAACATAAATAACTGCCTTTATATCTCCGAAAGAATAATACCTATCAACATCACTATAATGGACTATCAAAAATTAAATGTCATATCTATCTATAGCTCCGAGGACTGCAAACCTAAGAAGGAAAGAGAGGCATTCTACGAAAAATTGCAAACCATCTTGGATGAAATACGTCATGAAGAACCCTTAATTCTTATGGGTGACTTTAATGCACGAATCGGAAATGAATTAATTACAGGAGTAAAACAAAGATATAATGAAAACTATGTCAACGCAAATGGAAAACTCATGGCTAATATCTGTGCTTTTAACGAACTGAAGGATAAGAGAGAACTAAGAAATAGAGAAGGAAATTAAAGATAAACGTTGGAAATACCAAACATTTTTAACAACAAAAACAGAAAACGATAAAACAATTTACAAAGAAGCACAAGCCAAAGTGAGAAAAAAGATAACTCAAAAAAAGAACGAATCATGGGAACAGAACTGCCAAAAGATCAACACCTACATAGGAGGTAGAAGAAGCACAGAGAGTTGGAGATTGATTAAAAGTATGAGAAATAATAAGAAAAAAGACGTTATATCACCAATAACAACAGAAAAATGGGAAGAATATTTCAAAAAATTACTAACAGACCACAGACCAGAATTTGCTAATATGGAAGACAACAGGATAGGTATATGTATAAATTCATCACCATTATAAATCATTAAATCAGAGATGGAAGAAATACATCTTTGATAGTGAAAAATGGAAATTCCCCTGGTCCCGGTGACATCCCTGCAGAATTAGTGAAAGCCGGGACAGACAAACTCCAGGAACAGTTAAGAAAACTCTTTCAAGACTGCTTGAATGGGGCCGAATTACCAAAAGAATCGAAATTATCTACCATGTCAACTATCCACAAAAAGGACAGCAAGGATCAGTGTGAAAATTACAGAGTAATTGCGGTAAACAGCACAATAAGTAGGATGTATGGGAAACTTATTAAGAACAAAATAGAAAATGACTATAGAGATTACGAAGCAGAGGAGCAAGCTGGTTTAGAGCTGGGCGATCCCCAGTAGACCACCTGTACTCCATTACGCAAGTTATTGAGAAAAAAACAGCCTTCAATAAAGAAGTTCACCTGATGTACGTAGACTTACAAAAAGCATATGACAGTGTACCCCTAAGTAAACTATGGTCAACCTTACAGCAAACCAACATTAAGAATGGTCTTATCAAAGCAGTCTGTATAATGGGACGACTTCAAAAATTAAAATTGAATCAAGGATATCTAAATGATTTAAGGTCACGAAAGGACTAAAGCAGGGTTGCTGTATTTCGCCTACCCTTTTCAAAATTTATCTGGAACAAGCACTCAAGCTATGGAAAAGAAAATGTAATGGCATCCCTCTAATGGGAATCCCTCTCAATGACGAGACTACATTGTACACCTTATGTTTCGCTGATGACCAAATACTGATTGCCCAGGATCATGACGACTTGAGTTACATGACTCGGAAGCTAATAGAAGAATATAACAAATGGGGTCTAGAAGTCAACATTAAGAAAACTGAAGCCATGTGTATTGAAGGGACAAAACAGTCCATTATATTAGACGATGGAGTAGAAATTAGAAACTGTGATGAATACAAGTACTTGGATATGAAGATAACTCAAGATGAAACACTCGATGCTGCTATAAAAGACAGAAACATACCATATATGGGTTTTGACCCATATATTTTGGTGGCTCATAGCATGTATACCCCGTTTACACTGATGATAGAATTAACATTCCGAAAACGTTCTGTAATGTAATTGTAATAGCCCGTATGGGCATTTTATTATATACCTTTTATAAAGGATTTGAAATAATTTTTTTTTAAGAACAACAAAGTTTTAGATCAGGAAGATTCTGCACCAACGCTAAATTTATAATAAGGCAAGTGCAAGAGAAATCATTAGAATACAACAAACCGGCATATCTATGTTTCGTGGACCTTAAGAATTCATTTGACTAGGTCAAATTAAAGACGTTATCCACTTATTGTACGCAAGAGGTATCCCTCTGGGTAAGAATCACAAGAAACTGGGTAAGAAATTGAAAAGTAGAATGGACCGATAATACAAGCCGAATGACAACAAATAGAGTAGTAAAGACGTCAAGAGATGGTTCCCCAATAGGAAGACGATCACTAGGAAGACCAGGAAAACGATGGAATGACAACTTATTAGAGGCACATAGAAAAACAGACAGAGTCTACATAAAAGAGAAGAAGATTGTTCTTGTGTTGGTCTAAATTCGGCCTTATAAAATGGATATGTTAGCTTTTCAGACATGTATTTTTGCTCGCCTTTGGCAGTGCTTCAAATATTAGGACTAACTGTCATAATATTTGCTAGTCAAAGCTCATGCCTATCTAATCTAAAATATCCCGTTTTTATCCCTAATCTAAAATAGTTGGAAATTTGTGAAATGTACTATACATAATGTTATTACTTAAAACTTTAAGAGTATATTTTTGCTGCCTTTCGACAAAGATTCAAATATTAGAAGAATTTACAATTATTCCTTTCAACTCAGTATACCATTAAGTCGACACTTTTATACTTCATCAAATCTTGCAAATGGATACAATATGAGTTATTTTCGGTTCGAATAACACCAAAACAAACAAAATATAATAAAATAATACCTCAACCACACAATATTTTCTTGCGTAGTATTATTACTTTTATACTTCATCCAAAACCTTACAAATGGATGCAATTTACTAGTTATTTTCGGTTCGGATTAACACCAAAACAAACAAAGTATAGCAAAACAATACCTCGACTTCACGATATTTTCTTGCGTAGTACTACTTTGAGTCATTTTTATTTTTCTCAATCGTTTTCTGATTCCCAGAAGCCACGTGCCAGCGGATGTTTCATAAATTTGTAAGTCAATTTGATCTAAAAACCATAAATCTTACTGCTGTTGCTATTAATCTGGTATTCATACATTTCTCTCTGAATTTGCAGAAGTCCTTGACAATGGTTATTTTCGAGAAGTTCCCAAACGTAATATAAAAAAAAACGAGGTGTTTATACATTTGTTTTGATGTATCTATTATTATTTTATTGTGCTGTAAAAAATTCCGAAAATGATTGTATAATTTGTTTGTTTGGAAGAGATTCTTGGAATATAATAAAGTTTGTTTGGTAACAAAATGTATTTGGATACATAATTAGTTGAATAAAATGTTATGGAATATGCCCGCTAGGATATATAGACACTGTGGTGCAGTGTACCAAGGTTTTTAACTCTGAATTCCATCAACATACATGGTCCAAGCTGTAGAGACAAAAATTAATGATTTTGAGCATTACTTAGTGAATTTTTAAAAACAGGACAGCGTTATGAAGGACAATACCTGGAGTAACTTTTAAGTGTTGACAACTCCAAATTGTTGGTTCTAATTTTTATTATCGCGCTTTTAAAGTGCAAAAATGGTATTTTTTGATAATTTTTATTTTTATGTTATTAAATCAATATCTTAGAGTAAGATGTGCACAATATTGAATTTATATTCCTGAAAAATATTTGGCGGAGCCAAATAAAAAAAACTTTAATTTGAGCTGTACTACATATAAATTTGACCCAATAGTTTATGCAAAATTAACGATTGAAAGTGCAAAAAATGTGATTATTTACGCCATTTTAAATTTTTGAAATAAATTTGTAAAATCCACTAGGAAACTAAGTTCCTGTAGCTGGCTGTATACCATATATCACAAAAAAATTTTATTTCAAATCCTTTTTGAAAGGTATATAATAAAATGCCCAAACGGGCCTATTCACAATTACATTACAAAACGTTTTCGGAATGTTAATTCCATCATCATTGGTAAACGGGGTATACATGCTATGAGCCACCAAAATATATGGGTCAAAACCATTAAATGTTACAAATATATAGTTATTTTACATTATAATAATTACAAATTAGGATGTTTAAGTTACCGTTGGAATTGGTAACAGTATTACCAATTCCAACGGTAATTTAAACATCCTAATTTGGAATTAAATATTCTTCTTCTTAAAGTGCCCTCTTCTCAATGGAGGTTGGCTACTACAATTTTAAACTTCTTCTCTCTCTTCAGCTGTTCTTATTATCTGCTTATTCTGTTCTTATTTCAAAATTTAGCCCTGTCCATTGTCGGATGTTTCTGAGCCACGATAGTCTTTTCTGTCCTAGGCCTCTCTTTCCCCTCGATTTTTCCTTTCACTATAAGTTGTGCATATTGGTACTTATTTATTTCTCAGTATGTGGCCTAGGTATGATGTTTTCCTAACTTTTTATGTGTTAAAAAGTTCTCTTTCCTTGCCTATTCTATGCAGCACTTCATCGTTTTGACTCCAATTTAAGGCCTCCAATTTATTTACGGTTGATGTTTTAAGACGTAGCATTTTGATAAACGTAGTCGAATTTCGAGTTTTATTCGAGAATCACAAAGCAGATTTTTTTTAACGAAAGATTTCTGGCCTGTTCTATTCTCGATCTTATTTCTAGATCAGGATTTAAGGCTGCTATCGATCCAACATCCCAGGTAACTTAAATCTATTGACCTGTTCTAAAATGTGCCCATTTATTGTGCAAGGTTGAGGTACGTTTTGGTTTTTTCGGATTGACATCACTTTGTTTTTTTAAATGTTTATTTTTCATACCAAATTGCTCACAAGGTCGAGTTGGGTCTTGTCGATGAGTCGTTTGTAGACCTAAGTCGGAATCCCGCAATTAACACTGTATCATCGCGTATCTGATACTGTTGATATTTTATGCCTTTCACATTGACTCCATCCTTGGAATCCTCCAATGCTATCTTTAAATAGAAACTCGGAGTAAAGATTAAACAGCAGAGGTGACAGAACACATACTTGTCTAACTCCCCCTCCTTATTTCTACTTCTGCGGATGTGGAACCTTCGATCCTAACTCTGGCGTTTTGGTTCCAGTACAAGTTTTTTAAGAATTTGATGTCTTTTCCATCTAAAACCGACCTCTTGCAAACGTTCTAATAGTAGGTCGTGTCTTACTGTATCAAATGCTTTTTCGAAGTCTATAAAGCATATAAATATATCTTTGTGTTGGTCGTCAGCATTTTTGGGCGAGAACTAGTAAACTGAACAGGGCTTCTCTCGTTCCCATGCCGACTCTGAATCCAAACTGATCGTCTCCGATGATTGTTTCGCACTTTCTATAGATACGATATATGTCGATTTTTAGTAGAACTTTTACTGCATGAACTCATAAGGCTTATCAGACGGAACTCATTGCAGTGTTGTGGGTTTGCTTTTTTGGTAGTGGGATGAATATTGACTCAAGCCAATCTTGGGGTATTTTACCTGTATCATAATAATTAAATTTTAATGAATTAAATATAATGTAAAAATAACTATAATTTTGTAACATTTAACGGTTTTGACCCATATATTTTTGGTGGCCCATAGCATGTATATCCCGTTTACACTAATGAAAGAATTAACATTCCGAAAACGTTCTGTAATGTAATTGTGATAGCCCGTTTTGGGCATTTTATTATATACCTTTTATAAAGGACTTGAAATAAATTTTTATAAAAATTTTTTTATATGCAAAAAGCATTATATTGTAGATCTTTTAATTATAAATCGAATGAGACTTCCTAAGATCAGATCGGCCAATTGCTTTTCGAGATACGTTTAACGACTTTTATAAACTTTGAAGAGCCAGAACTTTTTTTAAAAAAAGATAAAGATCTAATTTTAAACGATTCTCTTGTTGGTCAATTTTCTTATTGGTAAGTTTTTCAGTCCCTTATTTATTGCTTTGGAGTAGAGAGGAATTTTGCGTAATAAACTAAATAACAACTCTACAGTACACACATTTTTAACAAAATGATTCTTATAGATGAAGTCAATACAAAGATCTAAAAAGACATAAAGTTTTCTACGACCAATAGAAGTCTATATATAAGTATGCTTAATTTGTTTCAAGGTCTAAGGTAAACTATATAGTGATTGGCCACCATCAGGTGCATTTACTAAATTATCACCAAGACGAAGACGTAGACTTCATTGAAGAAGTCAAAGAATACCAAGAAATGCTCGAAGACGCACACTTACATCTGTTTTTTAGTTTAAATATTTTATTTGTTTAATTTTATTTAATGTTGTTTAATTTTATTTAATTATAATTAAATTTTATTTAATTTTTATTTTAGTTTAATTTAATTTTATTTTTTATCCTTATATTTTCGGTGGATTAATATTTACGAACAAGCTGAAATGATGGTGACGTTGGGTAATGGAATCAAAACAAGACCAGTAAAAATCAACCGAGGACTAAGACAAGGAGACACAATATCTCCAAAATTATTTTGAACCATCTCAGATACGCAGAATGAATAGCCGACACGTGGAATGCACTGAATACAATGATTAAGGAGCTACACACAGAATCCCTAAAAAAAATCCCTTGAAAAATGATTTCAGCAAAACTAAACTAACTGGAAACAAAGATGACAAATCTATGATAAACATCGAAGGAACACGTAGATGAAGATAGAGATAGAACACGTAGATGAATATACATATCTGGGTCAAAAATGTCAAGGTAAGCAAAGAAAATCAGACTACCGAAATAGGCAGACGTGTAAAAATGGGATTCAGAATACTTTCGGATACTCTCTCATATGTACTTAAAAATAAAAATATACCTCAAAGACTGCGAACCAAAGTGTTTAATTCCTGTATCCTACTTGTACTTACATATGAAGCTTAAACCTGGACATTCACTAAAATAAACGGAGAAGATCAGAAAAACTCGGAGATGGAACGACAGATGCTGGGTATCTCATTTCAAAGACCATAAAACCAATGGAAATGGGCTGAACATGACGAACGACTAAAGGAGTTCCGATGGAATAAAGAAATCGAGAATTGGCGGCCATATGAAGCAAACAGACCACGAGGAAGTCCGCAAATGCGCTAAAGCGACGATATTAAAAGAACTGCAGGCCAATGTGGCAACGTCATACAAAGAACAGAGATGAATGGCGAGGATTAGGAGAGGCCTATATTCGGCAATCCGAATAAAGAAAAGGGCTTAAAAACAAGTTTTACAACTTTTACTGCTCTTTCTTTTTCTATTTCACTGTATCACACAGAAATTCTCCATAGTTTGTTGGGACATTTATTTATTTATCTTATAGATTTATATATACATCGTAAAATTCTGATTCTGAAAAAAAAAATTAATAATAAAAATTTACAAACAAAAATTTAACTTATGTTGATATCCATTAGCTTCCAACAGGAAATCCTCTTCATATACTCATTTGGCTCTCCTCCATTACACGTTGTACCGTCTGTCTTGCAGAACCACAGTCACACATGACAGCTCCCTCCACTTGTTTAGGAACACCGCACAGTTACCATTGTGTGTAAGTTTTGTGCTTGTGGAGATTATTTTTGAACCATTCCGTCTGCCATGAAGCGACAATCAATCAATCAGTTTATAATGTTTTACGCCATCTTCTGATTTCCAGTCTCCATTTATCTCGGTCGTTCCAAAGGTTTTGTTCAACTCCCCACTCCCTTAAGTCTTTATCGATTCCTTCTTTCCAACTTAATCTCGGTCTAGCTTGCTTTCTTTTTCCATGCGGTGTCCAGTTCAATACTTTCTTTGGTATTCTATGTTCATCCATTCTTTGGAGGTGTCCATACCATCTTACTGGATTTATTCTGATGTCCTCTGTTATATTGTGCTTAACACCCATAATTTCCCGTATTCTTTCGTTTCTAACTCTGTCTAATCTTGATTTTCCAGCCGCTATTCTCCAGAAGTCAATTCTAATGCTTTTAAGTTCTTTTTTTGGAGATTGTTTTGTCCGACAGTACACTGTTTAATTGCCTAATGGCTTGTCTTCCCTGGTTATTTCTGTGTTTAGTTTCTTCATCTAATTTACCATTGTTGGTTATTTGCACGCCTAAATATTTGTATTTTTGACAGTGAATTCTCTCTCGCTGTATTTCTTAAAAGATCAGATTTTGTTGAATTCTCCCAATACACATGTATTCAGTTTTCTTGATATTTACTTCTAGCCCCCATAGTTCGCATTCTTCGATAAGTTTACGGGTCATATACTCGAGGTCTTTATACTCTTGGGCCATCACTATCTGGTCGTCTGCAAAACTCAATGTGTACAATATTGCGTCGTTTAGAGGAATTCCCATGTTTCTGCACTTTTCTTTCCATGTCTTCATCGCTTGCTCCGAGTAGATCTTAAACAAAGTAGGAGACACGCAGCATCCCTGTTTGAGTCCTTTGCTGATAGTGAAAGGCTTGGATACCTCCCGATCTTTCTTTATTTTACTTGTTTTGTTCCTGTAAAGGTCTTGAATAGCCTTGATTAAGGTTACACTAATACATATTTGTTTTCTCGAGAGCTTCCCAAAGTTTTTGTTGTGGCACACTAGCATTAGCTTTTTTAAGGTCTACGTAGAGGAGATGTATTGGCTGATTTCGTGCTATTTTTGTTTGCTTAGCTAGGTAACACTAAATAGATGGTCAATAGTTGATCTACCTGCTCAAAAGCTAGCCCGTTCTTCGGCCTCCATATCACAGAATTCATCTTCCATTCTCTTTATGAAGAGTTTACCATAAAATCTCGAGATGGTGCTAAGGATTCCTCGATAATTGTAGCATACATCTTTATTTCCCTTCGTATGTATTGTAGTAATAGACTATGTCCTCCACTCCTCCGGTATACTCTCTCCGTTAATAGATTTTTGGTAAGGGCTGGCTAGCTGCTTATATAATTTGCTTGTACCGTACTTGAGTAGTTCAGGTGGGATCATGCCAGGGCCTGGTGATTTTCTATTCTTTAATGCTTGACATACTCGTGTTATTTCTTTGTCGTCAATCCTAATTGGGGAAGCTATTGTATGTACTTCCACCTCTGATTGTATTTGAGGTGTTTGCAAATATTCTGCCCTTTCTTCCGCCAGTAGATTTGCAAAGTATTCGTCCCATTTATGGGTGAGATGATGTCTTTAGTCTTCGAAGTATTTTCCAGCTTTCGGTGCTTCTGCTACCCCCCGTAAGTGTTTATTCTGAAGCAGTTTCTTTCCCCGTTTTCGTTTTTCTTCTTAGTTATCACACCTCGTATGTTTTTTTGGGCTGTTCGATATTTGTGTTTACTTTGATCAGTATTTATATTTAAGTGTTTGTGGTATTTACTCGTTTAATCTTTATTTTTTCTTCGATTTCTTCATCCCACCAATATGGTTTCCTTCGTTCGGTTTTTTCATATTTATCCAAGGCTTCTTCTACTGCACTTTTGACATTGTTTTATGTACAGTAGAACCCCTCATATCCGACCTCGGGATATCCGACTCCTCGGGATATCCGACCATGTGCCTGACCGTCTTTTGCCGGTTTGCCGGCGGACAAGTCTCAACGTGAAACATGACTCATCAGCAGCGTTGTGCAATATTTCTCTGTTAAACGGTCAGTTGCGTTCTGATTGTCGACGTAAACGTTGCTCTACATACTTGACTGTTTTGTTTTCGTGATTGTTGTATGTACAATCTTTGGTTTGTGATTGTGTAAAAAACTGTGTTGTGCGATTAGTGAACGTTAGCTATGGCTACTCAAAAACGTAAGCGTGTGTGCGTTACCCTTAAACAAAAACTTGAAGTGCTCCAACGATTGGACCGTGGTGAGTCACTAGTAAAATTAGCCGCAGAGCTAGGGGTCGGCGTGACAACAGTTAAAGACTGGAGAAAAAACCGTAAAGACATCGAAACCTATTCTATGACCGTTGAAACGGAAGATGCTCTTAAAAATCGAAAAATGTTAAAAAAACCTAAGTTAGAACTCGTTGAAGAAGCTCTTTGGGTTTGGTTTTGCCAAGAACGGCGAAAAGGGACTCCTTTGTCGGGGCCTCTTGTAAAAGAAAAAGCCGTAAAGCTGTTTGAAAAATTGGGAGGAGATGTTGAGACTTTCTAGGTAAGCGAAGGTTGGTTTCACCGCTGGAAGCTTCGCCACGGCATTAGACATGTTGTTATTGCGGGTGAAAAGTTGTCTGCTGATGACGATGCTGCAAAAGATTTTGTAGAAAAGTTTCAAAAGTTGGTGTCGGATAGTAATCTTGTAGCCGAACAAGTATATAACGTAGACGAGACCGGACTGAACTATAAAATATTGCCAAAATCTACTCTTGCTTCTAAAAATGAGCCTGTTTTGGGTACAAAGCTAGCTAAGGATAGACTAACAATTGCTACGTGTAGCAACGCCAGTGGCGGTCACAAACTGCCGTTGTTTGTTATCGGCAAATCTAAGAAGCCGAGAGCTTTTAAAAATCTCAATATGGCAACACTCCCCGTGTATTACCGTAATCAATCATCTGCCTGGATGGATTGTGCTCTTTTTAAAGAATGTTTTTTCTTGAATTCGTGCCCGCTGTTAAAAAACACTTAAAATCAAAAAACCTGCCACTTCGAGCTGTGCTGTTGCTGGATAATGCACCAAGCCATCCCCCAGAGCATGACTTGAAGAAAGGCAACATAAAAGCGATGTTTTTACCTCCACATGTCACCCCATTAATCCAGTCAATGGACCAAGGCGTAATCAAGTGGGTAAAAAGACGGTACCGGAAAAAATATGTCGGGTCTCTTTTGGACAAAACAGAAGGAGGCCATGAAGATGTTAAACATAAAAGACGCCATCTATACCGCCGCTTCTGCATGGGATGAAATCAAAGAGACAACTCTTCAAAAATCGTGGAAGAAAATTTGACCATAATTAAAACAAAGCGATAGTGCTGATAAGGACGATGATGAGCCCACATCATCAATGGAAGTTGACCTTGAAGCTGAAGAAAACGACGTCACAGAAACTCTTGAAGACCTACAGGAACTACAACACGGTGTCCAGCTGCAGCTGACAGATCTGTAGGAATGGCTGACCGAAGCTGACATGGCTGAGTCTACAAATGAAGAACTCAATGATGACGAAATATTTGCTGCAGTTCAAAGCGCAAATAATGAAGACAGCGACGCTGAAGAAGAAGAAGTTGATCGTGATACTGGAGTGACGCATTCAGAGGCTAAAGACGCATTTGACGTAGTGTTGAAATACTGGGTACAGGACCCGAGAGCTACACCTATGGACGAGTTGCGGGCAAAGAAATGGCGTGATTTTTCAGCTAAATCAAGATTGGGTAAATTGAAGCAAAAGAGTATTAAGGACTTCTTCTAACTGTTTGCCTTTTTGATTAAACAGTACAGTACTGTATGTATTTATAATATTTTTCGTTGTTACTGTAATATAAAAATGAGCACTGTGTATTGAGTGGGTATTTTGTACAGTTCTGTACTAATAGTTTAGTGCAATATACGGCTTTTTACCCGAAAAACGTGTTTTATTATTGCTCGGCATATCCGACCACGGCCCGGTCAAGTGAGGGTCGGATATGAGGGGTTCTACTGTAATTGGAATAGTGCTCAACACTATAAAAGTTTTCTTGTAAGAGCTTTTCAACCAGTCGCTTTTTGTATGGCGCCTTTGTGCTTTCGTGGTTGAGGCTATTCAAGTTGTATTTGGTTTCTATTGTTTTTTGCTCTTGTTCCTCGTTGTGTTCTTTTTTCTTGGCTAGTCATATGGGCATTATTTTAGCCTTTACTAGGTAGTGGTCGCTTCCACATGTGCTTCCTCTAAACGCTCTTATGTCTTGTATATTGAGTTGCGTATTATGTCGGGCGATCATATAGTATATGATGGATTTCAAATTTCTTGATTGTTAGACCCAAGTGAAGGAAGAGACAATATGGAACTTCTTACTGGAATCTCGGATAGTTGTTTGGTTGTTACTAAGGGCAAACGCTTGGATTTTAGTCATTGCGGCACAAAGGCACTAATGTCTTTATGCACTGAAAGCTAGGGGTTGCTAGTGGTGTTTTCATATTCCCTTCTTGGGACAAAATAGCACTGAATAAACACCAGTGAAAGGCCTATCTTGACAAATGATTGTGAAAAAATATCTCCCAATCTTGATTAAACAATTTAGAAACCTCATATAGAAAACATGGACATATTTTCCCATCAGACGTTTCGAAACTAAAAATTGTAATGTAAATGCCTTCACTCTGTAAGATCCCTATTCCTACACGATTTTCGACAAAGTTAAACGACGAACACCATCAGACAATTACAACATTAAAAAAGAACAAAATTTTATATAGTGTAGCATGTGCACTTCTAGTTTCTTTACCGGATATTAAGTTCCACTAATAGGCCATTCAACTCACACGATATCCGACCTAATGAATACAGATAAAGCATTAAATGTCACTGAAATACTCCAATAATCTAGCCATCTAGCTTCATACAAAAAAACCAATGACAGTGTTCATACCACAAAAATTTATTAATAACTAGTTACTTGCTAGCGTTTTGAATATCCGCTCGATGATGGAATCGAAGTGGTATACAACTGGACGACTTTTACGAGGGAATTACGCTAATAACTGCATAAGTCCATAAATAAACGATATTTAAAAAAAAAAGTAAGAGGAACGAGCTTCGTAGAGGAGTAATTTTTATTTACAGGTACCTAATGTTTTTCTCGGCAACTAAAAATAAAACAAGAATGCTGAAAATTTGATATAGTCCGTTTCACCCTTTTTGACCGATATAATACGGAAAACCACTGAAGTAATATGAAACTGTTGATCAAATTAAGAATGACAGAGAGAAATGGAGTTTCTAAATTAAACTTTGGATATAATTTGGTTATATTTGTGTTAAAAATGAAAATCAGATGTCCTCCTCATTTGAGCAGGCTTTGTCATCTGAATTGTCTGCTAATTGATAAGCTTTGCCCAATCATCTTCTATAAATGTTTTTGTATGCTTTACACAATTAGCCCAAACTTCAGGTGTTGCTTCACTTAGTGCATCATGTATTATGTTTTTGACTGCTGTATCTCCACGTTCATTTTCTCCAATGTAACGGTCATAATAGTACTCTATACAAATTCTCCAGACTCCAACTCTATTGGACTGTACCGACAGTGACATGGAGGTGGTATACCTATTTTCTTGCAGTAGCCCGTCTATTAGGTTCTTAAAATTTTGAGGCTTTTTCAGACGACAAAGCTCTTAATAGCTCTGTTTTGCAGGAATCTTTTTCAAAATTTCTTATTTGCAATCATTCTTTTAACTGGAATTTTGTCTAAGAAGGTTGATGCAATTCTTCTACCAGAGAATTATGGCGTGAGAGATTATCCATAATGATTAAAGATGGTTCCTCCAGCCTTTAGCAGACCCATTTTTTTAAAGACTCCTTATCCATCCAATTATGATAGTCTGCACTATTTAATTTGGTGGAAAATAGCAGTGCAGTATCTTCAACAAAACCATTACTAGTTCCAGCATGTAAAGCAACGAAGCGTTTACCAGTATTTTTGTGACCTTTCCAGATGCTCTTTATATTGCCATCTTGCCATGTATGTGTATACTTCTCTTTCAAAAATATTAAAGTTTCGTTTAAAAAACGAAATGCAGTGGGCTTGGACTTAAATAATTTCTTATATAGAACCTGAAAAAGTACAACGGTTTATATACAGTATTTGGCATTTCGCATAGGACTCTACTACTATCCTCAAGCTTGTATGAAAATCCAGTGTTTTAAAAGTTGCCACAAACTTGGATTAGAGGATTTGGATATTTGCTTATTTTTCAGTTCGACTTCAGTAATGGAATTGTAACGTATTGCACTTTTAATTCCATATCATCTATAACGTTTCTAGTTGCGCCTTTTACAGCATCTCTTGGGTCTTGAGTTTTATTTTCGGTACAGTATGTAATTCTCCGGGCGAATTTATTCAGGTCATATTACAAACGCTGATGTTTAAAGCATCAACAACTTGCTGATGCACTTGTAATAACCGTAGTAAAGGTCCATCGTTTTCTTTCTCTTTCTTAAAATACTATAATAAATTGAGAACGAATAGACAATTTTGTCCAGATAAAGTACTTCCACGCTCTTTAGAGTACAAAAAAAGAGAAAACACATGATGTATCTCTTATTCACAATATTCCCAAAAAAAACTTTCTAAAACTTGACTTATATGAAGATCTTGAAACTATCGAAGAAAAGCAGAGAAGTCCAAATTGTGTTAATCTCCATGTCTCATTCCATCGAGACTTTCTACCTCTTACACCAAATTCCCACTTATCTTTCTTCTTTTGCCATTTATTCATCTTTTTGAGTCAACTCAAAGCCACTCTTTCTAAATGCATTTAACTTTTCTATCACTAGCCACCTTTTTGCTTTCAGTTTTCCATATTTTGTCAACAAACATTAATTTTTAATCAACCCCCTCCATTTCCACTTTTGTTGGTTTCCTATATTATGTTAACACGCAATAATATTTAATTAACTCCTTCCATTCACCTTAAGTTCATGAGCTTATAACTTACACACCTTATATTTTTCAGGTACCAAATGTTGTTTTTAACATGTAGGGACTTTTTCTACTTAACTTATAAGTTAAGTAATATATCAGCAGTACATTACACGAATTATTCTGTTCACCTGTATCAAATACACTCTCACATGCATCAATTAACATTTACTCTGTATTAAATTTAAAAAACCCAACTTCCTACATATATCTGCTTTCCATATTTCAGGTACCAAATGTTGAACATGTTGGGCACTTTATTGAAATCTTTAGTTCTTGACCATTGAATTCAGATATCTGTATAGTTGGTTGCCTACCTACATTCATAATTTTTATCAACCTTCCATCCACCACAAAAATACCTAATTTACAATTTTTCTAACAAACTTCAGGGTAAATCATTCTCTAAATTCCAACATATTGATGATTGCTACTGTTATAATCAATCAAATTTTAACATATTTAATTATACATATTGCTGATTATTGTCACATTTAGTCACATATCGCTTACATTAACTGCTTTGTTTAGACTTCCATCTTAATATGTCATTTTAATCAGTTGCTATCTGAAAGTCCTCACAGACACTTCGTCTAAGGACTCCCAACCCAAGTGGAGTCCCAAGTTGCCACGTGATCAATTCATTATATAACTTAAACATCATAGGTTTTAAATATCAAAGATGCACTTTTAAGTTAATCAAACTACATTTAAAGGGTTTTTAACCCACATATTTAGTAGCTTCAAACATGTACATCCAGTAAGTATTAACTATACTTTTGTAATAACCTTGGTCAAAATTTTAACTTTCACATTTGCTTTAATTAAAGTGGTTATACTTATTTTAGGATATTACTGATGATGGAATAGTTATTCCGAAAACGTTTTGTGATGTAGCCCGATGGGGATTGTTTAGCTAGAATCACTTATTGTATCAGAAATATTTATAATTTTATAAATGATGCTATACTTTTTTGACGGAGTATATTAGGAATTTCGAGACATTAAAAAGTTTTAAAATAATCCCATTTATTAAATTTTCAAGCGATGTGCCCGTTCTAGGCAAATCGATTAAACCTCGGACGCCACTGAATGACATTTATCCGAATAACGTACAGTGAGAGCTCCATTCATTGGTGAAAGTTTATTTTATGAATTATTATACAATCAGTTGAAATGAATTAACTTACAAATATCTTTTCAGCTAACGATACGACGACAATAAGGATTCGGGTACACGATTTTTAAATAGCCATTGAATGGCTTTCAAGTACAACCAAGCAAATGGCGAAGTCTATGTACGGTAATAGCGTCATAGATTCAATGACATTAATAAGTGGTAGCGATTTTTTAAATTTATATATTTCAATTTGTAACCTACTCAATAAATGGACATAGTAATTAATAAGAATAACGTAAGAACAATAGAGGACATTTTAAAATGATATAAAGTGAAAAAAAAATGGTGATGGACTCTTTACTTTCTGATGGTGTAAAAAAATACAATATAATGTACCGGGTGGTCCAATAAGCCGATTGCTCGGCTATATATCAGAAACTATTCATGTTATAACTTGGGGAGAAAAAATTCCTTAGTAAAAGTCACCAAAAGAAATCGCTGGAAATAACTTTCAAGTTTCTGGGTTAACCGCTAGGTGGCGTAATCTGTGAAGAAAAATTTAAAAACCAGTTTTTTGTAAAATATGCCCAATTATACCAAGTGTTAAATAAGTGAACTAGAAAGAGGGCTAAATTCCGCACAAAGTTGTTCAAGTACTTTTTTTTATTTTTTCAAATAAAGGGTGGGGGAGGGTGGCAAAGTATTTGGGGATAAATACCTATAACTTTGGTTTGGATCAACCGATTTTAACGAAATTAGTGTCATTAGAAAGAGTGTGGATAATTTAATCTACATCTACTATAAAACAATTGCATTTAATCTTAATTGTCATGGGTAGAGGGTACTTTCAAATAGAAAAAATTAAAATTTGTTTTTCTTTAAAATGTTTAATGGAAACACCTATTTATTGTTAATTATAACTGAACTGGATTAAATTCGTAACAAAATGGCACAAACCGCATGTTAATAGCTTTTGTCAAACTCGAGATATGAATAAAAACGCATAAACATAAGTATAGTATTGACTCACCTTGTATTATAACTTAAAATTAAATATGTGAAAGAATATACAAATATCTCGATCATTAAAACTTAATGTCCAATTAAATGTTCAAATTGTTTTCCATCGTTGAACACACAAAGATGTAATCTTTCGCGCGTAGACATAACAGCTGCTTCAATCTCAGCTGTTGATATATTATTTATTGCGTTTATAATGCGCTGTTTCATGTCATCTCGTGTGGTTGGTCGAGTTTGGTACACTAAGTCCTTCAATCTTCCCCACAGATAAAAGTCCAGACATGTTAAGTCTGGAGATCTAGCTGGCCATGAAAATATACTTCCCCTTCCAATCCATTTATTTGGATAACTTGCATACAAATAATCTCGAACTCGTCTGGAAAAGTGCGCAGGACACCCGTCATGTTGTAATATCATATCTCTTCTTGTTTGTAAGGAAATATCTTCCAATAAAACAGGCAACTGATTTTCCAGAAAATTCAAATATGTTACATATTATGCAGATTAACACTGGCTGAATGACAATTGTCCAAGCCAAAACACACACAAAAAAAAACACCACCCGCACTATTAAACGTAGCCTCGTCTGTCCACAAAATCTTTGACAGGATATCCGGTTGTTCTTCTAGCAGACCTAACATCCAATTGCAGTAATCCAGCCTTGCATCAAAATCTCTCTCATGTAAAGCTTGGTGGAGAACTACATGATAAGGATGCAGTCTAAAAAACAGAACAACAAATATTGGTGAAAAAGAAACCACTACATTTACTACAACTCAAAAATCTTAAAAAATCCAAAATTGTTTCACAAGATAAATCGTGCATAAGTATTTTTAGGAAACGGGTAAAAGGATAAAAGCGCCGTGTTGCCGTTTTTATCGGAATATTAAAATAACAGCTGAATCTAAAGTTTAAAGGGAATTCTAAGTTTTTGACCTAAACGTTCACTTTATAGTATGAAAAACCAACCTGTGATGTTTTAAAATCCTTAGAACCGTAGTTTTGGGTATGTTTAATTCTATAGAGATTTGCCGACTACTTATATGTGGATTCTGTTGAATTAAAGCAAGAACATTGATTGAATTATCTTCGGTCATACGTCTACTACGTCGTTTAAAACAAGGACGATGAAAACTACCAGTTTCTCTTAATCTTCTTGCCTTTCTTTCAAATACTTCTTTGCCATAATGTCTCCTGTCAGGATATCTTACAGAATATATACGTGAGGCAATAGCGGAATTTTGGTGACATTCGAAATAAACTCCAATCATATACAATTCTGCATTGGATATACTCATCCTGAATTATTAGTACTGATAATTAATTACTAATATTACCAATATTAATATCTATTGAAAAAGTGCAATCTTCAATTTGAATTATAATATAACACTTCTTAACAATGTTTTGACTGCTGTCAATAAATAAACAATATGATCTCCCCGTCAAATTCATTGTCGTAGTCTACTTACTTTCGAAAAAACTATTTTTAATCATCTGAAATAACAATGGTCAAAATGGATATCAATATTAAGATTCTTCTGCTATAAAAAAATTTAAAAATACGTACTGACTTATTTTTTAATTTAATTTATAATACAGGGTGAGTCAATACTATACTTATGTTTATGCGTTTTTATTCATATCTCGAGTTTGACAAAAGCTATCAATATGCGGTTTATGCCATTTTGTTACGAATTTATTCCAGTTCAGTTATAATTAACAATAAATAGGTGTTTCCATTAAACATTTTAAAGAAAAACAAATTTTAATTTTTTCTATTTGAAAGTACCCTCTACCCATGACAATTAAGATTAAATGCAATTGTTTTATAGTAGATTTAGATTAAATTATCCACACTCTTTCTAATGACACTAATTTCATTAAAATCGGTTGATCCAAACCAAAGTTATAGGTATTTATCCACAAATACTTTGCCACCCTCCCCCACCCTTTATTTGAAAAAATAAAAAAAAAGTACTTGAACAACTTTGTGCGGAGTTTAGCCCTCTTTCTAGTTCACTTATTTAACACTTGGTATAATTGGGCATATTTTACAAAAAACTGGTTTTCAAATTTTTCTTCACAGGTTACGCCCCCTAGCGGTTAACTCAGAAACTTGAAAGTTATTTCCAGCGATTTCTTTTGGTCACTTTTACTGGAATTTTTTCTCCCCAAGTTATAACATGAATAGTTTCTGATATACAGCCGAGCGATCGGCTTATTGGACCACCCGGTACAATTTTATGGTGAATTCTCTCAGAAAATACAAAAAGACGAAAAAGCTCGACTTCGAAAATATGTTTTTTTAATTACGTAAAATTTGGAACAATTTATTAAAATTTAGATAAAGTTTTATTTATCTATCGAACTATTATAATCTATATCTAATCGAATATATAAAGGCAGTTTTATCTAGGCAGAACATCAGTTTAATGATCACAACTTCGAAGTAGTAAAGGAGTTTAAATACGATAATCACAGCTGACAACATAGAAAAAGAGGTTTCAGCAAAGGTAACTGCGAAAAATAGAGCATTATACTCCCTTTCAACATTATTAAGATCTAAGCTGCTAAAAAGAAAATCTAAATTAACACTGTACAAGTCGATTATTCGTCCCATTATTACAAATGGTATTGAATCATGGACTCTCAACCAGAGGGAAATCAATAAGCTTCTAGTATTTGAGAGAAAGTATTTTAGTATTTTATTCAACTTAGTGTTAGAAACTGTAATCAGAAAATGCAGCATGAATGTGGAAGAATGATCATGAAAAATGAGCACCAGTGCTTGGCATTTGCTCACGATCTAACGATCCTAGCAAAAACCGAGAAAGAATTAAGAAGAGTTGTGAAGAAAATCATCGAAGGAGCACAGAAATTCGGATGGGAACTAAATGAAGACAAAACCAAATATATGATCATGGGAGGGACAGAAGGGAAAAAAGAAGACTTTAGTGTGAGGTCTGTAAGTTGTAAAAGCTATAGTTTTAAAAGGGTGGACAAATTTGAATATCTAGGTGTATTTTTCGATGAAAACGGAAAAGAGAAATGGGAGATCGAAACCAGAATAGCAAAAGGGAATAAAAAATTAGGTAGATTAAGAGCCCTACTGAACTCAAATTACGTTTCTAGACAAGGTAAACTCAGAATATATAAAACAGTAATTCGACCCACAATACCGGTGAGAAATGGACATTAAATAAGAAGCAAGAGGATACTCTGGAAAGATGGAAAAGGAGAATATTGAGACGCATATTCGGAGGGCGGAACAGAGAAGATGGTTGGGAGAGAAGAACCAACAATGAAGTAATGGTTAATACAAAGAACCTACCATTACCAACTTCGTCAAGGTACAAAAAATCAGATGTTTTTAGGAGTTTTTAAATTAAGTTTAATTGAAATCATTGACTAAAATTTATCTTCAGGTTGAACTACAAAAAAAAATTACGATTTTCTCATTTTTTTAAAAGGATCACCCTACATTTTATTTTTTAGAAATATTGTATTTATGATACTATTTTATTTTTCCCTATACCTAAACTCAATATTTTCCGAGATATTTTTAGTTTTCTTCAAATTTCGCAAATACATTCAATTTTTGTATTGTAGAAATAAGTATTGAGTATTGAGTGATAATATAACAAAATTATTTTTATTCAATAAGTAACTAACAAAAAATATAAGTCATAATAATATGTAATAAATGTAAATGTAAAGTCTAAAGTAAATGTTCACAATGTCCTTCCATGTTCCAGAAGACCTTCAACGTCTATACAAGTTTGTAACCGATATTCAAATGATCGAGCCACATTAATTAACATTTGTAAGTCAATATTATTAAAAGCTTCTTTAATTATATTATTCATATCAACTAGCGTCTGGTATCAAAGGTATTTTATATAGCCCCACATGAAAAAATATATTTTGGAGAATTCCGGTGATCGCGGTGGCCAAGCAGTTAGTCCTCTTCTGCCTATCCACCTCTCAGGAATGTTCTTAATTAGATAATTGAGACTAGGAGCAGTGTGGTAAACTGGAGCACCGTCTTATAAAAACCTCCTTCGTTGTGGAATATTAAGCGGTACATTTTGCACTTTGCAGTAGTATTGGCAAAAATTGTTTAGAAAATCCAGATATATGGCACCATTCACACGACTGTCAAAAAAAAGTGGGCCAATCATAATCGCCAACAATACCACCCCAAACATTTATAGGTCATTTAGTTTGACTAAAAAAAGAGCACAGAAATAACAAAAACGATAAAAATTCGGAAGTTACAATATTTCGGTCATGTAATGAAACATCCAGAGAGGTATAACTTTCTACACCTCATAATACAGGGTAAGATCGACGGAAGGAGAGGCCCAGGCCGACAAAGAACATCCTAGCTACGAAATCTCCGAGAATGGTATCAAGAAACCACCGCTAATTTATTTAGAGCCGCCCGTGAATAAGGTTATTATTGACAATATGATCGCCAACGTTCGATAATCGGACAGGGCACTGAAAGAAGAAGAAGAGTTTGACTATGAGTGTTACCAAATAGGAATTGCTCGATGCATGCACCGTTTTATTTTTGTGAAATGTAGCCTCATCTCCAAAAATGATATAATAAAAAAAAATCGGTCTCTTTGCACTTGCTGCTGAATCTATTGCCAAACAGCTAATCTGCGTTGATAATCATCGACTGTCAATTCTTGATGTGACTTTTTATTTACAAAGGATTTTTGCCGCCAAAGTTTGACTAATGTTATGTTGACGTGAAATTTCACGAGTGCTGATATGGAGATCTTCAGTAGTAGCTATCAGTACATCATATTCCTTTTCATCACTTAAGACAGTTTTGGTTCTCCCATTTTTTTCATATACAACTGACCCAGTGCGAACAAAATGATCCATTAATTTTTCAAAATCTTTTGCATTTGGCTTCGTCCGTTCTGGATATCGCTCGTGATATATTCTGGATGCAAGTAAGCAATTTGTCGAACTTTGTCGTAGTACCCAAATCATATCTGTTAACTCTTCTACAGAAAAAATTATTTTTAACAAAAAAGCAAGCCACACAGACCGATTAAACAGGTAATAATATGAAAATTGTCATTTTCAAAGCCTAGTGTTTACGGTTTAATAAAATGCAATCTATCATTTTTTTCAACGCCTACTATTTTACCTTTGTAACTTGCACAAATGGTTTGACGAAGAATGTAGATCCATTAACCAACAGAAAAATGAAGCATACAAGAGACTTCAGCAGCGCAGAACGAGATCAAACCTGGAAGACTATCAAAATCTTAGACGAGAAGAAAAAAGGACGTTTAGAACGAAAAAGAAAGAAAAAAGCCATACGAAAACGCTCTAAACGAGATTGTTAACTACCACAATACAAAATACTCTCGAAAATTCTACCAGAAGATAACAGCTACAGAAAGAATTCAAACCCAGATTAACAGCATGTAAAGACAGAGATAGTTCCATAATTAGGGACAAAGAACAGATACTAAACAGGTGGGCGAATCATTTTGAAGAACTACTTAGCGACAGTCTTGAAGAAGACCAAATATAAATTACTTTGCCTGAAATGGATGAAAACGCTCAAGAGCTGCCCCACCGAAGAAGAAATTAGAGAAGCCATTTCAAAACTGAAAAATAACAAAGCCCCTGGTTTGGACAATCTTCCTGCCGAACTCTTTAAAAATGGTGGTGCCACTCTTTTTAAACAAATTCATAAATTAGTAACCCAAATTTGGCAACGGAAGGAAACGCCCGCAGACTGGAAATTAGGTGTAATGCACCCTCTTCACAAAAAGAGAGATATGATGGTGTGTTATAATGATAGAGGCATCACCCTACTTAACGTGGCATATAAAGTATTGTCCAACGTATTGCACAGAAGATTGATTACCTATGCTGAACAAATAGTTGGGAACTACCAGTGCGGTTTCCAACCCAATAAATCAACAACGGATCAAATCTTCACAGTCAGTCTTGAATTCGGAGTCGACACCCACCACATATTCGTGGGTTTCAAAGCTACAGGCTATGGTGGAATTTCAAATGCCGCTTCATCTTGTTTAACTAACGGAACTTACACTCACAAGCGTAGAGAGTGTAGTCAGAATCCAAAACGACTTTTGAAGACCTTTCCATTATAAAATGGGACTGAGACAGGGAGATGGACTGTCGTCTCTCTTATTTAACCTTGCACTAGAAAAAGTAAGTCGAGAGTGTCATATTAATACGAATGGCACCTTCTTCTTCTTAACATGCCATACACCAAAGTGCGTAGGCGACTATCTCATTACTAGAATTCTGTTCTTGGCGGCGTGACACAGCTCACCTGTACTGTGTATTCCTGTCCATTCTTTAATATTCCTTAACCAAGACAATTGTTTGCGGCCGCTCCTCTCCTACCTTCGATCTTCCCTTGTAGGATTAACTGTGGTATTTCATATTTTGCTCCTCTCAATATGTGCCCAAGGTAACCGATATTGCGTTTTTTAATTAATTCAAAGAGTTCTCTTTCCACGCCGGCTCTATTAAGGACGTCATAGTTTCGAACTCTATCCACCCAAGGTATGCGCATCATTCTTCTCAATGACCACATTTCAAATGCTTCAAGTTTGTTGATAGATGTTTTTTTCAAAGTCCACGTTTCCATGCCATAAAGCTAGTTGGACCATATGTAGCACTTGACCATTCTGTAGCGTATTTCGAAGTTTAGGTGTTGATTACATAGGAGCGGTCTGAATTTCACAAAAGCTTGTCTTGCCATTTGTATTCGGGTTTTTATCTCGTGTTGTGGATCCGATTGGTCATTGATTGTGATGCCAAGGTATTTAAAAGTTTTCACGCGATTTATACGATTGTCACCTATGCATAATATCGGGTTTTCTGGAGGGTTTCTGCTAATGACCATATATTTCGTTTTCAAAATGTTGATTTTGAGGCCATATTTTTTACCTATGCTATTCACCCTATCAAGTAATAACTGCTGATCTTCCAAATTATCAGTTATAATCACTGTGTCGTCCGCATAGCGTAGGTTGCTAATTGGTATGCCGTTCACCTTAATGCCTAATTCCGTATCTTCTAATGCTTCCGCAAATATATTTTCAACATATAAATTAAAAAGCATCGGAGAGAGTATGCAGCCTTGGCGGACACCTTTCCGGATTTCAAATTCATCCGTATATTGGTCTTGATCAATCCTCACCTTTGCCATTTGGTTCCAGTATAGATTCTGAATAATTCTGATCTCCTTCTGGTCAATGTTGGCCCTATGTAGTAGTTCCATCATGATATCATGTTTAACATTGTCAAATGCCTTCTCGTAGTCGATGAAGGTGAGGTAGACATCTTTTCGTTGATCTAAGCAGTTTTGCATTAAGGTGTTCAAACATAAAATTGCCTCTCTTGTTCCTAGTCCTCCCTTAAAACCGAATTGTGTTGACCCGCTAAGTTCTTCTAGTATCTTATACATTCTTGAGTGTAATATCCTAAGGAAGAGTTTCAACAAGTGACTCATTAAACTGATTAAGCGGCGTTCATTGCATTTTGTGGCATTAGCTGTTTTTGGGATCATCACAAAGGATGACTGCAGCCATTCTCGCGGAATGTAACCAGTATCATAAATTCTATTGAACAGCCTTACCAAGATTTCGATATTCTCCTCGTCTAGTAGTTTTATTGCTTCTATATTAATTTCATCTGGACCTGTTGCTTTATGCATATTATGTATTCTTGTTCTGTGGTGGCTTTTGTGTATATTCGATATTTCTTTGATCTTCTTATGTAGTCCAAAACTATCTCTTTTTTTCCTGCAATTGTTCTATTTCGTTGCACCTTTCCACCATCCAACGTTCTTTTGCTTTCTTAAATTTTCTGACGGATTTCTTTGTGTATCTGTTTGTATTTGTCTTGATTACGTTGTTGTTTATATTGCCTTCGCTTTTCCATTAGATCCATAATTTCGTCCGTCATCCATTCGTTATGCTTTATCTTTCTGATCTGTGTTTTAACTTCCCTGTTTACTGCCAGAATCGTTCCTTTAATATCATTGACCATCTCTTCGATATCATAATTTTGTTCTATTACTCGCATTCTTTCATTAATTTGATTCGCATAACTCTTTTTCAGATTTTCGTCTCTCATCAGTTCTCTTGTATTTATAGGTGTGCTGGTATTTGTATTTGTTCTCTTAATTTTTGCTAGTTTTAAACCTCACATCTGCTATTAGCGGATTATGATCGGATGCAATATCAGCACCTGGATATGCTGCGATTCTTTTGATAGCGTTCCGAAATCTTCTGTTTATTAAAACGTAGTCAATTTGGTTTCTAATTATTCGATTTGGACGGTCTCCTGGTGATCTCCAAGTATATAACTTACGAGGTGGGAGCTGAAACCATGTGTTCATGACAACAAAACCGTTCTCCTGGCAGAATTCACACAGCAGGTCGCCTCTTTCATTTCTAACTCCAAGGCCGTACTCTCCAATTATGTCTTCATGTCTTCCTTTACCCCACCTTGGCGTTAAAGTCGCCCATTATTATGTTAATGTCCTCTTTCTTTGTTAGTCTTATTGCTTTTTCCAGATCTTTATAGAACTTAGTTATTTCTTCTTCTGACTTATCTGCTGTTGGTGCATATGCTTGTGTCACATTTATGTTTACTGGTTTGCCTGTCATTTTGATCAACATGACTCGTTCGGAAATTGGAACAAAATCTGTCACCGATTTACTGGTCTTCCTGTCAAGAGCAATAGCCACCCCATGTCGGTGATGTCTATCTGTTGGGTCATTACACGAGTAATACATAGTAATCTTATCTTTCGTAAACTGTCCAGATCCAGACCATCGGACTTCACTGACTCCCATTATATTTATTTTCAGCCGATTCGTTTCCTTTATAAGGTTGTGTAGTTTTCCTGGTTCGTAAAGACTATTAACATTCCATGTTGAAATTCGTTCTTCTTCTTCAAGTGCCGTCTTCGTTCCGAAGTTTGGCTATCATCAAAGCTATGCGTATTTTTGATGCTGCAGATCTAAACAGTTGGTAATTAGATCTATATATCTATAATTATTAATATTAATCTATAATTAGAATATAGATCTCTTTCCCATTATCTTTCCCTGTATAATCAATTGCAGCAACTGGTATTTATCTCCCCTCATAACATGTCCCAAATATTGTAGTTTGCGCTTTTTAACAGTAAGTATCAGCTCTTTCTCTTTCCGCACTCTCCGCAAAACCTCCACATTTGTTACTTTCTCTGTCCAGGGTATTTTTAATATTCTATGATACATCCACAACTCAAATGCTTCTATCTCTCGAATTTCTAATGAAATTCGTTGGATATCATCTATTTGGCACCGGGAGATTCTTCGCACCCTCTGACCATCTAAGGCCTGCCCGGGACTGAGGGCCATCTGAGTTTTGTTTTGTTCTGCCATAATGAGATGAGTTATCCTGGGGAAAAGGCAGTGTTGTAGTATCCCGTTACTTTCAACACCGCAGTACCACAGCCATTAAAACTGTCCTAGTCCATGCCTGTGGAATTCCAATAACAAGTCGGTCCAAAATAATTTCTTTTGCGCCTTGCGTTGGTACTGGTGATCGCTGCTGCCCTTCACCAGGGTTGAGGACTAGGAGGGATAAATATGGAGGGTGTAGGATAAAGGCTCTGGGACATGAGATTCCATGGTGTGAGATGGTGGAATATCATGAGCTAGCGTGGGCAGGGTCGCTAATCCCTGAAGTAGGTCTGTTTCCACCGGGATCGTGAAAAGTACCTACTCGCTACCCTCGAGTAGGTACTTTTCCACTTAAGGGCTTCTGCACTGAGAATGGATTAAAAATAAACGCACAGAAAACCAAGTATTTATTGTACTAGATCAGGCAACTAGATACCTAGACTATTAATTGATGACCTGGAACTGGAAGGTGTGGATACCTTCGTCTACCTGAGCTCGCTGCTGACCAAAGACAACAATGTCAGTGAATAAATTAAAAGAAGAATAGTGCTTGCCAATAAGTGCTATTATGGCTTGAGGAAACAGATGATCCCAAAACTAACCAGAAAAATTATAAATTACCATATATAAAAACACTAATAAGGCCAGGGTAAAGGGTAAATATATGGGTCAGAAACGTAGTCACTTACACAGAACGACCAAGAATTGCGTAAACGTTTCGAGAGAAAAATTCTAAGGAAAATACATAGAAGAGTCCAAGAACAAGGTTTGTGGCGTAGGAGCTACAACTAAATACGTATATTAGCACGCCTTCGATGAGCCAGAGGAAAACCAAAACTTAGGAATCAAGATAACATAGAGGATGATCTAAAATCCATCTTAAAGCATGGAGAAGAGTTGCCAGAGACAGGGAGAATGAAGATTCTTCTGGAGAAGGCTTTGGCTCATAACGAGCTGTAATGCCACTGATGATGATGAACTGGTGCAAATGGCCTTTTACTTATTAATAACTGCGCGTCACAATCGGCAGTTAGGAATGTTTTATTAAAAATTCCTGGCTTAGAATATACTGTTGATATAACAATCTAAAATTTGTTATATTAATTGTATACTGTTTTTTGTGTGAGTTATTTATTGAATAAAAATAATCTTGAGATATATTATTATACACAAAATATTGTAGGATTTTTAGAAATCGTGTATTTCATTAAGGAAATATGATATTTCCATAATATCACATTTGTTGATACTTTCATTTCATATTGTTTATGGTTTATATTTTTAGTTAGTTACTTATTAAATAAAAATAATTTTGTTATATTATCACTCAATACTTATTTCTACTTACAAAAATTGAACGTATTTCCGAAATTTGAAGAAAAATAAAAATATCTCGGAAAGTAATGAGTTTAGGTATGGGGAATGCTATATAAAAATGAAAGAATATCATAAATACAATATTTCTAAAAAATAAAATATAGGGTGATCCATTAAAAAACTTGAGAAAATCATAATTTTGTTTTGTAGTTCACCCTGTATACAAATGTTTGTCCATAATTTCAATTAAACTTAATTTAAAAACTACAATATATTGTTAACTTTATTATAGAAAATAAATAATTGTTTATGGATTACTTCTTTATATACATGGTGTTGATTTCAAAGGGATTTAGAAATAAAAGTTATCATAACTTGTTGAATACTCTATATCATAATGCAAAACCCAATACTATAAGAACAAGAATTATGAAAAGAATATAAATTTAAAAAAAATTTAGGGTGCGCATTTAAAAAAATGTATGTTTGCCATACTTTTAAAACAGTGTATGATATTTCGTTTATACCGATTAACAACAAAATAAACCTCTTGAAATATAATAAATATAATAATAATTTAAATAATTACCATTTTTAATATATTTTTGTGATACACACTTTATCTCGCAATCTGCGGTACAATAAACGTTTATGGTACTTGTAAAAGTACTTAAATTAGGTGATAGTAGGATCTTAAAAAGTATTAATCCAACATTTAAGAAATGTATAAAAAACAAGTACTCATAATAAACGTAAAGTAATTTTTTATCAATAGATATACTGATGATATCATAAGGTTGTAATCGGACCTTATAAGGTGCTTTTTCATTGCTATTTTCGGAAGACAATTAAGTTGTGACACAAGATTTAGCTCACTGATCAGTCAATGGATGGCAAATAATTCCGTAACTCAAAAAATGGAAAAAGGAAAGTATTTTTTAAGTGCGTAAATTTAGACATTTCAAAAAAAAAATATACTGTCCTTTTTTCATATTTTGATGTGTGTATAAAAACATATGTATTTTCAAGGATTAAATAATTCGTTAAATAAGTCCATTTTGAATGTCAGTTATGCGCAAAAAATCAACGTTCAATATCATTAGAAAATTCTAAAAGATATCGAATTCTTATGAGATCAATACAATGTATCCCTTTCATTATATATATATAAGGTTCTTGAACTCCTAAGTGGAGCATAGAGCTTCAGTGAAAACGCGCCATCGGGTTCTATTTTGCGCTAAGGCCTTCACCTCATTCCAAGACTTTCCTTGTTTTCTTATCTCGTCCATGATGGATCTTCTCCAAGTTTGTACTGGGCGACCTTTTTTTCGTTTTCCTTGGGGATTCCACTCTAGGGCAGTCTTTGCAATACTGGAGTTATTTTTTCGGAGTGTGTGACCGATCCAACCCCACTTTCTGGACTTTATTTCATTTACTACCCTCTTTTGTTTGGTCAGGTGTAGTAAATCTTCGTTTCTGATGATGTTAGGCCAGAAAATACGAACAATTCTTCGTAGACATTTATTAACAAAGACCTGCAGTTTGTCTGTACGGGTTTTTGTCGCTTTCCCAGGTTTCACATCCGTAAAGTAGTACAGACATGACATTTGACTGGACTATGCGGATCTTTGTCCTCGTAGTGTAGTCTCCAGACCTCCAAACAGGGTTGAGCATGCTGAAAGCTTGTTGCGCTTTTCGTATCCTCATACGAATATCGTCTTCTGTACCTCCGCTTTCTGTTAAGACAATTCCAAAATACGTAAATATTCCACATTTTCAATCTGCATGTTATTAATGGTGAATAGCGTGTTGTTTCTTGCATTTATTCTCATGGATTTGGTTTTACCAATATTGATTTTCAAACCTATTTTATTGACTTCAGTGGAAAGTGTTTCCAATTGGTCAGCAACATCTTGGAACCTTTGTCCTAACAGGCAGATATCGTCGGCGTATTCTAGATCGCTTAGGCGTGTGGTTAACGTCCATTGTATCCCTCTTGTGTCAGAGTCTAGTTTGGAGAGAACATAGTCTAGAGCTATGTTAAAAAAAACGGAGAAAGCACGCATCCCTGTCTGACTCCAGTAAGTACGTCAAATTCGTCACTGTTGATCCCATTGTGTGTCACGCTGCATTTCGCTTCAGTGTACAGTAACTTTATAATGGAAATTATTTTATGCGGGATGTTTCTTAGCTCTAAAATTTTCCATATCGCATCATGAGATAAGCTGTCAAAAGCACGCTCGAAATCAACAAAAACCATGTATAGGGGTGTGTTCCATTCAACCGATTGTTCCATTATTAGCCTCACAGTATTAATGTGGTCTATGCAGGAGGATTCTGGTCTAAAGCCTACTTGATTAGCCCGAAATTCAACCTTGTTTGTTAATCTTTTAAGTATGATGGTCGTGAAGATTTTATTTATGGCGGTAAGCAAGGTTATTCCTCTCCAATTTTTGCATAGTATGAGGTTGCCCTTTTTTGGAAGCTTAATAATGATGCCTTTTTTCCAGCCCGCTGGAATGCGGTTTGTTTCCCACACCTCTCGGATTATGGGGAGCAAAAGTTCAGCAGTTAGATGCGGATCAGTTTTAAGTATTTCGGCAGCAATGTTATCGATTCCCGGAGACTTGTTATTTTTCAGAGATTTGATAGCTGTTATCTCTGTTTTGGAAGGGGCGAAAATGCTCTTTCCATCTCTCTATTTGGTCATTTGTTGTAGTAAGTAATTCTCCTGTCTTGGATCTTACGACGTTTGAACATTTGGGCCCACTTTTTGTTAGACGTCTAGTAATTTGGTATAGCTCTCTAGTTCTATTGTGTTGTGCAGCTATTTCGGCTTGTTTTGCCAGTTCTTCAGCCCATCTTCTTTTGTCTCTTCTTGCATTTCTTTTAACTGCTTTATTTATTGTTTTATATTCTTGTTGTCGGTTCGCTCTTTCTTCTACAGTTCTTGCTTGCAAAATATCTTTTTTTTGCTGTTTTCTTTCTTCGATAAGATTCCAAGTTTCATCTGATATCCATTCTTTTCTATGTTTCTCTTTTTTACCCAGTTTATCTTCAGCTATTTCTGTCAAAACATGTGCCAGATCTTCCCAGCTATTTACTTCACGTTCTCTTCTTTTGAGTTGAAGTTCCTCCCTAAACATGTGTCTTCCTGTAGCCGTTTTTAATTTGTCGAGATTGTATGTTGGTCGTTTGGTGTTTCGTGTGATTTTGTTTTTTGCCATTTTGATTTTAATGGTACCGATTACAAGATGATGGTCACTTGCGATGTCTGCTCCTCTTTTGTTACGTACATCAAGAAGAGATGATCTCCATCTTTTTGATATGGCGATGTGGTCTATTTGATTTTCTCTTATATGACCTGGTGCAGTCCATGTAACCTTGTGAATATTTTTATGTGGGAAGATGGTTCCACCAATAACTAAGCTATGATTGGAGCAAAAATTTGTAAAGCGCTCTCCCATTTCATTCATTACTCCCAGGCCATGTTTGCCCATCACGGTTTCTAAGTTAATATTGTCTTCTCCAACTTTAGCGTTCATATCGCCCATCACTATTAGTATATCGCCTTGGTTTACTTGTTGGGTCGTTTGTTCTAGTTGTTCGTAGAATATGTCTTTATCTTCGTGGAGAGATGTGTTCGAGGGAGCATAGCACTGAATCACTGTTATCTTGCGGTATCTGGTATAAAATCTGGCAATCATAATTCTATCATTGATTGGTTTCCATGAAATGAGGCTTTTTTTGGCTTGTTTGCTGAGTAGAAGACCCACTCCGCTCTCGTGATTTCCATTTTCTTTACGACTGTATAATAGGAGTTCTCCTGTTTGGGTATGGTGTTCACCATTTCCCAACCATCTTACTTCCGATAGACCAACAAAGCTTAATTTATACCTGTTTAATTCTTTTACTGCTTGAGCTGGTTTAGAAATCTCATACAGAGTTTTAACATTCCAGCAACCAAATCGTGTCCGTGTTTTCGGTGATGCCAAGGTCGTCAACATTTGATCCGTCCGGTTTGTTTCTACCAAAGTTTCAGTAATATGATAAAATTTAAGATGGGTAGGTTATTGGCCTTCCGCACCCGAGTCTGGTGCCGGGGCTGCCGACTGTAGCGTCCAGACAAGCCTCAGGGGGTAGTGGTCCTGGAGGTGGCAACGACATTTCCTTCGTGCGAGATGTTAAGGTTATACCGCCTATACTCGGTCAGAGAAGAATATGAAGTAAAAAGAAATATAGTGACCCGTCTGCTTTCGGAAACCTAATCGCCATTCGGGGTCGGAAGAAACAAGAGTTAGCCAAGAGAGGCTGATAGAAAAGATTAAAGACATTTCACTCAAGACAAGTTGAAGAAGAGTAAAATGTGAAGGCCCTTATGATCCGCCAGGTGCGTTTCATAAGAGTATGAGTATTGATGCACTTTGTGTTCCCGCTCATACTTCGGGGTGTTGACTACAGACTGTATGGCTCGTCCAGCATGCCATAGCATGAAGGATAGGGTAGGTTTTGATTACTAGAGCCTAACATTCAAAATCTATGTCATTAAATTTTAGTTGAGTTTGAGTTTTGGCAAAAATGTGAGGCATTTCAACTATGCCTAAAAAACGCTTAATTTAAACTTTGACATAACAAACAATCCAAAACGTTTAATTTTTCTTTTTAATTACATCCAAAACCGTTTTCTTGGAGATATTTTCCGTAACATTCATTTGAAATGTAAAACATTAAATTCTGCGTTTTTTATTTATATTTCAAATGCCTCATATTTGTTGCAACAACTCAAAATTGAAATTGTATGTCATAGATTTTAAAGAATGATCTCTAAAAATGTAAATTCTACTACAACTGTCAATAAAAGTTAATTTTATTGATCTCAAGAGAATCTTAAAAAATAGCAAAAATCTCATCACGTTTATTTATTTAACACCTTTATAAAAACTGAGTTTATTTACGGTAAAATACAAAACTGCATACGAAAGCTGCACTCTTTACCTCTAAAACTTATCTTGATTTTTGTCGATAGGACGCTTGTATCAAAAGATATCGAATTTTTACCGTCGAACTGATATAAATTTTATTGAGCATTGATTTCTCGCGCGTAACTGATATTCAATATCGACGGTCGCTTTAAGCGTTGTTTCTGAGAGAACGGTTCATTTAACACAAAAAGTGCTAATAAATATTTTGTGTAAAATTGTCTTAGCTAATTTTTTTATTTGAAACATTTTTTTCTACGGCGTAAAAATTCTTGGTAAATCGATTTTTTTAGGGGGAAGCCCGGGGCTAAAAGTGATAAATTTTTAAAGTGAGTCCCAAAATTAATATTCTCTGCAAAATTCAGCTTGTTCATATAATTTTTAGGGGTCAACTCTCTGACGACAGGTTGCGCTGTAAATTATTATCATTACAAAAAAGTCCTTTTAACAAAAACTAATAAAGACAAATTACTAGTCACGAAAATAAAAGCAAAAAAAAACAAAAATGCAAGTGAAATAAGGCTGAATCACAGAATAGATCATTGGTATAAAGGACGAAATAAGAAAGCAAAACGGATGGAAGCTGTCAGAATACAAATAACTCAGAAAGAGATAAAAAATAAGAAAATTAATGTGAAAAAGGCAAAGAATAGAATATTATGGAAAGAAACATCATTATTATTAACATTTACACAAAAAATTAAAAAATAAATAATACAAAACAACAAAAATACTCGCAAATGGTAGAGCTAAAGTGGGAATTAATCTACAATACAAAATAATTCTTCAATAATTGTTCATACAAAGTAGTTCAATAATTATTGAAAAAACATGGGAATCGAAAAATAATAATAAAAATCCATTGATTACAACGAGTGGACAACATTGAACAACAAGGATTCAGATCCAGAAGATAGACGCCGTATTTGTACTAAGACAAATCACAGAAAAGGCCATTATTATAAGGCCATATTAAAAGGACTACAATAAACCAGCATATCTATGTATTATAGACCTGACAAAGGCTTTCGATCGCATCCAAGTCGAAGACGTTTTACACCTACTGTATAAAAGAAACATACCAAATATATATTATACAAAACCATCGAAAACATCTACCTCCAAAATCGAATACAGGTTAAGATAAATGGAAAACTAACACAGTGTATACCAGAACAAAGCGGAGTCAGACAGGGTGACTCGTTGAGCCCACTTCTCTTTAATATAATAATGGACGAAATAATACAAGCAGTACGTAAAGGTCATGGCTACAGAATGGGGAACAAAGAAGTCCAAATATTATGGTATGCAGACGACGCCGCATTAATCGCCGAGACAGAAGACGAGCTCCAAAGATTAACACATATCTTTAATACAACAGTTAAGAAATACAATATAATAATATCATCAGACAAAACCAAATGTATGACAACATCTAAATAGCCACTACGGTGTAAAATCGAAATTGATGGAAAATAATAAAGCAGGAAGCAAGGTTTAGATATCTGGGAATAGAAATAACTAGTTATGAAGACGTTGAAGAAGAAGTACGACAACAAAGCTTAAAAGCAAGTAAAGCGGTGGGTTCTCTTAATCACACAATCTGGAAGAACAAACACCTAAGACAAGAAACAAAAACAAGAATCTATAAAGCAGCAATTAAAAGACCTGACACATCTAAAACGAGACGACTCCTAGAAACAACAGAGATGAAAATACCGACGAATATCAGGTAGAAGTCTATTGGATAGGGAGAGAAGCGAAAACATAAGAAGAGCATGCAATATAGAAGACATAAATGGATGGGTGACAAAACGAAAACAGGATTGGAACGAACACATCAGTAGAATGGCAGAGGATAGAATAGTACGAATAGCTCGAGATCACCAAATGAACGAAGAACTATTGGCAGACCAAGAAAAAGATGGTGCGACAATTAGGAGGCTATTATTGAAGAAGAAACAGGCTTTAAACCCAACATACTAGAAGGAAGAAGAAGAAGAACAACAACGAGTGAAATAAAACTAACTTGTAGACCAGACGAAATATACCAAGATATGGTTAGACTCAAAGGTTATAAAAAAATGTAGAGATAAAATAGGAAATGATAAGTTTGGATTTCGAAACGATAGGCGGACCAGGGAAGTCTTCTTCTCACTCAAAGTATTATGCCAAAGTGTGAAGACAAACAAAATATGTGTTTTTGTGTTTCGTAGATTTCGAAAAGATCGTTCGGTCGAATGAGCAATACAAAATTACTGTAAACTCTCGGTAACACTGGAGCAGACGACAAATATTTAAGAACTATAAACTCTTCCTGAGGTTTTACACTAGTTTCAGACACCAGTCGTCATTAATTCTGTCCAGATGGCATTTTTAGTTATTTCGATATTCTACAATAATTATTCTTGTCTACTCTGTTGTTTTTAATTGTTATTAATATTAATAACAAGTTAAAGGTTAAGTTAAAGTTTCTAAATTAACAGGGCCTATAGGACAACGAGCCTTAGTATGATTTAAAAACAATCAGAGTTAGAGCATGGAGAAAAGTTGCCAAAGACAGGGTGAATGGAGGAGTGTTCTGAAGAAGGCTTTAGCTCAAAAGGAGCTGTCATGTCACTGATGATGGCGACGATCATGATGTGCCTACATAAAAGTGTATCACAGTTAATTTAGGTTCATGTTAACAATTTGTTTGCTTTATTTTTTTCCTATTCCTTTTTTTCATCTTCTTCTTCTACGGCACTACAGCCCAAAATGAGCCTTGGCCTCCTTTATTTTTTGCCTCCACCCTTGTCTGTCTGTGGCTGCTCTTCTCCATACACGGACTCCTAAAAGTGCTTGTGCGTCGCTGCTTACTGTGTCTTCCCAGCGCTTTCTTGGCTTTCCAACTGGTCTCTTTCCCTGCATTCTGGCGTTCAGTGCTCGTTTTGGTAGCCTATCCTCTCCCATTCGTATCACATGTCCGGCCCATTGCAATCTTTGTATTCTAATGAAGTCTGACAGGGGTGTTTCCTTATACAGTTGATAGAGCTCGTTGTTATATCGAATTTTGAAGATTCCGTTTTCCCTCACAGGTCCTAGTATTCTCCTCAGTACTTTTCTTTCGAATGTGTCGAGTTTGTTTTTGGATGTTTCTTTTAGGACCCATGCTTCGCTGCCATAACATGCTATTGGCCGAATTAAAGTTTTATAGATTCTCATCTTTGTATTTCGGTGGACACTTTTAGACCGAAATATATGGGAGAGGGCAAAATAAGCTTTGTTTGCCTGCGTTATCCTTTTTCGTATTTCTCCATCCTCTGCTCCATCGGCATATATTTCTACTCCCAGGTATGTAATACCTGGGACATGTATACATGTATGTAAACATGTATAATGTTTTGTGGGATTATATTTCTTCTCGTCTGTACCATTATTTTTGTTTTTTTCTGTGTTAATTTCCAGACCTAGCCTTTTCGTTTGTGTTTTTAACTCTGCGTATGTTTCCTGTGCTCCTGTTGATGTTCTACTCATAATATTAATATCATCAGTAGTTTTCTCGTCCAGTTTGCATTTGCCTAACCGCATACTCCAGTGCCAGGTTAAACAATGTTGGTGCCAGCCCATCTCCCTGCTTTAGTCCCTGCGAGATTTTGAAAAAGTCTGTCCGGTTGTTTTGTATTCGTACACATGCCTGAGTTTCATCCATTGTGGCTTTAATGAGTCTAATTAGCTTATGTGGCATTGCTAATTCTGCCAATATATGGTATAGTCTGTCCCTTTTGACTGAATCGTATGCCTGTTTGAAGTCTACAAACACGTTGTGAACATCAATGTCGTGTTCCCACGATTTGCTCAAGACCTGCTTGACTGTAAATATTTGATCCATTGTCGATCTTCCCCGTCTGAAGCCCGTCTGATATTCTCCAATAATATTTTCTGCTAGTGGTTGGAGTCGCTGGTTTATAATATACGTGAGGACTTTATACGCTGTACATAGTAGAGAGATTCCACGGTAGTTTTTGCATTGGAGTTTGTCTCCTTTTTTATAGATTGGGCATACTATACTTTTCTTCCATTCGTCGGGTATTTTCTCTTTTTGCCATATTTCTTTGATAAGCGCGTGGATATGACTTGATAGGTGGTTGCCACCTACCTTATACAGTTCTGCTGGAATCTCGTCAACTCCCGGGGCTTTATTGTTTTTCTGGGCCTTAATAGCTTCGAGAACTTCCTCTATGGTTGGAGCTTCTACTTCAACTTCGTTCTCTTCTACATGGTTCGTACCCATTTCATCTTCCATATCTACTTGTGTTCCAAGTAGGGTCTGAAAATAATGCTTCCAAGTTTCTGTGACTTTCTGTTGGTCACTGATTATTTGTCCACTTTCATCTTTGCATAGGCTTGTTTGAGGTTTATATCCACTTTTTATCTTTTTTAGGTATTCGTAAGCTCCTCTAATTTCGTTTTTTTTGAAATTTTGTTCCATTTCTTCTATTTGTCCATTTTCATAAGCTCTCTTTTTGTTTCTGCATATCTTGTCTGCTTTCCGTCTTGCGACTTCAAATGATGTTCGTCTTTCCCGTGTTCTTCTTGTTATGTACATTTTGTGCGCTTCGTTTCTTTCTTCTATCGCTTGCCTGCACTCGTCATCAAACCATGTTCCTCTTCTCTTCTTTTTCTTGTTTCCCACGGTGGACGCTGCTGCTGTCAGCACTGCTGTTTTGATATTATTCCATTTGCTCTCTATGGAGTGCAGTTCTTGTGTCCTTAGCTCATTTGTGACTTCTTGCTCGAACTTCTCTCTACATTCCTGAGTCTTCAGTTTTTCTAGGTCTAGTTTGTTTGTTCTTTGTTGTCTTTCGTTTCTTTCTCTGTTAACTCTGCACCTAAATTTGGTTTGCAGTAAAAGATGGTCTGATCCACAGCATGCTCCTCGTCGTGTTCTCACATCAGAGATACTACTGGCTGCCCTTTTGTCTATCATCACATGGTCAATTTGATTGGTTGTGGCTCCATCTGGTGAGATCCACGTCATTTTGTGTATGTCTTTATGTGGGAAGCATGTGGAGCTTATAACCATGTTTTTACTGGTGGCAAAATTTATCAAAAACTCCCCATTCTCGCTTGTTTCATTGTGCAGTGAGTGTTTTCCTGTTGTGCCATAGAACTGCGGTTCCTTGCCTATTTTGGCATTCATATCACCCATTATAACCTTAATGTCATTTTTTGGCGCGTTGTCATATACTATCTCCAGCTGTTGGTAGAAGCTTTCCTTTGTATGTTGCTCTTGTTCATCTGTTGGGCAGTAGATGTTTATCATAGTAAGGTTGAAGAAGTGGGTGAGAATTCTTAGTTTGCATATCCTTTCATTCACTGCCTGGAAGTCTATGATTTTTGACTTAAAATCATTATCTACCACAAATGCAACTCCACATTCTTTGATTCCTTGTTCTTTGTCACTATATAGAATTGTGTGCGTTTTGGTGTCCCTGACACCTTTCCCCAGCCATCTTGTCTCCTGAAGAGCAGTGATCATAAGATTATATCTTTTTAGTTCTTGTAGAAGTGCAGTTTGAGCTCCTGGTCTATTTAGCGTCCTCACATTCCAACTTCCAAATGCATAGTCCATGTTTCGTAGCTTTAGTCGTTTCCGAAAGTTCCCCTTGTTCCGAGGCAAATGTTTAGGTTTCATAACAGTGTGTTTTTCCGGGAGTGGGTTGTTAGCCCACTGCCCAACCTTCCTCCTTTACCCGGGCTTAGGACCGGCAATGGTGACTCCTGAGCTATTCAATCCACCCATTAGTCACCACAGGCGGAGTTCCTTTTTTTCATAGTTTATTTGATTTTTAGCGATATTTTATACACCTACAATGTTATTTATGAAGAAATCAAACTAGTTGACCAATATTTCTAATATAAATATCTGTTTGTTTGGCATGCAAACAATTGAAACTCAAAAGATATTTTTATACATTTTTTCCTTTTCTGTTATCTATTTTAGCATAAATAAAGGATGCGTGTATCCCACACTATCTATTTATATTCAAACAGTTCTTATAAAACTGAACCAAAAAGAAATATGTAGAACGTACACTCAATCGCATACAGGGTTATTTAGTATCTAAGAATTGGCGATTTATTTTTGTTTTTTTTTCAAATACATACAAAACATAATATATTTTCTGAAAAATAACTACAAAAAGATGTCAATTATAGTTTGGAAATTCTCCTCAACATAATAATTTTTGAATGTAGGTCTTTCCCAATTGCTTTCATCTTTCTCTATCTTGAGCCAATCTAATCCACTATTTGCCTGCCACTGCTCTTATGTCATCTACGCATCTTTTTTGAGGTCTTCCCATCCTTTTTGTTGTCATCCTTGGTCTCCATTCTAGAATTCTCCGTGTCCATCTGTTGTAATTATATCGGGCTACATGTCCTGCTCATAAAATAATAACACAACAAAGTCATGGATTAATGATGAGATACTGCAATTGATGGAAAAGAGAAGATTGTACAAGAACGTAGACATCGAAAAATATAAAGACATATATGGTGTAATTAGAAAGAAAATAAGAGAAGCCAAAGAAAAATGGTACTCAAACAAGTGTGAGGAAATAGAAGTACTATTGGAAAGGCATGATGACTTTAATCTACATAGGAAGGTAAAAGAACTGGCCGGCATCAGAAAAACAAACCACAGTAGTGTTCTATTAGATGAAAAAGGTAAAATTATCCTTGATAACAACAAGAAAATAGAAAGATGGAAACAATACATACAGGAATTATTTAAAGATGAGAGACAACCAGAAAACATAGAACTATACAACAGTAGAGAAACGGGGCCCAGTATAACAAAAGAAGAAGTCATGCATGCAGTAAAATTGGCAAAAGATAATAAAGCTACAGGTCCTGATGAGATACCAGCGGAAATTATAAAATTAATCGCAGAAGATCAAATAGATATACTAAAAGACTTGTACAACACCATATATGATACAGGCGTCATTCCAAAAGAATGGCTTAAGTCGACGTTCGTGACTCTACCGAAAAAAGCTAACGCTAGAGAATGCTGTGACCATCGAACCATCAGCTTAATGAGCCACACTCTAAAGATATTCTTGAAAATTATACATCAAAGAATTTTCAGAAAACTGGAGCAAGATATTAGTAACACGCAGTTTGGCTTCAGAAACGCAATGGGTACAAGAGAGGCCTTGTTTGCCCTGAATGTATTGGCCCAAAGATGTATGGATGTTAACCAACCTCTTTATGTCTGTTTCCTTGATTACAATAAGGCATTTGACAAAGTCAGACATAATCGCCTCCTACAGCTACTTCAAGATAAAAATCTGGATATGAAAGATATTAGAATAATATCAAACCTTTACTTTAATCAAGTTGCATCTGTAAAGGTTGGCAACGAACTATCAGAAGAAATAGAAATACAACGAGGGGTAAGGCAGGGATGCATATTGTCTCCGCTGCTTTTTAACCTCTATTCAGAAGAGGTAGTTCAGAAGGCACTAAAGGAAACATCAAGTGGAATTAAAGTCAACGGAGAACTTATAAATAACATCAGATACGCCGATGATACTTTAGTAATCGCAGAGTCAGTTGAAGAATTGCAGGTTCTGATAAATAAGATTGTAGACAGTAGCGAAGAGGCTGGACTTACTTTAAATATCAAAAAGACGAAATTCATGACCATCGCAAAGACACAACAACAGGACACGTTATGGATTAGGGACGAACTCGTTCAAAAGGTGAACAGATATACATACTTGGGAACAATCATAACCGAAAACAACGATTACACACAGGAAATCAAATCACGTATAGGAAAAGCCCGATCAACATTCAATACTATGAGAAAAGTACTTTGCAGCAATGATCTGAGTCTGCAACTTAAAGTACGAATGCTTAGATGTTATGTATTTTCTGTGTTATTATATGGAATGGAGGCTTGGACGCTTAAAAAAGATATAAGTAACAGAATAGAAGCGTTTGAGATGTGGGCTTATAGAAGAATTTTAAAAATAAGTTGGATCGATAAGGTTACGAACAACGACGTTTTAAAAAGAATGAACAAGGAAAAGGAGATATTAAATACAATTAAAATAAGAAAATTGCAGTATCTGGGTCATGTCATGAGAGGTGAGAGATATGAGTTGCTGCAGATCATTATACAGGGAAAGATACTGGGCAGAAGAAGCATAGGCCGACGACGTGTATCCTGGCTAAACAATTTGAGGCAGTGGTACAATTGTAACTCTGTTGAGCTGTTTAGAGCAGCAGTGTCAAAGGTGAAGATAGCCGTGATGATAGCCAACCTTCTTAAAGGAGACGGCACTTAAAGAAGAAAGAACATGTCCTGCCCCGCGCCATTTAATTTTTATAATTTTTTCCACAATATCCCTAATCTTCGTTCTACGTCTTATCGCGGTGTTTCTAATCTTATCTCTCAGTGATATTCCAAGCATGATTCGTTCCATTGCTCTTTGCGTTGTTTCTAATTTTTTAGCAGATTTTTTGGTAAGGGCTACTTTCTCCAAGACGTATGTACAAACTGGTAATATGCATGTGTTATACATATGTTTCTTTAGGTTTACAGGAATTGAGGTATTTTTCAAGATATATGCTAGTTTGCCGAAAGCGCCCCATGCCATCTGTGTTCTTCTTTTAATTTCTGCATCTTGATTTGGTTTTCCTATTTTGATGACATGACCTAGATATTCTTCTTCTTCAAGTTCCACTCCTATCGGAGATTGGAAATCATTCTGGCAATTATAATTTTATTGGTTACTCGTCTGAATAGTTCAATTGAACTGCATCCAAACCACTCACGGAGATTGCGTAGCCACGGAATTTTACGTCTTCCTACGCTTCTTCTACCTTTGATTTTACCCTGCATTATATTCCTTAGTAGTTCGTACTTTACACCTCTCATGATGTGCCCCAAGTATTCCAATTTCCTGATCTTTATGGAATTTAAAACTTCGCATTGTTTTCCTAGTTGTTCGAGAACTTGTTCGTTTGTTTTGCGATCCATCCATGATATTTTCAAAATGCGTCGGTAACACCACATTTCGAATGCTTCTAGGTTTTTAATGTTGGATTTTTTAAGTGTCCAAGCTTCAACTCCATACAAAAGGGTAGAGAAAATATAACATCGAAGCATTCTTATCCGGAGCGATATATTGATATCGCGATTACAAAAAAGTTTTCTCATTCTATTAAAAGTTGACCGCGCAATTTCAATGCGGCATCTTATTTCTTTTGTCTGATCAGTATCTTTTGTGATCCATGCTCCAAGGTATTTGTACGAAGATATTTGTTCAATTTCTGTATTATCTAGTACTAGCTTAACTTTGATGTTTTGTGCTTTTGTAAATACCATGAACTTGGTTTTCTTCAAATTGATTTTTAGTCCATAATCGTTGCAATATATATTTAGTTGTTCAGCAAGGTGTTGCAGTTCTTCTAGTGTTCCTGCCAAAAGGACGGTGTCGTCAGCATATCTTATGTTATTAAGTGGCTCACCGTTTATTATAAGGCCCTCACTGATCTCGGCAAGCGCTAATTCTGAGATGGCTTCACTGTATAAATTGAATAACAAGGGTGATAAAATACACCCTTGGCGGACCCCACGGCGAATCTGGATATCTTTGGTCAGTTCGTTTTCAACTTTCACTTTTGCTGTTTGATTCCAATAGAGGTTACAGATGATTCTAATGTCTCTACTGTCTATGTTTTTATTTAATAAAATTTCTTTAAGTCGATTATGCTGCACTCTGTCAAATGCCTTCTCAAAATCAATGAAACAGGCATATACTTCCTGATTAATATCTAAGCATCTCTGCGAAAGAACACTTACTGCAAACAGTGCATCTCGTGTTCCCAGTCCTTTCCTAAATCCCATTTGTGTATTACTTATGCCTTCATCTAATTTCTTATATATTCTATTGTGAATTACTTTTAAAAACAATTTCAAGACATGACTCATTAAGGCTATGGTGCGATGTTCATTGCACTCCTTTGCATTGGCTTTTTTGGGAAGCAGTATGAATGTTGATTGGAGCCATTCTTTAGGTATTATACCTGTTCTATATATGGTATTGAATAGATCCAAAAGAAGATCAATAGATTCAGTATTCGCAATTTTAAGTAATTCGATAGGAACTTCATCAGGCCCGGGAGATTTACCATCTTTAGCTTGTTTCATTGCATATTCAATTTCTTCTCGTATAATGTCAGGCCCAGTATCATCCTTAAATTCTTTTGGTGCTTCTGTTCTCTCTTTGTCTTCAAATAGTTGTGCTATATATTGTGTCCATCTCTGCATTTTTTGGTTTATATCTGTTATAAGTGCACCTCTTTCATCTCTTAGTTGCCTAGTTTGAAGTGTTTTTCTCATTCCTGTTATTTCTTTAATTCTTTTATGCATGTTAAAAAAGTCATATTTTTTCTCAATTTCTTCTAGTTCTTGGCACTGCTCCTGTAACATTCTCTCCTTAGCTTCTTTTATTCTCTTTTTTATTAATCGATCAGTTTCATTATATTTAATTGGATTTTTTGTTTTGAATGATTTTCTTTCATTCATTAATAGTAGTATTTCTTCAGTCATCCAATCTTTATGTTTTCTATTCTTTGGTTTTAAGTTTTCATTTGCTGTTTTAATTATTGCTGCTTTTATATTTTCCCATTTCTGATCAATGTTATAGCTACTTTTATTCAGTTCTTGGGCATTACGTATATTTTCAGTAATAGTTTTTACAGTTTGTTCCTTTGTTTGTGGTTCCCTTAATCTCTTAATATCAATTCTACTTTGTGTGGGTTTTTTAACCAGTTTTAATTTGGTTCGTAATGTGACTACTATGGGGTTATGGTCTGAACCGATGTCTGTTCCAGGGTAAGTTTTGGCAGACAGTATAGAATTACGAAATCTTTCTCTAATAAGGACAAAGTCAATTTGATTTCGGATTATTCTATTCGTTGTATCACCGGGAGATTTCCATGTATACAACCTTCTTTTTGGTAACTTAAAAAGTGTATTAGCTATTACAAATTCTTCCGTCTGGCAAAATTGTATCAAACGGTCACCACGTTCATTTCTATTTACCTAGATATACATAATGTTTAACATTTTTTATGGTATGATTTTGTATTGTTATATTTGTCTGGTCTCGGCTCAGTATTTTTTTTTACTGTAGTTCATTTTGAAGCCTACCGCTCCTGAAACTGCATTTAATTGTTGTAACATATCATTTAGTTCTTGGATATTATTGGCTATTAAAACTATGTCATCTACGAATCTCAAGTGGTTTAAGTATGATCCGACGACGTTGATACCCTTGTTTTTCCATTCTAATTTCTTAAAAATGTCTTCTAGATCAAGGGTAAATATTTTGGGAGAGGTGGTGTATCCTTGTCTTACTCCCCGTTGTAGTCTTCTGGGATTAGTTTTTGTGCTTTCGTTCAGGTTTATCTGCATGGTGGCATTTTCGTATATGTTTTTAATTATGTTAGTGTATCTTGAATCTATACGTGCATTTTCTAGAGATTCAAGCACTGCCCATAATTCAATGGAATCGAATGCTTTATGGAAATCGACGGACGCCATATGAATTGGAACATTATACTCGGTGCATTTTTCTATTAGTGTTTGACTTCGGAGTTGTACTATTCTTGATGAATATTTCCTTCATTAATTACTTTATTAAATAAAATATTTAATACCTCTTCCATTTTTTTGTCTCCAATTTTCAACATTTTAACTGTAATTTTTTTTAACGTTGTTAGTTGATTTAGCGCCATTCTTACCATTTACCGAGTATAATTTAGTGTAGAATTTTTCAATGGCCTCGCTTATTTCCTTTCTGTCTCGGACGGTGACGTTTTTCGGAGGACAAGGGAAGTTTACTCTATCTGTAGAGGAGATCGGCGCACCTTCTGCAGTGCATTCTGATTCGATTAAGGGTTACCCAAACTCTTCTCTCCATCGGGCATTTAGGTCAAAATTTGAATGATGTAGGTAGCGCTTGAGTGGATTTCACGAAAGATAACCTGCATCGGAGTCGGTTTCTAATCATATCGGCAATTTTATTGTGGACTAGAAGTTGATAATTATCTTTAATTTTGTTGTATTATTTAACCAATGCATGTTCGCGACGTAGGTTGGGTGGAGCTGTTGCTAAGGGTGGGTAGCTACATTTTGGGGGTGGGTATAATTGTGCCTGTTATCATACCACACGAATTGCACGGTTTAGCTGAGTGTCGACCTAGTAGGTATACCTGCTGTTCAACTATACCGCTGCACAGTATTCTGCCACTAGAGATATCAGGCCAAGAACGAGGTTAATGCTGGGGCCCCATGTAGTTTTCCAAAGAGTTTTTGTATTTTTTGTTACGTATTTTTAGTTTTTCTAATGTTTTGTCAGGTGTTCTCTGAAAGTGAGCGTTTTGTCTAGATTAACCCCAAGATATATTGGATATTTGTTCTATTTCAATGGTCTGTTATCAAAATACAGTCGCATTTCGCTGTTTGCTAGCCTTATTGTAAATCGTTGAGCCGCCTTAAGCTAAGGTAGACAATCTGCCCTATCTTCCGGTTTCGCAATATCAGGGTCTCATTTTATGGTATTGGAGAGTTAGAATATAAGTATAAATCGTTGCTTACATCTTTATTGATAACACACTATTTACAACTTACGGTTAATGATTTATATAGTACTTAGTTGACGATGTAATATCATATAATCAATGAGAGACTCAAAACATTCCTTCAAAGAGAAATTCCACAAGAGCAAACTGGATTTACCAAAGGTAGAGGCACTCGAGAACACCTGCTGAATATAAGAAAGATAATCGAGAAATCTAGGGAATTCAACATCCCACTATACATCTGTTTTATAGATTACCGTAAAGCGTTCGACAGGGTCAAGTGGAAACACTTATGGCGAATACTAAAAGAAGTAGGCGTACCACAACATCTAATTACGCTTATAACCGAACTATATGAACACACTACTGGATCAGTTAAAGTACTTGACACATTTTCGAACGAATTTCATCCAGAACGGGGTGTCAGACAAGGATGTATACTATCTCCACAATTATTCAACATATATGGGGAGTATATTATGCGAAGAGCACTTGAAGGTTGGGAAAAGGGCATCTCAATAAATGGTCCTAAACTAAACAACCTACGTTTCGCAGATGACATAGCCCTTCTTGCAAATAGTCAAGCAGAGCTGATAGAACTTATATGATTGATCAAAAACGAAAGTCAAATATTTGGTCTGCAATTAAACATATCAAAGACAAAGATCATGATAGTGGATAGACTACACAACAATCATCCACACATAACCACAATTGACCGGTTCGAGGTTGTGAGCTCATACTTATATCTGGGATCATTAATCACAAACACAGGGTCATTACAAGAAGAGATTAAACGTAGATGTGGTCTAGCAAAAGTTGCCACAGCAAAAATGACCAAAATATGGAAGGACTGTCAAATTTCAAGAGCGATAAAGACGAGGTTGATCAACTGCTTAATATTCCCAATACTGACCTACGGATGTGAATCTTGGACTCTGAGACAATCGTAGAGAAGAAAGATAGATGCCACTGAAATGTTCTGTTGGAGACGAATGTTACGAATTCCTTGGACCGACCGTAGAACAAATAATTCAATTTTAAGAGAGCTAAAAGTTAGCCAACGACTCTCTAGTAAAATCCATCTCCAACAATTAAAATATTTTGGGCATGTTATGAGAGCACACACAGAAAACATGAAAAGACTCATAATACAAGGAAAGGTAGAAGGCCGAAGATTACGAGGAAGATCCCCAACAAGATGGATAGATCAAATTACAGGAATATGCCAAAGACCTATGCATGAATTAAAAGAAATGACCAGAGACAGAGATCTCTGGAGACGGACAATACACGACATCACGTCGACCACTACACTCCCCCCGTGGGGTCAGGATTGAAGAGAGAGAGTTGACGATGTAACGCGATTTACTAGGATTCGTAGGGGTGATATTGACTACGCGTAACTCAGATTACATCTGTTAACTGACCAAACTAAATTACGATTATCAATTAACCTTGATTGCTCGTCTGTTTACCATTTTATAATATATCAGTCTATGACAAACAGTCTATGACGTTTACTAGACCAAATAATGTTTATATAAAAATTCTGAATCTTCAAGGTTGAACTTATGGTACAAAAAAAATATTTTGAAACTAGACACGCATATTAACAATACGTTTGCCCTAGATGTCTGATTGAAAAACAATTATTTATTATAATAGAATATTGTTAGATTACTGTATTTACCTCAATATTTTTAGGACACGTCTTTGATATATATACGACAACCTGTTGTTGAGATGAAAAGGTGATACTTAGTTTTTGTAGTATTTGGTTGTAATCTCCAGTTCTTAAAGAATTCGCTGAGAATGTACCCATCAATGTTAAGAGTATTTTCGGCAGTTTGTGATCAATAGATTTGTGGCTTGTTGCAAAGGTCCAATGGTTGGAATATCCAAAGTTCAAGATTCGATTACAGACTCAAAAAGTAAGTTCAAAAATAAAAAAACAATCGAATTTTTGCTTTTTAAGTTAGTGATGGTGAAAAGAAAATACCATTTGTGACTTGCGGTAAAACTTGACCAACAAACAATTCTTAGATAAGCAGATGGTTTTTAAGATTTTTAGATTAGAATTGTAGGTTAATTAGTTATAACAAGTCACTAGGTCCTGTAAACAGAAAAAGAAAGATAATGGGCATCTATCTGTCATTTAGATCATTAAATCATACGTCATTCAATTTTAGAATTCGAATTATAGAAAAATTTTAATATAAGTATAGTTTAAACACATTAATACTTGTGTCTTTATTATGTAAGTTTTATAAGTTTTTGTGATATTCGTCACAATAAATATACAATCATTAGTATTTTTTCACTATATTTTATCATATTTTAGGAATTACCCTGTAGACACACATTCGTCTTTTTTGTCTGAGTATGTACTACCGGTACGGCATATGTTCAGGTCGCTTTATCCACACCAACGCAGCACAAACGCCCAGACATCGGCCCACTTGATTCTGTATGCACACGCGGCCTCCCTACATGGCAATTTCACCAGATCCAACTGGACAGCAATATCCGCTGCTCCCAAAAAGTAAAGTTGCAACATAGAAAAGTTTGTCAATATATGCGGCCGAATCGGAAGAAGTGATTTAAATATCGACAAGTAATTAATTGGAATATGTTTGAACGACGTCTATGATGACGCAATTAGGTAAAAATAGTATGTAGAAATATATAAAAATACTATAAAGATTTTTTTAAGGAAACTAAATCGGTTTCTCGATTGAAAATAAGATCCGATAAAGAGATTTGCGGAGTAACGTTTAACATATTAGAGACACTCCTTATAAACCTGAAAGTCTCCAGTAGATACTAAGAAAAGATAGTTTGAAATCTATTAAAATACATAATAACTAACCAGAGATTTACTGTCGGCCGTAGTTCAGGCTAGGTACTGGCTTATGAAGCCATACGGCCGGATTCGATCACGGCATAGGCACCAGAAATGATCTAATTTACACCGTATCGCAGTATTTCACGTTTATTTACTGGTCTATAGTTGACCTAAATAAATTAGGTGTCTTCTTCTTCGTCTTCAGCTTTAAGTAATCCAACTTTGGACAGAGGACTCTCCTAAATCAATTCAGTGTTTTCTATTTTGCGCCAGTTGTGTCCCCCGATCTTTTTAATGTCATCAGCCCATCTCATTTGTGGTTTTCCTAGGCTTTTCTTTCCTAACCATGGTCTCCATTGTTGTATTTCGTGGTTCCATCTCTTATACTTTAGTATCCCTGCAATCAGGACTATATCGTCTACGTAGATAAGATGGTGTAGCATCTCTCCGTCCATATTTATTTCTTTGTCACCCCATTCGAGGGTTTTGGTCCCTTTTACTAGAGCTGATTTGAAAAGTTTAGGTGACAACGTATCACCTTGTCGGATACCTCTTTGGATTTTTATTTGGTTGCTGTTAGCGTGTACTTCGAGCTTGTCGCTTATTATCGAGCTAGTCGCATTTTTATATATATTACATATTAGCCTCGAATATCGGCCATCAATGCAGCTCTCGTTTAGTGCTTCTATAACACTGTCGAGTTCTACTGAGTCAAATGCTTTGTGGAAATCTACGAATGTTAAAATTAAGGGCTTGTTATATTCTATAGGGCTTTATATATATCTAGCTTGTTCTCTACTTTGATATAGGTCTAATTTCTTGTCTAATCTTGTGGTGATTACTCTCTTGAAAAGTTTATAAAGATGGTTTAACAGACTGATTGGTCGGTAATTTTCCAGATAAATTTTTTCTCCGCTGTGTAGTCTACCTTAATTCGTGTAAAAAAAAGAGAATGCTACAGACTTCATCGAACCATCAAACCAATGAGTCAAGTATTTGTGAGGATAATTCATAAAAAAAACACATAAACTGAACATAAAGAACTAGACGCCCAGATAAGTAGTAGCAAGTTTTGATTTTGTAATTGAATGGACAAGAGGAAGGAATTCCAAGTTTTAGTAAAACTAACCGAGATGTAAATAAAGATATTTACCAGATTTCTAGATTTTGACAAGGTGTTTGACAAAGTTAGACACAGTAAAATAATGAAATTACTATAGATGCAAACATTGGCCGAAAAGATATACGATTTATTGATAACTTAGATTCAATTAGATTTGACAATGAAGTTTCGGAAGTTGTTAATATAAGAATGAAAGACATATCAGGATGTATTTTATCTCCATTAAGTTCTTTGGTCATATTAATCGAAACGATCACAAAATGGAGCGGTTGTTGGTTTATAAAAGCCAACGTGGTAAATCTCCACAGCGATAGGCAGACATTACAAAAAAGCTTCTCAACAAACATTACTGATGCGGTACATAAACAGTTGACTGAGACCAATGGAGAAATATCATTAATCAAACTGTCCGAGTTGCTGAAGCTGAATGATGAACCACAACGCATCTGTTAAGATGGTAATGACTATGATTATACGCAGATTACATTCTCCAGTAGACAATTAATTCCAATATCTATTAGACCCAAAGTAATAGCTTGTGACGAGTAGTTCTAGAGTTAAACCACAGAAGGTTAAAAACTTAAAAGCTTTTGAGATGTGTTGCGTTAAAAAAATATGACGTATTAGTTGGCAAAAAGCATTAAAACTAACGAAAATTAACGTATTTTAGGTAAGTAGTGATGAAACGAAACAAATTCGAAATAAGAAGAAGCATCGTAGTTTAAAATCTGAGTGGTACAAACAACGGAATCTGTTTTCCGAGTAACAAATGATTGTCAATAGGATAGTTAAGATCAGCTATGTATTTTAAGATGATACAACACTCCTTCTTCTTCTTTAAGTTTCATCTTCTATCGAAGGTTGGAAATCATCATGGCTATGCGGACTCTGTTGACTGCCGCTCTAAAAGTTCTGCACTACTGCATTCAAACCATTCCCTTAAGTTCTTAAGCCATATATTCTTCGTCTCCAAGTTTCCTTCGTCTCCTCGTCGTACAACACTCCAAGAACAAGAATTTAACCAAAACGTACCAATTAGGGTAAGTCTGGGAGAGATGGACCACCGGGAGAGATGGACCAGTTCATTATTTCCGAACTGTGACGCTCGAGCGCTACCTAGTTGTGTAGTGTTATTGTTAATAATTGTCAAGAAAAACGTCATTGTCTGTTTTGGTAAGTCCAAAAATTTTTTAACGTAGTAACATAGTTTTAGTTTTCAGTTTATATTTACGTGATATCGGCGTAGGATTCTTGTAGCGATGTCAATAAACATGTAGGTAGTAATCTAACCTAAAAAGGCCGCCATTTGTACGTTAAAAATACGAATTATGAGGTGGCCCATCTAATTCGGACTTTTGGGAGAGATGGACCAGTACCGACATTTTTAAATGTTACTTTTATTAAAACGACGAATTACTAAGTAGCTGGTATTTTTCTGTTTCAAAAAAATGCCAACTAACTACGTAAGAAAGGATACCAGTAGAGGGACTTGGACGGAAAATGCATTAATACAAGCGGTTAATGCGGTGGAAAATAAAGAAATGGGTGTCAATACTGCTGCTCAAGTTTATCAAATTCCTAAGACCACTCTTAAAAGAAGGATTAAAAAACAAAAGTTTACGAAGGACAGCTTAGGATTTTCTTCCATTTTAGGAAAAATAAATGAACAGAAGATTGTAGGCCACATAAAAAAGTAACAAGCTCATGGGTTTACTCCTTCTAGGGATTCAGTGAGAAGCATGGCGTTTGAATTTGTTGAAGAGCTAAAACTACCTCACAAATTCAACAAGGAAACTAGAACAGCTGATTATGATTGGCTAAACTCTTTTTTTTTAAGAAATTCTACTCTTACTATTAGCAAATCAGAAGGTGTATCTGTATCCCGAGCTAAAGGAATGAATACGAGGTGTATGGAAGAGGACTTTAAATTACTCGAAAGTGTTATTTTGGAAAACAATTTGGTTGAAAAGGCTGGGCACATTTTTAACATGGACGAAACCGGGCTTCAACTTAACAACAAGCCAGGAAATGTTGTTGCCATTCAAGGTTCCAAAAATTTAACTTCCATTGCGTCAGAGGAAAAGAAGGTACATTTCTTCCCCCATACTGCATAATGAGGGGCAAGAACTTGAAAGTTGAGTTCATTGACGGGATGCCTCCTGGCTCAGTTGTAAAGATGTCACAAAAATCTTCTTATGTCACTAGTGAAATGTTTCTGTACTGGTTAAAAAGTCATTTCTAACCTAGTAAACCAGCCGGGAAAGTACTCGTCTTACTTGATGGTCACACTTCACACACCAGTTCCTTTTAAGTCCTAGTGTACACGGAGCAAGAAGTAATCATTTTGATGAGCATTCCACCCCATACCTCGCACTGGCTACAACCTTTGGACCGATCTGTTTACAAATCACTTAAGTCCTACTTAATTATTTCATTACAAACAATCCATTCAGAAAGATCAATCGTCTGCATTTTGGAAAAGTTCTCAACTCTGCATGGACCAAAACTGCAGGTGTACAAAACGGTGTGAGTGGATTTCAAGTTGTGGCATAGTCTGAATATCAGCCTACGCCTACCTAGAGCTCGATTCCTCCGGTGCAGTGCCCATTGTCCAAGTCTTGGCGCACACTCTCACTAGCGCACCAACCGGCGAGGTTGATCCTGTTGCCTCCAATGCAGAACTTATCGGCCAACACGTCAATGCTGTAACTAGTGTGCCAACAAGTGACACTGTTGATTCTTCTGTCTTCTGTACAGTACCAAGAACTCAATTTGATCTTGCTAGTATTCCCAGTAATTATAGTAGCCTTACACCGTCAAAAATGACACTTCTAGAACATATATCACCCGCCCATTCTCTCGCGCAGAAAGTAACCGTTAAGAAATGTTTGACGACTCTTTCAAAAGTATTAAATTCAGCTCAGAACATTGCTTTTATAAAAAGGAAGGCAGTTGAGCAAGCAATGAAAGAAACTGAGAAAAAAAAATTAATCAAAAAAGAAGTTTCTCAAGCCAAAAAAGGAACCATCTGGAAAAGTGACACAATTTAAAAGTTCAGACTCAGAAAGCTATGATTCTGCAGATCTAGTCCAAGATGACGGTATGTCAGTAGTAGAAGAATGGGATGAAGATGAATGTGTGAGATGTGGAGAGGCTTACAATGAAACTACAAAAAAAAGAAGACTGGGTGAAGTGTGTACAGTGTTCTCGGTGGTTTCATGAAGGTTGCTCTAGATTTGAAGTAAACTGTGACTTTTGCGGTACCAGGGAAATAATGTCACAAAAAGGGATGTTTCCCATTAATAGGAAGATTGTGGTCAAGAAAGCAAAAGAATAGACTTGTTTGTTATTTATTTGGTTATTGTAACATTTATTATTATGTAAAATATACATATTTTTTACTTTATACTTGGTTTGTAGTCATTGATCCTACTTTTTAACCCTGGTCCATCTCTCCCAAGACACGTCCGGGTGAGATGGACCATGCAGTTTTAAAAAAAATGCAGTGTAGCCTTTATTAATAATATTCAATTAGAAAGTAAACTCTTAATGGTATACAACTAAATTCTTTACCACACGCTTAAATAATAATATTAATAAGTTGACAAAAATAATTTTAGTGAGCGCCCAAAGAAATGTGGTCCAACTCTCCCGCACTTACCCTAAAGGGACAAGCATGAAATGATATGAGAGCAGAACCCATGAGAGAGGAAACTATGAAAAAAGCAGAACAGCAAGTAAGTAGCAGAGTGTAATAAAAAAACTTGATGAGATTAAAAAAAATTAAGGTGTTAACTAACACAACAAAATTTAACCTAAGAGAAAAGAAAATATTGTAAAGACTTTTATACCTAGTACAAGCATAGCAACTACTAAAATGACCTAGAAATTTTGATGAAGTCAAGTCATTTTATAAGGTGCGATTAAGCTGATCATGATGATGCAACTTAAATGTGTAACTAAATTTAATAAACACAAATAGCATTTAACTAACATTTACCTTTTTTCTCAGCTTCTTCTACATTTGAATAAACAAAGATATTTGAATCGGACATTTCTCCGTCTGAAACAAAAAAAATCAGTAAATTAAACGTTTTTCTTAATTAGCAAAATGTCATATTATGCTGCCATTTATGCAGCCAACTACATTATTAATTTTTGCACCTATATGTTTTACTTCATTTTCTGTTCTACTAAGCTAGAAGGTGGCCAACACACAACCTGTCACTCCGTAAAAGACTAGTGCACTCTGAATTAATCCCATCTAGTGCCTTCTAGTGCATCCTCGAAAGAGGAGTGGAGTCATTAGAACTACGAGAGTCATACACTATGGTATATACTCTCAAATTTGCAGACGATCAAGTAATAATGGCTCAAGATTATGACGATTTAAACTATATGGCACGAAAATTAATTGAAGAGTATGATATATGGGGTCTAAAGGTAAATAAAAAGAAAACCGAATACCTATGCATTGGAATAGAACAAAAAGGTCTCATATTAAACGATAACACCACGATAAAACACCACGATAAAGTACAAATATCTAGGTCTAGGTCACTATTTCACAAGATGGAACATTAGACAAAGCCATAAGAGAGAGAAATACGTCAGGGAGAAAAGCCATCACATATGAGACTATAGTAAAAAGTATCACTTTATACAGCTGTGAGGTATGGCCACTGAAAGAAAGAACACTGTCAACGGTGAAAGCGACGGAAATGAATTTTTGGAGAAGAGCCGCAGGAAGATCTAGCAGAGGAACGATTACCAACAAACGTATTAGAGAAATAATGGGATTCAAACGAACAATCACAGATGACATATCAACAAAACAACTTATCTGGTTCGGACACATACAAAGAATGGATGATTAACGAATACCAAAAGAAATATTAAAATGGCAACCAGAAGGAAAAAAAACACCATGCCCGATATACTTATACCATACAGACACATCAAAATTGACTTATTATAAGGTGAGATTTAAGGTACACAACTTTCTCCATACTTGTTTCCCATGAGATGCATTGTACAGGGATAAAAGTGGTGCCTAAGTGATGAGTCCAATCAAAGTCATACAGGTAAACCTGTATATTTTTCAGTCTTTTGTATATTTTGTTTATTACATATTTTTGTCACCAAATGTATCAAAAGCAGAACAGATGGTCTCATAAAGTGACATTCTGGAGACCTCGAGAAACAAAAAGAAGCTTGGGAAGACCTAAAAAGAGATGGATAGACGATATAACTGCTGTTAGCTGGAAAGCAGTGGATGAGAATTGCAAAAGATAGGGAAGCGTGGAAGCAATTGGAGGAAGCCTATGTCCAACATTGGATAAATGAAGACTGAAGAAGAAGAAGAAGAAGTATCAAAAGCAGTTGTTCAATCAGTATAGAACAGATGACTTTTAAAGAAAAAGTCGCTTGGAAGCATTTTAAGCATTGTAAAAGGAAGAAAATAATCTTCTCGGCATCGGAAACATAAACAATGAAGAATGAATGTTGCAGGGCATCAATATTAGAGCACGATTGATTTACCAATGTGAACCAAAGGAAAGGAAACTTTTAAAATATAAACGTTTTTGTCTTTTTTTTTGTTTTGTATCGTTTTTTAAATGGTTACCTCCAACTACGATAAGATTGGCAGCCAACATATTTCTTATTTTTTTTTCCGGCTGCAACGCTACCACTAAAACTGTTCAAAGGGATTTGTCGATTTTAATCAAATCAAGTGTAAAACAATATATCAAGATAAAATGTGTTTTAGATCATTGTGAAATAAAATAAAAACACAAAGATAACCATTAATACCATTCATTGACTAGAGATCAGTGACGTAAGTATGTTTTATGGCTTTTTAATAGGTTGGGTTAAGTGATGTCCCAGGTTGATTGATATATATATTATAAATTAGGATTTGGAACATGACGTTGTTTTTAAAATTAAACTGTTTTGTATACAATGATATTTTTTTATTTGTTAAGTATTTATTAATTATGTTCAAATTTAAATGTACGCAATGGAATTATTTAATGAGTATAGAAATAAGCAAATACAGTGACGGCGAATTAGTTATTGAATCAATAAGAACAATGGAAATGGAAATATCGATTTTTGCTAAAGATGCAAAAAAATATGAAGAAAACATATTAAAACAATATAAAAATAATAAAAATCCTAGTAACACAGAGATAACTAGTACTAGTACTCCATGGTTTTCTCTATTAAGGTTGTTAACACTATACTATAGTTTATTTTTATGAACGAGAGAGTAATTAGCATAATTTTAACTGGTACCTTCGACCACTCCATGGGCGTGCTCAAGATTAATTGAAAAATTACTTTGAATAATTGTAAAAAATAAATGAATTATTTCAGTGTTATAAAGTGTTATGTGTATGTAAACAAAAGTGACCTCTTTTATCACACACTATATTAGAACTGACTGGCCTACATTAAAAAGGGTTTTAAAAAATTCACATTTTTTTTAATTTTTAAAAATTACAAAAGAGAAAAAGAGTTTATAAAACCGTCTAAGGTATGTTAAATAGATGAATAAAAATATTAATATAAAACTTACAGCTACTTGTTACAAATCCAAATCAGATTCAGAAGATGAACTTTCAGAACCAAGATTTATAATAACTGGCTCGATCATTTTATCAGTAATATTGTCCAGCTTCCACATTTTTCCTCTTCTTTAATAGTGTGATTTACTGCATTTTCCCAGTTTTCAGGTTTTACATTATTTACGGCCTCCAAAAACAACTGTTTAACATCATGAATTTTAAAAGTGGTATTTTTTCTTGAAACTTCACTCTTTATCTGTGCCCATACCAGTTCAATCGGGTTTAATTCACAATGATATGGTGGGGATCTAAGTACTGTCATTCCACGATTTTTGGCAATTTCATCAATTTCGTATTTTTTAAATTTTTCTTTATGAAGGGCACACAACGAATAAAGTTCCTTTCTTATAGATCCGGGATGGTACGTAATATTTTTTGAACTCAGCCAATTCTGCAAGTCTTTTTCTAACCACTTGGTTGTGGGCAGTCCTTCTATAAGTCTGGAGTGATAACTTGCATTATCCATTACTATTACACAGTTCTTAGGAAGAAGATCTATCATTTGTTCGAACCATTCTTGAAAGACATCAGCGTTCATGTCTTCATGGTAGTCACCGGTACGAGTTGATTCAAAAGTTAATAAACCACCTTCAACAAAACCGTCTGAACTGCCAATGTGTACTATTATCAGCCTGCGTCCCTTTCCTGATGGTGGGTTTAAACCAGTAGATAAGTTATTTACAAAAGCGTGCCTTTGACTTGTAACAGTTTCATCCTGCCAAAATTTATTTGGTGTATGATCATCGTTGATCCATGTTTCATCAAGATGAAATATTTTTCTTTTTTGGTTTCTCATTTCCGTTATGGTTCTTAGAAAATGTCTTCTCCATATGACAATATCGCTTCTTTCTAATAAAATAGACTTTCTGGGATTCTTTTTCCAGCGGAAGCCTATTTCTTTTAAAAGTTTCCATAACGTACTTCGACTCATTTCTGGGTAATCCTTATCATCTCGAACTGAGACAAGAACTTTATCCAATGTTGGAAATTCTTGTCTAAAGAAGAATTCATACCTTTCCGTCGAAGTCCTTCTTTAAAATGATATTCTTTTTGAAATTTTGGTTTCCCTGGAGCATTACGTGGCATTTGAAAACTACCACATTTCTCTTCTTTAATAACTCTGTAAATCGTAGATTTCCCAACACCAAGTGTATTAAAGAATAAATCTTTTAGCAAAAAGCTGCTATCGCTTTGTTGTATTAAATTGGCCAAATATATGGCCTAGGAGGACAAATTCGTTAAACTTCCCGTGCTCGAATCGGTATCACTAAAGTGTTATGATCATTTCGGCCTATCCCAGCCATCGTCAGACACTTGGGCTGATACAAATTCAAACACGGAAAGTAGAACGAATGTCTCCTAAAGCTTCACCACTGCAGTGGTTTGCGAGCAGAGGCGCCACCTGCTTTGGCGGCCGTGAACGAAAACGATATAATCACATCGTTTTCTACCTCTGGGCTATGCGAAATGTGTAAAGAATAAATCTTTTAGCAAAAAGCTGCTATCGCTTTGTTGTATTTATTCTAAATATTGCTACCGAAACCTGAGCGAAAACCAGCTTGTTTTATTGAGATTCAGTTTATATCCTAGTCCACAAGTGACTATTTTGGTAAAAAATTATACAAATTGCACAGAAGGCTTATAGGTCTTTAGTTTTCGATAAAGTTGAGCGGAACAAATCCCACCTAAACCCTAAACGTTGGATTTAGGTAGAAAATCAAGGGGTGAGAAATCTGAGTATGAAGTATGGGAAACGGGAAAACATTAGACTACAGTCTAATAAACTACAGACAATCCAATCAAAATGCTCAAAAGAATAAGTGGTACCCATGCTATGTCTAAAACAAAACTTACATAACGATCTAAATGAGGAGGTGGCGTTCAAAAAAGAATTTGTCACAACTAGAAAAATGTTCAGAAAATCAAATAAACTATTTTTTTTTATTTTCCATGTTTGTGGTTATAACAATTTTTTTCTAATGATAGGTTGGTAGTTCAGGACACTAAAAGTAAATATAAAAGTAAAATATTATGTGCTTATTTTATAAAAGAAATAAGTTTATTCAATGGACTAAACGCTTTTTGATCGACCGGTATGGATCAAACATCTTTTAAATAAACTCTATGAGGACTAATCCTTTTTTAATTGATCATGTAGATAGGTATAGGTCAAAAAATGAACTTGGGAAACAATAAATTTGATATAAACAGCAATACCTTTATGACTTATTGAGTATAAAATCAAAAGTTAAATGTATAAAATTCAAAACTCAAACCCAACATTTTCCTCTAGACAGTCAGTTTTCTTCATCATGGTCAGCTTCTTCTGTTCCAAGGACGTTGTTAGAAACGATACGAAGATACCAATATAGTGTTTGATGGTCCTTCCACTCTTCCTCAAAGATCTGCGTCAAAAGGTTTTTTGCAAATGCTGTGACCGAGTGGCAACTCATCTATCTCTAATAAGGTGCATTTTTTAGCAGGCCAATCTTTCTTTTGAAGAGATTTCCATGCCTTCGTCTCACATTCAAACACAAAGTTCATTAAGCCTCTGACCAAGAGTTTAGTTTGTCGATTAACATATTCTCTTTTTATGAAAATTCCCTTGCAGCCTGAGATACCGTCCAGACACCTAAAGCAGCCTTTTTCTGTTGATGAAACACTTTTGGTGTCAAACAGTTTCCAATCTTTTCCCAGTAGTTTTACTGTTCTAACTGATTTCTATACATCGATGGAGGCTGTTTAAGCAACAATTTTTCCACTCGCCTAAACACTCGATCGACAAGAAGAAAACTGTGTCCTCTCCAAGTAAATGTAATTGTGATGCCTGTTACTTTGGACTTTTGAGTTTTGATCAAAAAGAACATAAGTGTATGCATACCGATATTGTTTTTATTTTGAGCAGCACACCCATCACAAAAAACTCTGATTGATGTTAAACATTTTCAGATAGATCAAGGCTTTTAAGGTGTTGTAAAAGAGCTGAAGAGACCTCAGTTGAACCCTTTCCAGTTCCAACAAAACAGAAACAGTATAATCCAATTTGCTTAGAGTAATATGCTTCTTGAATCGGGGATTTTGGTAACGGTTGAATCTGGTGTAGGTCGAAGCACATAGTGAGTGAACCAGACTGTTCTTTTCTCATAGCCTTATAAAATGCTGCTGCACGAATGGCGTGAACTCGCTTGTTGGTCATGTACTCAATCTTCTTAGCTGCATCCTTTGTGGTTTTTATGAAATGTTTCATTTTATCACACATCAGACACTGGGGAGCGAAATCCAATATTAAAGGTTTGAAAAATTCTTCGAAACATCGTTTTTGATAGTTTGTTCGAGATATCATCTTGTAAATTATAATACATTTTCAATACTTTTGTGATGTTCATGTCCTGATCCAAATGCGCTTTGATTTATTTCTAGAATAATGTATTTCTTTGTCTCTTAACTTTTTTATGAAATCTCTTACAAGCGCCTTTTTGCCAGCTGTCTTCGCAGATTTGCGGTCACCCCCTCTTCTCATTTAGATGTTCCCCTTACGAACACATTTTATAATGTTGCTTAATCTGGCAGGTTTAACTATCATAACTGACATAAAAAACTTCTTACATACCTTAATAATTTTGTGTTTTGTTTAATCAAAGTGTACTCAACCGAACAAGAGTTAGGCCGTGCTTCGTTGCTTGTATTTCGTGGCCTTCTTCTTTTGATGTTTTGAAGGGACACATGACTTAGAATGAAGTTGTCCTGAGCAGTTTTATTGGGCACAGATAGCCCATAGAAGTTTTTCCTCACATGAGAACAATCACTGGGTGTAAAGCTTTTACACGAAAACCTTTTAAAAGAATGTGAGCACGGGTTGAAGTTATTGTAACCTTTAGGTTGGGTTAGTCTTTTCTTCTTTGTCAATTCTCTGTTTCGTAGATTTATAGTCCTCTTTCTAGAGCCATCATTTCCATCTTCCAGACTTACAAAAGACTTCAATCATCTATCAATAACTTCATTCATCCTAATTAATATTAAATTAAACACTACTAGCTCTGCGACACGGTAACAATGAAGCTGAACAAAATATTGTGAAAACTCCTAAATTCAAACAGAGCATCATGGGTACGGCACTACGGCGAATGCTGTCCTATGATTGGTTGGTTGTGACTAAACCTTTTCTGTGGATTAACTACTTATGGTGGACAAAACTTGTTTTGTTCTGCTACCTATATTTCATATATGAAAAACCATACGACAAAATTCGTTTTGATCAAACTTTTATTTACTAATATGTGGGGTTCAAAATAAGTTTTCAAATGACACCAAAATCTCAACATGTGATTTATTGTGACAAATCCTTTTGCCATTCTCCTTCTCCTCAATGTAAGGGAGGTCATAGAATTTTGCGCAATTGATTTTGCTAATATTGTCTAATAAAGGAACTCGTCAACTAACCAGTGAAAAGAAGACTTAAGAGACAGTGTCAGACGGCCTAAGAAATCTACAATGTAAAATTTATACTCTGTGCTATAGTATATTTTCTAATTTATATTGTCGGAGTATTAATCATAAAAAGTGTTCAATCGTTGTCATGTCAAGTAAATTAAAACACTACTGACTGACTGTACTACTATTAAATAACTGGTATTTTTCGCTATCGTTGCGTTGTCCCTTCTCGAAAAATATTCTAAACGAGTACTGCGTTTGGTGATATGTTATATTATTCTCTTTCGTATTTATCGCTGTTTCGAAATTACTATATCCGGTATGGAGTAACAATAGCGGTCTTTCTCTCTATATGTGTTTTTGATTGATACAGACAGACAGCGGCGGACTGTCATACTTTTACTAATTTTATTATAATATTGTACTTTTCTTTTTCTATTTTTCCCCGTTTCTGCCCTAAAATACGATTTTTTTCGCTATGCGGATATTTCTGCAATCTTACTATATTTGTAATCTTTAAGCAGTAACTAAATAACATGTAAAGCCAGTAGGAGTACTTCGTTGAGAATACGCGAAAATTTATTTATTTGTACTTAAAATATTACATAAATAATAAATATAATAAAAATGTACCAGTAACAATTTATTGCTTAGTAATAACCGAATAAAATACGTGACGTTTTGAATGTGCTCCTCCTCCTCCTCAGTCATAATCCCTTTTAGGATGTGCTGACACCATCGAGCCTTTACAGTTTTTTTACGATTTCCCTCCATCCTTCTCTGTCCTGGGCTAGTTGTTCAGCTTCATGTAACCCTTGGTTAATCAATATTTTTGTTTGATCTACCCAACGGTTTGGAGATCTTCCCCTGGGTCTCTTTCCTTCAACTCTACCTTCGACTATCAGTTTTTCCATCGTGTCTGTTCTTCTAGCAATGTGTCCAAAATACTGCAAATATCTCTGTTGTATTTGTTTAAGCAATATATCCTTTACTTTCATCATCATCATCATCATCAATCGACCAATCTCGTCCACTGCTGGACATAGGCCTCCCTCAGTTCTTTCCAGTGTTCTCTACACTGGGCCGCTTGTAGCCAGTTTCCCGCTACACTTTTTATATCATCGGTCCATCTAGTCGGTGGTCGTCCTCGGCTTCTTTTATAGTTTCTGGGCCTCTATTCTATAATCCGTCTTGTCCACTGTCCATCTTGTGTTCTGGCTAAGTGCCCTGCCCAGTTCCACTTAAGCGTCGTGGTTCTTTCGATGACATCTTGAACTCCTGATCTTTACCTGATTTGTTGGTTTGTTATGTGGTCTCCAAGGCTCACGTTCAGAATTGCACGTTCCATGGCTCGTTGTGTAACTCTGAGTTTATTCGCAGATTTTTTCGTGAGTGTTAAAGTCTCTGCTCCATAAGTTTGTACAGGCAAAACACATTGGTTATAAACCTTTCGCTTGAGACACAATTTTTAGAATATGACTTAATTTGCCAAATGCTGCCCATGTTAGGCCTATTCGCCTCTGTATTTCATGTCTTTGATTGTTTATTTTGATTTCGTGCCCCAGATATTTGTAAGTGTCTGTTTGTTGTCAATAGTTATATTTCCATTCATTATGAGATTTGTTATAAGCTTAGTTTTCTCAAATGCTGCTCTTTCCTGCTCTTTCAGACAGACTTTTAAGCGAATGGATCATAGAAACTGTATCATGTAAGTTATCTGCGATTAATACAACATCATCTGCAAACCTTAGGTGATTTAATCTTTCTCCATCTATATTGATGCCCATATCTTGCCATTGAGTGCTCTTAAATGTTGACTCTAGAGCTGCCGTGACCAATTTTGGTGAAATATTGTCTCCTTGTCTAACTCCTCGCCCCAAGCTGAATTTTTCTGTGTCTTCGTGTAGTCGTATACTTGATGTAGCGTTCTCGTAGATGTTTTTGTGTCGTGTACCTGTAATCTATTCGGCTTTGATTTAGGGCTTCATTTACTTTAAGTTGTTCTAATATCGATACGTTAGTGCGATGATCAATCCAGGATATTCTCAACATACGGCTACGGCTATGAATGGAACCGGTTATAAATGTAATCATTGGCATTTCTTTTAAGAATCACCCTGGTATAATTGCGGCTTAAATGTCATAATCATCATTCAGACATAAACCACCCTAAGTCTCTTCCAATGTTCTCTCCACTGGACCACATATGGCCAGTTTCCTGCTACTTATGGTCGTTATCGGCTTCTTTTATATTTTCTCCTTTTATAGGCCTCCATTCCATGATTTATCTTGTCCACTGTCTATCTCATGTTTTCGGTAGGTGACCTGCTCAGTTCCACTGTATTCTTTAGTGAGTCTCTCGATGCCGTCTTAAACGCCTGATCTTTGCCTTATTCAATACTCACACCGTGTTGCATGTTATATGGCTCGTTGAGTAACTCTTGAGTTTATTTGTAAATTTTTGCTCCATTCCATAAGTTAAAGCGTTAAAGTCTCTGCTCCATTAGATTGTATCGACAAAAACATTGGCTAAAAACCTTTCTCTTGAGACACATGGGAATTAAACTTCTTAGAATATAGCTTAGTTTGACAAATTCTGCCATGTCATGTCAATACCCGTATTGAAATACAAAAACGAATAGGCCCGACATGGCCAAATTTTTTAAGCAAGACGACTTAGGTCTAATAATAACCCCAATAATAACACATCTGAGGAAATAAAAAGGCGAATAATAATTGCAAACAGGTGTTATCATGGTCTATCGAAATACTTAGCTAACAAACGTCCTTCTCAAAAAATTGCCACTGTAAAGATAAACAATTCGATCAAAATAGCTTTGTACTGGGATTAGATTCAAGCAATGATAGCAAAACCGATGACAGTGATCAATGGAATCAGCTGTCAACTTCTAGAAAACGACACCATTCTTCTCCAGAACTTAATCGGGATGGCCAGCATTCTCAACAGCAGGTTGAAGATAATCAGATATATTTAAAAAGTGAATAGTTAAACAAAAGATACAAAATATGTCTTGCCGCATGCCCGCTCACCCTGAACCTTCGGCTATTGAAGTTACAGTACTGTGGTCCGGTATGAAAGAAATTTATTCAGGAATTCTGGCAGATGCCAACCCCACAGATTACTTTGAATTATTTGTGACTCCTGACATTATAACGAAGATACTGGAACCGACCAACTTATATGCAACGCAATATCTTTTGTCTATAGATATTTCTGATCAAACACGACTACATGAGTGGCAACCAGTAACTGTCGAGGAAATATATTTCTTCTTACCACTTATGATTAGCTTAGATGGGTTTAGTGAAGCTTCCTTCTATACGAGATTATCAAACAAAACGGCGAATCGAAAAACACTGAATCCGAAGTGTCAGAAAATACAGTTATGGTTTTATCCAAAGATCTCTTGGACGATGGTCCAAGATCTCTTGGACGATGGATTATATACTGGGAGTTATTATACCAATATATCCGGTTTATCGACTGAGGAAGAACAACACTCATTTGGTGGGGATGACTAGAGCAAATAGGAAATACATGCCACAAGGCGTGATGTGTGCCAAACTAAGACGAGGAGATTTCCCAACCAAACAAACAGATGACGGGATTGTTGTTTTGAAATGGCGTGATAAGAGGGATGTTCGAATGTTGTCAACAAAGTCCTCGGCATTAAAAACACTCCCTAATGAAAGTCGAACGGGACGAACAATTCAGAAACCAATATGTATTTTTGACTATAACAATGGTAAGTCCTCCATTGATGTTAGTGATCAAATGGCTACGTATTCCTCTGCATTACGGCGGTGCACGAAATGGTACAGAAAACTTTTGTTCGAAATTTGTCCACAGGCCATATATGGTATGTGCGTACTTTCCACATTTTATCCATTTTTTTCCTGTATCAAATAAGATGGTAAGAGATATAGACAACTCATCAATTACACAGACAGACAAATGACGTTTATGATAGTAGTCGAAAATCAAAACAAAACAGACGTGTTTGTATTTTTTGTGCTTTTTGTAAATTGAAATTTTTGCGGCAATATGAGTAAGAGACGAAGCTATACGGAAGAAGATTTGCGGATAATGTTAGAAGAGAGTGATAACGAACAATATAGTCAGTCAAATTCGTCGGATGAAGAAATCGTAACCGACCGTAGTGATTTTGAAGATGATGACCGTGTAGCAGATCCCGATTTTATTCATGACGATTTGTCACCAGACCGTTCAGTCTACGAGATAATCAGGTAATGAATGAAAACATGAACGTTCAGCATGCGATTGAACAACGTATGGATGATTCCAATTCTGACAACTACAGAGCGTCAAATGAAAGAACATGATAAGAAAAATGTCAATCACTGTTGAATATCAGTCTGAATTAAAGGACTTTTTAAAAACTTCCGAGCAAGAGAAAATTATTATTATTATTATTATTATTATTTACAATAGATTTGAGCAGGGGTTGCAAAACCCATATGCCCATGTGACTACAATGTTATATAGTGTACAATTAAATTGTTACATTACAGTAGTTACATATTAAGCACTAACTAACTAAATGAATATACAATAACATAGGTAATAGCAAGTGTTTAGTACAAATTAAATGTTCAACTATGGAACAAAAGGTCATCCAGTTTATTTTTGAAAATATTGACAGATGGAGCATCTATGATCTCAGCCGGAAGGCTATTCCATATCGAGAACACTCGATTACAGAGAAAAAATTGTCTGGTTGTTGTTAAAAAAGTTTCCTTTTTAAACTTAAGTTTGTGGCCACGAAGACGATTGTCATTGTCTATTATGAACATATTCCCCAAATTTCCAAAGTTATATTTTACTATCCGAAACGTAATAATTAAATCGCCTCGAAGTCGACGTTGTTCAAATGTAGTGAGATTGGCCATATTCAGTCTTTCTGTATACGTAGGTCTTGAGCGACCAAAGGACATCCTGGTGCACTGCCGCTGTACGTTTTCGAGAATATTACGATCGCGCACTAATACTGGACACCAAACAGTTCCGCAATATTCCAGAACTGGACGAATGTACAGTTTATACAGATGAATTGAGCTCATAAATGACATTTTCGCAAACGTTTTATTTAGTAGATATAATTTACTGTTAGCTTTTTTAGAAATATGCAAAATGTGTTCCGACCAACTTAGATTGTTATTAATTATAACGCCTAGATCATTATGCGATTTCACTGTTTTTAACACGCGCCCATTAATAGAGTAAGGAAGACACGGATTATTTTTACCCATGTGAAGAACTACACATTTTTCCACATTAAGAGGCAGCATCCAGGTAGAGCACCATTCCGATATGCAATCAAGGTCATCTTGTAGTAACTGGAAATTTACGGAGGGATCGGAAAATAGTTTCGTGTCATCTGCATAGAAAGCATTGTTGCATTTAATATGAAATTGTAGATCACTAGAGTATGCTATGAATAAGAGTGGGCCCAAAACTGATCCTTGCGGTACCTCACTTAAAACCGTTCTCTCAACTGAGAAAGAGTCCCCAACTCTAACACAAAATTTTCTATCTGTTAAATACGCGTCGATCCATTTCAGTAATTGACCACGGATACCAAGGTGTTCCAATTTATGTAATAGTCTTCGTTTTGGAACTCTATCGAAAGCTTTAGCAAAATCGAGGTATATAATGTCCACCGGGGCTTTTCTGTCTAATGCTCTTGACTATTCATTGACACACCAGAGAAGATTTGTCATTGTAGAACGTCCTTTGACAAAACCATGCTGCTGTTCTAGTATAACCAGTTCATTTTGCAGAAAATCAGAAATTGTCTCGGCAATAATAGTTTCCATTATCTTAGATATTATAGGTGTTAAGCTGATAGGACGATAGTTATTAGGATCCAGTTTGTTCCCTTTTTTAAAGATCGGTGTTACAGATGCGGTTTTCCATATAGGAGGCAAAATATGTGTGGTGAATGATAGGGACATAATCACATATAGTGGATAAGCTAAAGCATCAGAACATTTCTTTAAAAATAAAGAAGATATTAAGTCGAGACCAGGAAACGAATTATTTTTTAGGCTTTGAAGATGATGTTTAACTTTTTCAGGAGTAATGATTATATTTTCAAGAGAAGAAGAAACTCGTGACGAAGTAATATTAGGGAACTGATAATTAGTGGGTTCAACAGAGAAAACCTTGGAGAAAGTACTGGCGAGAAGTTCGGCATTCTCAAAGTTATTTTGGGATATATCCCCATTATCATTTTCCAGTAAAGGTATAGAAACTTTTGTTGTCAACGAAGATCTAATATACTTGTGCAATTTTTTACAGTTATTACTGATGGCTATACTCTCTTCGTAGGCAACACGAGCTTCATGTAAAGATTTCTTTAAATCTCTGACAAAGTCTCGATGAATTTGTAAATCCTCTATGCGATTTGTACGTCTATATTTGTTCCACAACTTTCTTTTATACTTGATCAGATATATTAATTCCCCATTAATCCAAGGTTTTTGCATAAATTAACAACCTGTAAAAACTTATCCCAGAATACAACTGGATTCCTTATGTCGCCGAAAACATCATTCCAATCAATGTCGGTCAGTTGGCGATTTACATTTTCAAAATCAATTATTTCATATACCGTTTTATTAACATTAGGATTAGGAGTACAGTACTGTAAGTTAAACTGAATATGAAACGTTATGACTGCATGATCTGAGTTACCTACTGGAGAGCTTATTAAGGGATGTGTTAATAAATGGGGATCATTAGAGAATAGCAAGTCCAAAATAGATGGTAAATTATTGATTCTGAAACGAGTCGGCTCCGTTATGAATTGATGTAAATTAGAATTTAGTACAAAATCTGTAAATGCGTTTTTGGAAGTTGTTAAGCCACTAGGTGGATCAGTTATAGGCCACGAAATGTCTCTAAAATTAAAGTCTCCAATAACAATTAAATTCTCTAGCCTAGACAGTTCATCAAGTGATGCGATAAGGGACTCATCATCTGCTAATCTAGAATCACCAGGCCGATAAACGCATACTAGGTGAAAAACAAAAGAGTTTTTATGACATATTTTTAAGCCAAGAAGTTCCATATTAGGGACAGTAATATCAAGAGATGTAACAGAGAAATTATTAGTAATTTCTGAAGACAAGTAGATACAAGTTCCTCCTCCACGCCGATTACGACGATCACACCTATAAAGGGAATAATTATCAATGTTATAAAGGGAGTCAGGATCATTTGGTGTTAACCATGTTTCAGTGATAAGAATTATTTGAGGATTTAGGTTTTGAATGTTGCATAAAAATTCATTAAATTTGGAATTTAAAGTAGCTAGATTAGTATAGAAACAGAGCCAATTATGAAAACCTGAAATATCAGAATTAGTGACGAAAGTTTACAATTTTCGGGACACCTTGTATATATTTTATGGTTAAATTTTCCTCTCCATTCGATTTTCTCTGTTCCAGTTCCACTCGAAGTTCTTTTAGGCATTCTATTTGATTTGGAGTCTTATCCTTATAATTACTAAATTCTTTAAACCATTGCCTAAACCTGAAGATAATATGTAATTACGGTTTCTGTATTCGCGGCATATTTACGGAACATATACCCCACGAATAAAGATTTTCTACTGTAATATATTATTGGTTAGATTTATGCAAAGATCAAGCGAACGAACTATATACAACAGGATCCTTTCTTTCAACCCTTAAGTCACGTATACCAGTATCGCTTCCGGAACAACCATTTGTTTCGAAGAATATCTAGGTAGAAGGTGTGAATTAACGACACAACAACCCCAATAAAAATTAAAAATGAAACGGTGTAGCGTCTGGGAAACATCTGTTAGCCGACTGGAGGAATTTATAGATCTACAATACCGCCGAAACATAAGGGCAAGTGAAAGATGCGGATTATAGTTTCTTTATTGCCTAGATAGAAAAGAAAGATGATGATAAGGTGGAATAGTTATTGTCTAACGCATGTACTATATGATAAAAACTATAGACGATTCGCTAGATTATTACTTTAAAAATTTAAATTGCTTTAAATTTTAAACGAACTAACGGTATTTAACAAAGGTACTTTGGTTAAAGAAATGACTAGTTGCTCTTTACAGGTTTTTTAATTCTTCTTCTTACTTTTTGTATGTAGGCTTTAAAACCTGCATCTTCTTCAATATTAGCCTCCTAAACTTTTAAATTGTCACACCATCATTTTCTTGGTCTGCCAATACTTTTTCGTCCATTTGGTGCTATTCGTACTATTCTATCCTCTGCCATTCTACTGATTTGTTCGTTTCACTCCTGTTTCCGTTTTGTCATCCATCCATTTATGTCTTCTATATTGTATGCTATTCTTATGTTTTCGCTTCTCTCCCTATCTTAGGTTAGTCCACCTAACCAAACCTTGTTTGAATTGTGTCATACTTCTTCTTCAACATATTTTGTAGTCATGACCTTTACGTACTGCTTGTATTATTTCGTTCATTATTATTAAAGAAAAGTGGGCGAAGTAAAGGGGGAATTAAAGAAAAATGTTTTTTTTATACAGTAGGTGTAAGACGTCTTCGACTTGGATGCGATCGAAAGTCTTTGTCAGGTCTCTAAAACATAGATATGCTGGTTTAGGCCCGCCGCAAATTGAGCACAGCCCACGCGCATCCCACGCGCAGCTCACGCGTGGGTTATTTTGTAAAACGTGGTTTTAGATGGAGCGACGCATATTAAACCCAAACCACGGCCAGGCCACTGCCAGACTTGGTTGGCGTATATAGAGTTGTGCTAGCAACACAGTTTCGTGGGTCGTGGGTCTCTACCTAACCTTAATTATTTTGTTTTGTGTGACCAATTTTTTGTTATTCGGTGAAAATGGAAAAGTTTATTGAAATTGTTCGAAGCTTTAGTGTCTTGTATGATACTAGTAATGAAGATTACATGAGAACAAAACTAATATTTTCTTTATTTGTGCTAAGCGACTCGGGTTTGTGTAAGGCGCCGTTATAATTATTCAAAAAAAAAAATTTAAATTAATTTTTTATTAAATCAAATGAGAAATATAACAAATCGAGAACTAAGAAAAAAAAACAAATTTTCATTTCCTAGCAAAATGTTTATGAAAAAACACCTAAGATGAAAACTTCAAAATATGCTAATTAGTAATTAGAAAGTCAATATCGGCAAAACCAGCTTATTCAAATTATGGGTATCTACCTGTTATAGTCTTTTGTTGAAGGATTTCAATTTATTACCCTTATATGAAAAAGTTCTCAAGAAATTAATATCAGGTTCAGTCTTCAATGAAACAAAAATCTAATCTTTCAGAATTTTTACCATGTAAAATATCTACTTATTATGCTAATTAGTAATAAGACAGTCAAATCGGCAAAAGCAGCTTATTCAAATTATACCTATTAGTCTGTTGTTGAAGGATTTTAATTTTTTACCCTTAGCACTTGTGAAAGTTTTCAAGATATTTATATTTTCAGATTAGAAATTGTTAGTGGGATATTAGGTAAAAATTAAAAGGTCTAGAAAATAAAATCTTTATTTAAACTAATATACTGAAGACAGTCTATCTTTTCATAGATAGAACATATTCTACACAAATATTTGACATGGGCGTGGGCTGTGTTCAATATGCGTTAGTATTGAAAAACGTGTACTTGGACTAGGTTGGACCATACGTGGGCTGCGCGTGGGATGTGCGTGGGCTGTGCTCAATTTGCGCCGGGCCTTATTGTACTCAAGGGCCTTTTCTGTGATTTGTCTTAGTACAAATACGGCGTCTACCTAGGATCTTCCGGATCTGACTCCTTGTTATCCATCCGAAAAAGTTCATAGTTTATTGATTTTGTTGGTTAGGACTTTTGTGGTAAGCTTAAGTGCGATGTTCAGTAGATTTATGCCTTTATAATTGTTGGGGTCTTCTTAATCTCCTTTCTTGAACATTGGTATCAGTATGCTGTTTCTCCATGTGTATGTAAAGAAGATAAGATTTTGCTACTTTACAAAAAGACATTCATATCTCAAAAAAGTAAAAAATGGACTATGTTAGTAAACAGATTTTAAATATTCTATATTTTTTGTGTGACAACGTCATAAAGTCAGTTTATTCCTATGGCCGTCAGATGGTAAAAATGTCGTTACTGTTAATCAGTATGAACAAAATAAGATAATAGAACAATTTCTGTGAAAAATAATGCATTAATTTGAGTGGTGTCAGTCTTGTAAAGAAATTGATATTATGTTTAAAATGAAATGTAGCAATCTTATGAGTTTGTCAGTATTTTAGTAAATTATTAGAACTTTTTGAATTTTTAACCCAAATTTTTAAAAATTATTTCAAATTAGGTTTTTAAAAAAATCCCGAATTATTTCTGATTATAAAAGTGTCTCAAGGATTTAGAGGTAGCCATATGCTAAAGTTGATTTCTGTCAAAACCAAAAAAGAGAGTTATTATTGAAGTTGTAGAATGAATGAGGTATTTTTTTACCTAAAATTGACTGCAGAATGACTGTAATTTCTAGTTTTTACACTCTAGCGACGCTATTCTTATTTTTATGTGATAAATTGAGGTTTGTAAAAAAACACGTAAAACAATTTTAATAAAAAAGTGAATTATCTCCAATCACTGAACACATTTTTTTAAAGAACGTCACAATTCAAAAATTGTATGGCCTAAAATAGGATTAAAGAAGCATGGAATTTACTGTGGCTATTTACAGGCTAGTACACACCAAATAAAAAAAAATCCTATTCGCGGTTATGGGTTAAGTTTCATAATATTTTTAAAATACATCGATTTTTTAAATGGCCACTTCTGAATATTGTCGCATTTTGACATATGACGCCTTCTTCCAAAGTAGTGATATGATGTCATCCAGAGGAATGGACAAAAAGCATAACAATACCAATATATAACAAAAATTACTAAAAACCGCCCCCATAGATGCAGAAGAATAACGCTGTTCCAGTCTACATTAAAATTGTTAACAAAAATATTGTCATAATAGAAGTTAATTAACACCTTAGGCATATCAAAAGAACAACAAGGAATGAAGCATTTACTAGAAAACAAAAAGGAAGAGAAATCTCTGATTAAACAAATTTCAATCAGTTGGTTGAGCTATTAAAAGTTATTTATTATGTGGCTTATTTCTTTCTCTGAAACGGGAGTTAAAAATTGATGCAATGATTATTTTATTAATATATTATAATATTAACTCTGAATCAAAGAATCAAAGAACACCTCAATAACCCAGAAAAATCAAACTTTGGATATCACATTAAATTTAATAATCATTCTTTTTCTCCTTCTGAAACAGTAAAATTTTACACAACATTCCCAATAAAAACTTTAGACTCATGAATCTCTTGGAAGATCTAGAAATATCCAAAGAAATGAAAATAAACCCTGATTGTTGCTTAAACACACAAATCAACCTCAATTGCAACTATAAACCTCTTTTTAAATTATTATGGGAGACTTTAGAGGAAGAAGGGTGACCTCATGCAATCTTGTTATATATTTTTCATACTTTTATTTTTTTAAACAAATTTTAAACTTTATTAAAATTTACAACATTTTGTAATTCATTTGACAGTTGTTCTTAATTGAAACATGAAAATACATTCTTAAAAAAAATTTTTATACAAAGTTCTTACATTTTTCCATCAAGACATACAATTCTTAATACACTTAAGTATCAGATAACATAACATTAATACCAGGTTTCTTCTTTATAGTGTTGTTGAACAATTTGAGCCCGTGTTCCTTAAGGATAGCTGTCAGATTGAACACACATTGACCTTGAGCAATGACTTGAGTGAATTTACAAATTAATGTCATTCTGTATGATGTGATGAACACATAAAATTTAATTTAAAAACTTAATTTTTAGAAAGTCTTTGATGACTAGTAGTAATTCCAAACTACTAAATAATTTTGTAAGAATTTAAAAAAAACAATCTCTATTTCCTATATATGACATTTGTCACCTGTCACTTTTGAAAAATCGTTTAAAAGGACCGACATTTGATTTCACTAGTTCTATTCAGTCTACGTCCTCACATCAATAGATGGTCGGGTCTTAAAACCCGTACCATGACAAAAATTTTTTCAATTTTTTAACGTGTTTGTGAAGTCCAGTGTCGACCTTTTATATGTTTTTTATGTGTTTTAAGAATTCCAACTCCTACAATATCATAATTTTAAAACTTAAGGAAATGAGATCTCTTCTTTGTAGTGGTATTTTAAAAAAATTAAAAAAATAAAAAAATTAAAAAAAAAAAAAAAATTGACGTAAGTTAAAAATTACAATCTTTACCGATTAGTACTTATTAGAACATTTTATTGTAGCATAGCTCTGATGATGGCTTTGTAAAGCCGAAAGCGCTCAGCTAGGAATTGCCTAAAATATACACACTTCAAAAATACTTTTTTGCATTTTCTTTCGACAATGATTATTTTGTTCGATATTAATTTGAATTTTTTTTACATTTTCTTTACAGCTGTAGTTGTTATAAATTGATTTATTTCGTTAGAAACCAGCTGAGGGTCACCCTTTAAACAGAAATTACAGGCATTAGGTAAAGGATTTTCAATTTATCTTGTAATTATATTTCATCGTTACAGTCATTTTCAAGGTATTCTATATCAGAAAGGCCCTTTTCTAGCTGTCTAAGAAGGTCTTTTTCCGTTAAAAATTTCTTCCTAGACATGATTTACTGAAATAAACAAAATATCATTACTTTTGTTTTATAAAGTTGTCTACAATTGGAGACATCACAATTTAGGAACTTGTTATAGTCACTATAATAATACTTGTATTACAAAAAATAAAAACATAAAATTAAATGGCTGACCAATAATTTTTAATATAATTATGGAATTACATGACCTTACCTGAATAGAACTGTTGATGCTTCTCTATGCCAGAATTTACTGTAAACTAGGCAATACTTATAGCAGGTCTGTGGATATTATATGATATCACACAACTAAAAATCGAAGCGAATTGTGAGTAGGGCGAATAATAAAAAAATAAGTCTACAATTGTAGACACCATGACTCAAAGGGTTAATCTCTTTTACCAATTGTCAAGCCATTTTAGTTTTATTTTCGCTGTGTTCAATTCGTTATTTATAATAATTTTTTCGAAATCAAGTGAGTAAAGAACTGTATTTGCGTTTTTCTGTCCTGTAGATATCTTTATATTCAACATTATTACTAGACAGTGTAAACAAAACATCAAGCCTAGATTTAAAATTTTTTATATCATAATTTTTAAAGCACTTATGTGATTTTTTTATTTGCTGTATTTATCTCTTTCGGTGGAAAACATTGTATAAAAATTTTATGAATCATCAGTCTACATTACTTAATATAAATTTAAAAAATCTTTATTCTCCTTGCTTAATATTCCTTTTTTATTACATTTGACTCAAATTTATTTGATTAAAATTTTACCTTTTGGGCAGTATGGATCAGATGTATAAGGATTGAATAAAACAGAATCAAATATGTCAAGATTTGTGAAAATATTTCCTATAGAGGATTTTTTGTTAGCTTATATGTATGTATAAGGTTTGTTCCAACCATGAATCACAGACAAGTTTCTGACAGTTTGTGGATTGTTCCCACTGCGCATGTCATCAAATATCTGTCTTCCTGATTGATTAGTGATAGGTAGTTGGAACAACCGACAATTTGTCTGTTGTCATATCCATCCTCTCATTTCTGCTTTTATTTTGTGATTGAGCGACTGACTATTTACATACATTTTACCAAACGACTCAGTGTCAGTAATTTTTACAGATTTTAAATAAATACCCAATATATACCCAAATGATATAATCACGTTATCACTTTAAGTAAAACTCAAATAAAATATTTATATTGGTAAACAAACTTTAACCTAAGCGTTCGGCGTTCCCGACTAGGGTTGGGTTCATAGAACAATTTGTAAATAGTTAAACAGTAAACAGAACCGTTCCGTTGACAATTGACAAACCAATCGACTATTAAACGGTACTACGCATGCCCCAAATTTCTTGTCCAAAGAAAATCCGCAAACTGTTTTGACTGTCAGCAAACAAGTTGTTGGTGTGGTTGGAACAGAAAACTATTTGCTTGCTGACTGTTTGTAATTTCGGTTGGAACGCTTTTATGTTATTGCGCAGAATCCTGACGTCTGCAACTTGTTTCTGACTCTGGTTGGAACAAACCTATAGTAATTGATGGAAGGTTTATTATCAAAGGAGCTCAAAAACGTTTTTAATGTTTGGCCACCTCGCACCCTCAAGAGCATAAATATCTAAGTTAAAATCACCAGCCAGAAAAATGATGGAGTCTTTGTGGGTTTTCTGTTCGGTAGATGAATGGGATTACAATTTTCTTCTTATCAATTCGCACCTCTGTATCATAACACTCAAACACCGATCTTTTTGATAAACTAGAAATATCTTCCCGGGCTTTTGCAATAAACGTGTCTTTGATGTATACCGCACTACCATTATGCTCCTGTGAACTGCTTCTACAATATGAACAGATAAGTTTAAAATTCCTCACATCGTAGTCCCTCAATTGTTCTTCTGTTTTTCAGAGCTCAGTTAAACAAGCAGTAAAGCATTCGTGATGATCTTCTAGGGCAAAATTAATGGCATCAATATTTGTTCGGATTGATTGCGTATTTAAGTGGATTACCGATAATTTCTTTTGCTGTGTATAGTAGACTGTTTTTGACACTGGTGTGCCTCTGTACATTCTGAAAATGGTTAAAAATTAGGCAATAATTCTTGCTGCAAGCAATTAGGTATTTTTAGTTCTGGAACAGTAATTTTAAATTGTGTCCTAAAACTGAAAAAGAATATAAGATCAGCCAAAATACCAGGCAACTAATGCAGAACTAAAGCCGACGAACTACAAAAATTAAATAAGAAATATCCAAAGCTGTTAAAAAAGACACTCGAAAATACAACCAAGAACAAATCGAACATACCATTGAGAGCAATAGAAGTATCAACGTATTGAGAAAAAGACTAGGCAGATAAAAAAGATTAAAGATAGAAATGGTCGTCTTACAACCAACAGAGAGGAAACCTTTAAAATAAGACATCTACAAATTGCTGTCAACAAGCCAATACAAAGAAAATAGCAGAGAAGATCATGTACCAAAAAATTAACAAGGAAAAAGGGCATTGTCAACCAAGGATTAGAACTAATACCGGAAATCACAATGGACGAATTAAAACTAGCCCTAAGAAAAGCTAACAATAACAAATCTCCAGGCGAAGATTGTATAGTTACTGATGCAATCAAAATCGGAGGCACTTGCCTACTAAGATATTAAAAAACCTTTTTAACATGTGCCTTTTTGCCACTAATATACCCGAAAAATGGCACAATGCTGAGGTAATTCTATTGTACAAAAAAGGAGATACCCATGAATTAAAAAACTACATACCTATAGGTCTTCTTAGTCATTGATACAAAATTTATTCAACCATGAGGTTCTTCTTCATCCTGAACTGCGTTAGAATGCTATTTTTCCTTGCATGATACTTTGTAGCAACCTATATTTGGGACCTCTCATTACATGTCCCAAATTCTCCAGCTTTCTCTGCTTGATGCTTTTTATGATCTCAGTAGTTTTGCTAAGACGTTCTAGTATTGTGGAGTTTCGAATTTTCTCCACCCAGAAAACTTTTAAAATTCTTCTATAGCACCACATTTCGAAAGCCTCAAGGCGATTTAGATCGATTTTATTCACAGTCCAGGACTAGACACCATAAAGTCAGACTGAGAACACGTAGCAGCGAAGTAGGCGGATCCTCAATGCCAATTTTAGGTTTCTATTACATAACATCTTGGACATCCTTCTAAAAGCAGCTCTAGCCTGCTCTATCCTAGATCTAATTTCGCCGTGACTTGCGATGTGAGTTGATAAACGATTTTATCAACTTGCTCAAGTTTGGTATTATTTACATATATAGACGGTTTTTTTCCACAGATAAAGTTCTCATAAAGTTTTTTTCTTTTAGATCAACTGCTTAATATTCCCAATACTGACCTACGGATGTGAACCTTGGACTCTGAGACAATCGGAGAGAAGAAAGATAGACGCCACTGAAATGTTCTGTTGGAGACGAATGTTACGAATTCCTTGGACCGACCGTAAAACAAATAATTCAATTTTAAGAGAGCTAAAAGTTAGCCAACGATTCTCTATAAAGTCCATCTCCAACAATTAAAATATTTTGGGCATGTTATGAGAGCAAACACAGAAAACATGGAAAGACTCATAATACAAGGAAAGGTAGAAGGCCGAAGATCACGAGGGAGATCCCCAACAAGATGGATAGATCAACAGGAATATGCCAAAGACCTATGCATGAATTAAAATAAATGACCCCTATGCATGAATTAAAATAAATGACCAGAGACAGAGATCTCTGGAGACGGACAATACACGACATCACGTCGACCACTACACTCCCCCTGGGGGGTCAGGATTGAAGAGAGAGAATCTTCAGAGACATAATTTTTTTTTAATTAAAAATATATTTATTACAATCAATTGTGCCTTAATCTCATATAAATACAATATAATTGTATTTATATAATATAATATAAAGCTGTAATTATATAATATAATGTAACTATTTATAGCTGTATAATATTATTCCATCCATGTAGAAACAAACTGTAATGAATAAAAACAATAATTTACAATTATTTTTTGTTAATTTAATCTGTTCAAAATCATAATATGTAAATCCAACACAAAAATATGATCAGGATCAGAGTACATTTCAAAATTGCCCATAAACGTGATTTAAGAAAACATCTCGAAATCACGACCAACCGTATTCCATACCAACAAAACCTCTTTGAAAGTAACAACGTCTGCAGGTAAAAGTAATAAACGCAAAAACTGTGTCATATCCTCACTATTGTAGTACACAAATTCCATTGAGCTGTTAGCAAACCGGAACCGGAAACGAAGCCTTTATATTCATTGAAAAGAAGACCGACGGTACAAATACTATTCCGGAAGTAATAAAGGTGTATATAAACCGTCCGAAAATAAGCTCAGGATTGACGGATGTACCTAACTTAATCTTCAATGAAGTACATGGCACATTTTACAACGGTAACATACAGGGCGTCCCAAATAAATGAAGAATATTTGTTTCAGTTTATCGAAACTTCTTTGATCATTCGGGGTGTCATATCTTATTTTCAGACCAGATTTTATTTTTATTTCTCTTCTAATGATTTCTTCGGGTTTTTTGACAATTATTTTATTTGTTTCTGAATTTTTCTTTTTTCTCTCCATACATTTATGGAATTGAATACGTAGTTTTTCTCGTTCTTCCATTTCTTTTACTGAACTCTCGATTAAATTCATTGCTTTGTTAATCTCCCTAACATTGCCTGGAATAATGGCGGGATGGATTGAGCCAGTCCCAAGCCAAAACTATCAATGTAAAAACGAATATTGCTCAAAGAAATAATGTACACCCTCGGAACAGGATAATACTATGAAGATGACCACGGCAAGAAATACGTACTAGCAGAAAGTATGCAAAACCTAGATGAGAATTATTACATGGAACATTAGGTAGCTCGGATCAATGGACCAGGAAATAACCCAAGTGCTAAAAGAGAAACAAATAGACATTTGCGCTCCACAGGAAACTCAAAACGAAAAAGAAAAAGGATAATTAAAATTAGGTGAATACAGAATAATCTACAGTGGAGTAGCAAAAGAAAACAGGGCTAAAGAAGATGTAGCCTTACTAATACACCAAAGGCACCAAAATCAAATCAAAGAGTGTCAATAGATATAAGAAAGGATTGTAACAGCAAAGATAAGAATGGAGAAGGAAGGCCTGAACATCATCGAAGTATACAGCTCAGAAAATAACAAGCTTGTTTCCAATGGAACAAAAGAAAACTATAGATTTTATTAAGGTTACCTCTACTCAACTCTAATCTATTTTATCCCTAGATCTCTGGAATACCACTATTTCTGCCGAACAGCTTTCTAGCAGGAGTGTTTACCCCCTTGCCGGGGACCCAACAACAATAATCTTCGTGTTAAACAGAATGAAAAGATCGACAAGACATCTGGAAATTCAAATACGAAGACAGTGGAGAATGGAAAGTACCCAGACAATACCTATTATTCTTTCTATTGCTGCAGTCATTCCGAAGAACCTCCTAGAAAACATAAAAAACTAGGTCTAAATGAACATCTCTACAAGACCATGCAGAAAGCTGTACTGTTCTCAACGTCCAGATACAAACAGCACTAATAGATGTAACGATACAGAGATCTCGAAATACAACGGAGGAGACAACAAAGAATGGAAAGTAACCAGACAATATCTTTCATTCTCTCTACTAATGAAGTTATTCCGAAAAGCCTCTTCGAGAATATAAAACAGATGGGTCTACGTTCCAAGTGACCTAGGGCTCGATAACACGGAAATAGTCCCACCAGAGGTCAATCCTTTTGATACCGTAGGTATCTGGGATGAGTGAACTTGCTCTTAGAGTGAGTGTGAGCCGCTTGGCTAAATCTGTACCAGCGGGAGTTATGTCGGTCCTCTTATCAGAGGGATGCACTTGGGTTATTCGTAGCATCGATAACCAGAGGAATACCTGCTGTGGAATAATAAAAACGGAGACCTGGTAGTAGGTGTAGAACGCACACCCATGATAATGAAAACAAGTTGCTGTCTGGGAATCGCATCTGGAAGTGTGGATGTGAGTGCTGGACGTAAAATCATGCGGAACATCGGTGGTAGTATGCAGATACTCATTAACATACAGTCGAATAACAACAACAACAACCATAAGCGAGACAAACAGGAACATCAGCCGGCGCTCACCAAAAAAAGACTGAGCTAACACATGAAATGGACAATATACTTTGCGAATACATTATACAGTGACCCACCTCGGTTAATATATGTACTATCGTTTATAGACAACAATTACATGCTTGACTTTGTAGAGAGTACCCAAATATATAAAGCAGAGGATAGAGTCATCATAAGAATCAACTCTATCCCAGAGGATAGACGCAATACTATCACAAGTCAAACGGGAGCTTAATAGACAACAGGTAACATCAGACTAAGTTAATAATCAAAATCCAGAGCCTACCATATAATCAACTCAGCAGCGCGGCGGATTCAGCATTGTTAAGTGTTGGACCAATCTGTACAGAGGGAGGGGGTTAACAGCTTCTTAATGAGTCGCTCTGACGAATTCTGAAAGAACGAAATACGTACAAGTGAATTGTAGTGGCACTATACGTATATTCAAATCTTAACGGTTTTTTCTATATCTTTATGTACTGGTATTCCGAGTATTATAAGCCAGTTAATGAAAGGTTCTTACTTAGATAAATAGATATGATGTGGAATGCCATTTTAGATTCCCCATGTCGATCATTCCTCGTTTTATACATATTGTTATCATCAAATGTATTAGAAGGAGTTGTTAAATACTTGAATCACTTGAATGTCACAAAAAGCATTCTAGATTTTTTGTTTTTGACTTCCGTTTTAAACATTTTACTCGTTTCCATTTATTGTAACATTTAATAAAATTGGTTCTATATACGTGTCCTTTATGGTTAGTTGGAATTAAATATAGTTGCAATTGCAATGAATGGAATATTTTGAATATAGACTGTTTATCGTTACAGCAAAAAAACGCCCACTATCATTACAGCGTTGAATCACATCGTCGTAAAAAATCATTCATTATCAAAAATTATCATCAGAGTTGGGAAATTATAACATCCGGTAGAGGACAAATATATGCTGTTACAAAATTATCTTTTAATACGTCATCGAAACACACTGTATTGACATACATATTTATAACACTGGGCCTTTTAGACACATTTTAGTTTTTTTTTTTCGTTAAGGAACTTTCAAAAATTGTATGTATAAGTATTTATATAGTTCTTAAAAAATACGAAATGTTTGATTGAAATCAAAGAAAGAATGCTCGAATATTTTGGTCATAATATTATGAAAAATAAGCAAAAAATTAACTATAGCAAAAGCTAAAGCAGTATGATATAAAAATATGTATTATAAACTTGAAAAGGGTTGAAAGGAAGATTTATTTATTATTTAGCATAAGGCGACAACCAAGATGTTGGATAATTTACAATGGGACTGTAAAACTGCTTATTCACTAAAAATATAGTGGGAAATAATTGAGGAATCGAAATATTCGAAAATCAGTTCGAACATATGCAAGCTAGACCATAAACAGATGCAATTTTGATTCTAAGGGAACTAATAGAGTCCAGTCGTCAAATAGTTGAGTCATACGAACAAGCTGAATTTTGTCGAAAATCTTAATTTTGGGACTCCAAAAAAGATACAAAAAAGTTAACCACTTTTACCCCCGGACTTCCTCCTAAAACCCCTCTCGCAGAGGGGTAAAAACGCAAAGAAATCTCTCAGAAATAACGCCTGAAGCGACCGTCGAATTTAAATGACAGTTACGCGCGCGAAATCAAATAAAATTTGTATCAGCTAGACGGTAAAAATTCGATATCTTTTGACCCAAGTGTCCTATCGACAAAAATCAATATGCATTTTAAAGGTACAGAATGCACTGCTTTCGTATGCTGTTTCTGTATTTTGCTGAGTATAAATTCAGTTTTTATAAAGGTATTAAATAAATAAATGTGGCTCGACTATGCCATTTTTTATGATTCTCGTGAGATTAATGAATAATGAATAAAATTGCTCATATTCATTGACCAGACGTAGTAGAATTTCCATTTCTAGAGATCAATCTTTAAAACCTATGAATTTTAATTTAGATTGTGGCAACAAATATGAGGCATTTGAAATATGAATAAAAAATGCAGAATTTAATGTTTTATTTACGTTACATCTATCGCACGTCACAGGAAATGCCTCTAAGAAGACGGTTGGGAGTAGTTTATAGCAAAAATTTGGTTCTTTTGAAAAACGTACTAGTATACTTGAAAAAAAAAGTTTTAAACGTTTTAGATAGTTTGTTAAGTGAAAGTTTAAATCCAGATGTTTTTAAGCATATTTTAAATGCTTCACATTTGTTGGCAAAACTTTCTAAAATTTCATACTATAAGTTTTGAAGGTTTGAAGGCTTTAGTAATCAAAACTTTATTGTGACCAGTCAATGAAAGGGATAGATTGAATTAAACTCAAAAGAATCATAAAAAAGGCAAAAATCGTGCCACGTTTATTTATTTAACCTCTTCCTCAGTTCTAATCACTTTTAGGATGTGGTGACACTATAGGCCTTTACAGTTTTTTTACGATTTCCCTCCATTCCTTCCTTGTCCTGAGCTAGTTGTTCGGATTCATGTAACCTTGGTTAATAAATATATTTGTTTGATCCATTCAACGGCTTGAAAATCTTCCCCTAGGTCTCTTTCCTTCAACTCTACCCTCGACTATCAGTTTTTCCATCGTACCTGTTCTTCTAGCAATGTGTCCAAAATACTTCAAATATCTCTGTTGCATTTGTTTAAGCAATCCAGGATATTCTTAACATGCGGCCGTATACCCACATTTCAAAAGGGTCTAGTTTATTTTGATTCGCTTTCTTTAAGGTCCACTTTTCGGATGCATATGTGGCTATAGGAAAAATGAGTGCCCTTACTAGCCTTAGTTTTGTGTCTATTATTATGCTAGAATTTTTCCAAATTGTTACCAGTTTCTCTGTCCCAACCTCCGTCATTTGTTATTAGGGACCCCAGGTATATGAAACTATTTACTACTTCAAAGCCCCCCAATTTCTTTAATGTGTTGAAGATTATTCCGAGCCCTGTCTACTATCATGATCTTTGTCTTACTCCTATTTAGCTTTAGTCCATATGTTTTGCTTTTCTCCTCCAAACATCTCATTATGTCTTCCATTTCTTCTTGATTTGCCGTGATTATTAAAGTGTCATCAGCATATCTCAAGTTACTGATTTTTTGACCTCCTACTAATATTCCACCCTTCCATACATCTAATTCGCATAATGTGTTTGCTGTAGATATTAAAAAGAGTTGGCGAGATTATGCATCCCTGCTGTCGCTTTGATATATGAGAGATTTGATTTTCCATCGCTCTTCGAGAAGTTGGAGCGTTCTGTCTATCATACAGTTCTGGTTCTTTCTACAGAGGTTTCTATGGCATTTTTGAAACCTTTCCACATTTCTTCTGGGTTGTCTTGTGTGTTCAACATACTAATTTCCTTTAAGGCATCTCTAAATGTTTTCGGATTTGAAATCTCCAGCCTGTTTTGATTTTTTCGCACCATCTTTTTCTTGGTCTGCCAATTCTTCTTCGTCCTTGGTGACTCATTTCGTGCTATTCTATGTCACCCATCCATTTATGTCATCTATATTGCATGCTCTTCTTATGTTTTCGCTTCTCTCCCTATCCAACAGACTTTTCCCTGATATTCGTCAGAGTATTTGCATCTCTGTTGTTTCTAGTAGTCGTCTCGTTTTAGATGTGTCAGGTATTGTCCCAGCCGTGGATGTTAATCTAGATCTAATTGCCGCTTTACAAATTCTTGTTTTTGTATCTTGTCTTAGATGTTTGTTCTTCCAGATTGTATCATTAAGACACCTCGCTGCTTTACTTGCTTTTAAGCTTTGTTGTCATACTTCTTCAACATCTCCGTAACTAGTTATATCTATTCCCAGATATCTAAACCTTGCTTCCTGCTTTATTATTTTCCCATCAATATCGATTTTCCATCATAGTGGGTGTTTAGATGTTGTTATACATTTGGTTTTTTCTGCTGATATTATCATATTGTATTTCTTGGCTGTTGTATTGAAGATGTGTGTTTATCTTTGGAGCTCGTCTTCTGTCTCGGAGATTAATGCGGCGTCGTCTGACGACTCAACAAATACTGGCAATCATGGATGGAAAGAAAATATAGAAACAAAAACCCAGATAACTACAGAGAAAAACAAATTAATAAGGAACAAAATAAAATCGGCTAAGGAAAAGTGGATGATAGAAACATGCATTGAAATGGAGGAATTACAGAAAAAACATAATCATTATAATTTACATAAAAAAAGTTTATCTGGAAAATCACGAACAAACACACCTAACTGATTAATTGACAAAAATAATGCACCTATTAATAACCTAATTCATATAAAACAAGTGTGAACTAAATATATTGAAGACCTTTTGATGGACACAAGAACGAAACCAACACAAATTGATAGCGAGGAAGCTTCAATAATATTAAAATCTGAAGCCCAACATGCTATAAACAATCTCAAAATCTGGCAGAGCCCCTGGGTCAGATAAAGAAGGTCATTGAGCTGAGTCATCACATGAAGACAATTTAAGCGCAAATATATAGTCCAGTTCCTGTCTGATGATTTTGATTAGTACCTAAGTTTCCCAACCATAAAATAGATATCTCTTTATTATTAATTACTATTAAACTGGGAATAAGCCACAATTAAAGATAAAAATACGTTTATTGACGTTTCAATTTCCACTTCGGAAATCGTTCTCAAAATACAAACAGTAAATTAAACAAATTTTGTTTTTTGTTACATAGTGAAAAATTCTTCTAATAATTTAATTTTATCTGACTCATTTATATTGACAATTCAGACATACATTATGCATTTTAAAGTAGACGACTTTAAAATGATATTGCCAATATTGTTGAGTTGCGCTCCTGGGACGACTTTACTTATAAGATAGTTCATTCGATTACATGAAATCAACTTTAACTTGAGAATATCCGTCAGAAAAAAATCATAGCATGTAATTCGTCTTTAAAAAGATAAACACATGACATGATGACAGTAAAATTCTCCTGTTAGTGATTCCATAGTAAATTATGAGGGAAAACCAGGAAAAAAATATATATAAATAGATAGAGCCAAAATTACTTGTTCTAATGAAAATTCGTTCTTGGAGGAGAAACATTTGTTAACGTCTGTTTTATTAAAAAATGATTATCCTTTATCGTTTATAAATAAGGAATTTTCAACAATCGATCGAATAGAACAGAACAACTTAGAACGAGATCCTACAGCATACACAAGGAATAATATGAGGAAAATAACAATACCGTACATAAAAGGACTATCAGAAAAACTTAAAAGGATAGGAAATAAATTCAACATTTCAACAACATTCAAAACAACAAACACATTGAGATCTATTTTGTCCAAAACCAAACCTAACAATGAACAAGAAAGGACAAAGAATTGCATTTATAAAATACCTTGTGAATGCGATCAGTTTTATTTAGGTGAATCATCAAGGCCATTAAATGTTAGAATAAGTGAACATCAATCTTATATTAAAAATAAAGAATTTGATAGATCTCAAATCTGTAAACACGCATGGGATAATGAACATAGGGTTCAATGGAGTAATTCAAATGTAGTCCTAAAAGAAACGGATGGTAAAAAAAGAAAAATCAAAGAAGCGGCTCTAATTATGTTAAATGAGGCAATTGTGTCGCAAATTCTTCGGCAGAATGTAGTAGGATCTGGTTACCAATATTGAAAGAGGAAGTTATTAATAAGAAAATACCAGTATTAGTAAGTCAGTAACATATAGAGGATACATCATTTATGTTTTTTAAATAACGTAACATATAAAATCAGAATTTTGATGTTTGTTGAAGGTAAACTAAATTCACGAACAAATACTTACAATGTCGGGATAGTATTATGAGGTTTTTTCCTGGTTTTCCCTCATAATTTACTATGGAATCACTAACAGGAGAATTTTACTGTCATCATGTCATGTGTTTGTCTTTTTAAAGGCGAATTACATGCTATGATTTTTTCTGACGGATATTCTCAAGTTAAAGTTGATTTCATGTAATCGAATGAACTATCTTATAAGTAAAGTCGTCCCAGGAGCGCAACTCAACAATATTGGCAATATCATTTTAAAGTCGTCTACTTTAAAATGCATAATGTATGTCTGAATTGTCAATATAAATGAGTCAGATAAAATTAAATTATTAGAAGAATTTTTCACTATGTAACAAAAAACAAAATTTGTTTAATTCACTGTTTGTATTTTGAGAACGATTTCCGAAGTGGAAATTGAAACGTCAATAAACGTATTTTTATCTTTAATTGTGGCTTATTCCCAGTTTAATAGTAATTAATTTACAATGCCACAAGAAAATAGCTTCAGAACAATATCTCTTTATTATTGTTTCGTAAAGTTATATTGTAGTATCTTCGGCTCCTTACGCATGTATAATTTTTTTCGCATCTCTTATCCCAGTTTATTTCTCTTTTCTTGTTCTACCTTGCGTACTACCTCTCAATTTGTTTCTGAATATTTTTCTCGATCTCTCTGGTGTGCCGTATTTAACCGTTTTCTAAATGCTTCTCTTTTTTTTAGACCATTTCTTGTATTTCAAGACGACGCCATAAACAGGTCTTTATATTAATGCCCTAGCTCCTTAGTTTATAAATTGAACCTCGTGGAATGTTTTTGTATATTTTCTCAATAGATTTTCCAGTGATTTTTCCCAGTTTTGATCTAATCTGATAAAGATATTTGGTGTTTTCTTCTTCTAAACTCTCCAAACTGTAGTGTTAAATTTCGATTTATTTCATGTAAGGGTCTTTATTCATATTTTTACGTCTTAAATTGTTGGCGGAATTTAGTCATTTAAGTTTTCGAAAAAGCAGTAGGTTAGGTTCATCTTCTGATATAGCGTATATCCCAACTATTTGTTTGTTTTTAGTTTTATTTCCAGATATTGATTAGTTTTATCAAATTTTCATCTATGTCTTCCCTGTCTTTAATGTTTTGTTTTAGTTTTTTGTCAATTCTAAACATTGTAATGCATTCTTACATATAAAGGTCTTAATATTTAAGTCTAGTCCAAATAAAAATTTATTTTCGTAATTTAGGAATTTCTTCTGTAGCACTTATCTTTTAACTGTTGACCAAACCAACAAAATTTCCTATTGATCCTCAGCATATTTGATATGCGTTGAAGTTTACACGAACTCAAAACGCTAGATAGTCAGTATATTGATTTTTCTAAAAATATTCGACATAACAATACCAAGAGACAATATTTAAGATAAACAGATAATTATATCATTTGAAGTTATTGGTTTCATTAACAAATCCACTAATCTAATCTGTCCGGATATGTTATATAAATAACGTATTTTTATTCGGTTGTTGTTATTTCATCTATCCATTCATAGTTATGATAATTAGAGTTGGAGGCGTAGTTTTTCTGCGGAGATGAGCACAAACTGCTATTTTTGTCATGTACCAGTAGTTACAAAGGTTATTGCAAAGACACGAAGCTAAGTCTAGAAAAAGTAAAATTATGTAGAAACAATCTAAGATGACATGTTGAAAGAAGACATTACGATCGTCTTCTTCTTCTCGTGCCACTCTTAGCGGAGATTGGAAATCATCATGGCCACTGCGACTTTGTTAGCAGCCCGCCTGAAAAGTTCAATCGAACTACACCCGACCCATTCACGTAGATTACGAAGCCACGATATTTTTCTTCTTCCCACACTTCTTTTGCCCTTAATTTTGACCTGCATGATGTTTCTTAAAAGTTCGTACTTTTCACCTCTCACAATGTGCCCCAAGTATTCCATCTTTCTAGTTTTTATCTCATTTAGAATTTCGCATCTTTTGTCTAAAGTTAGGAGTACTTTCGTGTTAGTGACGCGGTCCATCCATGATATTCTGAGAATGCGCCTATAGCACCACATCTCGAAAGCTTCGATGTTTTTTATGGTCAACTGTTTTAGTGTCCAAGCCTCAACTCCATATAACAGGGTAGAAAAGACATAACACCGCAGCATTCGTATGTGTAACTTTATATTGATATCACGATTGCAAAAGAGTTTGCGCATTCTATTAAAGACTGATCTAGCGATTTCTATTCTACATCTAATCTCTTTTGTTTGATCAGTATCGTCTGTGATCCAAGCACCTAGATATTTATAACAGGGCACACGCTCAATCGTTGTATTGTCTATTACAAGATTAGCTCTGATGTTCTTTGATTTCGTGATTACCATAAATTTAGTTTTTTTCAAATTAATTTTCAAGCTGTAACTGTTACAGTATATATTGAGACTTTGAACGAGATGTTGTAGTTCTACTAGCGTTCCCGTTAGGAGAACTGTATCGTCAGCATACCTTATATTGTTGATCGCCTCACCATTTATTATCAGACCAAGATCTTCTTCCTCGAGTGCTTGTTCACAGATAGCTTCACTATACAGATTAAATAAAAGTGGCGATAAGATACATCCCTGCCGGACTCCTCGACGGATTTGAATTTCTTCTGTTATTACGATCGTGGGCCAAACCAAATCTGAGATGTGTGTCAGAATAGATGGTAAGTCGATGAGAAAAACGGTATGTCAATTACGGTCAATCTTTAGTCTCAAACCTTCTCTAAGGTGTCGAAGAAGATTAGAAAATTTCTATGTAAAGCTCCCTTTATGGGGCACTGGGACAGATGAAGGACGAAGAATGAGCCTGAGTGAGTGTGTTGCACAGAATGATCGAGTCATCTGGAATGAGGGTGGTATAGATACCATTGTATGAAGAGGCTCGGTTCGGTCATAGATGTGATAATGGAAAAAAACCATTCTCCCCGTATGGAAAGAAGTATGCGAGGATTGAGTTAGAAGGAGAATCTCGAGCATTACCGGATCAGAGTGTTTGAGGTGGCAACTTAGATTAAGGAAATAGAGTAGAGAGAACTTTGGCCACAGGGATAGAGAATAAAAACAAAAGTTATGGAAAGAGTGAATATATCGTGGATGATTTCAATGAAGATTTTATTGAAGTTTAGTATAAGGGTGCTTCGGACATGGAGTGTTGAAAATCGAAAGGCTGCCTTGAGGTGAAACGATGAAGTCGCTGCTTGGAGGAGTAGTGGATTGAGGAAGCCTAACGAAATATATACACCAGGTAGAATATACTAGCTGACCATGTGCTGTAAGAAATGAAAAAGTTTTAAGATGTATGAATGAACCTGTTAAATTATTAAAAAAAATGGAAAACGTCTTATCTTAGACATATATTTAGACTCAAGAGATATAACGTTCTTCAACTAATAATGGAAGGAAAAATAAAAGGAAATCGCGGTCTCGTCAGCTGACAAATAGCTTATTTGCGTAAAATCAAGCATTGGGCGAGACTAGACCTCCAAACGTTAATAAGAAAGGCAAGGATAGAGATGAATTTACAAAATTCATCGCCAACCTTTATTAGAGACGGTACCTGAAGAAGAAGAATACACTAGAAATGAAAATTAAAGGTAAAAATAAATACAGGGACAAGGCTTTGAGAAGGGATGGTGCTTACCAGGTGGTGACTGAATGGACTGTTCTCGCGACGGAATGAGGTTCTATGGCATATTGAAGAGATTCCAGAACTAAAAAGAAACTCTTAGCTACTTCTACAACTGAAAATAGGAAAATCACCAGAACTATATGTGTTATCATCTACTATAGGAAGGGTATTTGTGGAGGTATGTGTGAAACCGATGATGCATTTATACAGCAATTTGTTGCCGGGTGGGTATTTTGTTGAGACTGTGGAGGGATGGAAAACTTCCATCGTTATGAGAAGGAAAGAAAGAAGGGACAGGAAATAAAATATAAACCACTAGCTTGCTAAATATTTTGACCACTATGAAGGCAAATGTGTTTGAAGAGAAAGAAAGAAACTACTGAGCGAGTTGGAGAGATAGGGAGACCTATTCGACACATTATGTCTTATTGCGATATAAAGATAGTGCGGAGCATATTCTGTTTGCATTCGACGGCTAGCTGCGAGAAAGACGGGGGAAGATGTGAAGTTTGTAGTTTGAACAAAATACAATGTAAACCGATGTCAATTTACTGTAAAGTTTTTCTATGTATTAATTAAAATAAGAACTGTTTCATAGAATATCAGGAGATAATAATAGAAATATATAGTTAGGCGGTACTTTTCTGTACAATATTGTTTTAGTAACAACACAACATCAATTATCAAGATTAACTTGTTTAAAATTTATTAAAAAGTGTTTATAGGATCTTCTATTCGTTAAAAAAGTAAGATTCTATGACATCAATATTCTCTATGACAGGGGTGCTCAAACGGTCGATCGCGAGTGCTTTTTGGGTAGATCTCGAGAAGAAAAAAAATTTTAATAAGTAGGTAGGTAACTAAATTACTGTCAGCAGAGTTAAACGTTTTTATTAATACTGAACTATACAAATACATAGAATGCTTGACTAAGCATCATTGCAATTCAAAGAAGTGGGGACAACAAAATACTGTCCACACAGCATATTTTATATTTACATATATTAACTAATTATTTTATTAATTCAATATTTATTATAATTATTAATCAAATTTGGGATGATATTCTACCAACTACAAAAATGTATTACGTAATAAAATAACACTGCTTGCAGCAAAAGGTGGCTTTATCAAAGGAACGCGCGGCACTTGTCAAAGAAAAGCCGTGTTGTTTCTAGACGAGAGACAGTACAGTCTAGTTTCGGGCGGCGCGTTTGACGGGAACATTCGAGACTTTCGTTCACGCCGATATAAATGTTGCGCCTGCAGGAATTGGAGTTATTCTGAATTGTAACGATAGGATTTTCCGCCACAGAGTGAATTAAGAAAACGAAAAGTAAGTGATTTGATATCTTGTTTGAAAAAAGAACAATCCATGTTCACAAGACCAGGCAAACAATCTAAAGCTGCTACGATCGCGTCATTTAAAATATCTCATATTTTGGCGAAACACAAGAAACCATTTGAAGATGGATCGGTGGTGAAGGAAGCATTTATTGAAGCGGGTGAGACTTTATTTGGAGATTTTAAAAATAAATCAGAAATCATGTCTGCTATTAGAGAACTTCAGTTATCTCATCCGACTGTCACAAGGCGTATTGAAGTCATGAGTCAAGACATCGCAGATAAACTAAAACATGATATCATGGAATGTACATACTTTTCTTTACAGTTCGATATGACAGACACTGCTTAGCTGTGTATTTACATTCGGATGGTATTCAATGACATGTTGGCTAAGGAAGAATTTTTGACAATCATTCCTCTGAAGGGGAAGACCCGTGGCGAAGATATATATGACGTTTTCTTAAATTTTGTAAAAAACTACGAGCTACCAATATATAAATTAATGTGCATTACAACCGATGGAGCACCAGCAATGACTGGAAACAAAAACGGTTTTGTGGCATTGTGTCGAGCTAATGAAGAATTCCCTTCATTTTTTTTTTTCATTCCATTGTATTATACATCAACAAGTTTTGTGTTCAAAAGTTTTAAACACGGAGGAAATTATGGGCATTGCAACAAAAATTGTGAATTCCATCCGTGCACGTAGCTTGCAACGGCGGCTCTTTCAGTTGCAGTTGGAAGATAGGGAGTCAGCTGAACACACTGATTTAGTTCTTCACACGGTCGTTAGGTGGTTGAGTCGCGGAAAATTCCTAGAAAGGTTTCAAGAATTATTGCCCGAAATAACAGCTTTTCCAGACGAAAGAGGTGATGACACTCAGATTTTGAAAAACGAAAAATGGCTAAATGATTTGGCATTTTTGACTGACATCACAATGCACTTAAACACCGTTAACTTGGAGCTTCAAGGTAAAGGAAAAACTATTATTGAGATGATTAGCGCAGAAAACGCATTCAAAAGTAAATTGCAACTTATGATAGATCAAGTGAAAAGAAAGGATCTGAAACATTTTCCGTCTTTGAAAGCAAGGATTCCTCAGTTGAATTATGATACGTATGAGGCTGAATTATTAAATATTTTGGGACAATTCGAAATGCGTTTTTATGATTGCAGTAAATTGGAAAATATAGCATCATTTATGAGTTATCCTTTTTCATGTAAAAACATTGAGGAATTAGCTACTGAAATAGCAAGTCACTTTAATATGAACTCATGTTCTGTTGAAAATGAGTTGGTGCAGATTATATCAGATATATATCTCAAAGCTACAGTATCTGATACAAATTTCTGGCGTTTTATATCTGAAGATAAATATCCGAATGTAAGGCAAATCGCCCTTCAACTGACGACATTTTTTGGGTCAACTTACTTGTGCGAGTCTGCATTTTCTGAAATGAAGATAATTAAGTCAAAATATCGCAATCGATCAACTGACGATCATATGACATCATGCTTGCGATTAGCACTCAGTGGTTACGTACCATCTTATGAACAGTATGCTGAGGACATGCAGTACCACGCTTCAACATCCAAAGCCACTCCTTAGTTAAGTTTAACACCATATGTAACTCTTTTGTTTTGTAACAACAAATAAACTCGCAATTTTGAATAACTATGAGTTTTTTCATTGATATTGTAGAGAAGAACCTATGCAAAACCTAACCCGAACCTTGACTAAAATAATGTACCTATATTGTGCAGAAAGCTAATATCTATATATGCTACGGTACGCCCTACCTAGGTAGGTAGGGTGTATCGTGTATGTACGACAACCCTGCATCACACACACTTGCAGTCTCTCAGAGTCGATCGTAAGTAGTCTAAAAATATTGAGGTAGATCGCCAGCAGTCCAAGTTTGAGCACCCCTGTTCTATGACATCAATATCTGGGATATAAGGATGGTTCCGGTTACTGGTACTGCTAAGTAACTCTGGGACTGAAAGGGTTAAACGCTAATATAACGAAATTAGGTCAGTCTTTGAACTCTAAACTATTATTTTTCGTAATAATCCTACTTATTTTGGACTTTATAATTTTCCTGTATGCTCTTTATTTGTAAGGTTTAGAAAAAACAAAATATATTTAATTATTTTTGCATGAAAAGTATCAATAACAATTCAAATTTCACATTTCCGGTCTCTGATATGTGAACAATTAACTTCCAGACGCTGCAAAATGCCGATGACCGTCAACTTGTAAAAATAATCACATGCACGATCAGCTTTTTTGTGCGATCTTTAAATAGTTAGTTGCTTTTGAATCCACCGTATCTAATTTCATATTGTCTCGTGTCGATTCGCTTTATTTTTTTACCTTTGGTCGAGGATTTGTTTTAAGTTCAACGCACTGAGAAAAATCAGTTGACATAATTACTACTTGGACTCCCCTTTCTCCAACAAGTAGAAGACAGCACAATAACAATCACGTATTTGATACAAACTGTCCTAGCTATCTCCGACAAATTAATAAAAACAAAGAGAAGATAAATTATCAAAGATAGCAATCAAAAAGTAGCGTTAATGATCTTAATGGTAGAACTGTACTGAATGTTTATTTTCAAAATGTGGGTGGTTTAAGAACAAAACTTAAGGATTTAAGCCAGACAGTGTCATGCGCCGATTACAATGTGATTGTTTTAGTCGAAACTTGGTTAAATTTTGAATTCCATGATGCAGAATTGGGGTTAGAAGACTTCAACATTTTTAGAAGTGATAGAAATTATAATACTAGTGTCAAACAACGTGGTGGGGGAGTATTAGTAGCTGTGGCCAAACATTTGGAAGTGTGTGAGGTTTTTGTTCCTCAAAATAGTGTTGAGCAAATGTTTGTTTCACTTAAGTGTCAAAGTCAAACTGTCGTATTTGGTGGTGTTTATTTACCTCCTGCATCTGATAGGCATGTATATATAGAACACTGTGATAGTATTGAATATATATATAATAAGATTCCGGATTGTAAATTAATAATTTGTGGGGATTATAATTTACCTGATGTAGTTTGGGTTAACAGTCTTTATGGTACCACGGTACAGGCTAACCAAAACTCACCAGCTAACGATATATGTAATATCATTAATATTTGTGACTTATACCAGGTCAATACGATATCCAACCGGAGAAATGTTTTTCTTGATTTAATTTTTTCTAGCTTTCCTGATATATCTGTTTCTGTACCTCTGGATCCGTTATTTGAGGAGGGATTTCATCATACACCAGTCAATTTTGACGTAATTGTTGATATAAAAGAATCTGTCCTTAATTATGAAGAATACTATTTTGACTTTAAAAATGGTGATTATGTTGCTTTAAATTATTATTTAGCAGAAGTTGACTGGAATTTATTATTTCTTAACAAAAGCATTAATGACGTAGTTAAAGATTTTTATGATATTTTATTTTGTTTAGTCGAATTGTTTATACCATTAAAAAAATTTAAAACATCTACATATCCCAAATGGTTTACATCAGAGTTAAAACATTTACTTTATGAGAAGAAAAAAGCACATAAAAAATTTAAAATGACTGGTGGTGATGAGAACTATTGTCTTTTTTCCGATCTCAGGGAACAATGTAAAGAGCTTAGCAAGTATTTACAAAGGCGTCATGTGAATGAAATTGAGGCTAGCATTTTTCATAATTCTAGTTCTTTCTGGAAATATATTAATAATAAACGCAAATCTCATATTCTACCATCGAGTATGAGTTATGGTAATGAAAGTAGTGAAAATGGTTCAGATATTGTGAATTTATTTGCTGGGTTCTTTTCGACTGTCTATAATAAAGAAAAAATAAATCAGATTCCTAATTTTAAGTACGAAAATTATGTTAATGCTAATAATTATTTAATTAATGTTAAGGATATTATTGATAAGATCCAGAATAATCCGTGGAAACTGACAGCGGGTCCAGATGGTATACCAATGTATTTTATTAAAAAATGTGTATTCACTCTTGCTAAACCTATTCAGTTATTATTTAATAAGTCCTTAACTTCTTCTACATTTCCTGATTTTTGGAAAGTGAGTTTTTTAAAACCCATTTTTAAATCTGGTCAAAATAATAATGTTGAAAATTACAGGGCTGTTTGTTTGCAGTCTGAACTACCAAAATTGCTTGATTTTTTTGTTAACCATATGTTAACCTATCATTGTAAAAATTTAATTCTCGGTCAACAACATGGTTTCTATCAAAAGAAATCTACTTGTACAAATCTTATTTTGTATTCAAACTTCATTGTTGATTCTATGGAATCGGGAAACCAAGTTGACTCCATATATGCTGATTTTGCCAAAGCATTTGACAGGGTAAATCACGAAATTAATTAGTTAATTATATATAATAGTTAATTGCTAAACTTCGTGGATACGGAATTGGAGATAATTTATTGGATTGGATCACGAGTTATTTAATAGATCGTTCACAAATAGTAAAATATGATAATTTTGTTTCTGAAGCGATTAATGTTACTTCGGGTGTACCTCAAGGTTCTCACTTAGGCCCACTTCTATTTAATCTGTTTGTGAATGATATATCATCAGTAATTAATAATAGTAAATTTCTATTGTTTGCTGATGACATAAAGATCTTTAAAGCAATTAAAAATACCTCTGATATGGATGCTCTTCAGTCTGACTTAAATAATTTATCTCGTTGGTGTGACATTAATGCCTTATATTTAAATATAAAAAAGTGCTATAAAATTACGTTTTCCAGAAATACTAAACATCAGTTATATAGAACATACATACTTAAGGGAGTATCGATTACAGAAGTAAATCAAATTAGAGACCTTGGAATTACATTTGACCAAAGACTAATGTTTGATAGGCATATTAATAATATTACATCGCGGGCTTATAGAATGCTCGGCTTTGTTCAAAGGAACTCCCGAGAATTTTCAATATTTACTTTCAAAATTTTGTATTGTTCTCTAGTTCGGTCCATTTTGGAATATTGTAATATTATTTGGTATCCATATTATAATATGTATATTGATCAGTTGGAACGAGTTCAAAATAAATTCCTAAGAATTTGCAGGTATAAAATGGGTTTTAATAGAACTAACTGTGATTATAACTATATTCTTTGTCAACTTAATATGAAAACTTTAGAAAATAGAGAATCTGAGTGTGAATTGCGTTTTTTGCATAAAATTCTTAATGGTTATGTTGATTGTGCGGAACTGCTGGAATTAATTGTTTTTAATGTAAATTCTAGAAGAACACGCTCTCCTGACCTGTTTAGACTAAAGTTTCATCACACTAATTATGGTAAAAGTGAGTCAATCACAAGGATGTTGAGAACTGCCAATAATTTGCAAGATAGTGTTGAATTGTTTAATTTATCCGTGTCCTCGTTCAAGAACAGTTTAAAGAAATTGAGACATTAATGTTATTAATACTTTTTAAAATTGTAATATATGACTACAGTTTATATGTTAATTATATGTGTATATTGTAATTTTTTTAAGGAAAAAGGGTTCATCCCGTTAAATAAACAAACAAACAAACAAACAAACAAGAGATGGAACCAATTAAACAACAAAAAATTATGAAATCCAACTGGAATATTAGTAGAAATAGCAAATAATGAAAGAAAACACAATTTTTGCCACTACTCATTAAAACTCTAATGATGATAGAGGTGATGAATCCAATGTTGACGAAGATAAACGGCCGTCCACTGCATTTAATAAAAACATTTAATTTTGACTCAATGGTCCCCTGGTGAAAATTCCACTGTTTACCTACTTACTCCTAATACGTCATTCCAATGCAAGTCACTAAATCTTCTACAAACCAGAAGAATCGACAACGCCGATACACACACACGGTACACATGTACTAAGCACGTACGGCCTCTGGAAGGTCAAACACAGAAGAAAGGGTAGAGAGAAGAGGGGGAGCACGAGGTGAGAACACCAATTGTAAAGTCACTGACCATGTCTATATAGTAATAGTGCATTCTGTAGCAATGGATAATAAACGATTTTACAATTTTAACCATTAAAATGAGCTTGGAATGTATCTTTTTTTTAAGAGGAACTTGTTAAAAGATCGTAGGTAAATTGTCTGTCGTTTTTTTTGTTACTTAACGGTACGATAACACTCGAAAGGTAAAAGAGGGGCACACATGAATTTGAATAGAACACCAGACTAAACTGAAAATTTACTATCTCAAAAGCAATATTGTAAAAGATAGATACAAGAAATTATCGAGCATTTTAGTGATATTTATACGAAAGTACTATGTGGTACCGTTTCCATTTAGTGATTTGTACTTATTCAACTATTAGTTAACACTAGCTTACCTATTAGTTTCAATAAATACTTTTATTTACGTCGATTTACATTTGTCTGAGGGCCAATATTGTATCCATTGTTTCCTCGAGATACTTTCTTTCTTTCCCACAAGACCTATATGCATCTTTTTGTAGTATTTCAATAAGTTCTTTATTTTTACTTGTGGAATTCAACGATGGTATTAAAATGGTACTGTATGTGTATTTACTAAATTCCTAATGATATATATCTCTCTATCACGTCTATTGTAGATATCGATAGATATTGTATAGCGGATATCACGACAAGATCTAAACAACCGGCCAGTATAGAAGACAAATGAAATTGTATTAAAAAATCTATCGTAACCACCACCAAGTCTCTGATCGCTCCCCAAAAGTACAAAAAGAAGAATTTGATGTTCTGCGGTTTCCCGATCCCGCTTGCAAACGATACCTGTCTATTTCTGAGGATACAGCCGCAGCTGCCCTCTTCCCGTCGCGAATCACATATTAACATATATATTAATTAATATTAATTCATGTATTTATACATATATTTATATCATATCTCATCTCATGTTTATTAATCAAATACTAATACTTACTAATTTCATTTTAGAAAACAATTCTAAAAAGAACCGAACTTACCGCCTTTTCGCCACTGATTGTCCAGGCTCAGCAACCACCAGTGGAACCAACAGAACAAAAGCAGCCAACAACCACAAAACAAAAACCACATCCTGAAGAGGCAAATGGGCCTAAAACAGGATGCTAAAACATCACCAAACACAAAAAACAGACCAAAGAAGAAAAACCAAAGCGACAATAGAGACTGACAAAATATTATCAATGATGGACGACCGCAGATCATTTAAAAACAAAGACCGAACCAAACATCAGCAGATCAACCGACAAATACAAAAAGAGTGTCGCAAAGCTAAAGAATAGTGGCTGCTAGACAGGTGTGCAGAAATAGAGGAATTGGAAGAACAACATGACCACTTTAACATACATAAACTCATTAAAGAAGTGACACGTCATACAAAACCTTGCAGTTTTAACAGTATTGTGAAGGACAATAAACTGTCCTAATCTACTTCAACAGTGGAGAAAATACACACAGCAACTATACTCAGACACAACTAGAAGAAACACTAAAAGTGAATATAAAAGTGAACCCTCCCCCAAAATAGAGTCAGAAGTTGTAAGGGCAATCAAACAGAGCAAATGGGGAAAAGCACCAGGCCCAAACGACATATACATAGAGGTTCTAACAATGTTGAGTGAAGACAATTTAGACACCTTGGTCGATCTTTTTAATGACATTTATGGGTCCGGTCAAATATCACAGGACTGGCTTCAATCAAACTTTATACCAATCCCAAAAAAGCCAAACGCTAATAGTTGCGACAAATTCCGAATGATCAGCTTATTGAGCCAGGTACTAAAACTCTTCTTAAAGATAATTCACACAAGAATATACAACAGATGTGAAAGAGACATTAGCCCCACACAGTTCGGTTTCAGACAAGGATTTGGCACAAGAGAAGCACTTTATAGCTTAACTATCCTACTTCAGAAATGCAGAGATCAGCAAAAAGATCTTCCTATGCTTTATAGATTACCAGAAAGCATTCGATTGTGTTAATCATTCAGAATTAGTAAGATTGCTCCAGGAACGTTCGATAGATGAGAATGACCTTAAAATCATAAAGAACCTTTATATGAATCAAGTAGCATCTGTAAGAGTAGGACTAGAATCTACATCATATTTCTCAATCGAAACAGGTGTACGACAGGGATGTATTCTATCAACCCTCCTTTTTAATCTTTACTCTGAAACGATTTTCGATAGAGCCTTAAGTGACACTGAAGATGAAATGAAAATCAACGGACAGCCTATTAGTAATCTTCGCTATGCTGATGATACATTCATAATAGCTGATAGCCAAGAAGTGCTACAACGACTAATAGATAGAATAAACACTGGGTTTGAAGATTAATATAGACAAGACTAAGGTAATGGTGGTTAGTAGAATATGAAATATACAATTAAATATAAGAGTAAACAACAAGAACATCCAAAAGGTCCCCAAGTTCAGATATCTCGGTAGTTGGATAACTGAAGATCTAGATTCAGACATAGAGATACGTAGCAGGATTGAGCAAGACAGAACAGCATTTACTAATATGAGAACCTTGCTAAGCAACAGCAGCCTCAACTTAACGCTTCAATATCGCTTTGTAAAATGTTAAATTTACTCCATACTGCTATATGGTGTAGAAACCTGGACCATAAAGGCCAATGTGATGAACCGATTGGAGGCCTTTGAAATGTGGGTATTTACAAGACTACTTAAAATTCCCTGGACAGATCACACAACAAATGTCAAAGTATTAAATCGAATGGGCAGAGAACTAGAATTGTGGCCAATAATAAAATGAAGAAAAACTGCTTATCTGGGTCATATATTTCGAAATTCCAAGTACCAGTTCTTAAAGCTTATTATGGAAGGGGAGATAGAAGGAAAACGAGGCATCGGAAGAAAGAAATACTCATTGCTTAAAAACATAAGGGATTGGACAAACCTCGATACCCATGCACTTTTTAGAGCCACACAAGATCAAGAGGAGTATGCCAGAATTGTCGCCAACATCCACTAATTGGATAGGGCACCATAAGAAGAAGATCACATCTATTGTCTTATTGTCAAGGACTGTCTTAAATTTCAGGCAGATCTGGCCAAACTGGACGAATGGTGTAAGATCAATGGTATGGATCTTAATATTTCTAAGTGCCACTCCATAATATTTATAAAGAAACAGAACAAAATTGATTTTAAATACATATATTCGAGATCTTCGTGTTATTATGGACTCCACTCTCACATTTGTCAATTATATGGACATGATAGTTTCTAGAGTTCTAGGTATGCTTGGATTTATTAAGAGAAATACATTAACTTTAAAAGCTAAAAGTATTATAGCTATTCGACTATTACACTGTAGTCTTGTTAGACCCCTATTAGGATATTGTTCTTCAGTCTGGAGCTCCTATCATACCTGTCATATTCACAGAATTGAGCAAGTATAGAGAAGGTTTCACCTTTATGGGTGCAAGCTTTAATGAGTTACACACTTAAAACAATTTTGAAAATAATACACAGAATAATTGTTAAAATTCTTGAATATGAAATTAGTGACACACAATTTGGCTTTAGAAGTGGTATGGGCACAAGAGATGCTTTGATTGGCTTGAATGTGCTGGTCCAGAGATGCATGAATATGAATCAGAACATGTACTTATGTTTTGTAGATTTTGAAAAGGCATTTGATAAGGTTAAACATAAAAAGCTTGTAGAAATATTAAAAAGTAAAAATATAGACAGTCGTGATATGAAAATTATATCTAATCTATATTGGAATCAAACTGCCAAGGTAAGAGTTGACAACCAGAACACCCGAGATATCAAAATACAGAGATGAGTCCGCCAGGGTTGCGTGATGTCACCACTACTCTTCAATGTCTACAGTAAAGCGGTATTTAAAGAAGCGCTCTAAAGAAGATTCAATATTTCAAACAAAAAAAATCAACAAAAAACACAAAAAACCGGCTTCGGAAACCAAAAAAAATTAAAAAATACTAACAAAAACCGGCGAAAGCCACCAAAAAAAATTAACCGATAAAAACCCCAAAACCCGGGCACGTAGGGCCCAACCCCTTGAGCACCAAGTCGCCGAACTGAGCCGGGATTCAGAGCGGAGACTTGAGGCCCAAGTAAGCAATTTTAGTTCGCGGATAAGCCACATTAGGATAACAGGAATATAGCAAAAATGTTTTGAGCTGTCCTGAGTTTTTGCAAATCACGCTTGAGATACTGAGCTAGACAAGGCATAGACGATAAGCTCCCATGGTTGATTTAGGTATTATTTTTACAATAGTACTTCAATTCTCTTTGGTAGTCTTATCGTTACAACACAAAAAAAAACAATAAGGGCGTTGGCAAGCATCAAAAAATAAAAAATCAAAATAAATAAGAATCTGTTGTTTGAAAGTATTATTTGGATGTGCTCAAGAGCGTTTTTTAATCCTGCTTGTGTATTTTTTTCCATTGATTTTTCTCGTTAACTTTTCTATTACAATGATTTTTAAGTATTAAAATCTTAAAATCACATCAGCTGTTCAAATCTGGAACACGGTTTGACGTTCTCACAACTATTTGTTTGGCAAACTCCAAACAATGCAACAATGTGTACTTTATTCAAATAGAACGAACTTCATAAAGGAGAAAATTTAATTTTAGAAGATCCTTATTATATAGCTGATATAATTTTCGGAAAAACAAACAATTTATCGGTTGTTTGTATATACTACAATGTTACCCCAAACAAGTTCCGTCATTCATAATTATTCTGTACTCGTATTACATTATTATTATACTAGAAGAGAGCATACTTTCAGTGACAATTTATCAGTGGTAGAGAAGATGTATTTAAATTAGGGTAAGGATTTATTCCATTTATTTTTTATTCTTTCAGCTGTTTCGTTTGACACTAAAGAGTTTTGTCCTCACAAGTTTCGTCTAACCGTTCTCTCTAGCTGTTTTGATCTTAACAATCTCCATCTTCAAATGGTGTTTGAAGTTTTCTAAATGGTATTCTAAGCGATCTTCAGGGATTTCGCTTTTTCTTCTTTTAATCGGACTCTTCTACAATTTTATGCATCCAGCTTCTCTAATTCGTTCGCACCAGGCTACAAATTTTTTTGTATTCTTCTTCTTTTTCGCGTGCCATATCAAAATTATCCGACGTTGGTGACCACCATTGCGAAGGCTTCTCGATCTTCTGCAATATAGAATAATTGCACCGCATTTGATATCTGAGTCCATTCACGAATGTTCCACAACCAAGAAACCCGTTTCCTTCCTACATCTCTACGGCCCCTATTTTGCCTTTCTCTATAGAATAGCCTATATCGGAAATTCCTACGTTTCTGACAGAAAAAATTAGGTAGATATTAAGAAAGTTAGGGATACTAAGTCTCCAATTTATCCATTATCTTTTCTTAATATGGATATCCAATTATATCTTTTTTATAAGATGGATATCCAATTACATTCCTCTGAGGTAATTCGCTTAGTTCTTTTATGATGTGCTTAATACGTACTGATCAATAATTTGAAGACTGCACAGACCTTATAGTAAATAGACAAGAAGAGTTAATTGATCAGAAAATGGACAATTGTTAATAGATTTAACGAAAATGTAGGTGATTTTGCTACAATGACAGGTATTTGTGTAGGTACCACTGAATATTTATTAGTTTTATCCTAATCTAGGAGATAAACAACAGCCAGAAAACTTTTAAATACTACGCTAAAACTTACAACTAAAGTTTTACAAGTGGTAATAAATCAGAGGATAAGTTTAGCAGATGAACAACAGTGATTTCGTAGTGGAAGATCGTGTACAGATGCAATATTAGTTATAAAGCAAATTACTGAGAAATCACTAGAGGATAATAATAGACCAGCGTTTCTGTGTCTTATTGACCTAAAGAAAGTTTCTTCTTCTTGTTCTTTTGGCATCATAACCCTGGATGGGTCTTTGCCTGTCTGGCTATGTCCTTCCATTCAGATCTCTCTTGTGCTCTTCTTCTCCATTGTCTTATGTTCATTGTTTTCAGGTCGCCTTCCACGTCATCCAACCATCTCGTTCTGGGCCTTCCTTTTTTTCGCCTTCCTATGGGCTTTTATTGTAACATTTTCTTTGTTGTTTTTGCATCGTTTTGTCTCTGCACATGTCCCAGCCATGACAGTCTTTGACTTTTCACAAATCTTACAATGTCATAACCTTCATTTAACTCATTAACCTCGTCGTTTCTCCTGATTCTCCATGTGCCATCTTCCTCTTGTACCGGGCCATAAACTTTCCTCAGTATTTTTCTCTCGAATGTCCTGAGGTGAGCTTCATCTTTTTTCGTCATTACCCAAGTTTCACATCCATAGGTTACTACGAGTCTAATCAGTGTTCTATAGATAGTCATTTTTGTTCTTTTGTCTAATAATTTCGATGTCATCAATCTTTTATTAGCATAGTATGTACGATTACCGCTGGAAATACGTGCATTAATTCGCTATTTACGGAGTTCTTCTGATTGATTTCTGTGCCGAGATATGTAAAGACATTATTGAAATTTTTTTTATACAGAAAGAGGACAGTTATATGACGATGAGTGAAAGTACTTGTACTGTTTTATGGGTGTGCAATTTACAAGTCAAAGAAATTCTATCATTCATCGTCATATAACTGTCCTCTTTCTTTATAAAAAAAATTTCAATAATTTAATACACATTTCAAAATATATCTCTTCAATAAAAATAAATAACTATAATATTTTAAATAATATAAAACATCTCATTTTCTTTCAACAAACAATAACATATATCCTCCTCCTACATCATCTGTTAACACCCATCCCCTCAAGAAACTTCCTCCTAAGTTGTTAGACAGTTACAACTTTGACCGAAGATCACTTATTATTAGTAATAAAGGAAAGTTTGAACTATGAATCACCAATCACTATAAGTAATTCTTGTACCGGAATGTAAGTAGTATTTTGTTTATTTCTAATGTATCACAATTCAACAGACTTTTTATCTTAATAAGTTGTGGGTTGTTACTCTGTCTGCAAATGCAATTTATGCATATTAATTAACACAGACATGTAATATTGGCATAATTACTAAAACTTTTTTTGATCTATAACTTTATGATCTATATCCTTATAAAACAGCACCCTAATATGGGCTTTTTATCATTTCAGCATTTAATTTACTTTGTACCACCGACCTGATGATGCTTTGCAAATTTTAGAAAGCGAAACCGGTCGTCTGAGGTAGTAAAATTAAATTGATTGTGAGTAAGTCTAATTATTTCTTTTTTACCTTTTGAAATTTAAAAGATATTGAAACAAAGTTGGTTGAAAATATTAGGAAAAATTGATTTAGTTACTTTTATAATATTTTTGGTTGAACATTAATCTTTCATTGTTACGCCATTGCTACCAAATAGAAATTATCACCAAATCAATCCATAATGTTTATAATTAATCCTCTCTTTATTTTATTTGAGTAAGCAGCAGTTTTTATCTATTGAATTATAATTGTAAGAAAAGGTTATCAACCCAAAATGTTATTCGGATATGGTCAGCATGAAATTTTGTTGATTAATGCCACTTTCTTGGTTATTTTCTAATTAGTCCGATGAAATTAGGGAACATAAAAGAACTAATTCCTAGAATAATGTGTCGGTGGTGCTACGATATAAAAAAAGGGTTATAGATTCCATAGTTACAAATAACAAAGTAATTTCCTTCCAATGCTTAGTTAGTATTTACCATGCGATCCACCATGTAATGGTAAAACACGTAATTGTTTTTTGGAAACACATTTATTTCTATGGAAAAATGAACCATGTGTACATATGTAAATTTAATTCCTTTTACCAACAGGCGCCAATTTGGACATAACAACTCTTTAAATTTCTTATAAACAACACATTTTTTGACCACAAAGACCAACACAAATATACATTTAATACCCGTGGACAAAGATCTATGATAAATTATGTTGTAACTAACGGATATATACATCCATGGAAAATAATCGACGTAAGATGCCTCAACTCAGCAGATGTAGGTAGCGATCCAATGTTTTAACCTTATTTAGGCCCTGTGTCTCTTCAAGGAAGGGATACTCCTTTTTTTCCGGAGTAAGGGGGTGTGGTAAACGTGATGTCGAATGCTTGTGGAGATGTAGGTGGATTGCTAAAAACTGGGGTTCAGAAGGTGGCGTGTGTGATTTGGACGATATGGTGAAGCACATAAGAAGAATTGTTGGTGGAAAAGGTCAAACAACTCGAAGGAGGTACTTCAGGGGTTACCAGATATACTAAAAACGGCTCTTTATCAGCGTTTTTTGGCGTGCAGTTGTTAGATGCGATATTTGATGGGGAATGATTCTAGAATCAAAATACTCATCAGGAAGTTCGTGTCCAGTGTTATGTAGAGGTTAGCTGGAGGGAAATGCAGGTAGCGACCATAGCCTAGTATTATGTAACATAAGAATCATTCTGAAATACTTCACACCCAAGAGAGCGGTGCCAACAAAAACAAAAATCAAAGTCAAAGGATTAAATACGGAATCCACGGAATATTTAAACAGAAAAAGAATATCAGAGACGATCGATGGAAATAAAACATTACAAAGCATAAATAACGCAGCAACAGAATCACTTGGAGAGAGAAAAGTAACAAATACTGATATATCAAAAAAGAAAACACAATGGTTTGGAAAGAAAGTGAAGAAAAAATGAAAAACACAATAGGTATATATCCACTATAAACGAATTACAAATGAAAAAAATACTTTAGTTAGACAAATAAGAAGGAAACACTGGCAGAGCTTCCTTAAATAGATGAAATTAATAAAAACGAAACACATTCAGAAGGAAACATGGGTAGACTACTTTCGATCCCTATTTGCTAAAGGTGACGATATTGAACCACCAACACCAGAGATAATGACAAATGAAGAAATAAATATTGAGGAGGAAGAGGTAAAGGAAGTATTAGGAAATTAAAAAATAGAAAATCACCAGAAGGGCCGAATACCAAACGAAATCCTAAAGTACAGAGGACCAGATCTGACCAGACAACTATTTGCTATAATGCAAATATGATTTTTAAAACAAAAATGCTATCTAGTTTACTTTTGGTCATAAAAGGTTTTGTTTTATTTTAGAAAGTGTGTTTTTTCACCAGCTTCTCATTGAGCCTACTAACAAGCGTGTGACATAAAAAAATGTCAAAGTTATTATAATTGGTTATAAGCTGAAAAGTCGGTCCTTTTTCAAACTGTTTTTTAATAAAAAAATTAATAAAACATTGTAGTTTTTCTTAATATACCTTAAAAATGTACCCTTATAGAATCAATGTCGACTTACAGAATACATTTAGAGCGAGTGTCTGCGTAAGCAGTGGCGGATCCAGAATTATTTGTCGGGGGGTCATGGGTCTTGAGGGTGATTTAGGATGATACAGGATTTAGATTGTTGCACCTTTCAGTGGCTGATTCCCTGAAATAAATTCCCTGTTATTGTCAATTTTACTAACAAAAGAGAACAACACATTCCAGTCAATATAACTAGAAACCAAATAGGTACCCTACGCAAATACGGCAAAATATTTGGCCATGCCATTAGATTCAAAGCTACCCTGAAAAGCGCATACATGTTAAGAAAAAAAAAGGTATAAATTGTAAAATTAAGTTCAGAAAGATGTACTGGGTGGTGCGAAAAAAATCCACTGTGTCTATTTACTTACAACAAATTGATATTGTATAAGCAAGTCCTTAAACCGCTATTAATGGCATCTCTATCGTGATATTGAAGACTCTTAAAGTCCCGATTATATATTCATTTTATACATTATCACAAAAAGCTATGATTTAATTAATATAGATATGAATTATTATTGTCAGTTTTTCTATATATTCAATTCAATTTTAAAATGACTATAATACGTAGAACATAGAAAGGATATACATGATTACCTTAACTGTATCCTCCAGAGGGTCATGTGCAAGCTCGTTAATATTTGAAGAAGAAATACTAGGCCTCATCATCAATATTAATATTGTTCATTGTTTTACCTGATCTTGGCGTATAATAATCCACAATTCTACGTCTTTTCATTTTTAAATAATGAATTAAGTAATTTTACAGATTTTTCGATATGTATTGTTAAATTGCTTTCACTAGATCACTATTTTATTTGTATTCACTATTGTATCAAACAAGAGCTAATAATTCTACACTTACCCCTAGAATAAATGAGTTTGAATCATTTTATCTCTTGACTTCTTGTTTATAGGGTTGATTGGTTTTAAATTATTTTTTTTTAGAAAATATTTGAATATGGTCATGACCCCCCTCTTGGATCCGCCATTGTGTGCAAGAGCAGTTGTTTAAATTATCGCTCTCTGGAATAAACAAATTGAAAAACTTTACATAAATTATTCCATCGATCTATTTGAAATTTAGCACACTTTAATTAACTCGTTAACTGCCACAATTTTAAGTAGTTAAATTATGCGGCATTATGTAAAAAACAATGTTATTAACTTTTATAAATTACTGCAAAATGAAGGGTTTTTTGCAACTATCTTGGTGAATTCTTGATATAATTTTAATTTAGAAACTCGGAAATTGAAGAACATTTTAATATCTACAATTGTTATTTATACCAATTTTCTCTAAACTGCATAAGAAATGTTTTATAGACAAAAAATGACTTTTTTACTTTTTAAGATTGTATAAAACAAAAACAAAGAAACATCAGTGTAGATATTCACAGATTGTTCATCAGCTACCCCTCATATATATATGTTTTAGAACCTACAAATATATGTTTAAGATTTTTATGTGAAATCAATGTATAGCCCATCTAGAAAGTATCCGGAAAAAATAAAGCAGAATTATAATTTTACGGTATTTATTTCTATCACTTGAATTATAAAATTTCAACAAATAATTCATCTCATTTACTTATACAACCTCCATTTAAATCTAAACACTTATCTAAACGTCCAGGTACACCCGAAACTAGGTCAAGGCCATAATTTTCGGTAATGGTGTTCCAGGCCTGCAAAACTGGCCGAATCAAACCTTCTTTATCTTGTGGCGCTGCTCGTTCCACTTCAATCTTCATCAGTCCCCATATGTTTTCAATGGGGCTGAGATCTGGAGATGCTGCTGGCCACGAAATTGTTGCCAATTCGTGTTCTTGCATCCAAGCTTGAGTATAAGCAGAAGTATGGCATCTTGCATTATCTTGCTGAAAACGCCACCCCTCTGGATATAAAACATGAGCCGTTTCAAGAAGAAAACCATTTAGGATGTCACAATATTTCGCACTATCAATTTGAACGGTAACATTATCTCTTGATAGAATTTTTAGATGATTTGCACTAAGCTGGAAACAACTTTCATCAGATATAAAGACATTATTAAAATTATCTTCTCGAAAACGTTGACATAAATCTATTCTTCGTTGCCTTTGCAGAGGTGTCATTGTGGGGATTTCTTTTGGATTCCTTGATATGTAGTCTTGCTTTTTCAGTGACATGCGGACAGTTTCTGGGCACACTTTTATTCTTCGTTGATTTCCAAATTTGTTTGCTAATTTTCGAAATCCTAGGCGCGGATTTTGTCGTCCTAAAACCACTAAAGCATTTAATTTGTTTTCGCGAATCTGACGCGGTCTACCCGAAACTGGTCTATGTCTCATACCTATGCCATTTTTATCCTCTTTATTGTCTCATTCCACCACTTTTCTGTTTTCTACCTGCGACATTATTTCACAAATCTTAAATCTGTTTAAAACAACAATATTTGACAGATGGTGTTGTCAAGCAATTTTGTCCATAACCTACTATCGGTACAACCTACTTCATGCATTACTTTGACTATATTAATATACAAAAAATCTTATGAACGATCAGAACTTTCAAAACTATTATTATTTCCAACACGATCAATTTCTATTACTAATTCTATTGACCTAAATGGAATACTGTTCAGTTCCCGTATGAATACATAAATTCGAAAAACAAAATGCTGGATATGTTATTTTTGATTTTTAATGAATTATGTAATGGCAGCAAAAAAATAACTGATTGGGTATATTACTTAATAATTTTGTATTAAAACAGAAATTTAATTGGAAGATTTACTATCTGTTTAAGTATGATTTGCAATAGAGACCAATCAAAAGAAATCTCAGCATAAAATAGGAAAGTTAACCATGGCAATGTAGATAAGTCCTAATGGAATAACTAACAATATAATTAATTACACAATAAAAATAAAATAACTACGGCAAGGAAACTTTGTGGTATAATACATCTCACATTTGCTCGAGATACAACAGTTGTTTATTCGTAGGGGCAACTTTAGAACAATCAGCGACCAATCTACAAAATGAAGTTGATGACCAAAAATTGACCAATAACTGACCTACAAAATTTAATGAAGACAAATCAACAAGGAAAATTTAATTTTTTGAATTCGATTGTTTATCAAATATCACAAAAAATTTAGTAAAAAATCCTTTATCTTTTTCTCTTCTTTTTGAGTAGACATGACTGTCTGTTTTTTAATGTGCCCCCAGTAAGTTGTCCTTCCATCGTTTTCGTGGTCTTCCTATTGATCGTTTTTCAATTAAGGAACCTATTGCCGTCTTTACTACTCTATTTGTTGTCATTCGGCTTATATGATCATTCCATTCTCCTCTTCTATTTCTTACCCAGTCCTTGATGTTTTCTACATTGCATCTACGTCGTTCAATTTGGCTCTGCCATCTATATGGATCGTAGTATAGTAAACACAATAAATAAACATCATCCGCTGAGATTATCAACATGGCCTTCGCCTGGAGGAAGATACAAGAACCAAATAGATTAATATTCTTGTCATTAAACGATGGAAGAGCTCAATAATCAACGTGAAGACAAAACCAGCTGCAGACTGTGTTTCCGACCACCAATAAGTTACACAGTAAAACAATCACAAATAAAAGACAAAAATTGATTCCAACACACACGGAAAAGTTTAGAGAAGCATTAGCAGAAGCTGACCTACCAGTGACTACCGGAGACCCTGACAAAACGAGGAAATACACAAAGAAATGGGTCACTGAAGCCATCAACAATACTAATCCCAAAGATAAAAGAGCTAGGAAAAATAATTGGATGACTTAAGAGATTCTCAATATTGTAGAAGAAAGACGAAAACTTAGTAACTAAAGGGAAACGATGGGGTTATTTCCAACGTTCCCTGAGAGCACCAAAACCCTCGTAGTGACCTGTCTTGATTTGTTACAGGATTTAAGCGTTGGTTGCTGATTCGTTTTTTTTACTCTTGTGGGGATGAAATTATACACTTACACCGTTTTATCTTCGCTTTATTGTACTTGCACAATACTTTACATATACACACCTTGCAACACTAAACTAACTTATATTATTATGCTCTTGTTGTGTGACACGGGTGTGAGAGAGAGAGAGAGAGAGAGACGAGGAGAGAGAATAACTTCTTTAGCGACTTCTTAACTTGAACTACTTAATTCGACTGACTTTAGTGACTTTATGCTTATATGTAATGTAATGTGACTACATTGGGCAAAGGGACAAAGGGTGAGCGGGTGTGTGGGAGGCGTCAACTACGCTGACGATTGTCTGGTTCTTCTTACTACTAACGGCTAACATGTGATATTCTGGAACAGAGGCGGCGTTAGGTTAAATTGGAAGAGTTAAAGAATTAGTTGGTTTTCCAACAGTAACGGTACATCAAATTCAAAACAAAAAGAAATAGAGATATGCATCATAAATACAACCAAACTTGTGCAGAAGGGACAAAAATTATTATATTAAAAACATAGGTGTACAACTAGAGGAACATGCTGTCCGACAAGAATCTAGAGAACTTTTCTGATCGTACGTATCTCTCTTGCGGACAAAAGTGAATAACGTCCTTTAATTTGACCCGGTCAAATGACTTTGTAAGGTCCACGAAACATAGATATGCCAGTTTGTTGTATTCTAATGATTTCTCTTGCACTTGCCTCATTATAAATATAGCGTCGGTTTCTTCCCTACCTAAAACCTTGTTGTTCTTCCGCTAGTGTTATAATTTCATTCAGTTTATCTGTTATCACTTGGTTATCAATTTTGAGTTTTATGTTTAATAAATTGTATATTTAATTTCTCTGTAATTTCTCTTTTTGAAGAGAGGTATTATATTAGGATACCCGACCTCCATTGAGGCATCAAACAGAATTCTATTTTGTTCTACTACTTTTTGGACTAGTTTTAGTAGTTGTTTGGTCAGATCCGAAAAAATCCTTTATAAAGGTGTATTTATAAAAGAAAAACCTTTCGGGCTAAATCACAGAATATTTTCGGAAAAAATATTCCACTTCAGAGCTGCTTCAAAGGCAACCACGTTTTTAAGCAACTAAATACATAGGTGAAAACCCTTTTTGCTGCTAATTTTATATGATTTTTAAAACGCAAACTCCCATGTGAGTTACTGGTCCGGAGACGTGTTGTCCATTCGGACCTCGAGCAACAACTTTTCAAAATTCCAGATTTTTATAAAAAGTAAGTAGATACGAATATCTATATGAAATGTTTTAGTGTGATCGGTTTTTTCTGCCAGTCAGTTTATTTAGCCAGTTTATTCTATCCTATTTTTATACACTACTTTTGCTGCTCTTCACTCGTAAAAAGATCAACTTTCATTTTAATAACCTGTATAACGAAATTAAGACAATCTTAACATTTCCATACTATAAAACCAGATATTAATCCATACATTTTCAATATACAAGAACGTATTCTTGGTCAATCATATCGTGCTGCACCTGGTATAACAGCTTCGTGTTTTTTCCACCTGCCACACCGTGTACACTGCAGGACATCCGGTTTTAAGTACACATGAATGAAATACGTAGTTACGAGTGCCACTGTACGTAATTTAAAATCAGTTATTGTCAACATTTTGTCGAGTTTTTACAAAGAAACGCTGCGAGCAATGACCCCCGAAGAAAAAACTTTTATTCATCATCATTATTATTTGTTGTTGCATTGGCATACAGTGTATGTACCGTGGGTATATGTAAATTAAAGAAAGGTTTATTTCGGAGGAAAAGACATTTGGTTAAAGACTATCTTAAAATCGCGTTTTCGAAAAATATGAAAGAGGACATACAATAAGGTCTATAGGCTGTAACACTTAAGAACTCGTTTCAATGGTTCTTCAAACTACACTGCTCGTTAAAAATTAACAGATATTGCTACTTTCCATTAAAAGAGATGGTATTTATTAGAAAAATACTATTATATCCGTACATTGTCGAAAGTTTAGTATGCTTTTTATATTATATAGAACAGAACGAATCCTTAGCATAAGATTTTATGGCGTAGAATGATGCTAAGAAGAAAAATCTAATTGCTGTAGATGCCTGTATGGCAATCAGTGTGAACATTTTATTAGATTACAAACTATAGCCTTCGTGTTAGTTAATCATTACAATATAAACGAAAATTGCAGCAACATAATTACTTGGAGAGAGGACAGTAACGAACACTAACAGCAACAAAAATGTTTCGGAATGAAATAAAACTAGAAGAACAAGGATGCTATACCTGCTTAGGACCAATACTATACTCTATCAGCTCGAAAAGCACCACTCGATATTTCAGCACTGAGAACTGATGCAATCCTATTTTCACACGTTTATCAATTTCTTCCACACTAGTTGTTTTTTTCACCTGTATTTTTTACACAGCTGTTTTATAATGAAAATATCATCTATCTGCGTTACATAAAACCAAACTGTGATCAATTTTGTGATCTTATCTGCCATTCTTGAAACTTACTCCTGGCACACTGATTATGTAATGTGGGCCAGAGCTTTATCGATTTTTTACTATCGTGTAGCTTGGCCGATGACACTTTTCACTTTTCTGCCCACATATCCCGCACTTTACATTTGACTGCCCCTTTCACGTCCGCACTAGTAAATGTTTCAGTATCCTCCGCACTATCACTAGTTGCAGCTTCTTTTGCAGCGTTGTCTGCTTCTTTATTTACTTTCCAGAAGAAGAATTCCAATAAGGGATGGTATCCAGAAGAATATCATATTTCTTCCATTCGGTTGAGCGGTATGTCCTTCTTGTTTTATCTTGGTGGCCAAAGGATTAGTTGGGTAGACATATTGTATTGACTGTACGGAACTTAGAGTCTGTGAGTAGCACATAATTGGTATTATTGGATGCGTTAACAGCAATGGTGGCCTGATATAGAGCCTATAGTTCAGCAGAGTAAATCGAGTACTCTAAAGGGAGTTTGTATTTATTTAGTACCTTCATTTGATTTAGATGCATATGTGTATATATGTGTATAATCCTTGTACTTGTAAAGAATATCATTGAAGGCGGATTTGATTAACTGTGTTTGTTGAATGTTTGTCGAAAGAAATGAGGCAGGTTATGCATCCAGGTTATTTGCCATGGAGGAATTGAGGACGATTGGGAGGGAAAGCATTCTGGAAACGTGTAGTTTAATTTATTTAAATAGCTTCTAATCCTTGCGTAGAAGGGTTTGGCCTTTCTTGGCTTATTTATGAAGAGATTTGGGAACTTTTCTGTAAAACAGTTTTGAATAGTAGGTTTTTTTAAGTTAGACCTGATTTTTGCGGCGTATGCTACACTTAAATAAAGTCTTCTAGGGGCGGTTCACCAACTACACAATAAATACTTTCAATTGGTGTTGTGCGAACAGCTCCAGCTATACGTAAATTGTGAAGACTGTCAAGTTTTTTAGCAGTGTCTTAGTGGCTGTAGAATACACAGTAGATCCATAATCAGCCAAACAACCAAGAAACGGGGAAACAGCGAGTGAAGTGAAAACATCTGCAAAACCGTGGAAATATCAAATTCCCAACAGGCATATAATTGGTCACACTAATCCCACTTTATGTGACAACTGTAATGTTCCACTCAGTGTTATAAGCATGTCCTTGTGTGTCCAAGATAGTAAAGTATCTCATGTATATGTTGTTGCGACTATGTTTGTAAAATAAAAAAAAATAGGCAAGATTTACTTAAACATTCAGTGAACACTATGCTGAGAAGATATTAAAGGATATTAAAGGGACACAGACTATCTATTAAAAAATTACTTGATTTTTGAAATATAGTGGATGTTACAATTTGGCCAATGGTGAAAGGGATGACGATTGAATGTATCAAGTCACTTCCGACTACATTGCCTGTCCCAACCTAGCATAAAGAAGGAGTTTTCATGGTAAGGCTATGCTATGAGTCTGATAAATCAACTCACAAAACTGACAAATTGCCTCGAAAAAGCATGGACCACAAGTTGACGACAAAGGCGAAAAAAGGTAAGGATTAAATGGAATACTAGCAGGGTAGCGACTATGAACAGTCAACATTGAGCAACAGATATCAAGAATTACCTGCTTAAAAAAGAGATAACAAAACCGTTTACATGTTTTTTTGTTTCCTCTAGTATCACCACACCATCCGCGTACGTCATGCACTGTTCCTTGCTATTTAATATGGTCCTGCTTGTACTCATATTTGATCTTCTTACGATTTGTTGTAATAATAGATTAAATAGATTTGTTGATAACGGATCCCCTTGTTTTAAACCTCCACTCACTGTAAACTTCCATAAAAAGCTTTCTTCCATTGTACTCAAATTATACTAACTAAGCCTTTTAAGATTTTCTGGTATTTCTAATGTTCTTATGGTCCCATTTAGCATCCTCTGGTTTATAGAGTCGTAAAGCCTCCTTGGTATTCTCCGAAAAGTTTGTTTTCATATTGCATTAACTTTTTCTAATAATTTTTGCATCTATTTTATGGAGTACTTCTAATAGTGCTACACCTAGAAAGATATGGTATAATATCGAACAGAATCAGAGATAACGTTGAAGAAAAGTACGTAATATGACTCATTAAAAGAAGAATTATTGGTCGTTAAAGCAAATTTTGCCATATATTTTTTTAATAATTGCTTCAAAGGCTATATAGAAGTCATTTTTTCTTAAATAACATTTTCCTTTAAATTTAAAGTTAGAATACCTGGTATTTCTTTGTGAAGAAACCGATACCTTTTTCGTAGTCGACATTTCCTAACGCTAAATATGTTTTAATTTCAATAAATTAACGCCCTGTAAGTAATTTCCCATTTAGAATATCGAACATGATGCGGAAATATTAGATTTCACCGGTAGGTGTCGAATGTCTTTGGGAACTAAAAGAATTAACGAGGTTGCCAAGTCTACAGTTTCGTGACCTCTTTCAACAGTTTGCTAGAAAATTGACTGAAGTGGGTGGTGGGTTTGGTTTCTTTGATATTGACTGATATGATACAGGGATGCTACTAGATACCATAACAAGTGAAACAATAGATCTGAAAAATGGCAATTCAAACGGAAATTGTAGCTTTTACAAAAATAAAAACATATTAAGAGATAAGAGATAAAAATAAAGCAGTCCAGTCTAAAATGCGCAATAGCATAGCTTTTATAACAGAATAGAAGATTACAACGGTCTTTATGCATGACTGTCAAAAGCAAAAATAATTATAAATATCGCTACCTTATAGTGTATAAACCCATACTAATGAATTCTTCAGAGCTCATTCTTGAAAGCCTATATACCACTACTAAAGTATTTTTTCAATTACAAATTTTTCTTCAAAAGTTTCAGAAAAACGTCAAAAAGACAGCACATTAAAACACTCCACAAAAACGCATTAAAACCTTTGTTTATGGTACAGGTGCAAGCACTCAACCATCTAGATAGAGTTGAGGCGACAGAGTCTTTTGAATCAATTTTTGATGAACATTGTATTGGTAGACCCCAAGATCGCCAGATCTAACACCACTTAACTTTTCCTTATGATTATTTAAAAAGTGTTATTTTTAAAACGAAACTACTTGTTTAGATTTTTTTCGACACCTAATGCTACACCTGCCGGTACAAAATGTTCGAGAAAGTGGAATTTTATTACTTATCTAAGTATACGGGTTAAAATTCAAACACTGATAATATTTTTTATTTATTTCATCGACACTGTCAACAGGTTTTTCCATTACCTTAACGCAGAGCAAAAAAAATCCAATACGCCTTTGAAGGCAATTAAAAATTGCGCCTTCCATTAAACATTCTTGAAGGAGTTGTCATCCCTATTAGGGTGTTAAAAAGATCATTGTGCGCTGTGCTTGTTTTTTCGTTGGTTATCGTCGTATTAACAAGATCATGAACTGTTTCTCGATCGACAGCTAGATGAAAGAATTCCTTGACCGTTCGACCCTGTCCATTGTCCTGTTCTTGACTATACACTGTCTATTACAAAAAGTGATAGACGGAAAGACGATACGTCATAGTATCTTTTTGTCGAAAGTATAGTCGAAAAGAAGACGTGATATCTACTCGACGAGAAGACGAATTTATAGTTGACAGACGAAAAGGAGACGAATTGACATGACAGATGAAAAGAAGCTGAATGGACATGACAGCGGCCCGAAAAGAAAACGAGAAGAAAGTTTTCTCGCTCACCTGTCGCACCTGCCAACGTGCCACACCTAAAAGTACATCAAAGGATGCCGTTTTTTCCACGATCCGAAAAATTTTCCAAGACTCAAGTGTCCCAACCTTTGATTACGCAGCTAGAAAAGTTGTTTTCTAGCTGCGATATAAGCGATAAATAAGCGATATCTAGGTCTTCTCATTATATGGCCGAAGTATTTTCACCAACAATATCATCACCCAACCCCACCCAAACCACCCCAACATCACCAAATCTCCCATTACAACTCAACATAACCCCCTCACTCAACATATATCATACCCCTTTCAAATCTCCATCTCCTTACCCCCCCCCCCATTCCCTCAACACCAAATAACCTCAAAAACAAAAATAAATACATCTCTTAATCTCCAACAACACCCCACTCTTACCCTCCCCTACCTCCCCAACCCTACCACAACCCTCCCATAATACCCCTCCTCCAACAACCATCCCCCATCCCTCCTCCTATCCCACCCTAAAAATATACCATCCCAAACACCCCACTCCTACTTCCCCCTATCCACCAAAACACCCCCACCCCTGCCCACCATCCCCCCCCCCACCCCTCCCCCCCTCCCCCACCCCCCCCCCACTCCCCCCCCCCCCCTCCCCCTCTCCTCCCCCCCCTCCTCCCCCCCCCCCCCCCCCTCCCCCCCCCCCCCCCCCCTCCTCCCCCCCACCCCCCCCCCCCCCCTCCTCCCCCCCTCCCCCCCCATCCACAATCCTCAACCATATTAAAACCACACCCCCTACACATAAATACCCTCCCACCCCCTCACCCAATTTTTTAAAAATCTAATCTCCCTTCCACTACCACACATACTTATTTCACCCCTTACTTCCCTTAAATCACATATCCACCCAACCCATCAATCTATCTTATTAACCCCCCCCCCCCCCCCCCCCCCCCCCCCCCCCCCCCCCCGACTACTAATAACCACAAATTCCCTAATCCCCCTTCACAACAATAAACAAACTTCAAATTAGGAAACAGTCAAAACACCAAACAACCCAATAAACACACAAATATTTTTTTTTCCCTAGTAGTCAGTAAACATTCACCGACTACGTATAATACGTCTTCTCATCCATCCCAGAGATCCTTTTCTAGTCTTTTTATTTATCCCTTCACACGGAATGGGATCCTGTTTTGCATTGGGGTGGGTACTAATTTACTGGAAATAGCGGAGAGAGAACATAGCAAGGGTCGAGGAGAAGGTGGTTGTTCGTCCACTCCTGGTAATGGGCTTTCTTTTGCCGTATCGGTTGCCAGTCGATAGAATATCGCAAAATAAACGATTCCTTTCAGAATTATTTGGCACAGAGTTTAGCTGTGGCTAGCTCCTCTCGTAGTACAAGTATAATTATGCAAGGAAATTGGGACACCATAGAAAACCAAGCTTCGCATGTCCTTTGCGCAGTCAATGCGCAAAGAACGTCGACTCTCAATGACGCTCTTGTTGAGGGCGCCCACTTTTTGAATGTAGGTGGTGCTTGGCAAGTGAGTGCCTTCTGAGAATTTAGGTGTTTCGGGGATGGATGTAACGAAGATTATTATCGAGTTTGGATGAATCTTTGATTTATGGCATATTTATTCTTCGACGTCAATATAGCGTGACCGTACTGGCCATGTCGTTACTTTTTTTAGGGAAGACGCTGAAAAGTATCATTGTTATGAATTGAATCAACAACTTCCTTCCTGAAGTAAGTTTATATTTTGGTAGTACGTAGCTTGGTAGAGCATGCGAAGGGTTTGTGTTGTTTTCGCTTTGGCAACATATCCAGCAATATTTCAGACGCAAAGAGATAGCAGTCTTAGACTTAGGAAACTTACAATGCAATTTTCCTCTTAATCTGGATACCTTTCGATACTGCTTCAGCAAGAATTAGATCTAAAAATAATTAGAAAACCTCAGATTAAACCTCAATTAAGCCGCAATCTCAGAATTAAAGGTGAATACACCGAATACGTGACAATAATGCTGTAGTGAGGCAACGATGCATTTTGTCTCCTCTAATCTTCAATCTATTCTTCTTTTTATTGTGCCGTCTTCAAACAAAGGTTGACGATCACTTTTTTAAACGCTTCCCTGCCTTTTGCAACGTAAAATATCTGTTCTACACCGAAGTTAGCCCAATCTCTGATATTCCTCGGCCAAAATTTCTACTTTCTTCCCAAACTTTTTCTTCGCTCTACTCTTCCTTGTATGTGGCCAGATACGATGTTTTCCTTATTTTAATTTTGTTCATAACCTCTCTGCCATGTCCAACTCGTCTTAACACTTCTTCGTTTGAGACTTTTGCAGTCCAAGAAATTTTTAGAATACGTCAAGATTCTACCCCATATAGCAGTTGTGCCTTCAATCTATACTGAAAGAATATTTAGCGAAGGTTAGCATGAAATTGAAAAAGGCATTCTACTAAACGGTACCGGTTAAACAATTTTAGATATGCAGATAGCACCATGGTATTTGCGGACAATCTAGAAAACCTTCTTCTTCTAGTTCCATGACCGTTATCGATCGTTGGATATCATGTTAGCTACTATATTCGCTATCGTGACTTTATTGACAGCAGCTCTAAATAACGATGTAGTTGATTTTCCATACCATTGCCTTAGATTTTTCAGCCATGATGTTCTTCTTCTACCAGGACCACGATTACCTTGGATCTTTCCCTGAATGATCAGATGTAAAAGATCATATTTTTCAGGGCCATATCATATTCTCATAATATGACCGAAGTATTCCAGCTTGCGTTTCTTTATTATATTGACCAGTTGTGTTGTTTGGTTCAGCCGTCTAAGCACCTCCTCATTTCTAACTCTGTCGACCCAGCTTATTTTCAGTAGTCATCTGTATACCCACATCTCAAAGGCTGTCAAGCGTTTAAGCATAGCCTCAGTTAGGGTCCACGCTTCTACTCCATACAGCAGGACAGGAAAGATGTAGCAAGATATCATACGAACTCTAAGGTCAATGCTAAGATCATGACTGCAAAGTACGTTTCTCATTTTTACAAAGGCAGCTCGGGCTTGTTCTATTCGGCTTTTAATTTCTGCGGTTGGATCCCAGCTCTCATTGATATTACTGCCGAGATACACGAGTTTCTCTACTGTGTCCAGTGTGGCATCTCCGACTTTTATACCGTCATCATGTATATAATTTTGTTTGCTAACTATCATATATTTAGTTTTCTTAAAGTTGAGTTTTAATTCATACTGATCACAAGTCTGTTTTATTTTGTTCATTACATTTTGAAGGTCTTCTCCGCAATTGGTAAGGACTAAGGTATCGTCGGCATATCTAATATTGTTGACGGTTACTCCATTCACAATAATACCTTCGGTTGTCTCCATTAAGGCTTCCTTAAATATTTCCTCCGAATATAAGTTAAAAAGTAAAGGCGACAATATACAGCCTTGTCTCACTCCTCTTTTTATATTTATTTCATCCGACAGTTCTTGTTCAACCTTTATTCTTGCCACTTGATGCCAGTATAGATTTGTAATTATTCGTAGATCTTTATCGTCCAATCCAGCTCTTTCCAATATTTCTAGCATTTTGTTATGTCGGAAAACCTAGAATTCCTTATGAACAAACCCATGTATTACAGTTAACAATATGGACTGAATAAAAAGGTACAGAAGATCAATCTCGTGATAATTACCCAGAAAAAGATTACAGAAGGTTAACTCTACGTCAACCAAACTCTACGCTAAAGAACCTCAGAACCTGGTTCAACAAAACATCTGTGCAGCTTTTCCAGATTGCTGCAGACATTACTATGATAATCGCCAACATTTGTCACGGATAGGCACAGCTAGAAGAAAAGCTTCAGCAAATTTGGACTTTTAAGTCTGGAAGACTCGTACGAAATTAAAATATATCCTTGTGGAGTGCCCAAATAATAATTTTGAAAGACTCGTTTAAATATACTTTCCAGTGACTACGCCACCCTAAGAAAAGATGGTATCTGGGAAGTATATTTTCCTGGAAGCTCTGCAAAGGGCTTTGACCGTCTAATTCAAAAGATTCTCTGCTATATATTCATATATTGATGGATTTTTGCAATTTGGATGGCTAGTTTTTAGCGCGAGGTAGCTAATTCTTACATTAGTTAAATGAAAACCCAATTTGATTAGTCAAACAAAGTCACAAAGTCTAGTGAGTCGCTAGAAGGGAAGCTGAGCCCAGGCAGGGGACTCTCAGAGTGTAGATTACCCTATGTGAAAGCCCGAGGAAGACTGCATTGACTGACATTATCGCATTGTCTCGATGATCTTTATTTATGGTTGTATATTCTCTCGTTTGTGTTTTGTTGTCCTGTTTTAGGTTTCTTCACCTCTTCAGGACGAGGTTTATTTTTCTTTGATGGGTTGGCTTTTTCGTTGTATTGGTTCTACTGGTGGGTCGCTTCGTATGTGTGTCTTCGGGAAGAGGCTCCTGGACAATCAGAGGAGAAAGGGTTGTTGAGCTAAAACGGTCCTTTTCAGAATTTTATTAGTGAAAATATGGTTATAAATTGACTGAATTTACTATGTCATAAGTTAATTTAATTGGTAAATGTATATTGTGACTCACGTGATGGCAGTTGTTGCTGTATCCTCTGCAATAGACAGGTATCATTGTGCAATGGGATCGGGAAACCATAGAAAACCTATCCCTCCCTGTCTAGACAAGCTCGAAGTGAGCATTTATTGGTTGTTACGGCGGTAAAAGAGAGAAGTTGCCTCCAGAATGTCAATGTATGCATCAGGTAGTTCCTTGCTGGCAAGGGCCAGTAGTTTAGTGGGTAGGAAAAGGAGTTTGGGTTTAGGTCGTTTTTTGAATACGTTACCGATGGATGAGCAGGTAGTTTTCAAGCTATTTTGGGATCTGAAGTTTTGGCCACGGATCGTTTTGATTGTTTAACTCCTGCTCAGAGAGGAGAGCCTCTCATTGATAGGCTGGATGTTCCACACTTAATGAATAAGGACCAAGAGGTAGTCCTGTCGTTCGTTGTTTACTCTACTCTGACTGACACGAAAATGACCCATATTTATACACGTTCATGAGTGTCCATTTGATTATTCCCAGATCAACAGACCAATAGAACTGTTTCGAAGAGGAGCGATGCGCATCATCGTGCGTATTAGTCCCCAACTAAGAGATCGTGATGACAACTGTAAGTATGATAATAACTCAAAATTTTTAAGAAAACTTTATATTATTGTCTCAGATCTAATTAGATTATCTTGAAATTAATGTAGATACTAAATTCATCTGTTAATAACCACTATGGTTGATGCGGTAAATTTTCTTCATCTTCTTTCAGTGCCTATTCGTTCCGAATATTGGCAATCATTCTGGCTATAATTATTTTATTGACTGATGCTTTAAATAGATTCGTTGTTGTTGTGGAAAACCATTTCCTCAGGTTCTTCAACCATGATATTCTCCTTCTCCCAATTCCTCGCTTTCCGAATACTTTACCCTGTAGGATTACCTTCAGTAATCTGTATTTAGTGCTGTTTCTCATTATATGTCCGAGATATTCCAACTTTCTCCTTTTAATGGTATACATCACCTCTCTTTCTTTGCCCACTCTTCGTAATACGGTCTCGTTGGTTATCTTGTCTGTCCATGATATCCTTAGAATTCGCCTGTATAGCGACATCTCGAAGGCTTCAAGTTTTTTCTCCATTGCTTCAGTTAGTGTCCAGGATTCAACTCCGTAATACAATATTGAGAAGATATAACATCGTAGGAGCCTTACTTTTATCTCCAGATTAAGATTGTGGCTTTTAAAGAGTTTGGCCATGTTATTGAATGCACTCCTAGCCTTCTCTATTCTACATTTTATTTCCTGTGAGTGATCCCATTGTTCATTTACTGTTGTTCCAAGATAGTTATACTGTTTTACTCAGTCCACTGGTGTATTATTGATAAGTAGTTGAGCGTCTCTAACTTTATTTTTGCTGATGATCATAAATTTAGTTTTTGTTATATTTACTTGAAGTCCAAATCTTTCACTTACTTCATTTACTTTGTTTATTAGTTGCTGTAAACCGTTCAAACTGTCTTCAAAAATAACGGTGTCGTCTGCATAACGAATGTTGTTTAGGCGTTCTCCATTTAGAAGTATTCCATGTTCGCATTTTTCCAAGGCTTCACTAAATATTTCCTCTGAATATAGATTAAATAATATAGGTGAAAGTATACAACCTTGTCTAACGCCTCGTAGAATCTGGATCATTTCCGTTGATTCACCTCCAAAATTCGTTCTTATTGTGGCTGATTGGTTCCAGTATAAATTTTGTATTATACGCCGATCTTTATCATCCATTTGGGCTTTTGTTAGAATATCCATCATTTTTTGGTGTTGAACTGTATCAAATGCTTTTTGGTAGTCCACAAAGCAGGTGTAAATATCGCAAGTCATATCTCTGCATCTTTGAAATAATACTTGTAGACTAAACAGTGCATCTCTTGTACCTACGCCTTTCATGAATCCAAACTGTGTGTCTTGTATTCTCTCTTCGCATAGCTTGTATATTCTACGATGTATAATTTTAAGAAAAAGTTTTAATGTATGGCTCATTAGACTTATTAGCCTATATTCTCCGCACTTTTTTGCTCCCTGTTTCTTTGGTAAGGTAATAAATTCTGAAAGTAGCCAATCTTTTGGGATATTGCGTGTGTCATAGATATTATTGAAGATTTTACATAGTACTCTTAAAGATTCATCATCGGTAAATTTTAAAAATTAAAATACTAATTATAAATATAATATGTAAATGCAAGTTATGGTTTGCATGACAAATCAATGAGATAAATGCATTCACTGCGGTTTAAAGATATCTATTTTTGGATAAAAACTAATCTAACTTCCACAACTATAGTATCTGATATAATGATAATAGTTTAGTCACAAAAGGAAATAAAATATCTATTACTCACCATCCTCACATTCTTGGAAAAGCTTGAGATACAGTATTTTTTTCGTCTTCGAATTTTGACGGTTTTCCAGTTTTTTGAGAATATTCTGAAATAAAAAAGTAATAGATCAGCAAAAAGGAAATATATACATCAACCGCTTATTAATTATGATTATTCAGATTGTGGAAACTCATTAAAAAAATACATTAACATCTTACATAATCTATTAACATCTTTATCAACGTCTGTTTTGCTTTGTAATTCTTAGAAGGCATAGATTAAGGCAAAATCTGAATTTGGTTTCGAAAATTAGTTTACGGATTCTAATATCAGATGTCGCTATTTGCGTCTATACAAAGCCATGTTAGAATTGCTTCTTAAGACAGAACAGATTTATTTTCACGTTCAGAACGCCTGTAAATAGCTGTTCTAATGAGCCCTATTAGGGCGAAATACGTATAAACAGATACACAGTTTAGTCAGGTCGTGGAGTTTAGGGGTCTACATTGTAAAAATGACATGCAAACTATCCTCCATGCTATGGCATGCTGGACGAGCCATACAGTCTGTAGTCGACACCCCGAGGTATGAGCGGGAATACAAAATGTACCAATACTCATACGCTTATGAAACGTACCTGGCGGATCATAAGGGCCTTCACATTTTGCTCTTTTTCAACTTGTCTTGAGTGAAATGTCTTTAATCTTTCCTATCGGCCTCTCTTGGCAAACTATTGTTTTTCCGACCCCGAGTGGCTATTAGGGTAATCCGAGGGCGGACGGGGTCACTATAATTCTGTCTACTACACTCTACTACTCTTCTCTCGACTAAGGGAGTAAACCCTAACAGAAAATCCTGGTCCTCCTGGTAGGGGGTTGGGACGTAGAGCCTGCTCCTCTACACTCGTGAAAAACTTACTGCAAAAAATTCTAAAATCCAGCCTCGGAATATGGACGGGAAAAAACGAAAACGACGTAGCAAACGAACAAGGACTTTGAATATAAATACATGGAATATCCAAGGGTGGAGAACCAAGTCAGACGAAGTCATGGCAGAAGTAAAGAAAATAAAATCAGATATCACGGTTCTTACCGAAACAAAGAAAAAAGGCCAAGGTAGTGAAGACATAGGAGGTTTTATACATATTTATAGTGGAGTAGAGAAAGACAAAAGAGCACAAGCAGGTGTATCAATATTGATTAAAATAGACTTAAAAGGAAACCTGAAAAGCTGGGAGCAGATCAATGAGAGAATTATTAGAGTATCTATTACGTGGAAAGGGCACGACCTCGAGATCATTGGAATATATGCTCCGTCAGAAAATGCATCAAAAGCAGCTAAGCAAATATTCTACGAAACTTTATCGGAACTCATTGAAAATATAAATAGCCGCAAAGAAATTGTGCTGTTGGGAGATTTTAACGCTTGGACAGGAACAAAAATAAATGACAAAGTCGTAGGAAAATATGGTGACGCTAAAACAAATGAAAATGGGGAACACTTAATCGAATTCTGTGAACAGCACTCTCTGAAAATCCTAAACGGATTCTACCAACATAAAAACATACATAAGTACACCTGGGTTCAACCAACGAGAAACACAAAGTCAATTATAGATTATGTCATCACAAAACAAGAAACACACATACAAGTTGAAGACATAAGAGTACTAAGAGGACCGGAGTGCGGAACTGACCACTATATGGTAAGATCAAAATGTTACCTACAGTATCGACCTCGGCTACTACATCAAAATGACAACCAACTAGCTCAATCAAAACCCCTGGAATCGAATCTACCTAAATACAATATTGATGCACTGCAAAACGACTCGACATCATTCTTATATAAGCTGCGACTTAGCCTAAAATTGGCAAACCTGATCTACTCCTCAGCCCAGAATACCTATAAAGAGATAATCAATAAAATCAATGAAGCAGCTTACGAAGCGCTCGGCACAATCCAAAAGAACAAAAAGAATACTCCATTGTGGTGGACAAATGACATCGCCAATGCAGTACACAACAAGAAACAAGCATATCAAAAGTGGCTGCAAACAAATGATCCAGATGATAGACGAACATATGCAAGATTAAACAGAGAAGTAAAAAACTTAGTAACTAAAGCAAAAAATATTTCCTGGGAAAGTAAATGCGAAGAACTCAACAAATATATAGGGTCAAAAAGATCAAGAGAAGCATGGAAAACGGTAAAAAATCTGAGAACAAACAGAAAAGAAACGAGTAGAATAGATTTAATAGAAGAAAAATGTTGGATCGAACACTACTCACAACTTTTAACTGAAACAAGACCTCAATTCACGAACATCAGTACAACAACATATGAACTGGAATTCAGTGAAGACGATGAAATAACAGTACAGGAAGTCGAGAATGCAATACGAACTCTAAAAAATGGGAAGTCATGCGGACCACAAGGTATACCAAATGAATTATTAAAACATAGCCCACAAGTATTACGGGAATTACTGGTATCTCTACAAAAATATGACGGCAAACATTAAAACTGGAAATAGATTAACTAGAGAAATTCCTATTAGTAAGGGCCTAAAGCAAGGCGCTGCATAGCACCTACACTCTTCAAAATATATCTAAATGAGGCACTCTCACTGTGGAGAAGAAAGTGCTGCAATATGGGCATCCCAATCGGAGATGATAGATTGTACACGATACATTTCGCTGATGACCAAGCCATTCTAGCTGAAGACGAGAGTGATATAAGCTAAATGCTTAGAAAACTGGAAGATGAGTACACCAAATGGGGCCTCACAATTAATATACAAAAAACTGAGTACCTAGTTGTAGGAGAACAACCAGAAAGCCTACAAATAGAAATAGGAACTATAAAACCAACAGACAATTTTAAGTACTTGGGAGTCCAAATAACATCAAAAGCAGGAAGTAGCGAAGAAATACATTCCAGGATTGGCCAAGCAAGATCAGCCACCAGACAGCTACACGGACTATTATGGAATAAAAAAATAACAAAAGAAAATAAAAGAAGAAGTTATAAAACAATAATAGAAAGTATTGGACTGTATGGCGCCGAACTCTGGGAAATAAACCAAAGAAACAAATCAAAAATTAAGGCCATGGAAATGAACTACTGGAGCCGATGTTGCCAGCTCACTAGACTAGATAGGGTGAGAAACGAAGATATTCGGAGAGAAATGGAAATCGATCTTGACATAATAGACACAATCGAAGCCAAAAGACTTAACTGGTATGGACACCTTCAGAGAATGCCGGAAAATAGATGGCCAAAAAAAATAGAAGAATGGACTCCGCCAACTAGAAGAAAAACGAGGTAGACCAAGACGATCCTGGAGAGACGATGTCGACGATGTAATGACCGCCAGAGATCTAACAACTGAAGATTGCTTCGACAGAAAACGCTGGAAATTAGGATGCGAGAAGCGGCGCCAGCTGTAGAAGACTCGCCTGTTATATATTATATACAGATACACAGATGCATTGTACGTGAAATCAAATCTTGACTGTATTTTTCTTTTTATTCGGATATACTCTGTATGAGTACAAGAAACCAATTCGCTAAGGATTTTTGCTCAGTTAAGGAGATATGTCGTGGAATGCAAATTTTAGATTCCCCATTTCTCTATTAACATCTTTATCAACGTCTGTTTTGCCTGGTAATTCTTAGAAGGCATAGATTAAAGCAAAATCTGAATTTGGTTTCGAAAATTAGTTTACGAATTCTAATATTAGATGTCGCTATTTGCGCCTATACGAAGCCATGTTAGAGTTGCTTCTTAAGACAGAAAAGATTTATTTTCACGTTCAGAACGCCTGTGAATAGCTGTTCTGATGAGCCCTATTAGGGCGAAATACGTATAAGCAGATACACAGATGTGTATCTGCTTATACGTATTGACTGCTTATACGTATGACAAATCTTGACTGTCTTTTTCTATTTAAAAAAATACACTTTAAACCTCTTGATTTTGTAAAAGCTTGTACAGTATAAAATAGTTTGATCACACCTTCACCTTCCTCTAATAACTAAATTGGGGTATCATTCAATCTGTCTTGTTTTGTTAAATCGTATTCCCAGATAACACAGGTTTACAAAAAAATATTTTTTAAAATTGTTTGGAATTTCATAACTGATTTTTATGTATTTTTCAGCGCTGATTGCAAAAATGCAATCCATTTTTTTCTATCACGTAAGGTTTTCTCACAAAAAAGGAATTACTTTTTGGTATAATAACAAAATTTTAGCAATTTTTCAAATTTTTTCTTAAGTTAAAGGATTTTATTTCATGTATAATACATGTTATAAACTACATATCTAGTACACTTACATTTCTCTTTAAGCTCATAAGTCCTTATAGTAACGCTTTTGCTTTCCGTCGAAGCTTCTTTTATTGCTTTTCCGGCTGTGTACTCGTTGAGGGTCATCTCGTTTTAGCATCCAGCAGTAGTCCGCTATCATGTTGACGTTCCATCTTCCTTGATACCTTCTTTCCATTTCCTTGATATCTTGGTGGAATCTTTCACCCTGCTCTTCACTTACATCACCAAGGTTTGCAGGGAAGTAGTCTAGATGTGAATGGAGGAAATGAACTTTAATGCTCATGTTACATCCCAGCTTCTTAAAGTTGTCGAGCATGTCTGCGACGATTGTCTTGTAGTTAGGATCTTTTTTGTTTCCTAGGAAACCGGTAACAACTAGTTTAAAAGATGTCCATGCTGCTTTTTCGTTTGTTTCCATTTTGTCCATAAAATTGGGATCTCTCATCAGTTTTCTAATGTCTGGTCCGACAAAGACTCCTTCCTTTAGTTTTGCCTCGGATAAACCAGGAAACTGTCCACAAAGATACTTGAAACACTCCCCTTCTTTTGGCAACGCCTTTACAAATTGTTTCATTAACCCCAACTTAATGTGGAGTGGTGGTAGTAATACCTTTTTGGGATCCACAAGGCTTTTCCTCTCAACATTTTTAACCCCCACCTGTAAGGTTTTTCTCAAGGGCCAACTTTTAATGTAGTGTTGCTTTCTGTCTCTACTGTCCCATTCACAGAGAAAGCAAGGGAACTTTGTATAACCACTTTGTTGACCAAGCAGCATTGAGATCACTTTCAAATCACCACATAGTGTCCATTTATGGTCTGAATAGCAGAGTTTGTTTAAAACCAGTTCGAGGTTTTCATAACATTCTTTCAAGTGAACAGAATGTCCAACTGGCATAGAAGCATACTTATTGCCATTGTGTAGAAGCACTGCTTTAAGGCTTCTTTTTGAAGAATCTATAAAAAGTCTCCACTCATCAGGAGCATATTCTATTTTGAAACGTGCCATAAGTCCAGGAACATCACTGCAAAACACCAAGTCACCTTCTTGAGAGAAAAAAGATACAAACTTCTTTTCCCTGGAACGATACCAAGAAAAGGACGTACCCGGAGCCAACATATTTTTATCTTTTAATCTAGACCCTAAAAGTTCTGCCGAGTCTTTAGGAAGACCTAGGTCTCTAACTAAATCATTCAGTTCAGATTGTGAGAATGGAACGGGATCGGTTGTGCCAGGATCGTAGCCATCACTGTCTTCTTCACTTTCACCTAGCTGAGCCAATGGCTCGTGGTCATCTAAAATACCATCCAAAGAAACTGGAGGAGAGGGTATTGGTACTTCAGGTCCATGAGGAACAGGGCGAATGGCTGATTTGATGTTAGGGTAAGAAATATCCTTTTTGTTTTTCAAATTGAAACCTTGAACATTGCAAGAACAAAAATAGCAGTCATCACTATGGTTTTTGGGCTCCCTCCAAACCATTGGTATTCCAAAACGAAATGACTGCTTTTTACCTTGAAACCATTGTCTCAGTTCTTCAACACACACTGAACAAACTTTGTGTGGGGCCCAAGACTTGTCTTGATCACCCAACTTTATACCAAAATAGGCAAAATATACCTTTTCAACAAAATCGGAAATGTTTCTTTGTTGCTTTTTAACTGTATAGTTACCACAAATGTAGCAGAAGCAATCTGGTGAGTTGATACATCCTCTGGTAGCCATTTTTCATAAAACAACTTCACACCACAAGAAAACAATCTGTTTAGGCTGATGCCTTGAATTTATGTTCTTTGTAGTTCGATAAAAAATCACTGAAAGTTATTTGATTCACACTTTATTGCCAACTATCCGTGTGTCACGAGATATCATTTAATACTACTCTCACAATCACTACTACAAATCACTAGTAACCACAGCACGTGAACAGCACAGAGTGAAGAGATACTGTGAACTGAAGAACAGGTAGCAGAAGCTCACTGCTTGGTGATGGAGAGGGGGATGGGCACTGTGGCAGACAGGCACTGACATAAAAGATGCTCAGTGAGTCAGTAAGTGGATGGCGAGGGAGGGGAGGCAATGGACAAGTACCGACATGAAAATAATGCTGGTTTCTCCTAATCAACTCTTTATTTTACATACAACTTGTATAGTAAAAAAACAGCTAAGTAACTGAAAATACCTTAAAGTATTTTTTATACTTATTAAAAGTACTATGGGCTTAATAAACAGTTCATAAAGATCCAAAAAACAAAAATTCAAACTCACTAGAGTACGGAACTATGTATAAAAATATCGAAAAAAAGCTAAAAATAGACAAGCAGTTTGTGGAATAACTGTACGTGATGGAATGTTTTTACTATTTTCCCCAAAATTAGCGTTGAAAATACTATAAAAATCACTTATTCAATTTTAAACAATTTTTTATGTCGCAGACCTGTGTAATTTGTGATCCATGCCTATGTTTTTCCTTCTCAAGATCTAAGTTCGTTAAGTGATTTTGCAGATGGGACCCATAGTATCGAGTAATCTTTAGCGTCTTGTATGAAGCATTCAGGAGTTTCAGATGATGTGAGTGTTTCGGAGAAAGCTATTTTGCTCTGTATTTGCAGTGTTTGTTTTGCGCTCATTTGTGATGTGATCAATGATTTATTCGTTTCTGCACTTGGTTTATTTACATTTGCGTCTTTATTTGTGTGTTGTTTAGATTGAGTGTCCTCTACAAAATAAGTTGGTTCTAAATGGATTTCTGCTGAGTGTAGTACGTCAGCTATAATGTCTGTCATTCACTGCTCCATAGATTCGCCTTAGTACTTTTCTTTCGAAGCATCCTAACATGTTTTCATTTTTGTGGGCACTTTATTTTCTGTATACAGAACTTTTGTAGCTTCTATAAGTTCCGCCTGTATATCTAATTTGTACATTGCCTCCCATAGTTCTGACCTTGGTACAGAGTCATACGCCTGGTTTTTTCACTACTATCTATATTTCTAAATTTTGATTCTTTTAAGTTCCTTTTTGTGGTATTAAGTGCTATTACCGAACAGCTATTACTTGTGTAAAATAGATCGTATTCTTACATGTTCATATAAACAATCGGAGCAGAAAATTACATAACCATTAACAGCGGACAAACACGGGGAATTATTACAACTCGCATACTGGAGCACAGGAAATCGATAAAACCTTTCAAAACTATATTAATTTGTGACCGAAGTCATTACGAAATCATTAAATTTAATTTATTGAATTAATTCACAAATAATGCTGTCAAAATTACAACAAACTAACTACGAAACTCGATTTATTAACTACAGAAAAAATAACTGTTTAAAATTCAGGTAATTACTGACAAAAGCCGGGGACCCACCCAGTCATATTTTAATTTAAAATTAAAAATCATAATAATATACATGTCTTTATCAACGCTTCGTATAATCAAGCAGTTAAAATTAAAATAAAAAATAACTAAGAACGACGAAATATGAACCCAGATATGAATAAATATTGATGTAGGTATGTATCTTCGAGAGTATCAAGAAGTAATGGTGCACTTGAAACATTTAAATCCAAAATATAATAGCATCAATGGTTTTGGGATAGACCACTAAATGAATAAATTACCATAAATAAATTTATTTCTTCGGCGTATAGTACAACTGTAAGGGGAATGTACACCAATTATAAATTGCAAACTCTTAAGAATAAAACATACATTATAAGAAAATAACGCTAAAAAGTTACTTTTTGACAAACAGTTGAGTTGGAAAGAACATATCAATAATCTAACATGTAAATGTAACAGAAGATTAAATTTACTAAAAATTTTAGAACACAAGAATGTTTAGACAGGAGTACATTGTTAATTATATACAGAATTATTATATGATCACAGCTAGACTACGCGGCTATAGCTTACGACTCAGCATCGAAATCAGTACTTAAAAAGCTCGACACTATTCACAACACAGCACTCAGAATGTCTGGGAGCCTTTTGTACAACACCGACTGAAAGTTTACTTTGCGAAGCAAATGAATTAGTCTAACGTATGCAACAAAAATTAAGGAAAATGCAAAAAATCCTGTCTATAGAAATACGTTTACTGATAATTACTCAAACCTCAATTCAAATCACCGTTCTGTTAAACCTTTCTATAAAAGAATAAAAGACCATTTGCATCTGTTTGATATTGTCATACCTGAATGTCTTCCATACACGTATGACCATAATTCACCTTGGATTCAAAACATACCATCATATAACTTTGAACTTTGATCATTTGATAAAAACTCCACTAATCATGACTTAATTATTTCCCGTTTTAGAAAAATCCTTAGTTGTTATAAAAAATCATAACCCAGATATACAATGATGGTTCAAAATCATCCTAAGGTGTCGGAGCGTCTGTAGTAACTCCAGAGAAGGTCCTTAAATTCAAACTATCTAATGTTAGTACTATCTATACAGCTAAACTGTATGCTCTCTATCGTGCCATAGAACTAATCCATCTGACAATAAACTGCAAATATATTATCTTAACAGACTCACTTAGTGCCATACAAAGCATCCGACAATTGTACCCCGCTTTAAAAAAAAAATTAAAACGGTTCTTCTTCAGGCTTATATCAATCATAATAAGATCAATTTCTTCTGGATCCCGTCCCATATAGGAATAAAAGGCAATGAAACTGCTAACCATAGTGCGAAAGAAGCGATAGTGAGTGACGTTTCCGAAATCGTAAACACATCGGTATCAACGGATATAAAAGCTTATATAAAAAAATCAATCTTAAGTGCGTGGAAAAATAAATGGAAAGTGTCGAATTCAAAATTAAGACGCAAGTGAAACCCAGCATTAGAGACATGGAATAGTGTTACCTACGTCAAGAAGTCCAAGAAATAATAATAATAAGAAACTCGCTTCAGAACTCGGACATACTAGGTTAAAGCATGATTACCTAATTAAAAAGTGCGAACCGCCGCGATGTGAAACGTGTAATACAACACTAACAATAATGTACATACCATGTGAATATCCCCTCTACAATCAACAACGAAGTAACAACAAGATACCAGGAACACTTCTAGAAGCTCTAGGTGCAGATTGTAACTTTAACAGTACTCTGAATTTCTTGAAAGACATTAATAAGTATCACAATATTTAATAAACCAAATTGTAATCCAGTTGCAGTAATTGTACCTAATGTAATCCACTAATTTTTCGCTAATGGCCATTTTATATTATCTTGTATCCATGTATTATCTTTGATAACTATAAGTAATTTAAAGGGTTTTTACCCATGTATTTTTGGTGTGGCTCAGGCATTTTAACCAAGTAAGTATAGCCATTTTGTTTTTTTAACCATAGTCAAAATTTCATAATCACGTTTGTTATAACTAAATGGTTTTTACTTATTTTAGGCAGATTTTAAACCTGATGATGGACTGTTTAGTCCGAAAACGTTTGGTTTTTTTGATGTAGCCCTTTTAAGAGTTTTTAAATAAATATACCCACTTACAAAGACTAACCTCTTTTTTTGTGATACGTGGTATCCAGCCAGCTACAGGAATTGTTTTTCCTTGTGGATTTTTTTAATGGCCATTTGGTCGATGCGATTTTCTAAATAAAAAAAAATAACGCTAAAATATTTATTGAGAATACGTATCCAGGTTATTGAATCAGGTGTTGCTTTAAGGAAATAGTTCCGAAATCCTTTAAAGCGACAATTTGAAAACGGGATGTTACTCTATTTTGCTAAGCTGCCAACACGTCTACCTTATGCGGATTATATTTAATGTTTTCCATATCTTACGATTCAAATCAAAACCTGAGAATAGTTTATAAGGATGAATAATGCTATGCTAACACAAAATCATGGCTATTCTGACCTTAGATGCTGCCGCTCTGAATAGTTCGATTGATCTGTATCCGTACCGTTCCCTCAAGTTACGCAACTAAGAGATTCTTCTCCTACCTACACTTATGTTGCCCTGGATTTTCCTTGTATAATTAATTGAAGTATGTTATATCTTTCATTACGCATAACATGCCCCAGGTATTGCAGCTTTCGTGTCTTGATGGTTTCCAATACTTCCATTCTTTTTTTTGACTCTTCTCATGACTTCGTTGTTTGTTACATGCTCGGTCCATGATTTCAGGATTCTTCTATACACCCACAGTTCAAATGCTTCCAACTTTTTAGTAGTCGACGCGTTAAATGTCCATGCTTCTATCCCGTAAAGCAAAGTTGAGAAAATATAACACCTTGCCAGCCTAACTCTCAAGTCTAATTTCAGTTGTCTTGCACAAAGTACCTTTCTCATTTTTTGAAGTTTGTTCGTGCTTTCTCTATTCGAACTTTGATTTCTTTGGAGTAATCGTTTGTGTGATGAATTAGTGTGCCAAGATAATTTTAGTTTTCAACTTGTTCTAAAGTTTTACCGTTAATTGTCAGGCTTTCATAATTATTTTGGGTTTTTTGATATCCTCATAAATTTAGTTTTCTTGATGTTTATTGATAATCCATATTCTTCTCCATACTCAACTATCTTGTTCATTAGCTTTTGGAGGTCTTGTAGGTTGTCTGTTATTATGATACTATTGTCCATGCATTGAATAGTAGTGGTAAAAATACACACACCTGTCGCACTGCTCTTTTAATTTCGAACTCTTCTAATGTGTGTTCATTTAATGCGTATGTTTGCCTGCTGTTTATAATATAGATTTGTTATAATTCGAAAGTTAAACTTCGAAAGACATACTTTTTTTGGGATCTTCAAAAGTTGTACAGTACTAGAGAAGAAAATTGATTGCTATATACGGGGTGTTTCAAAAAGGTATGTCATAAATTAAATCACGCATTCCGGGGACAAAAATAAATTGATTGAATCCAACTTACCTTAGTACAAAATGTACACAAAAAAAGTTACAGCACCTGAAGTTACAAAACAAAAATTGGTTTTTTTTGCATTATCTCCTAAACTATTACTTGACATTTTGTAATAAAAATGGACACGTTACTTTCTTGTTCTGAAAGCATTTTTCATACAAAAGAAACAACAAAATCTAAGCGCACAGAAAAATTTTAAGGGTGGTGTGCAGCCCTAAATTCCCCCAAACTTTTGAGTACGTTCAAATCAAATGAATTTTGTGGCATCATTAGTTTAACATATTATTTTAAAATTTTTGACTCTTATCACTTTTTTCAAAAACAGTTTTTATTGAGTTACGGCCCTTTTCATTAACCTTTAAAAATTACGTGCAACTAAATAAATGGCTTAAATGAATTAACAAGTACAAAAAATGTCTATAACCTCTATAAATATGATATTACAATAAATGTTTAAAATGATCCCCATTTTCTTCAATACACATTCGGTATCGTTTTAATAAGGAAAACCGAATGCGTTGAAAAATCATATTTTTCTGACGAAATTGATTTGCAGCTTCAATTATTCTAACCCTCAATTGTTGTTCGTCCTCTATTGTTACAGAATACACTTTCTCTTTCATAAACCCCCAAAAGCAAAAGTCCATGGTGTTAAGACCTGGACTTCTGGGTGGCCAAGAAATAGGTGCGTCACGACCCCTTCCAATCCACCGACCAGGATACTGCCTGCAAAGGTATTCCCGGACTTCATTACTGTAATGCGGTGGAGCGCCATCTTGTAGAAACCACATATTTTGCCTTATTGCAATATTCACTTCTTCCAAATACTCTTGTAAATCATTTGCCAAGAACTGCAAATAATTATCACCATTTAAATTGTTGGGAAGAAATACTGGGCCCATTAGATTGTTATTCACAATTCCTGCCCAAACATTAACTTTGAAAGTCCTTTGGTGATGAGTCGTTTTTTTGGAGTGAAGATTTTCGTCGGCCCAAATGTGCTCGTTATGATGGTTTGTTATTCCATTTCTACTGAAGGTAGCCTCGTCGGTAAACAAAATATTTCTAATAAAATTAACATTTGAGTGTTTTCCATTAACAACCAATCGCAAAATCCAATTCTTTTAGGATAATCTTCAACCAATAACTCTTGAACCGTTGTTAAGTGATAGGGTTTAAGCAGCTGATCCTTCAAACGCCTCCAAACCCTTACGTGAGGAACATTTAGTTGAGCAGCTATTACCCTTGTACTTGTTCCAGGGACTTCTCAATGATTTCTAAAATGTCTTCATCATTGCATCCATTATTGTACGACCACTATTGCCAGCAACTTGCGGTTCGAATGTACCCGTTTCCCGTAAACGACAATCAATGGTTAGAAATAATCGTCTATCGGTTGTATTTCGATTGGAGTATTTTACTGCATAACGCCTTGCGGCTACTGCACTATTTCCTTGACATTCACCTACGATATTCCCGATAGTTTATTGAAATCATAATTAAGCTGATCCAACTTACATAAAGTTAAATGCATATGCTAAATCAAAATTTTTAATATTAATCTTATTCACACAATAAATGATAGCTTCAAATTATTGACTATTATTGATGGAACTGTTTGTAATTATTGTATCCGTAGAAACTAATTGTAATTTTATGGCCAACTAGGAAAAAACTAGTTTTTCGAAAAAGTGATGAGGCAAAAAAGTTTTAAAAATAATGTGTTAAACTATTGATGCCACAAAATTCATTTGATTTGAACGTACTCAAAAGTTTGGGGGGATTTAGGGCTGCACACCCCCCTCAAAATTTTTGGTATGAAAAATGTTTTCAGAACAAGAAAGTAACGTGTCCATTTTTATTACAAAATGTCAAGTAGTTTAGGAGATAATGCAAAAAAAACAATTTTTATTTTGTAACTTCAAAGGGCTGTAACTTTTTTTGTGTACACTTTGTACTAAGGTAAGTTGGATTCAATCAATTTATTTTTGTCCCCGGAATGCGTGATTTAATTTATTACATACCTTTTTGAAACACCCTGTATAATAGATAAGATACAAAAAAATTGTTGAAAATGTGTCATTCTAGACGGTAATATAGCCTCTTAAAGTTTACTCACTAATTAATTTCTTCAGAGCTATTTGTTTTATTACGTTAAACGTTATTAACGATGTAATTTTCATTACAATCAATTGTGGCTTAAACCCATTTTTTTTTTACTTTACATTTCTTATAAATTATTATTTCACTTATTAAAATTAATATTCAAGATTCTACAGCTGTATGCACCGCTACTGACTCCATAATGTTTGGGTTTGTCTCTTTTTATGTTCACATAACCATTTAAGTGTGGTGCACACACGCTCTGATGAAGGTGTGGTTTTTATTGAAGAAAATTAAACATTTTTATACTTCCAAGATACCTCATTTTAATCAAGGTAATTTGAGCGAAAAATGAACTCTTTTTTTTTGGATATGGGTTCTTATTTTGTTGCGTGCTTAGATGATTTTCTCTGATATTAACATCGGGTCTAAAACTGTAATTTAATGTGCATTTGGACAAGTTTCTTACATTCTGTAAACTACACATTCCTTTCCTTTTTACATAATGTTTACTTATTATCTTCCTACCTTGGATAATTATCTGCAGTATTTTCTATTTCGTGGAATATAAACGTAATCTAAACATCTCAACTTTTGGATTTTTAGTTTTGTACGATAATGATAGTTTTCACAATATTCTCAAAATTATACGTGGGTTTCAAAGACTTGTTTTTTTAAAGACTACACTCTCTACTACAGCGAATATAAAAATAATCATATTTTTTGCGTGGGATTCATTCTGAATCTTCTTCTTAACGTGCCCTATCAAGTCCCCTTGACGTTGGCGATTAACATGACGAAACTGTCTCTGTTTCGAGCGATTCTAAAGAGTTGGTCAGCTTTCCTTATTCCTGTCCACTCTCTGATATTCTTCAACCAAGAGGTCTGCTTTCTACCAATTCCTCTGCGTCCTTTGATTTGCATATACATAACAAAAATAGCCAACTCTCTTTTATTAGGTATATTGCTTCTAATACATTTTTTCTATTAGTCGGGGCAGTTATCTTTTTTCAGTACTGATGACTTTTGTCTTTAAATAATATTTGAAAATATTTGTACCATCTTGTTAGCTTTTCGTTAGGTATGGTCCTATTTTGTATCAGTTTCAGGTTATGTTTTCAGGTTATGTTTAATTTGATTTGAGTATCTGCATCTTTTGCAGACGAGGAAATAGTCAATTTTATTCCTTCAGATTCTTTTGGTTGTCACTTGAATATTTGGTATAATTAAGTTGGTCTTTAACCCCTTTCAATGCCAATTCCCAGTCTAAAACCTTTACGAAGAGAACAGTATTTAAACTATCTAAAAACCCCATAAATGGTCATTATGTTCGGTCTTCGTAGCTACCATTGAAACTTACTATTTGTATACATCCTTTACAAATAAAATACAAATGGAATACAACATATTTCTCATATTTAAATATATATCTCTAAATAATTGTTTGTTTCCTCATATAAAGATGTTTTTTAAATAAAGTAACAAGTAGATAATATTAATCTACGAGCGGAAGCAAAAGTGTAATAGACTGACAAAGAAACAGTTTACATACACTGCTTGACAAAAAAAAGATTCGTAAATTTTGCATTATTAGATCTTTAAGTTATAACGATTTGCCATTATAATCCTTTTCTTGACAATGTAACAAAAATGTAACATTTTCATTTTAGGCCCTAGGTGAATTCTAGGCGATTTGTGGCACATTCTGTTGTCACTTTTTGTACTAATAATATAAAACTACCGCTAGATGGCGATAGTTGGCTTATATCTTTATTACTACCGAATTCTGATTACTTAAAACTGACATCTGCCACTTGTTGCGTTTTTGAGAAGGTTCTCGACTTTAAATGTTTTATACGAAATAGTGTTTTTTTTTGTTTTGGTAATTGTTTTGTATTGCGAAATTATCCTATAAATAGAAGGTGTACATTTTATTTTTTGTGTTTATTGAACTATCAAAAAACCTCGTAAAACATTTGTAACAAATATGTTACATTACCACAGATACGGTGAGTAAAGTTTTTTTGCAAATGTAATATTTCTATGCAATATTATTTATTGTCTGGGTGCTGTATCTTAGGTATCATCCCACGGACAGTACAAACTCAAATTATATGAGCCTGAAAATATTTAAAAATCGATTTCTGATGAACTGCTAAAAAAGATGCGAAAGGTATTCACAAAAAGAAGATTATCTAATAAAGAAGAAGATCCTGTACCTAAACAAAGAAACTGCAAAAAGTATCAGTAGATGATGACTCGCGCTATGATGGGATAGACCACTTTCCTCAGCCAATGTTTGCGTCAATGAGGAAGGATGTTGGCTGTGTAAGTCAGGCACTAACTACTTTCACCTTTCATCACAAATAAGTAGGCCTAGAATAAAAATTTTATTTTTATTAAGAATTTTATTTAGATTACACAAATTTTATTTAAAACATAAGAATTATATATTGAACTTTATTTTAAAATTACTTTTAACCGCCTCTGTGGCTCAGTGGTAAGAGCGCCTACCTTTGAACCTAAAGGTCGTGAGTTCGAATCCCACCTGAGTGGAAATTTTCGTTTATTAAAAATTAATAAATGAAAATAATTTCTATCCTTGTGCGATCGGTACTCACCGGAGGGACCGCAGACGTTCGGATACAATTAGCGTCTCTTAGCAAAGACAATGACGTCGACTTTGCTAAGTATCAAGACAATTACTCTACACACATACACACACACTACACACCTGACTGTAAAAATTCACTGTACCATGCCAATGACCATTAGTTGTCGACGCATTCTCAATAAAAAAAAATTACTTTTTTTTTTAATTTTTAGGGTACTTCAATGAACTCAAATATAAGAAATTTAAACTTCGTTTTGAGAAATCGTTTCAAACCTTAGAAAATGCATAAAAGGTTTGTAGTATTCTTGGCATTGTGAAATATTTGTAACAAATTCAAATTTGGAACATAGCGATAAATTAAAGGTGAACTATCTATTCCATAAATTTTTCAATAATTCTAGAAGGGCGCTAATAGAAAGAAACACAGTTTTCACATTTTAATTTTGGTTCGTCAAGAAAGCACTTGGCCACTATTTCAATATTTTAGTATATTGGTGATTTTCTAATGAACACGATAGTAGTAATATGTATTAATGTAAATACAATAGCGGCAGAACTCATTTTTTAGATGCATCTGCCAATGTAAATAAACAATTGGGGTATATTTATTTTTAGGACGCAATTCTAAAACTGTTAAATAAGAATCTGTGAGATTTACAAAGGAATCGATTTAAAAAGGACGTAATTTGGCTGTGTAAATAAACATTTAAATGTTGTTTATTCTCTTTCGAAGATTTTAAGATGCAATTCGAAAGTCTATAAAAAAAGCTTTCTTTGGAAGATTTGGAAGAAGACATGACCAACACCACAACACCCAGAGTCTTTAATCAAGGATTAAAATATATAAGCCATAAAATTAGAAAATCGCATCACACTACAAGCTGTCCCATTCATTGAATGCATTGTGGAAACAATAACACTGGACCGAACTGTTGAATAAGACAACTATTAAACTTTGATATAACTATGACATAATTTTTCACGAAGATTTACTAAAAATCAGGTAGGATTGCAAAATGCTATAAAATTTAAGATTTGCCAAAGGGGTTGTCCTAATGGCAGATCGTATTGATAAGTAAAGTGCAAAAAAGCGACCAAAGTGGACAGTGACCTGCAACAAGCAGATTTAAAGATAAATTTCTCCTCACAGCTACTAACCACAGCTGCTGAGGAACTTGACTCTTAGCGAAAGTATTGACATTGATAGAATTCAAATAGAGAAAACTGCCTAACATAAATATCTGGGAAATTCGTGTTAGTAGAGATAATCATACATGAACTACCGGAGAATAAGAGTAGCATAGGTCGCCCTTGATAACCTGAGATAAACTGAAATCAGAGCTTTCCATATGTCTTAAAGTAAAATAACTAAAGAGCAAAAAAGCGACGACCGTAGGCAGTGACCGACAAGCAGATTTAAAGATAAATGTCTCCTCACAGCTGCTGACGAACTTGGTTCTCAGCGAAAGTTTGGACATTGATGGAATTCAAATAGAGAAGACTGCTTAACATAAATATCTGGAAAATTCGTGTTAGTAGAGATAATCATACATGAACTACCGGAGAATAAGACTAGCATAGGTCGTCCTTGATAACTTAAGCGTGCGTTCATAACGAGGACCTCGCTCAGACCATGGGATAGTATCATTTTATCGATTTTAGGTCAAATAAATGCATTATTTTAAATGCGAGCGTTCACTGTCAGTGCTATGCTCTAGGCGAGGATACGATGCCATGGCCTCCGTTATGAACGCACCCTAAGACAGACTTAAATCCGAGCTTTCCATATGTCTTAAAGCGAAATAAATGTGTCCTGTCCGTTTTCATATAAAATGCAGACACATTAACCGTGACAAAAACACCAGTCAATAAGATACGAACTAGACAGTATTCAATGGAACGATCATTGCTGAGGCTATCTCTAAGAACCAGAGTATAAGGTACCGTGGAAGGAATTTCTACCCTAAAGGAGAATTAGACAGGGGACGATAATATGTAGAGTACGAGAATTATCGTGTGAAGATTAAAAAAGGTGCCTTAAGAAATAAGGGGCCCCCTCCAGCAAGATGGACCTAGTATTTGCACAAAATAGAGAGCTATGAAACAATTTAAGGAAGAGTTACGTCTGACGATGAGAACTACTGCGACTAATTTCTGCAAATATATTGTTTGTTTTCTTATCATTTGGCTACGTCCCATTTGTTTTATTTAATATACTCATTTTTATAAATCAGAGAGTAATAATAGGAATTAAAGGACATAGTTTTAAATTAAAAATTCTCACAGATACATAAATAATCGGTGCAATGTGAACGTGCTCCACGTGCTTTTTCCATTTCATCCATAACATAATCTGTGTTTGCCCAATTTGCATAGTGTTAGTATTAATAGACATGAAGTATCGACAATATTTTTGCTATATAATTAATTTTAAAGGCCATTCTTTACCAGGTGGTAGTTTTTTTACCAATGGAGAGTAGTAACTTGCGTTACTTATGACAGTCGGTGAAATTGTAGGTAGAAAGATCTATCATTTTTTTAAAGTATTATTCGAAAGCATGATAGTCACAGGTAGTATTTGATATAATTAAAAAAACTCACTTTTACAGAACCTTTTGTTCAAAATTACGTATGTTTAAGATTTGGTCTTTATTTTTTTATATCTGCCTTGTATATCTTTTCTACAGAATTATTTTAATCCTTGTCCTAAGTCGAAGTTTTAGTAATAGAAGCACTTTTTTTCCATGAATATATTGAATTGGATATTTTATCTCGGTGATTCCGGTTATATTTTTTTTTTTATTTTTTTTCGGATGTCGTTTCAGGGTCCATTAAGTTTCAGCCTTCCCTATCGTCCTTCTTCATTATATTAAACAGGGTATAATAACACAGGAACTATAATATTTGCTTGCATTTTTATTTCCCATTATCTGTTTAGGTTTTAAAATGTGGTCAGTGGAGCAGTTTTTGGTATATGGGTTCTACGTGATGCGGGGAGGGGGTGTGGGTGAGGGTGTGAGGGATCTGGGGGCCAGGATTGGGTCAGGATGGGGGGAGGTGTGGTAGGGAGTGGGAGTGTCGGTAAATGGGTTATTTCTTAACGTGAAATGATTCACAGTTGATTGTATAGGAAGTATTACCTAGGGGGGATCTGTATGGGGTGGGTGTAGTAATAAACATGGTACTAAGCGAAAGGAATATAGGTGCAAGAAATTGCATAAACGCTAACCTAAATTGGCGTTTTTCTTATTACGTTGCGTCATGCTGTCTTAACAAGCTTGTCACACTGTTGAATCAATTTCGTGCTTCTCGCACACATGTTTGGCGGGCTCAATTACAATAGACACTCAGTTTATATCTATACACTACGCAGAGTACAAACACTATACGTCAGTTATTTTCTTTTTATCTTTACCTTTACTTTAGGTTATCATAGTTACGTGTAAAATTACAACTTTTCAGATATTATACTTGGAATTGCGTGGAGGGATCTTATTTCTGCGAGGGAAAGGAGGTTAAAAAAATCAATTCTAGAGCAACACTACCAGAATTTCAACTATAACTTATCATTCTCATCTGTCTCTATTTTTTATCTATCACATTTCTATTATCTGTACATACGATGCTTTCCATAGACTATGAGATTAACAATTTAATAAGCATGTAGAGACAAACAACAATGATTACAAAGTAGCTAACTGTCATCGGTTAAACAAATTAAGGCCTTTAGATTCAGATTCCTTTGTATACTACAAGAGCGTTTGAGAAGAGTGGGGGGAGCTTCACATGAGGATGGCTTGGCTAAGAAAGAGTCATCATATATCAGAGTAGGCGTCTCTCGCTATAGTGCCTCTTCAACGATAAGCCGGACGAATAGGGACTACATACTGTTCTAGAGACATTGAGAGAGTCATCGATATCTTTCATACAATAGAGTACTGTACTTACACTCTTGGTCTTCGATACAGCGGATGATCGAAACACTATGAGATATTTGTGCTAGAAGTAGTGCCTCTTATAAGATTTGGAATGTTTATTCACATCTACTCTAGATAGTTATACTGCTTCGGAGCTTCACACGGCGTGGATACGGTCGGTCTTTTTTTACTGACTATAGACAGCGTTGCGTCTCTAGAGGAGCTACTTATCAGAGTGGTAGGGGGTGGGGTTCACTATCACTAGAGGCAGGATTACTTGCATGGCTTGTATACACTGATTATGTTGTGGTGGAAGTGTGTCGATGTCGTACTCATATAGAGATCTAGTAGTCTACAGGACAACAGGGAATTGTGAGTAGGGGGAGATATCTGACATTGTGGTGGAGTTCGCGCGTCTTATAGAGTTGTATGACGTGTAGTTTACAGTGAGATTTCTTTTGAGGTGCACAGATCTGATATAATGGTGCACACTTGCGAGTGGTCACTGGACTGATCAGTTGGAACGGTGAATGGGGAGAGAGTAGAGGATGAGTGTTTAGCATAGAAAGTTTACAGTGTTGGCAAGGATAACAGATATCTGTGACATAAGCTGTGATATAGTGGGAGTATAAGCAGTCACAACGTATGCAAAGGGAGAGTGGTAGTCGCAATCAGAGAGGTGGGGGAGTAGGTGTAAACGTGTTGGTACTATTGGATTTGGGTGGGTGGGGGTTGTAGGATAGCGTGAGAGTGAGAGAGGTAGAGCGAGGGCGAGTATATTGAGAGATGGTGGGGAGGACTGTTTCGTGTCGCATTGTTAGGACGAAGAGATGACGAGTGATAGTATATCACAGGATATAGGGATTGTATGGGGTATGTTGTATAAAACTTATGGGGATTTAGTGGAATTGGTTAGGATAGACGGAGAAGATATGTCAGTGAGAAAGGTGAAAAGAGGGGTAGTGTGGTTAGAGGAAGAAGATGGTGGGGTGGGAGTTGGGATAAGGTACGGAGGTGAGGATGATATGTTATAGAGTGAGTATAGATATTGTTGTATGAGGAAGAGCGGGTATGTTGTTCGTAGCATTATGAGAGGTGGGAAGGGTGATGTTGGTAGTGTAGTTCTTCTTCTTTATAGGGGAGGTGAACATTGGGAGTTACGTTGTGTATTTATAAACTTGTCTGTGGGTGTGCAGAAGACACATGAAGGATAACAGGTATCTAAAGGCAGGGGAGACTGGATTAAGTTGATTGTGTAAGAGTTCTTGATTTTATGGAATGTGGAGGGTTTTAGCGGGAATGTGTGAGACGGATGTGATAGTGAGGTTAGCAGGTGGAGAGGGGAGATGGAACGGGCGCATAGGTCAAGGGGGATGTAATATGACGCTTGTGGTTTCTTAAGGTCATTGTGTAGTATGTGGTGGGAGGAGGTGGAGGTCGAGTTGTGATTTCATGACAGGTTACTGTTTATTTCAGTGAGGAGGAGGAGGGAGGGTGTTGAGAGGATGTTAGTTAAGGTAATGTTTCAGTGTCTGATTATGGTCTAGAAGTTATAATAATAGGTATACAGGTTAAGATCGTGTTACATATGGTTATTAGTCTAGATGATGGGTGAGTGTGTATAGTATGTATGTTTTTAAGACATTAGATGATGTGATTTGTAGGGGAGATTAGTAGAGCTATTGGTCACTAGTACAGAGTGTGATAGAGTTGTATATATAGTTACACACACACACACATTACGTAGTATGATATGTGTTGACATATATGGGATGTTGAGATGACTTGTAGGTGGATGGAGAGAGTAGATGTCAGTGATATTTGTGTAGATGTGTGGTATTTTATGGTCTATAAGTTATATTGAGAGGGAGAGGTCGCGTGTGTGATTTACAGACTGATTGTTCGTTATGTACTTTAGAGAGAGTGTATACTAATCTATTCTAGTGGAAGGATGGTCATAAGTGAGTGGTGTGTCTAAGGTGTTGCGATGTAGGTTTAGTACACACATGATATCAGTGTATAAGTATCTGTATTAATAATCTCAATGAGAGTGCTGTGACTGGGATGTGATGTAGAGAATATATGTAGGAGTGTGAGGGTTCAAGACGGTCTTTATTTGGGAGAGTTTATACAGTGTGGTGTAGCAATGAATAGGAGAGAGGTTTACATCAGTGATTGTTTGAGTAGACATAGTAGGGTCTAGAGATGGACATGAGAGGTGGACAGGAGAGTAGTGTGAGTAATTACAATTGTATATTATAGGATAGGACACACTCTGGTGTGTGGAATACAATAGAGAGTTTGGGAGAGAGCATAGGGAGGTGAGTACAATGTGGATAGAGTTTGAGTAGACAATTGGCATATTGTCTAGGAGTGAGAGTCTGTATGACATGTGGTGGACAGTAGTGGCTATATACAGATATGTGTTACATATGGGATTATGTGTCTTCTTCTGTAGTATGTACGGTTTCAGACAGATTGAAGAGAGGAATTCATGTTTTTCATATATGGACTAGGGGGGGTAAATGTGGACTAGGTGAGTATGGATGATTGTATGTACAGTGGATCGCATGGGACAGGTATATTAGAATTGTGTAGTGAGTATATTGAGATGGTTGAGTTGGGGTATGTTTTACTGTATGGTCTGATCTTTATAGTGTGTGGGGGAGTTTGGAGTTTGAATGTGGAGGGGCAGGGGGAGGGGTAGTATGGAGGAGTATTATAGTTCAGTTGGAGATTTGTATTGGAGGAGTGAACATATGGGAGTCTTATCTTACAATGATGTGTGTCGTAGGGGTTGGGTAGGGAGGTGATTATGGAGGAATGGTGGGGGAATATTGGATGGGATTGGTGGAGGGGTATGAGTGGGATGGGGAGTTCTTGAGGCTGAGGTGTCTGTTGGGGTTGATGGTGGTTTTAGACGGGGGGGTGGGGGATGTAGGATGTGATAATTGTAGGACAAGTTATTGCACTGAGATAGAGTGGTGTAGTATTAGGGGTAGTGTTGGGACTGACCAAGTTTGTGAAGGATAGACTTCTTGACTTGTATTTAGTGTATGTGATGTTGGTAGTGGTATGTGTGGTCTATCTATTTTACAGCATTGAGGACAGGAGAAAAAACAGAGGTGGGATTGGTCATGTTTGAGATAGTAGTAGAGGTTTGACTGAGTACTTAGTAGGAATTGCAGTGAGTTGTATGAGATATGATTGGGAGAACTATTGTGTATGATTTGTGTTATATAATGTGTGAGTGGTGATGATTGGTGGTTCTGGATTAGTGTGGGGAGGGAGGTTGTTTGGTGGTGGAGGAATAGGGAGTAGTTGTTGTATGTGGTATCAGGTTGTATGTGGTGTGTGTATTGTCTGTGGTTGAGTTAGTTTTATGGTTGACATTAGTTGTATTGTGGTGACATGTACATGAATTGTGGGAGAGTTTGTGAGTGGGTTGAGTGGGAGGTGGAGGATGGTGGGGGGGGGAGTGGATAGTGGGGTGATTGTGAAGGGTCTTTGAATGAGTACTGAGTGGTTCACATACAGGAGGGGAATAGCACACAGTGAGTAGATCGACTCAGAGACAGTACTGTAGATATATTTCTCTTTTTTGTGGTTTTGGTGGGATAGAGAGTAGAATTGGGGATGGGGGGGGGGTGAGGGGGAGAGATGAGAGGTTTTATGTGTTCGAAAGTGTGTAGTTGTGGAGATAGTGTTGTTTGGTATGACATTGTGGTTGTTGGTGTATATTTGTGTGAACATTGATATTGATAGTATGATATATATTCCAGTAGAGTGGTGGGGTTGGAGTGAGAGAGTGGAGGGAGTGATACTGTGGTGTGTGTTGCACGGTATTTGGGTAGCGTTCTTGGGTTTCTATTGGTGAGACTTTTATTTTTGCATGGGTGGGTTATGGTAATGGTTATATGATTCTGGTATGTTTTGTTAGTTGTTTTTGTTTATTAGTTTGTTATTTGTTCTTGGTGTGGTGTGTTTATTGTTAAATGGTTAGGGTTTTTGGTCGGATTTTTTTATATTGAGGTTTGATGATGTATATAACAGAATTATTTGGGAGTTTATCATTTTGTGCTGGATATAGTTTAAAGATTTGGGTTTGTTAGTAGTTATATATATATTTTTGGTATAATTTATTGATGTCTAGTCTGTACAGACGTAGATGAATATGTAGTATACTTGCTATAAGATGCAAAACGTACCTAGGAAATGGCTATGATAAAATGAGACCTCAAGAAGGTGACTGGGAGAATAGAATGTTGTGAAGGACGGAAACGGCGAACTCATAATGGCAATCAACAAATAAAGAAGTAAATAAGTTTGTGATGCATAATTCTATCAAATGCTTTTTCAAAATCAATGTAACATGTATACATATCTTGATTCACACACAGATATCTTTGAGATCGAACGTTAATGCTGACTAAAGCATCTCTTGTTAAAGTTCTATTTCTGAACCAGAGTTAAGACTTACTTATTTCTAGATCTAGTTTTTGCACATTCGTTTGGGTGTAACTTTCAAAACAAGTTTTCAGGACGTACTTTATCAGGGCAATCGGATGTTCTGAACATTACTTAGCAATATTTTTGTTCGGTGTTGGAATGAACGTTGATATCAGCCACTGTTTAAGTATTATGCCGTGGAATACGAGGTCTGACTATTAAATAACGAGACTGCGCGCGCAGAAGGCGTCCTAGAGGGGTAGGGTGGGAAACGAATGCAGCGTTGGATAGCTGGAAGTGTCTGTGTTACTCTTTCAGTACGAAAACACGTTTTGTCGCTGTAGTAGTATTTTTTCTGTAGAGGTTAGAAAACGAACGTGTTTTTTTTCGTGTAACATGTTGACGAAAAACACGAGCAACGGATCAATGTGAAATTTCTCACTAAATTAAAAAAAACTCCGACTGAGTGCTATAAGTTGTTGAAAGTGGCCTATGGTGAGAATTCTCTATCTCGTGCGCGTGTTTTCGAATGGTATAAAAGGTTTTCTGAAGGTCGAGAGAGCACCGAGGTTGACCAACGTCCAGGTCGACCTGTCTCTGTTTCAACTACGCAAATAGTGACCAAAATAAATGAAATTGTGCGCGTAGATCGTCGTATGAGTATTCGGATGATTGCTGAGACTGTAAACGCCAATAAAGAAACTGTCAGAAAAAATTTACATGACGAATTGAACAGGAAGAAAGTCTGTGCAAAGTTGGTCCCAAAAATTTGACCCCTGACCAAAAGCTGGTCCGTCAACAGATCTGCTCAGATTTTCGTCAGCGGTTAGATGAAGAGCCTGAATTGATGGAAAGCATCATCACTTGCGATGAAACCTGGATATTCCAATACGATGTTGAAACTAAGCGACAATCCATGCACTGGAAAACTCCTGCATCGCCGAGAATGAAAAAAGCAAGGATGTCGAAATCAAAATTTAAAGTCATGCTAATCGTTTTTTTTTCGACATCAACGGCATCGTGATGACTGAATGGGTTCCAGAGGGTCAAACTGTAAACCAAACTTACTATTTGAAAGTTTTGGCAACGCTCCGAGAGCGAGTTCGTAAGAAACGGCCGGAGTTGTGGAAACACAAATCGTAGATCTTGCACCAGGACAATGCACCTGCCCATAACGCGCTGTCTGTGAAACGTTATTTAGCCGCTAGAGGCACTCCAGTGCTCGAACACGCGCCGTACTCGCCTGATTTAGCACCCTGTGACTTTTTCCTGTTTCCGAAGATCAAGTCTGCCTTAAAAGGAACCCGGTTCGAGTCGATGGAAGAGGTGAAGCGAAAATCGGCGGAGCTCCTAAATGCTCTTACAAAAGAAGACTTCCAGCATTGTTTTGACCTATGGAAAAAACGAATGGAACGGTGTGTGGCGAGGGAAGGGGAGTATATTGAAGGGGAGCATTCGATTGTAGAATAATTTTTAAAATAAAACTCTTTTTCATAATCAGTCTCGTTATTTAATAGCCCGATTTCGTATATTTATATGGTTACAAAGTTCGACTAATACGTCTAGTGATTCATCATGAATTACCAGCTCTATCAACTTTAAAGATAATTCGTCGGAACCTACAGGTTTTCTTTGTTTTTATTTATTTTATTGCATTGAAGTTCTTTCGAGCTTCTTCAGACCTATTATCACCCAATAATTGCGTAATGTGTTCTACTCATCGTATGCATGTTATACAGAGATTTTTTTGCTTGTCTTTAATTGCTTTTAAATTTCCTATTTAATGCTATTGCTCGTATCTTTATTTTTATATTCTTCTCTCATAATTTCATTCAATAATTTTCAGATTACCACCTTTATATTTTGGACCAAGTAGCAGGTGAATCATTTGGAGGCCCTTTTTTTTGGTGGGTATTTCATGGGAGATCGTCCAAGAATCGTTTCAGCTGACGTTGCTTAATTTTTTTTTCAGCATTGTTTGAGATTTCATCATGGAAAGACTTGGACCAGCATAGCGTCTAGAAATTATTTAGCTGTATTACGAAAATGGGAGTTCTAAGAGGAATGTGTTTCGAGCGCTTAAACCCATTTATGGTCCATATAATCGGCCTACCAAACGCACAATTCGGTATCCTATTAGTAAGTTTGAAACCGAGTTTTCATTATTGAATACTATTGAATACCACATTCAGCACGTACTGAAGAAAATATAGTAGCGGTAGTGGAGAGTGTACACGAAAACAATGAAGAATCGATTCGACGCCGTTCTCAACAGCCTTGCTTGTCGTATGCAACAACTTGGCATATTTTACGACAACAATAGCGGTCCCAACAAGATGGCGCCACTTACCATACAGCCCATGAAAAGATGGCTTTATTGCGAGAACGATTCGGTAATCAATTTATTTCACGCTTCGGACCGGTGAATTGGCCACCTAGATGCTATGACATCACACCTCTAGACTTTTTCCTTTGGAGCTACGTAAAGTTCAAAGTTTACATGAATAAATCCGTCATTGAGAATTGAAACTTCAACATATATCATCTTTATCGCAGTCACAACCAACATTTAAAAGAAATTATTTTTTAAGAAGAAGAAAAGACCAAACTATATAAATTTAATATTTAATATATATTAGATATATAATATCTAACAGCTTACCGTTGAAACTTAAACATACAGAGATACAAAAACTGTATTAAAATGTCTATTTATAGGTGTATTACTCATGATTGTAACTCTCTTTTACATAAAGATATATGATTGATGGTTGGTCATTGATAGTCTCAATTTCTTTGTGGTTCTCCACAAATAGTGGTCATCCGGTGATAAGTGTGAGATGTATGATGTGTCTATTTTATTCTTAACTTGCGTTATTAATATTCGTAATTTGTGGGTTAAACCAGCTAATTGTCTTTTGTCTGTTGGATTCATGCGATCTTGCTATCTGCGTCATGTTCTACGATTTTCATGTTTCCTGAAAGTGTAATGCTACATTGGGAGTTTTTTAGACTATCGTTTTCCACTTTTTTAGAAATATTTGAGTTTCATTAATATAATACACTGCGTGTTCCAGTTCGCCTTCTTTTCGTACTAGATTAATTTGGTTTCTCAATGAGATTTATTGAATTGTAAAACATATAATTTTAAATCCAGTAAATTTTGTTTGACATAATAACTCTTTGTTGTGCTTGCATGTGTGTGATAAAAATGCCAATACAGATATTGTAAAGGATGCTTAACTATTTCAATTTTTAAAGTTGGCGATTTTTATTTTTTGGGAAGAATTGTGAAGGTGTTCAATGTTCAATTGACTGAGACAATGTAAATAATAGTGTTGAGTATGACGAGAGGCAATAATTATGTACCATCTATAAAAAAAGTGAAAGAATTAAGGGGATATTCCTTTAAGATACCTGTCAGAATCATAAAAATCAATACATGAATGAACAAATTGGAGAATACCAAGAAGGATTTAAAAGAGGCGGATCCACCATCGGTCATGTTTTTGTCTTAAGTTTAAAAATCATGCAGAATAGCACATATGAACAACGTAATACTCCTCGTTATCAACTTAAACAAGCTTCTAACTTCATTCTCAACTTAAGAGGATCCATTATCAACGGTACTTTTCAATAATTTCCTGTTACAGGCAAAGAGGGAAAGTGTAATTCAAATGAAGTAAACGATCTACAATAATAGAAATCATCAGCTTGCATTTGCCGACAATTTAATATTAGCAGCAAAAATTAAACTGAAATTTCCGAAGATATTAAAGCTGTTCGAGAAGCCAAAGCAATATGGAATAATTATTAACGGAAAATATGAAGTAATTAAAAAAAATCTTTTGACAGTCTCAATTTAAAGTGTGGTTATGTAAAAAATATGTTTAACTAATATTTTTTAGGAAAATTATACTTCATTCTTTTTCGACATTTCGCTATAATAAGAAATAAAAACAAGCAAAACAAGGAAAACTGTTCTCTGGATAAATTATTGAAAGCAAAAATTATATCTTGGCAATAAACTTTAGTCTCTACGGGAAATTTGGGTTAATAAGAAATCTAAAAAAATCTTCAGAAGTGTTCAAGTGGGTGTAAGCAATTGGCAGAGACAAAAAAAATGCAAAACTTGCACCATCTTGCATTTCGTGCAGGCATCTGCACGAAAAACCAGAAAATAGTCAAATTGTTAGATCAAGAATATTGCGTTGGTTGTGTCATTAGTTGAGATTGGGAAAATGGATCAAGGACTTCCTCTAGAGACTCGAAAAGAAAAGAATATCACTACGAAGAAAATGGCTGAAAATTTCAAGCTATTCGCATCTAAAAACTCTTGAGCCTTGATAATATATCTTCATATATAAAAATCTCGTGTCACGATGTTTGTCCACGCTAATATTCAACTTACACTGAACCGATTGCAATAAAATTGCTAGAAAGTGTATTAGTTAGTCCAACTTGGAAGAATGATTATTTTTGATCCCGATGAATGATCCTTATTTTTTAGTTGTAGGTTCAAATTTTATACGACTTCTAGTTTTAGTTCATTTGAACCGTTTGTTAAACGTCATTTTATGATATTTTTTAAGTAAATATAAATAAAATATAAAATATTGTTTAAAAACGTCAGATATAGATAAACTGAAAGCCTTATGCGGTTTACTATATGCGGTCTATATTGTTGGTAAAAACAGACAAAATCATCAAAATACTTCGGAACTTTTCAGAAGTAATGGTATGAGCTAAGTATGAGTACATGAAATTTTTGGTTAACCATGTCTATTGAAAGATTCAAACTGTTACTTCAGAACTTGCGTTTCGACGATACTACTTCCAGACCAGAGAGACAATACGTTGATAAACTGGCTGACATCTGGGAACTGTTTGGCGAGTTTCATACAAATTTACCGAAGTACTTCTCTATTTCACAGTACGCCACAGAGTATATATACCATCCAAACCAAATAGGTATGGCTTGAAGATATACCCTATAGCCGACGCTAAAATGTTACGACAAAAATTGAGTTATATGATGGAAAACAGCCAACACGGCCGTATGAGCAGGATAAGTCTATTTTTCTAGTACCAAGATTATGTTAACTGATATGGGGAACCAAACGTAATGTAATAATGGATATTTTTTTACAAGCACTATTTTTGTAAATAAACTTCGAATGATCAAATACTCACGAAAATTGGAACTCATAGAAAAAACAAACCTGAAATTCCAGCTGAAGTGAAGATCAATAGGTCTGAAAAATCTATCTATCAAAAGGTCTATAATGTTCGCATTTCAAGGCAAAACAACTTTAGATTCATATATTCCAAGAAAAAATAAACATGTATTTGATCTTTCCACAAAGCACCGTGATCATGACATGGAGTGATTATAACGAGACAAAAGGCGATGTGCACGAATCACTAGACGTTGGCCGATGGTGATTTTCTATGGATTGTTAAATATAGCTGATATCAACTTATTTGTTATATTTGACAATAATTCAACAGAAAAACGAGTACAAGACATTTTCTGGAAGGTCTTGGGTACCAATTAGTTCAAGCACATGTGAGAAAGCGCACTAACCTCACTAGTGCACCACGAACAATTAAAGTTCGAATTCAGGAAATATCAAACATTACCGAGGTAGAAGAGGAATCTTCAAGAGTTAATAAAAATGGCCGATATTTCGTTTGTTCCAGTAAAAAAGCAGGAAGACTAAATTCACATGTCATCTCGTTGTAAACATTTCATATGCTTAGAACATGTGACTCTACTAGATAGTTATTAACAATGTATGGATATATTTCCAATATTTTTCTTTTTTATTACTGAGGCAATCGATAATAATTCTTGTTTAGTTTTGTTATCTAAACTGACCAGTTCGTTATAATTAAATTTGACTGTCATTGTTTTTATTTTGTTTGGTGTTTTGAGAATGTTTAAGAGATTTATAAATTAAAAATCTGTATTATTCTTGTTTAATTTTATTCCTTTAAGGAATAAACAAAATCCCGCGCTTAAAATTGTGTCAATGGAAACGTTTTTGTATGTCGGTCTCTGAGACCGATGATAGCTTTAATATTCAGAAAACCATGTTAGTTGCGGAAGATCAATGCGAGTAAATAGTAGAAAAAAATGCAAGTAATAGTAAGGCAGTCAGCTGACAACGTTGTATGCTCCAGTAGTGGTCTACTGGTCACGGTTGACTTCCACCTTTTATTGCTTTTCCCCTTGATTTTATTGTCGATCCGAGTTATGCTAGTACTCCTGCCTTTATATGGCTCTGCGCAGCAAAATTAATGCATAAATTGTCATTTTCAAAAATTTCGTATGTCGTCAAAAAAAACACCGTTAATTGCGTCGAGCAGTGTATACCGTATCATCAAACGAACTGTTTATGTAGTAGAGATACATAATAATTTTCACAGAATTATACCATTTTAATTTAAAATAGTGGCGGAAGTTGCTAAGTGTTCAACATACTATGTGATGAGTATTCAAACAGGAAATTTAAAAATCCGGAGGCGATGTTATTATCGCTAAGTAGATTTCCACGAGTTCAGCGCGAAATTTCTAGAAAACGAAATGCTGTTTGTGGAATTTTAATTTATTTGATAACTGGGGGAGTTCAACCTGTCGCTGTTGATAAATAAATTGGGACAAGTAGACAATTGCAAAACAAATTCTTTATTTGACGTTTTCATGTTTAATCTCTTAAGGTGTGACGTTAATAATACTGACTTTCATAGATAATCACTTTCCTGTGAACCCGAGAGAGAAAAACGGAACTAAGTATCACAATATTTTTAATCGAAGACTGTTAATTATGTACATAAATTTTTTCCATTGTTTTTATTTAATTGATAAACTCTGTCTAAAAATTTTTGATAGCACAAGTTTTATAATACCCTCCAAGTCTGGGATTTGGGCATAGGGCTAACAACCCTACCCTGGAAAAAAAATCATTGTAGACCAGTGTCGAAGCCTTTAAAAAAGGTAAAAAGTCAAAAAAAAAAAAAATAAAGTAGAATGAAACCTATTGGAAAAAGAAGAGAATATGCTAAAATTTGAAGAAAAATTCCATCTGTGGTCGGGAAGTGGGGGGTGTGAGGGGGGTCGGCGAAACTACAAGTGCTATGGAAAAAAGTTAAATAGCAAAGTTGTAGGTAACAAAAAGATCTACAACTTTTGTATTTACATTTTTTTTAACATAACCTCAAAATTTTTTTTCTTATTTTTATTTAAAAAAAAAAAAAAATTTTTACGAAATTTGGTGAAAACTTGCCTTAGTATGTATCAAATACACTGTAATTTTTTGGAACTGAAAAATTAATTTTTTTACCTGATATTGATTTATTATCGAAAAAGTAACCTAATTTTCAATCGAAAATTCACGCTACAAAATATCAGCTTTTTTAAAAAAGTCGGTAGGCTTTTTGTTCGTTGAAATCACTTCTTTCCGATAGTGTAAAAAATATATACATTACTATGGGAAATGTTCACAAAAAACGCAAGAAACGAAGAAAACTCGAATCGAACAAATTTTTTTTCATCATTATGTACAATTCTATAAACTGTAACAATAAAACACTGAAAACTTTGTTTTCAAACTTCCACAAAATTTATTTTAACTCTTATCACTACAGCTGTTTTCGGCTAATTGCCTTTCTCAAGTGATCTATTTTTGGCTTGGGTTTACAAATTTATAGTCTCTAATGAAATAGGTTGAGGAGGGGAGAACTGTTTGTCTCAAGTTGATCATTCAGAATTATATCTGTGTTTTTAATTTGTTGATTTCCATAGATTCTAACAAAGATAGCTTAAGGCCTTTATTTTGAATGTGAAGAATTTTAAATTTGTCATTAAAGAATGATTATGATCTAGAAGGTGAAGTGCGTATGTCGAATCTGTTTTTCTATTTTTGAAAGCCCTTTTATGTTCTGCTATTCGTTTATCAAAGTTTCTACCAGTTTGACCGATGTAAATTTTTGGGCAGTCGCCACATTGAAGTTTGTACACACCACTATTTAAGTGTTTTTTATTTTTGCTCTTGTTATTTTTAATATATTTGCCTAGGTTGTTATTTGTTCGGAAAGCTGGTGTTATTCCTTTCTTTTTATGTGTTTGGCATTTTTTGTTGTTATTTTGCCTGTATATGTAATTGAGCAGAAGGTACTGGGTTTTTTTCTCTGGTGGTGGAAATACTAATTTCAAAAATAGAAAAACAGATTCGACATACGCACTTCACCTTCTAGATCATAATCATTCTTTTAATGACAAATTTAAAATTCTTCACATTCAAAATAAAGGCCTTAAGCTATCTTTGTTAGAATCTATGGAAATCAACAAATTAAAAAACACAGATATAATTCTGAATGACCAACTTGAGACAAACAGTTTCTGCCCTCCTCAACCTATTTCATTAGAGACTATAAATTTGTAAACCCAAGCCAAACATAGATCACTTGAGAAAGGCAATTAGCCGAAACAGCTGTAGTGATAAGAGTTAAAAAAAATTTTGTGGAAGTTTGAAAACAAAGTTTTCAGTGTTTTATTGTTACATAAAATGAATTTCCATCAAGTAACGGTCGAATCCATCAATTAAATATAAACTATGATCATACTTGTGGAAGTTTGCAATGAAATGGAAAATTTTTGTAATGTTTCTTTTGCAACTACAGAGCAGCACATTGATTCACGGGAATATAGAATAAAAGAGATGTAGCTGATTTACAACTATTACATAAATTTTTCAACAAGTATGATCCCTTTCCAGAGACTGATAACATTATGTCAATATTTTCTGGAATTATTGGCAGTACTTCTGTAAATTGTTACGAAAACAAAGTGTTGTCTCTAAAAACCGTTCAATCTTCCGTATATCCAAGTAAACGGAGATATAGCAATCGATCCGTTATTGCTATTTCAACGAATATCTTTAATGATCGACAGTAAAAAATATATGCAGAATTATTTAAAATACGAACTTGCACCTTTTTAATTGTCACTTTTTACCGAAAATGGTCTCAGGAAAAACGTTAAATCTCAGCTCTACGAATTATTTGTGAGTGCAAATGGACCAACGCATTCTGACGGCATTGTGCATGTAGTCGACGGTGGATTTTTACTGCAAAAAATAATTTGACAGAAAAATGAAACGGTGGAAGAGATCATAAATGTATATTCGCGATATGTCGAAAAACATTATACAGCAGGCAGCCATTTCGTTTTTGACGGATATCCCGAAGATTGTTATTATATGTGATGTTAGTGGTCTGATGATAAATCTAAGCATGATTCAGCTTTACATTTTTTGGTAACAATGCCTTCTGTAATGCAGAAATCAACGACATCGGGTATTTTGTTTAAGTCAGACGGCCAATAAGTTGGTTCGCCAGTAGAGATTTGTTGCAGGTTATTTTCTAACATTGCTTTAGCTAATTCTCTGCCTCTTGGTGTTGTGAGTCTAGAACCCCACATCGGATGTTTTGAATTATAATCTCCACCTGCAATGAATTTGTTTCCTAGATGTTGAAATATTCTAGGAAATTTTCTTTTTTAACGGCATGTTTAGGTGGGCCTAAACATGCCGTTTCATGCATGCGTTTCAATTCATTCCCACAATAGCTTGTAAAGATTTTTCTTTGCAGTAATAAATAATGTCTCTCTGGGTAGTGATCACAGAATGGTTAGAGCTAAACTAAGGATTAAGTATAGCAAACGTAGAATTAACTTTAATAACACGATACAAATAGACACAGAAAAGCTAAAAGTCGTTAAAGAAAAATATGCTAGAAAATTAAAAACCGCCCAAGCACTGAATCTAGAACAACTCAGCGTTAATAAAATTAACTCAGTTATAACAAAAGAACTATTGAATGCTAGCTCAGAAGTAGCAACCCGCCATAACAACAAAAAATCCAAAATAAGTGCAGAATCGAAGAATATGCTGAAACAACGAAAAGAGCTCCTGTCACTAAACAAAAGAAATACCACAGAATACAAAGAACTTAATCGAGCCATACGAAAACAGATAAAAGACGATATTAAAAAACATCAACAAGAACATGTAGAAAGAGTGATAGAGAAAAATCGAAGTCTGAAATATACCAAACCGAAATTAGGAAAGAAAAATATTATAACTATGAAAAATCAAAAAGGCCAACTAGAAACAAGCAAAGCTCAGATAGTTGAAACAAACTCAAAAGCTCTCAAACATAGTTGAAAACTTCTATACTGAGTTATACCGCTCAAGAAACGATCCCCCCGACTCTTCAAAGCAAAATCTGAAAAGACAAATAACAAACGTAAATTCTGAAGTAATGCCCGAAATAAGCGAAGTAGAAATAGAAAATGCAATTAAAGAATTGAAAAGAAATAAAGCAACGGGTAGTGATGGAATTCTGGCAGAAATGTTGAAAGAAGGCGGAGAAGAAGTCATCAGGTACCTAAAAATACTTTTTAATAAATGCCTATTTGAAGAAAACATACCTAAGGAATGGAATACTGCTAACACAATATTAATATACAAAAAAGGGGACAATACAGATCTGAAAAATTATCGTCCAATATCACTACTATCACAACTTTATAAAACATTCACAAAAATAATTATAAATAGATTGACAACAAAGTTCGATGTATATCAACCAGTAGAGCAAGCCGGATTTACAAAGGTTTCAGTACATGTGACCATCTTCACACACTAAAGGTCCTAATAGAAAAAGTGAACGAATACAATTTACCAATCTGTTTAGCATTTATAGACTACGAGAAAGCTTTTGACAGCATAGAATTATGGGCTATTGAGGAAGCACTGGTCAACAGCAGAATAGATTCTAGATATAGGATATTAATACATAATATATATCAACACGCTGAAATGGTAGTCACGATGGATAACGGAATGAAAACGAGGCCAATAAAAATCAACCGAGGAGTAAGACAGGGAGACACCATATCTCCAAAACTATTTACTGCCGCACTTGAAGACATCTTTAAATAACTAAATTGGGAAACGAAGGGACTATCGATAAACGGAAAGTATTTAAACCATCGAAGATATGCAGATGACGTAGTACTAATAGCCGGCAGCTGGAAAGAACTGAAGACGATGATCGATGAGCTTCATACAGAATCCATAAAAAAGGACTGAAAATGAATCTGAGTAAAACTAAGCTAATGTCGAATAAAGATGATCAAACGACGATAACCATCCAAGGAACAAAAGTGGAAGATGTAGAAGAATACATATATCTGGTCAGAATATCAAGGTAAACAAAGAAAACCAAACTACCAAAATAAGCAGATGAGTAAGAAAGGGATGGGCCGCATTTGGAAAACTCGCAGGAGTCGCAGAACCAATGTGGAAACGCCTAGCACACAACAGGGATAAATGGCGAGAAATGGGAGAGGCCTTTATTCGACAATTCGGATAGAAAAAGGGCTATAAAAAAAGTTTAGGTGGGTAGTATAGAGCAGATATTGTAATTGGGCCGTGTGCTTCATGAATTGTTAAGCTGGTTGCTTGCAGGTAGTCTTTGTTATATTTTTCCTTTCGGAGTGTTTAATAGAATCACGTATAATTATGACGCTTCTACCGCGAGACCTACTGTCTGGGTGTCTTGTATGATACAACTTGTAGCTGAGAATTTGCATGTAGAGTTTGTCTGTAAAGTGAGTCTCGGAAATTAAAATTATATCAATATTTTGATTAAGTATGAATGTGTTGAGTTCTTTAACCCGTTGATAGAGGCCATTTGCGTCCCAGACTACTATTTTATATTGTGGTTGTGAAGCCATTAAGCGATCTTATTAATGACAGTAATAAGCAAATTGAGCAGTGTGGGCATTTGCTCCATAAGTTTTATCATAATTTGTTCCAGCTGTTCCAGTGTTGTATAAATGTATCAGTTAATGTCTATGACATTTACTAAATTGTTGGATACCCTAATTTTCTCGAAATGCCCCTGAAGATGCTCTAGGAGCGAAAGTACTTAAGCAAGATTTAATAAAAACTATTCTCGATATCTGCCTTTTATTTGATTAAAATTTATTATTTTTTTAGGTACAGCTTGCTTCCGTTAGGCCATAAGTAGCGTTGAAAACCAAATAGGAACTCGAATTTTAATCTATATCTCAAGATATACATCGAAAAGAAAATTATTTGATTTTATAAATTCTATTAACATTCTTCAACTGCTTAATTTACTAGTTCTTGCCCAGAACAATCTAATATATGATTAATTATACTTCATACCTCCAACTTCTCATAAATTTATAAGATGTCCTGGTCTTTTAAAATATAATTTGTTACTCTATTTGAAATACATAAAAACGTTTCTTCCCAATTTTTCTTTTATTTATTGTAAAACTAATAATATCTGTACATAACAAATGGTATTTCTTCATCATTAAACCGATGTCGTTTACTTTACATAAACCTCGTCGCTCTACCATCATCAATAACAGAAATCGACATCAAAAAGAATAAATAGGCACTTGGTCTCGAGTATCCACACCAGAACGCGTAGGCCCAAATGTGAAAATTCTTTTTTTTTTCTTCTGTTTTCGACCAGATGGGAATGTGGCAGCATCGCCTCCGTGGTCCGTGCTAGAGGTGAGCGATATTTCACGATCTTGGATTTTTTCACTGAAAAATCGAAAATCGAATATCAAAACATCAGCCAAATTATCGAAATTTATTGCAGGCAGACAATTTGCAGTAAAATTTTCATTTAACCAATTAAAATGGCCAAAGGTTGAAATAAAAAAAAAGTTTAAAGTTCGAAATGCATAAAAATGTTCTGAATCTCTTTTCTTGTCACCTGTCTTAGATGGGATTAAGTAATAATTGATTTTAATTTGAATTTTACTCCGAAAATTGTTTTCAAAAAAGGATTTCCGGAATGGAAATTCAATCTTTGATCCACAATTATCATTTTTAACGTTAAAATGCACATTTTATTTTTATTTCACATATAAGGACAATTCACATTCAGAAAAGGTAAAAAATTGAAGTTCTCCAATGCTATTTTTTAAGCATTCCCGTAATCTCAAATCTTTATTTTTCTCTTTTGACAATCATCAATGTGTAGCTTTGTGCACCGATTCCTTATCTGAAATTCATTATAATATTTTTGTTTGATCTACCCAACGGCTTAGAGATCTTCCCCTAGGTATCTTTCCTTCAACTCTACCCTTGATTATCAGTTTTTCCATCATCTTACCAAAAAGCTCTGTTGTATTTGTTTAAGCAATATATTCTTTACTTTAAGTTGATCTAATATCGATACGTTAGTGAGATGATCAATCCAGGATATTCTTAACAATCGGCGCTATACCCACATTTCAAAAGCGTCTAATTTATTTTTATGCGTTTTCTTTAAGGTCCACGTTTCGGATGCATATGTGGCTATGAGAAAATAAGTGCCCTTACCAGCCTTAGTTTTGTGTGTATTGTTATGCTAGAATTTCTCCAATTTGTTTATCAATTTCTTTAATGTGAAGATTATTCCGAGCTCTGTCTACTATCATAATCTTTGTCTTACTCCTATTTAACTTTAGTCCATATGTTTTGCTTTTCTCCTCCAGACATCTCATTACGTCTTCCATTTCTTCTTGATTTGCTGCGATTAATAAAGTGTCATCAGCATAACTCAAGTTACTGACTTTTTGACCTCCTACTGATATTCCACCCTTCCATCCATCTAAAACCTTTCGCATAATGTGTTTGCTGTAGATATTAAAAAGAGTTGGCGAGGTTCTGCATCCCTGCCTGACACCTGCCTCTATTCTGAAATGATCGAAATGGGTGTTGTTTATTTTTACTGTGCACTTATTTTCATATATACTTAAGTGGTGGGGTGTTCCCATTTCCGCTATGGACCATAGCTGCTGCCATTTGACTTTATCGAAGGCTTTTGTGTAATCCACAAAGCACATAAGCATAGGAGTATTGAATTCACGAGTTTTTTCGATTAGCTGTCTGACATTAAGGATGTGTTCTTTTGTGACTCTTCCTGTGATAAATCCCGCTTGTTCTTCTGATATCTGAGGCAATAGAAAAGCTTTTAGTCTTTCATGTATTACATGAAGTAGAATCTTGCTTGCATGGGATATTAGGGTTACCGTTCTGTAGTTTCTGCAATCTAGCGGAGTTCCTTTTTTGAATATAGAGATGAAAGTGCATGTTGTCCAGTCGTTTTGCCACTCTTCGGTTTCCCAAATCTTTTTGAAGATCATATGCACAACATTTACTCTAACATGTCCAGTCTCTTTTAAAACTTCTGCGGTAATCTGGTCTGCGCCAGGAGATTTTCTATTTTTTAACTTTTTGATTGCTTTTTCTACCTCTGACTTTAAAATGTTTGGTTTTCTCTCAGCAGTGAACTTGTCGTGATTTGGATTATGGGGATCATCTGCATATAAGCTTTGACAATACTTTCTCCATACCTCCGCAATCCCTTTCTCGTCATTTATAATATGTTGGTTTTGATCCATTATTGTTTGTGATTGGTTTAAATTCCCTGGATAGATATCGGACTTTGTTATATAGCTCATGGGATTCATACCAGTTTGCATGTCTCTCTAGTTCTTCGCATTCTTTATTTATATGTTTATTTTTATCATCCGTGCATGCTCCTTTAATTTCTTTATTTAACCTTGCTAATTCGTTTTTGTTGCTGTCGTTTTGATATATGAGAGATTTGATTCTCCTTCGCTCTTCGAGAAGTTGCAGCGTTCTATCTGTCATCCAGTGTTTTCTTTTGATGATCTTTTTTTCGGTTCTGGTTCTTTCTACAGAGGTTTCTATGGCATTTCTTAACATACTAGTTTCCTTGAAAGCATCTTTAAATGTCTTCGGATTTGAAATCTCCAGAATGTTTTTATTTTGGTGCGGCATTGTTCTTTTTAGCATCATCTTGAAGCAAGCCCATAACAATTTATAGTTCGTCATAGTAGTACTTGTGATTGGGAAGAGTTTGTTTGTATATTGACAGCGAAAATGGCGAGTTGTGCTTTAGATATAAATTATCATCATTCTGGCTTTACAACAATGCGTGGGTCTTCGCCTCCACAAGAATTTCTCTCCAGTTGTCGTTATCCATCGCCTTTCTACGCCAAGCACGTATTCCCATATTTCTCATGTCTTCATCGATGTTATCAAGGAACCTTGTTCTGGGTCTTCCTCTTCTTCTCTAACCAATGGTTCTATCAAGGAGCGTTTTTCTAGCTGGATCATTTTGTTCCATCCGCATTACATGCCCTATTTACCTCAGACATTCTATCTTAATATGTTTTACGATATCAGGTTCCTGGTATATTCTATAAAGTTCAAAGTTATATGGTCTTCTCCACACTCCATTGTCAGTCCAGGTCTCTGAACGATATGTTAGGACTGGGTGTATTGTTTTGTAGAGTTTTATTTTTGTATTCCTCGATATAATTGTGGATTTAGGGAGGGATTAGTCCAAAATAGCATCTGTTGGCCGTGAAAATTCTGCGGTTTATCTCTGATGCGGATACTGATGAGTATCAATCCCATATTCCAGTGATTTTTCCAAAATTTGTTTCAGTGTTGCAATCTGGTGAATTGTAAATTTACCACCTCTTAAACCAGCTTTGTATTTTCCTACTATCCGTTCTGCATATGGTGCCATAGTACTGTGGAAAATATTTTATACGCTGCATTCAGAAGCGTAATTCCTCTGTGGTTAGAGTATTCAAAGATATCTCCTTTTTTGTGTATGATGCAAAGTATTCCAATATTCCAATCATTAGGGAGGGATTTCTGTGTCCATATTTCTTTTATAGGTTGCTGTAGTGCCATTATGGTATCATGGCCACCTTCTTTTTATAGTTAAGCTGGGAGATTATCTATTCCGGGTGATTTGTTTCTGGCTAGTTTTTTAACTGCATCTTTAACTTCAAGAATCGTTGGTGGTTCCTCTTCCCCCTCGTATACTCCCCTTACCTCATCTACCCCGTCTTCCAGATTTTCTTCTTCTTCCTCTATATTAAGTGCTTGGTTGAAGTATTCCACCCATCAATTCAATACATATTTTCTTGTTTTTAATAGGGCGCCATTCTTACTTCTGCATCGTTTTGTGGCTACCTTGAATTCCTGTCTACTGATGTTAACTATCTTATAGAATGTTGTATAAGATAGTAATGTTTAATTTGCACTATTATTTTACTGCTGAAAAAGCCAATGTAAACTCTTTACGACCACTTGCATATTACACAATGCAGTGATGCATTGGGTAATACCTAGTAAGATAAAACTCAAGTCAGTTTTAAAAAAGAGAAAAAGTGTAAAAAGATATCTCCGGGTAGATCATTTCGAATTGTTTCGATGCCAATTGCATCTTTAACCATGTTTCAATTAGCTAGTGTCGATGCACGCTAGACCAGTGGGGCCGAAAGCTTTAAGAGCCCTCCGAAGCACGGTGAACGGCTCGTATTATTTTTAGAAATTAAAACGTCGTTGTTGGTGCCGAGATTTGTACATAATGTGTTAAGACGACCCTATCATTGTAAATTCAACTGTTTCGTATATTTAGCGAATGTACAAAACTAACTACGATACCAATATTGGACGTAACGTGTGACGAAGCTGTTTTGGAAACATCACAAGAAGCATTGAATACCACTACTGCTGCAATTTGAGAAAAAAGTGTGCGAAAATGTGAAAAGTTAATAGAACAATGTCGGATGCGTAAAAATGACATCAAAGCAATAAATCTAGTCATCAATTACAATCTAAATGAATTTATCGACGACAGTGATTCATTTCTCATTCTCTCTTCTCTGTTCTCATTCACATTTCATCCATCTCTGTCCTCACGTTTAAGTTTTATAGTTAACAATTTCGTTGTCGTATAAATCTTTTCCGCCCTTATTTTTGTTTAATCGGTGATCATAACTGGTTGATGAATACACGTTTCTCTTATCCTTTTGATTGTACGTTTATGATATAAAGTAACATGATTGCTAATCAATGTTATAATCGAAATATAATTCTAGCAAACAATAGCATTAAAAATTTATCTAGGGTATGCTTGACGTAACCTCTTTCATTTTGAAAGAATAGTTTGAACATGTTCGAAATGTTAACATGGCACTTTAAGTAATGTATGATAAATTTTAAATATTTTTTTATTAACTCCAATCAAAACTAAAATCTATCCAAAAATAATGAATAGTGGGAGTTCCATTTCATTATATAACAAGTATAGAAGAGGATGTAACATACCATGGAGCATTTACTATAGACCTTAACACTTTATTCTGGAACCATTGGATGATTTCAACATTAGAATTGCTAGCGGTGCCCCAAAGCTAAATACCATATGTTCATATGAGCTTGAGGATCGCCTGGTATATAAGCAGTTTGTTATCCAATGTTAATTTAGAGTTAATTTGGTAAAGATTCACCTCGTTTCATTGTGAAAGTAATATTTGACTTGATCTAATTTACTCTAATTCGCCATTTTGTTAGCCAAGTTTACATTTTATTTCGGTTTTCTTGTAAATTGTCTGATGCTTTTGTGAGATAGAGTCCATGGCCAGTATTGCGGTGTCATCTGCAAAAGTAGCAACTTCTGTGTTACTGGATGAGAGGTCTGCAGTACTCTAGTACGCTTGCTTGTGTAACACCTGCCTTAATAGGATGGAGCTGAGTCTATCCATCGCTTTACCAGAAAGTATCTATCTGATAGGTAGGATTTTAAGAGTGGAATGGAAGGATATGGCAAGTGCTTCTTTATCTTATAAAGTAGGCCTTCATGCCAAACCTTATTGAAGGTGACTGACGTCTAGGAAGGCTGCTAAGACGTACGATTTAGTTAAGAAGTTTAGTTTCTTCTAAGATTGGGATCAATCTTATCAATAGAAGCTTTTCGAATACCTTTGATAGAATCGGCAGGAAACTTAGGTTTATAGGATTTTATGTCTTCTGGTTTTTTTCCAGGTTTTGGTGTCAGGATTTTAAATATAATAGTAAATGTATGCATGATTTTATTTGATTGTTTGTTGCATCTGTCTGCATATTTTTCATTAATATTCCTGTTTGGAATCATTTGTCTTCTCAATTATTCAATTAATGTTCGATTATAGTTTGATAAACACGGTTAAAATAATAATTTAAAAGGGTAGCTATAAAAACCAACTAAAAACTTCCATGCTGTCGGCTATTATGACTGTATCGTCGGCATACCTAATGTTGTTAATTAAATTTCCGTTGACTTTTATGCCGACTGTCTCTTTTACAAAAGCTTCTTGTATGATTTCTTCAGAATAAGCATTAAAGAATAACGGCGACAGTATGCAACCTTGTCTGGCCCCTCTCCTTATCTCCACTTCTTCTGACACTTCTCTTCCAATTTTCACATTTGGTCGTTGGCTGTAGTATAAATTTGATATCAATGTTACATCCCTTACATCCAGATTCTTGTTTTTGAGTACTTCTATAAGTCGGTCATGTTTTACTTTATCGAATGCCTTGTTGTAGTCTATAGAGCATACAGGCCTACAGAAAAAAAATTGTTTTGGTGCCTTGAATCTTTAAGCTGATTTTCAGTATAGTAGGGGCAATAAATTGAAATGTGGATTCCGTTTTTTTGTATCAGCTCTAGTTTTATGGATATGGCACATTACAAAATTATTAGTTTTAATATTTGAGATAATGAGGAAATATACATTGGAATATTCAAAGGAATATATTAATCTACACTACGATGCAAATGAATGGCGTTTATTTATTGATAACTCCAAGCGCAGTTTGAAATGTGTTCTTCTTCACAATGGAAACAAGTTTGGGTCAATACCAATTGCTCATTCAACCGTGATTATAGAAGAAGATAAAATGTAAATTTGTGTAGACTTGAAAATGGTAAACTTTCTTCTTGAACAACAAAGCGGCTACACAAAATAGCCTTGCTTTTTCTGTCTCTGGGATAGGATTGACCGAAAAACCACTGGAATAAAAAGGAGTGGACTATGAGAAAAAACTTGGTAATCGGGCAAAAGAACATTATTGCTCAGTCTTTAGTCGAATTATAGAAAACAATCTTACCACCCCTCTATATTAAGCTAGACCTAATGAAGCAATTTGTTAAGGCACTTGATTCTAATGGACCATGCTACATCTACATAGGAAGGAAGCTGCAACAGATAAGTACGGAAAAACTTAAAGCTGGAATATTTGATGGACCACAGATCAGACTTCTTACAAAGGATCCGGCTTTTGGGGGTCAATGAATGAGGTAGAGAAAAAAGCTTGGCTTTCATTTGTGGATATTATCAAAAATTCTCTGGAAAATCACAAAAGTGAAAACTATGCTGGGCTGGTAAACAATTTGCTGAATAACTGCCAAGCACTTGGATGTAATATGAGCATCAAAGTTCACTATCTTCACAGCCATCTGGACCGTTTCCCTAAAAACTTAGGTGACACAAGTGAGGAGCAAGGTGAAAGATTTCACCAAGACATAAAAACCGCTAGCAAGGAAGATGGGATACCCATATGATGGCAGATTTTTGCTGGAGTTTGAAGAGAGATTATTTAAAAGTTCATTTCATGAAAGCACGCAAGCGAAGCTTTCGTTACGTCAAGTAAAGTTTTTTTTCTTTTTTGTTAGTTTTGTTCTCAAAACTAATTGTATATCTACTTCATTATACAACGGGCTTTATTGTAGTTAAATGGTTTAAAATATACGTATTTTCTAACAGTGTGATTTTTATTTCAATTTAGTATATCCATATCACCATATTCGTATTTTAATGCATAAAACCTGGCATGACCTACGTTATCTTAAAAACTAGAGCTAATAGGTCAAAACCAAAGCCATATTCGGAATTAGCATTCCAAATATAAATAAAATCGGCTCTAAACACTTTGGCACCAAAAACACTGTAGGCCTATGAATTCCTTTATTCAGACTCTATTATGTTATGATAGAACATATATAAATTTCTATGCCTTAGTTCAATCCTGAAGTGGGGATAATTAAATAGAAAAGGGAAATATTGTTCATCTATAAAACGGCACTTCTCGATTAAAAATTCATTTATATTATATTAGGGTAAGTTATATTTAATATTTGATAAATATTCAGTGCCTTTTATTCCAAAAGCGATGGACATGATCCCAGATGGATGAATATAAACAGAAACGGTGAAGAATGGAAGAAATAAGAGAAGATTTATGTCGAATAATATGGGCAAGTGCCAAATAATATGAAGCTGACATAGAAAGATTTTAATAGAATACCAGTATGTACCAGTTTTTGTATTGGCATCAATGTGCAAACATATGAGCTGGTCATAATACGACGGAAGCAGTAGAAATACGACGTGGAGTGAGGCAAGGGTGTATTGTATCGCCTCTACTTTTTAATATCCACTACGAATCTATATTCAAAGAAGCCTTAGATGAAGATTCAGGTGTTAAAATCAACGGGATTAATGTCAACAATCTCAGATAACACAGACCACACGGTACTGATTGCATCAGATGATTGATATATGGGCTTAATACTTCTAAAACCAAACTTACGGTTGTCAGCAAAACAGAGTTAGAAATAATGAACATTAGAGCGTATGAAATAGAGTTAAAAAGAATTCACAATCCGCATTAAAAAAGTCAGAACTGCCTTGTATAAATTATAGAAAATTTTGATTAATAGCGATATTACATTAAACCTTAAAACCAGATTAATACGCTGCTAAATATTCTCCACATTGCTCTATGGCATAGAGAGCACTAGACTCTTACCGCAACATTACTGGTAAAACTTCAGGCCTTTGAGATGTGGATTTACAGACCAATATTGCGAATAAGTTGTATTGATCGAATAACAAATGAAATAGTTTTACACCGAATGAAAAAGAGCACAGAAATAACAAAAACAATAAAAATTCGAAAGTTACAATAATTCGGCCATGTAATCAAAAAGAAGTAAGAATCTGCTGGTATTTGTTATTTTGTTGGATAATGTGTAACAGCTTCCAATCTTGAAGGTCTGACTACTTCTCACCATGAAGTTTTTGTTAGTTTAATTATTACAGAACCGAATCTCATAAATGATTTAAAAATTGACGGGATCGCGCATCTCTAATCCGTACCCTTTCTCTGTGGGGGCCTGCGGCTATGGACCGACCGACCACAGCACGCCGGCCTCCGCATACCCCCGATGCCCCCCGACTGGCCGCGTTCGTGTTTGTGGCTGTGCGTAGCACGGTAGCTGAACCGGTAGGTAACAGGTCAACGTATTTTTATCTCTTTCCTTCAGCACTGTCCTTTGGGGTCTCTTTCTAAAATTCGATTTTTATCTTGGGATGCTGGCAGCGGCGGGACACTTTTGTCATTACAGAGAAAACGTCGTATCTTCCTGATAAAGTCTCCTTCGAAATTTTTTTTCATAAAATATACATAGAAATTATTAAATTGTGTATCCGGAACGAAAAGAGTAAACTATTAGTACATATGCGAAGAAGATAAATAGAATCGATAAATATAAAATCCAAAATTACAGTCGAAGAAGTTGCTCAATCGCCACAAAAAATAAAGGCAGGTCAATGATATTTCTGAAGTAGGTTCAAAACTAGTTCAAAACTGACTGGCAAATATCTTTGATAGAACTACAGAAGTAGGGAAAATGAAATGCCAGATGTGTGGAAAATTATTATTTTAGTATATCTGTACAAAAACAAAGGACTCACTTTCAAAAACAGATAAAAAAAGGGAACTTCTTCAATAAAATTCGTTTTGCAGCATCCATGAAATCAAATAGTTTCCAGTCTTTTCCTAAAACATTAAATGTAGCTGAAGATGCAAACGCTTTGTAGTACTCCTCTGGTCCAACCAATGGACAAAAATTGGTCAAGAATAAAATACTCCCCCAACTCTTAGTTTGGGAAGAGGCTGATTTTGTTCCATGTCAAAAGATACCTTAACTTCTTTATCTTCTGTTAGCAGTTCATAAAATTGCTTAGCCCGTAACTTGTGCAATCTATTACTACTTAGTAATAAAGGAAGCTTTTTCTTGAAGGTCTTTGCATAAATTTATTTCACTTTTTGTTAGATCACCAAATGATCAAATGTTTATCTTTAAACTGCCAAAACTTAGATTGACTTTCGTCTGGAAGATCTTGAAGAACTTTGAGGAAGATGCAAGTGACTTCTTCTGTTCTTTTTAATAGATAACTCTGGGCTAAGGTAACCGCGGACGCTCTTACTCGGACCATAATGACTTTCACAGCAATGATTTTATGAAATCAATCATTGATTGAGCTGTACTTGAATCTTTCGATTTTATCCTAGCTTCACCTCGCTTTTCACGAGGACATTCTCCTGACTCTTTTAAAGCTTCCGCTAATCGATTCAATCTTTCTGGTGAAAATTGTGTGATGGACAGGAATGAGGAATTACACACACTTAATAAAACACCTTAACTTATATTATAGGAAAAGGTCTACGGAAAGAGGGGACCAGGAAGAAGAAAAAAATATTGGCTCCAAAACTTACGAAAATTGTTTTCCTTGACCACTTCAGGACTATTTCGAGATGCGGTCAATAAAGTTAGAATTGCCAGGCTAGTAGCCAACATCCTTAACGGATAGGCACCACAAGAAGAAGAATAAAACACCATTTGTCTGTGGTATGAAATATTTTGTAACTGTTCGAGATCGTGGGTTTGTTTTATTTCTAGTCCTATGTTGCTTAGACTCTTGATTGAGAAGGTATTTGAATACTAAGTTGTTCTGATCAGCAGCAGTCTTATGTGAGTAGATTTTATCATAAAAGTTACTTACATCATTAGGAGTCAATAGATATGCCTTACAAATATTACCTTTATATGTACAAACAATGCGAGGATCTGGATGAGCTTCTTTACTATTTCTTGCGAATTTCTTGAGATTTTTGTCCTACAGATCTTTATTTTTCTCTCGCTTCCTCTTCTTGGCACTATTAACGTTGGTTACAGATACTGAAAAATTACTTGTTTCATTCAATTCAATCACAAAATCTAAACTCATTTTATACTTTTAACACACGTTTTCGATCACTCACTTGTTTCACTCAAACAGTCAACATAACCAAAAACTCATAGCAAATAGATGCAGACAGCTGGTGTGTGCATGCGCACACAGCCGGTTTGAAAAAAAAAAACAAGGCATGACTAAAGCACTTTTAGAAAACATTACTGATTTGTAATTCGCTCCGTGCGTGACTGACGCGACACCTACCGCATTCATCTGACAATTTTGGAGTCCCAATTTTCAGGTTAAACATATGACATATGTTTGACATTGTTAAATACATGCGAAATTCACAATTATTAGTTTTTAAACAATATTTTTTCAGTTTATGTACAAAATAAATGAAGTATTAAAAACTGGGTTTCTCAAAATTCATCATAATATATCTTTTTAACTCCAAACGGAAAAGAAAAGGAAAAATCTAGTACCGGCAAATCAAGTTTTTCACGCAAAAGAGCATATAATTAAAAACAATAATAGTAAAAGTTATGATATAAAAGCTAAAGTCATCTGCAGTTAGCTTGAAGCCTTATGAAATATCATTCAAGGTAAATTATTTAAATTTTTCCTATTTCAATTGCATAAAAATGAAATTGTGTGATATTTACTTTTTCATATTTAATAGCACGAATTCATCTTTTTCTTTTCTCTAATTTATAAGTAATCTTTGGGAACCTATAAAAACTACACTCACTGTTTTTGCTATTATTAGCACAATTAAATACGCAACATGTATTTGCACACATTTTTGATCAAATTTATGCGTAAAAATATTTTGTCCAATATTCCAATTTTGTCATATTTCCCCGCTACGCACGCTGGCATCGTTTCAATGTATCCCTACCATGTCACGCACGGAGCGAATAGTATACTTGACCTAAGCTGTTATGGCATGAATTGTTTTTCTAATGTTAGAAATGATGCTCTAGAATCAGATCCAACTAAAATCTCAAAATGGGAAAAAAAGAATGACTTAAGCCCCTTTTCCTTTTGGAATCCACCTCTTCAATTGTGGTTTTTTTATTCTAGTGGTTTCATAGTCGTCAGAGATTTGATCTCTAAAAATTATATGAACAAGCTGAATTTTGCTGAAAATGTCAATTTTGGGAGCCCAAAAAGATGCAAAAAAGTTTGTCACTCCCATCACAGGGCTTTCCCCTAAACCCTACCCTGATAGGGGTGGAAAACGGATAACATAGGGTTACAAAGAATCTGTATAATTAAATAAAGAGATAATTTTGAACAAACATGTTGAAATGTTAAAAAAGAGATAATTTCGAACAAAATTAGCACTTTTTGTCTAGAATGTCACTTTTTCTCAGAAACAATACCTGAAGCGACCGACGATTTTATGTCAGTTACACACAAAATCAATTTTTAAATAAAATTCGTATCAACTCGACGGTAAAAATTCAATATCTTTTGATCAGAGTGACTTATCCACAAAAATTAAAATGGATGTTAAAGGAGAAGAGTGCAGCATTGACCAGTCACTATGAAATTTCTATTTTTAGAGTCTTAAGGATCTGAATATGCTTAAAAAACGCTGAATTTAAAATTTCCCATTACACACGATCGCTCGTCACCGGTAATGTTTCCATGAAGACGGCAGTAGGTGGAATTTGTAGCTGATACTGTGTAGTTTCGAAAAACGTACTTGTGCAAACGATTTGAAAGAGTTTTAAACGTTGTAGATCGTTTTATGCAGTGTTTTTGAGGCAAATTTCAAATCTCGAAATCGAAATTTTGTCGATTATAGTCAGTATTAGTTAGACGCCGAGGGCATATACTCACCAGGTTTCCCCAAATAAAAGTTCCATTTCTTTCAGCGAAGCTTATACATTTTGCTGGTAACAAACTTCTTGATGAGTATTACGACGTCCTTGATACAACCCCTCTCAAATATCGCAGATAAAATAATTGCACGGCAAAAACTCTGATCCAGAGCCGTTGCTAGTATGGCTGGTGACACCGGTGGTACCTTCTGCTCATGGCTTGGTTGGCTAGTCGAAATTCTCCCTCATTCTCATTCTTGAATAAGCGTAAGCTTAAGCACGGTCCTAACGTTCAGATTCATTCATTATTGGTTGGATACATGTAATTATAGGGAGACTGGACACTTGACTGTTTATTTCTATATATACCTTAACAGCTATGTCATTTTAAAGAAATCCTATCGAAACATCGATGAACGCTGCTACTATTGCTTTATATTCTCCGTTCAATAATATTTTAAAAGTTGTTTGTAATCGTACAGGAAGTTACATTAGATTATTTTTTAATATGGTTTAGAAAGGACGATTTAAATATGATCTACGAGGGTTGACTGAAAAAATTTTCGTATGGAATTTTTAGATGTTATCGGGACAATTATATTTTTATTTTTCATAAAAATAACCAGGCTCTACCTACTCCCGATTAAACAAAATTTATATTGAAATGTTAAATTTTTTTATAAATTTAAGGGGAGACATATTTCGAGGCAATTCCAGATAAATAAAATCAGGATACAGTCTTAAAATATTAAGACATCCAAAATTTTCTTCTTTCCGTATTATGTCCATTATCATATTGCTATCATAATTTTCTTCATCGCAGCTTTGAGGAGGGACGATGAAGACTGATTAAACCACCCACTTAAGTTACGAAGCCATGGTTACATCAGAAATAAAATTACAGTAATACCCCGAACTTACACGATAGGTGGAACCGAGCGAAAATCGTGCAGAAATCGAGTATAATTACGTGTATCTATATAAATTATTTTTAATTGGGACCAAAACCTACAAATATACCTAGCAATTTACACAAAAAATGTTTATTAAAATCTTAGGATATACAAATATAAAATCACCAAACAAAGTTGTTATTTTCAAGATTTTTTTTTCATCCGCAAAATTTTTCACAGAATGCTTATAATTCTCATATCCTTCGTTTTGTAGAAGAAATGCGCTCTTCACTGTACTCTATATTTTTTAAAATTTGTAATTACTTTTTAATTAAACGGAGGCCTTCAACCAAGTTTCCAACCGTCATTTGATTCTCTGTTTGAGCTGGATCTAAACAATCAATATCTTCAATATCTTGCTTTTGAATTTTTGTAAATTTATCAATTGTTCGCTCCTAATTGTGGGAATCCAGTAGTTCTTGAACATCATTAGTATCAACACTATCCACTTCTAAATTTATTTGCATGGTGATATCAACAACTTCTTTAATCGCAATATTAATTTCAGCAGGCTCTGTTGTCAATTTAACCTTAGTGTCAGCGATGAAAAACAAATTAAACAGTTTTTTCCAGACCCCATTTAAGTTTTTGTGATTTGTTTCTAAGATTGTCCAATGATTCTCACTGATTTTAAAACGTTATTTTCTTCCAAAAGTGTTTAACAGTGATAGCTCATTGGTTTTCTCCTATGAGGATAATCTTTAAATAATTCATCAATTTCTAGCATTCATGCTGTTACTGAAAATGCCAAAAAGCGGCAATCAGCAATATATACCCCTGATCAATGGATCGTATTGATTCGTATGGCCAAAGTGCATGGAAAGCCATACATTGTAAAAGAAATGGCACAAAGCGACTTTTTTTAGTTTTAAATAAAAGTTAAAATTAGAAAATTGGGATAAGGATAATGCGCAGAAGTACACTTTTTATCAAATATGACTACACCGATGAGCTGAAAATAATAACCTCAAAAAAGGCTCAAAGAAATACATTAAAAAACTATAATTCTGAAGAATTGCCTCCAATTTATACAAGTTTGCTTCCAATAATTGCCAAATAATTAAATGGTTTGCTTGACTTATGTAAACCCAACTTCCTGGGTTTTACCATTTTTCCCTTACAGCCGATAATGGGACGAAAATTCAAAAGGAACAGAATATTAAAAATATTAGAAATATGAAAGCAAAAAGTGAGAATAATGAAGAATACAAACAAGACTCTAATTTTAGTTATTCCGATTAGCTTTAGAAATGTTTTTATTCTAATTTTTTAAACAGTGCTGTTTTGTTTCAATAAATCTGTTACTAAATCTAGAGTAAGTATTTTTTTTTTCTTAATTACTTCGATGAAAACTAAAGTCAGTCTACAAAATTTAACAAAGAAATGTTTTTTTTTGTTATGTTCAATTTGTGAAATCGCTTAAAACCATTTATATAATATAATATATCAGAAATTTATGACGTATTTCTTCCAAAGATATATATATATATATATATATATATATATATATATTTCTTAGAGCGAAATTTTTGTGAAAATTTTCAAACGCGATTATCTTAGTTCAACCAAAATTGAGTTACAATAGTCTTCGTTGCATGGGTCGAATTGTTATATCAAAAGAATTCTTGATTGTTATAGAAGCTCCGAATCATTGTATTACGATGTTAGAACCATACAATATGTGGAAAAAAGAAGAAAATGTATAACATTTGAGTCAATTATAAATGACATGGACAAATAGGTGAAAATGGACAAACTAATACTTGATAAGTAATTGTAAGGAAGAAAGTTTGAGGACCTTCTAAATACTGAGTTCTTAAAGAGCTTTAATAAATCGTTTAAAAAAAATAAAGAAAAATGTAATGAATCTAAACAAGAACACATATTAAAGAGGAATAAAGTTTAAAAAAAAAACATTGTAACATATTTTTTACTAAGAATTTACTACACAGCCCTCGTATGTCTAATAATTATCCCACCATTTGATAAATTATAAATTTATTGACGGATGTTGAATGTATAATGGAATTTTTGTTTCTTCTTCGACTGCTTTTGAATGAGCCTGTTGTGTGTAGCGGCACTTTTTAATGTCTTTGAAATAATTTAGAATGCAAAACACGCGTGTGGGGGCGATTGGGGACGGAATAACGAAGGTTTAAGCAAAGTGTGAATACCGAAAACAGTTTCGTTGTTTAAGGCAACTCGTCACGACCACCTGATATGATTAACGTAGGGGAAATGAATGCTCGTATTCATTATTTTGTATTGAAGTCAACAAACATGCAATTATTATTGTAGACAACAAAACCTGGAAGAACTACTGAAAAGAAATTAACTCTTTAAGGAGCAGAACTCATTTTTTCTTTTCAAGACGAAAGTTAATAAGTACATTAAAAAAAAAACCAAAATTATCTTTAAATTTTTCTACCATTTTCTATATAAATTTTACATAAAATAGATCTCAATGTGATTGTTGTTTTGAATGTTGTTGAATTTGAATTGTTGAAATATTAGATTTATGTATTTCCTGTCTTTTTAAGTTTCTCTGATAATTCTTTTATGTATGGTATTGTTATTTTTCTTGTATTATTCCTTGTATAGGCTGCAGAATCTCGTTCTAAGCTGTTTTGTTCTATTCAGTCGATTGTTGAAAAGTACTTATTTATAAACCATAAAGGATAATCATTCATAACACTACCAAAAAAACAACGTCCGAAAAACTGTAGCGATTATAGAATGATAAGCCTTATGAGCCACACTTTGAAAATATTTCTACGCATCATCCACAGTAGAATCAGAGATAAATGTGAAGAAGATCAGGATGAAACACAATTTGGCTTCAGAAATGGACTGGGAACTCGGGACGACCTCTTTGCACTAAATGTATTACTGCAGAAATGTCGAGATCAAAGGAAAGACGTCTTTGCTATATTTATTGACTATGAAAAGGCCTTTGATCGAGTACAGCATCACAAATTAATTACAATATTAAAAGATAAAGGAGTTGATAGTCAAGACATACGATTCATAGAAAAGTTATACTGGCGTCAAACAGCGACAGCTTGCATAAACGGAAAATCAACAGAAATATGTAAAATACAAAGAGGTGTCAGACAGGGTTGTATACTATCCCCACTGTTATTTAATTTATATTCAGATAGAATATTTAAAGAAGCGCTGAATAATCATGAATGTGTTGCTTGTGTGAGTCCATATCAAATAGGTAAAGAAATAATAATAAGACTTACTCACAATGAAGGAGACAGTTTTATTCATTACGTATCATTACATAAATACTCAATAAATAACACACATTCCAAAAATATATCTCTGTTATAAGTGTAAATAATTTAATTAATACAATAGTAAATAACATCATTTTCATCTGACAAACAACAACAATATACCTATCTCTAATTCATTGGATCAAATCTGTTCTCCTCAAGAACTTCCCGTTTATTGTCAAAACAACTGCAATAGCTCATTAAAGTTCTCCAATCAACAATACATGATTTTTGCAACCATGACCTACCATCCATCAATTAATAGAGTACCGGCATGTAAGTAATGTTTGTTTTGTTTTGTTTTATTTATTTGCTCATTTATTAATTTATTACAACAAAAGATTGCTACTTTATACCAATTGTGGGCCTTACCTTGTCTGTTACTACCTTTTATATATTCAAATTATTCATTTTGAAAACCACAGACATGTAATATTGGCATAATTACTATAATTTGTATGAACTAATTTATTTATTTGTTTATTTTATCTTTATGAGACACCACCCTAATTGGGTTTATTTTATTGCAGCATTAGTTTAACTTTGTATCTCGACCTGAAGATGCTTTGCAAATTATAGAAAGCGAAACCGGTCGTCAGATTGTTAAATTAAATTGATTGTGAGTAAGTCTTATTATTATTTCTTTACCTAAGCGCTGAATAATTTGGAATGGGGCGTGAAAGTTAATGGAATTCTGATAAATACAATCAGATATGCAGACGATACAGTTATTTTAAGTGATGACATGATTATGACAGGATTACAATGCCTTTTAAATGCCATTGATACAGTGGGAAGAGAGTTTGGCCTAAACATAAACTGTTCAAAAACAAAACACATGGTGTTTAGCCGTTTAGCACATCAAGATGCACGATTATATGTTGATGGTCATATAATTCAAAGAGTGTCCAGTTTTAAATATCTTGGTTGCCATATTACTGAACAACTAGATCCATATCAAGAGATAAAATGTAAAATCGAGATAGCCCGCACGACATTTTTAAAAGTGAGCTCATTCTTCTGTAATTATAACTTGCAACTTCAACTTCGAAAGCGCATGGTTAAATGCTACATTTGGTCAGTCCTCTTATACGGTGTCGAAGCATGGATATTAAAAATATCCACCATTAAGTCTGGAGGCCTTTGAAATGTGGTTGCACAGACGTATACTAAAAATTCCATGAACGGCTATGCTGACAAATGTGGCAGTCCTTGAGAGAGCAAATGCTGCTCGCGAGCTGCTTAATAACATCAAATGTAGAAAGAATGCCTATTTTGGGCACGTAGTAAGGGGAGACAGATATAATATTCTTCAACTTATTATGATCGGTAAAATCGAAGCACGCAGAGGAATTGGTAGAAAGCAGGCCTCTTGGTTGAAGAATATCAGAGAGTGGACAGGAATAAAGAAAGCTGAGCAACTCTTTAGAATAGCTCGAGACAGAGACTGTTTCGCCATGTTAATCGCCAACGTCAAGGGTACTTGATAGGGCACGTTTAAGAAGAAGAAAGGATAATCATTTTTTCATAAAACAGATGTTAACAAATGTTTTTCCTTAGAAAAAGCGATTTTGGCTCTATCGTATGATTTAATGATTCCCTTTTTAATATTGATATTGTGATTTGAGTTGTAATTTAAATAACTGTTGGCTTGTTTTGTTTTTAATACACCTGGGTCTCATATCCAGTATCGTTCTTAGATATTAAAAGATCCAGGAAAGGTAGTGTGTTCTTATATTCTTTTTCCATAGCAAATTTTATTGTCTCTTCTTTATCGTTTATATCATTCAGGAATGTGTCCAACAACTCTGACCCATGAGGATATATTGAGAATACATCATCTACATATCCTCACCATACTGTGGGTTTTAAATTTTGTTAACAAATAATATTGACCACCCTGCTTTCTAAAACTTGCAAAGCAAACAGCTTGATAAATAAAATTTTTTTCAAAATCTTCCATAAATATATCAGCTAATAATGAAGATAAACTAGAGCCTATTGCTAAACCAAAATTTTGTGTATAGAATTCATTATTTAGTTGAAAATATGTATTATCAGTACATAATGTCAATAACTCCATTGTAGCTCTAACAAGTTTTATGCAAGTATGCAACAGCAAGTGTTAGTATAGATTAGCAAAAATCATACATCAAAAACAGAGACTTCAACAGATCCTAGATATATAAATATTCATGGGACAATGAGCAGAGTACAATGGAAAGATGCATCAATAGTCATGAAAGAAACAGCAAAAAGAGACAAATCAGAGAAGCAGCCCTCACTTTCCTTTATGAAGAAAAAAAAAATGTGTAGCAAACCCATTAACAAAATTAACCCTGCATTTGGTATCTGAGTTCTGAGGCTCTGCTTCATCATCATCAATCAGCCAATCGCGTCCACTGCTGGACATAGGCCTCCCTCAGTTCTTTCCAGTGTTCTCTACACTGGGCCGCTTGTAGCCAGTTTCCCGCTACACGTTTAATGTCATCGGTCCATCTAGTCGGTGGTCGTCCTCGGCTTCTTTTATAATTTCTGGGCCTCCATTCCATAATACGTCTTGTCCACCGTCCATCTTGTGTTCTGGCTAAGTGCCCTGCCCAGTTCCACTTAAGCGTCGTGGTTCTTTCGATGACGTCTTGAACTCCTGATCTTCGCCTAATTTGTTGGTTTGTTATGTGGTCTCGAAGGCTCACGTTCAGCATTGCACGTTCCATGGCTCGTTGTGTAACTCTAAGTTTATTCGCAGATTTTTGCGTGAGTGTTAATGTCTCTGCTCCATAAGTTTGTACAGGTAATACACATTGGTTATAAACCTTTCGCTTGAGACACATGGGAATTGAACTTAGTAGTGTAGAATGAGTAGGCTCTGCTTACCAATACTAAAAAAAGAAGTCATACTAAAAGAAGAAGAATACACCAACGTTAATCCGTCATTGTTCGCGTGGTGAGTGCAGCGCTCAATTGGAATTAGTTTTAAGGCTACAAAAGTATTCAGAAACCAACCAGCATTCGGACTCAGGGTAATCTCTAATGGTAGTATGTAGGAGGCACATACGTGTAAAAACATTTCCGGCAAGCATACATACCCCACCACTAATTATTTATTTCTTGTCCGGTGGAAAGACTTTGTTGTGTTTTAGTCGCGCTATTCTAACGTCACTGAGGAGATACAAATGTACTACCTGCGATTTTTATTATAAATCCAACTCAAGAGAGAGAACTTTTGGCTTGTTAGATAAAATTAAAGCAGAGGAGAATAAAAACAAACATGGTCTACAAGATGTAGAAGATAGTGATATAGACCACAGTGAAAATTCAGGCCCTGATACAGATTCCGAATTGTCAGCAGATTCTGATGACAATAATGTGGCTTCTGTTTGTCGTAAAGGTGATCCAGTTTATCAGGAAAAGATGGTATAACAAAATGGGCTGTTCATTGATAGAGGAAATCAGTGGCACACGTAGGCCCAGCATAGTTACTCGTTTACAAGGGGTGAAACAAATAGCAAAAAACACCAAGTGAATGCTGAAAATTGTTTTTCTCTGACGAAATGATAAAAAAAATTGTGCAACATACCAATACGTATTTAGTAAAAATGCGCAACCAGTTATCTTGTGAAAGGGATGCAGTATGTACCAATAGTGATGAAATTAGAGCACTATTTGTCTTGTTGTACTTAGCTGTAAGCTTCTCGTGTAAATCTGGACGATCTTTGGGCAAAAAATGGAACAGCTTCTGAATGATTTCAGACAGTTATGTCAAAGAAGCGATTTTATATTCTCCTTCGTGCACTACGCTTTGACGATATCCAGTCCAGAGCAGAACGACGAAAGCCAGACAAACTTGCCTTGCAGCCATTAGAACAGTTTTTGACGAGTTTTTGGAAAAGTGCATGGATTGCTATATAGATGGAATGTATTGCTGCATTGACGAGATGCTTGAAGGGGAAAACGTAACTTTCGTCAATATATACCAAGTAAACCGGCAAAATATGGGATAAAAATGTTGGCATTTGTTAATTCGCAAACTTTTTATACAGCAAAGTTGGAAATATATGCTGGAAAGCAGTCAGAAGGCCCCTTTGAGATAGATAATAGTCCTAGTAGTGTGATTAAGGCATAAGGCATAAGTAATACACAAATGGGATTTAGGAAAGGACTGGGAACACGAGATGCACTGTTTGTAATAAGTGTTCTTTCGCAGAGATGCTTAGATATTAATCAGGAAGTATATGCCTGTTTCATTGATTTTGAGAAGTCATTTGACAGAGTGCAACATAATCGACTTAAAGAAATTTTATTAAATAAAAACATAGACAGTAGAGACATTAGAATCATCTGTAACCTCTATTGGAATCAAACAGCAAATGTGAAAGTTGAAAACGAACTGACCAAGGATATCCAGATTCGCCGTGGGGTCCGCCAAGGGTGTATTTTATCACCCTTGTTATTCAATTTATACAGTGAAGCCATCTCAGAATTAGCGCTTGCCGAGATCAGTGAGGGCCTTATAATAAACGGTGAGCCACTTAATAACATAAGATATGCTGACGACACCGTCCTTTTGGCAGGAACACTAGAAGAACTGCAACACCTTGCTGAACAACTAAATATATATTTCAACGATTATGGACTAAAAATCAATTTGAAGAAAACAAAGTTCATGATATTTACAAAAGCACAAAACATCAAAGTTAAGCTAGAATTAGACAATACAGAAATTGAACAAATATCTTCGTACAAATACCTTGGAGCATGGATCACAGAAGATACTGATCAGACAAAAGAAATAAGATGCCGCATTGAAATTGCGCGGTCAACTTTTAATAGAATGAGAAAACTTTTTTGTAATCGCGATATCAATATATCGCTCCGGATAAGAATGCTTCGATGTTATATTTTCTCTACCCTTTTGTATGGAGTTGAAGCTTGGACACTTAAAAAATCCAACATTAAAAACCTAGAAGCATTCGAAATGTGGTGTTACCGACGCATTTTGAAAATATCATGGATGGATCGCAAAACAAACGAACAAGTTCTCGAACAACTAGGAAAACAATGCGAAGTTTTAAATTCCATAAAGATCAGGAAATTGGAATACTTGGGGCACATCATGAGAGGTGAAAAGTACGAACTACTAAGGAATATAATGCAGGGTAAAATCAAAGGTAGAAGAAGCGTAGGAAGACGTAAAATCTCGTGGCTACGCAATCTCCGTGAGTGGTTTGGATGCAGTTCAATTGAACTATTCAGGCGAGTAACCAATAAAATTATAATTGCCAGAACGATTTCCAATCTCCGATAGGAGTGGAACTTGAAGAAGAAGAAGTGTGATTAAACGTGATAAAGAACCAATGGCCCATACTGGACGCAACATTACTTTCGACAACTGGTTTACGTCCTTTCCACTGGCTACTGACTTGCTACATAATTACAGGATAACTCTAGTAGGAACTCTGAGAAAGAATAAGCCATAAATTCCTCATCTTTTTGTAGCTACAAAAGGAAGACCAGTAAACAGCAGCATTTTTGGTTATGGTAGAGACTGTCTTTTATTATCATACATTCCGAAGAAAAACAAAAATGTTCTGATGCTATCTACGTTTCATGATGATGACACAATTGATGAAGAAACTGGTGAAAACTTTAAGTCGCAGGTTATAACCTTCTAAAATACGACAAAAGGAGCAGTGGACGTTGTGGACCAGATGAAATGTAATTTCTCTGTTTCTCAAATAAGTTGCCGATGGTCACTTACAGTCTTTTTTCATTGATGAATATTGTAGGAATATTAGGTAATTTATTATAGCAATAGTAATACTAAATTAGAACGTAGTAAATATCTAAGAGAAATTAGTACAGATCTCATCAGACCTTACCTGATAAGTAGTGCATCAATAATTCGTCGTGCCAATATTATTTCGACTTCAAATAAGATGCCAAGCAGGTCTTCCTGATGAAGAAACTTCAGTAGCAAGTGCAGAAACTAAAGATAGAGTCAAATGGTTTTACTGTCCTCGAAGTAAAAATAGAAAAACCACTTCAAGGTGTGCAGATTATTCAAAACTTCTTTGTGGTGAACATATGATTACAATATGTTAAATATTCCACAATAAATGCTATGAGAGTGATATAAGTGTTTACATTTCTTTTATGTTATACAATTTTTTTTATAGGTATTATTATAATAAAAAGTAAAAACATTCATGTTATTTATCCCCAATAAAATTTTTAAAGAACCAGCAACCGACAAGTTTTGTTAATTATTGAATACCCTAATAAAATATAATTAAATGAGAAGAAAATAGTGACTGAGCGCAGCGCTCATAAGCGAACATTCGCGTCATTTCCTGATACGTGAACAATTACGAATAATAGATTAATATAAAGTCCGGGACATCAACTACAATTAACTACATAAAAACACAAAAATTATAATTTGATATCAATAGGGTACAACACCAATCTCAGAAGTTCAGCTCAAAACATGGCTATTTGCCTAAAAGATCGAGGCCAAATAAGTCACTTGTCAAATTTCCGGAGTGGAAATCGACACGTTAAAAACAACCGTAAAATTTTTATTACAATCAATTACTGTGCTTAATACCATATCCCATATGAATACGATATTTAACTGTAATATGGCACAAGAAAACAGTTTCAGAACTATCTTAAGATTATTATTAAGAAAGATAATAACCGAAGCTTATTTTTCAGCAAAGAATATTTAAAACAAATTTGTGAACAATGCCTTCGAAAAAGTAATTCTATCTACGCTTGTCTTGATCCGTGTTTGTTTTTTCTGTTACAATGTAATCAATCTGAAACGTTTTACTTAGATATTTAATTTTTTCTCGAAATAACTGCTGTGCAAAAATAGTGCTTGAGTGTTATGTTAAAATTAACACGGCTGATTGTGTAAATTTTGAGTCAAAACAAGATAGAAGAGCGGTGGATACGAGGGGAAGGTTCAACTTTCGCATTGTGCGGAAATTTAATACGAGGATCAGCTTAGAAGTTTCTTTTTATTTCCTTATTATGTCAATTAAATTCTAATAACTTGAACTTCAATGAGTTTGCTAACAGTCAAGCTCCTTGATAGTCCGAGAATTTTTTCAAAAATATAAAATTTTTCGCGAGCTGCAATTAAATATGCATTAAAAGAGTATGTAAAAAAGGCATTTTGTTTAATTTTTTTTTACAGAAATTATATTTATCACACATTTTATTTCTCTTCTGAGATTTTGTTAGTTAATTCTTCGACAAGCAGCCTTTTTTAATTATGGAAAGGAACAAATAAACCTTCAAAGTAGTGCATGTGGCTCGCCAGCTGCAGTTTGGCCACCCCTGGATAGACCTTCACAAAAAAACTAGACTTTTACCATCCACAGGAATAGGCTGAATTTCATTCAGGATATGGAATAAACCATCTATCTCTATAATCTATCTATATAAAAGGCTAAGTCACACTGTTTGTCCAGTAAACTCACAACGCCACCTAGGACAAAAATCTGAACTACCACCTTTTGACATTTCAATTATATTTTGTTCTTGAAACGATACAATACATATTATTATAATTAATAGTTAAGTTTAATAATATTTTTAAGGTAGAATTTAATACAAAACTTAAAGTTTTATATAGGTAAAGAAATAATAAATAAGACTTACTCACAATCAATTTAATTTAACTATCAGACGACCGGTTTCGCTTTCTACAATATGCAAAGCATCCTCAGGTCTCGATACAAAGTTAAACAAATGCTGAAATAATTGTTGTAAATTACAATAATTATGCCAATATTACATGTCTGTGGTTTTTTTTAAATGAGTAAGTTGCATAGAAGGTATAAAAGTTTTAAAAGTTTAAATAGACAAGGTAAGGCCCACAAATTGTTATAAAATAGTCTCTTCGATTGTAATAAATTAATAAATGAGCAAATAAATAAATAAAGTAAACATTACTTACATGCCAGTACTCTATTAATGGATGGATGGTAGAACATGGTTGAAACTACTATATATTCTTGAATGGAGAACTCAATTCTATTATTGCAGTTGTTTGACAGTAAACGGGAAGTTCTTGAGGAGATAGATTTGATCCAATGAAGAAGAGATATGTGTGTGATTGTTTGTTAAATGGAAGTGATGTAATATACCATTGTGTTATTAAAAGCTATTTATACTTATTCGAGAGATATATTTTTGAAATGTGTGTTATTTATTGACTATAGTCACCTTCTTAAAACAATTACTCAATAAATAACACACATTTCAAAAATACATCTCTCGAATAAGTATAAATAGCTTTTAATAACACAATAGTATATTACATCACTTCCATTTAACAAACAATCACACACATATCTCTTCTTCATTGGATCAAATCTATCTCCTCAAGAACTTCCCGTTTACTGTCAAACAACTGCAATAATAGAATTGAGTTCTCCATTCAACAATATATAGTAGTTTCAACCATGTTCTACCATCCATCCATTAATAGAGTACCGGCATGTAAGTAATGTTTACTTTATTTATTTATTTGCTCATTTATTAATTTATTACAATCGAATAGACTATTTTATAACAATTTGTGGGCCTTACCTTGTCTATTTAAACTTTTAAAACTTTTATACCTTTTATTCAACTTACTCATTTAAATAAAACCACAGACATGTAATATTGGCATAATTATTGTAATTTACAACATCTACTTTGTTTATCGTTATTAGATAACACCCTAATATGGGTTTTTATTATTTCAACATTTGTTTAACTTTGTATCGAGACCTGAGGATGCTTTGCATATTGTAAAAAGCGAAACCGGTCGTCTGATAGTTAAATTAAATTGATTGTGAGTAAGTCTTATTTATTATTTCTTTACCTATTTGAAATGGACTCACACAAGCAACACATTCATGATTTAAAGTTTTATGTTAGTTTAGATTTAAAATCCTAACGCCATCTGAACAAAGAAATCTGAACGACTCACATTTCAACGCATGAGTCAATCATATTTTGTTTTCGAAACGATACGTTTAATTAATCATACAAAAAATATTAATTACATAATAATAGAATTAATAAATAATATTAATATGTTTAAGGTACGATTTAATACAAAATAATTTAGAGTTTTATGTTAGTTTAGATTTAAAATTCTAGCGTCACCTAGGAAAGAAATCTGAACAGATAACTAACAGATAAAATAAATTATAATTATCTGACATAAAATATAAAATATTTATTTGCCAAATACGAGGGGGTTGATATAAAACTAGCCTTTGATAGAAAAAACAAGTTTTTTGGAATTAAATCGATTTATTTCTCAACATAGTCCCCTTTTAGCTCGATATACTTAGTAAGACGATGTTCCAATTTTTTTTATCCCATCCGAATAGTACTTTTGCTTGAGCTCTTCAAAATAGGCCGAAGTTTCAGCGACGACTTCATCATTTGTTGCGAAACGGCGTCCTCCGAGCAATTTTTTTAGGTTTGGAAACAGAAAAAAATCGCTGGCGGCAAGATCTGGGGAATACGGTGGGTGCTCAGCAAATGCATAGCCCAATTCGTGTAATGTTACCATGGCGACGGCCGATCGGTGAGCCGGTGTATTGTCTTGGTAAAAGAGCACTTTTTTGTGTTCCAAACCGAAGGTGTTTTCGACGCAATTCGGCATCGAATCGATCCAATAATGCTACGTACTACTCACCACTGATTGTATTCCTTTTTCCATAGTTGACCAGACCCATCAAATAATAACTGAAATAGAGAAAGCATTAGGTGACAAAATTTGTTCAGCAGTATTCCTGGATATCGCAAAAGCATTTGAGAAACTATGCTACGAAGGCCTGTTAATGAAGCTAAAGAAAATGTTTCCTATACAACTCGTTGATATATTGCAGTAATACCTACACCAGCGAACATTTAGAGTTAAAATGGTAAACAAGTCATCATCATCATCATAACACAGCCAAATTTGTCCACTGTCGAACATAGGCCTCCTCAAGATGTCTCCACTCTTCTCTGTCCTGTGCAGCTGCGATCCAGTTTGTCACTATTCTTTTAATGTCGTCCGTCCATCTGGTAGGTGGTCTTCCACGATTTCGAAGTCTGCCCTTGGCCGCCATTCTAAAATCTTCTTTGTCCATCTGTTGTCTCTCTGTCTTGCGACGTGTCCTGACCATTTCCACTTCAACTTCGTAATCCGTTTTATGACGTCTTCCAGTCCAGTTCTTCGCCGTAACTCATCATTTCGTATTCGGTCTCTCAAAGTTACGTCAAGCATAGATCTTTCCATTTTTCGTTGTGCTACTTGTAACTTTTTTATTGATGCTTTAGTCAATGTCAGTGTTTCAGCTCCATAAGTGAGCACCGGAAGTACGCACAGGTTAAATGCTTTTCTCTTTAGCTTTATTGGGATGTTTTCCTTAAACACGTCTTTTAGCTTGCCATAGGCTGCCCATCCTAAAGCTATTCTTCTAGATAATTCGCATGTTTGGTTGTCTCTACTTATTTGTATTTCGTGGCCCAGATATATGTATTTGTCAACCGTTTCAATATGCCAGTTTTCTAGTTTCAATGGTCCACTAGGTACTAAGTTGGTCATCATTTTAGTTTTCGCAAAGTTTATTTCCAGCCCTACTTTTTGGGAGACTCGTTGTAAATCTTGTAGCATTTCGTTGGCCTCCTTTAAGTCGTCGGTTATTAGAACTATGTCATCTGTGAATCGTAGGTGGTTCAGCCTTTCGCTATCGACACTCAAACCTCTGTTTTCCCATTCTAACATCTGGAATGCATGCTGCATTACGGCATTGAATAGTTTTGGTGACATGTTGTCTCCTTGTCTAACTCCCCTTTTTATTTTTATTTTTTGAGTAGGGGTGTGGAGGTTTATTGCTGTTGTAGCATTTGCATATATATGTTGAATAATGCTGGTATATCGGTAGTCGATTCTACAATCTCTTGTACTCAAGTACTCTGAGTTAAAGCCAATAAACGCAGGGGTTCCACAAGGTAGCGTTCTTGGACCAGTACTATACCTTTTGTATACATCTGACATTCCGGAGAGAGAAAACATTCAACTAGCCACATTTGCTGATGATACAGCAGCCCTGACAATAAGAGCCATTGAAGAATCTACGGTTAACCCATAAAATGCAATTAAGGCATAGAACGTTAGTCCGAAAAATGGCGTATAAAGTTTAATGAATAGAAATCAGTTCATATTAACTTTACTAACAAGAAAATCAATTATATCCCAATTATCTTAAACAACAGCATTGCTTCTAATAAAAAACAGTCAAAAAAACTGAACAGTTGAAAATAAAGTACAAATATATGTATTGGATGATAGGTAGGTGCTCTCAACTTTCCATTCAGAATAAAGTACTAATTTACAAAGAGATATTGAAGCCGGTGTGGACATATGGCCTACAATTATGAGGCTGTATCAAAAAAAGCAATACTAGAAATTTAGAAACGCTCCCGAACCGAATACTAAGAAATATTATAGGAGCTCCTTGGTATATTTGGAGCAACTCAAGTTCACAAACTACTGTTATTATTAATACAATTGACAATAATTTGTTTTTCAAAATTTGCAATCAAAATTGTATGCTTTTTATCTACGTAATCTGTGTATAAATGTTTAGAAGTCGAAAAACTTCTTTTAACACCAACAGATGTTATTTGTGCATGTTTAAATTTCTTTATGTTGGAAGGCAGTAGTTCGAGATCTGGTACAGCATCATCTTGATGAACTTTCGTATACACTGGTTGGTGAAACAACAGGAAGAGACAAACCACCTAGGAACTCCTTTTACACTAAAAGAACTCCACGACGGTCTGAACAGGAGCTCTTAAAAAACGGGAAAGCTGTAGGTGTGGATGATATATGCAGTGAACAAATAAAGAAAACAGGATCTTGAAATTTTATAACACGTGCTGCAAAACCTGTAAAATTCCAAAATCATGGAGGAAGTCTAAAGTAATAGCCTTGTTAAGACCAGGAAACGATCCAAAAACCCCAGTAGCTACAGACCTATTTAGCTATTGTGTCACTTTTTTAAACTATACGAGAGACTGATACTCGCCAGAATAGAAAAAAATGTCGACAAGCACCTCATCCCACAACAAGGAGGATTCAGACCTGGCAAATCTTGCACCGGTCAAGTCCTCGCATTAACAGAACACATTAAGAGGGCTTTGAAGAAAAACTTATAACAGGACTGCTTTTGTAGATCTGACAGCAGCGTATGACATAGTAAGGCACAAAACATTGCTCCGCAAATTATATGACACTCTCAATGACCACCATCTGGGAAAAGTCGTATATTCTTTACTGCAAAATAGACGGTTTTTCGTTATGCTGGAGGGTAAAGTAAGTAAGTAGAGAGTTCAAAAAAACGGCCTCCCACAGGGAAGTGTTTTAGCACCAATGCTCTTCAATATATAGACAAACGACCAACCTACTCCGACCGAAACCAAGCACTTCCTCTATGCTGACGATCTTGCAATATGTGCTCAAGGAAATAGTTTTGAAAAAGTGGAGGAGAAACTCGAAACTACAGCGTACTACCTGTAGAATTCTCTGAGACCCAATCCCTCTAAAACCCAAGTCTGCGCTTTCCACCTTCGCACAAAGGAAGCCAAGCGAAAACTCCAAATTGTGTGGAATGGTAATACATTAGAACACACAAACCAACCTATATATCTTGGAGTAACTCTGGACCGGTCCCTCACCTACAGACAACATTGCATAAAAACGAGAGGGAAAGTAACAACTAGGAGCAGCATACTCAGAAAGCTAACGGGAAGTAAATGGGGCGCACGTCGTGGCGTTTTAAGAACAACGGCACAGGCACTGTGTTTCCCAACTGCTGAATATGCGTGCCCCGTTTGGAGCAGATCTGCCCACACCAAACAAGTTGATACTGCGCTAAATGAGACATGCAGGATAGTACCGGGGTGCATGAAACCAACGCCACTTTCAAATCTATATAGAGCAGCGGGTTTTGCAGAACCCTCAACACGCAGAGGCGTTGCAGAACACATAGAGTAAAATTAAACAGATCGCGGACGAGTGGCATGCCCTATACAAAGCTGGAACACCACGAAAGCGACTAAAATCTAGCAAAAGCTTCCTTGGAACAGTGCAGGATGAACCGCCTGAGTATTTTCCACTTCCCCAGATTCAATGGACCGGCCAGACACTAGACTTTAAAACGTGAAAAACTTTGAATGAACGGGGGTCGCTACAGTAAAATCAAACATGGCAAAATGGGGAAAAATAGACCAAGATGATGTGAACTGTGACTGTGGAGAAACACAGAATATGGAACATCTTCTTACATGCAGAAACTGTCCTTATCGATGTACCCTTGAAGATTTGTGGCTCGCCAATAAAGATGGACCGACGTACCCGATACTGGGCCGAAATTTTATGAATGACATGTCCGGACATGATAAAATAAAGTAAAGTAAGGTGAAACAATGAAATATGTACCTTAATTGAAGCGGTAATTATTTCTAGATATATTAGTGAATATTTTTTTTTCTATCCCAAAGATGGGTATCGATTAAACAAGCCCCATATAAAAGAATATATTTATGTCAAATGTTAACGAGACTAGATTCAAAATAAATAGAACACAATTGTTTTGAAAGATTCAAGACTTCATAAGAAATAAAGACATCAAATTAATAAGGCAATATCCTAAAAATAGTAACAGAGCAAAAAGAAATAAGGAAATATCCTGCATATATGTCGAACAGAAGTATGGAACGCAGATAGAAATAAAAACGTTATTAATTATTAAAAAAGAGATCATAAAGTCAAGCAAAACAAGTAAACGCCAGTCCCAACTACCTCATTTCATTTACTTTATTTTAGAGACGAATTTCTCGACTTGAATGATCTAAAAATACGACCAGAACGATATATGTGGATTTGAGAAGGCGATATAGCTGTTTTCATCTACCTACTCACTTTGTGGACACAAAATATAAATACGCGTATATCATAGTACGGTCAGTGTTTCGATATTTCAGTGTCTCTATACTTCATTACTTTAATATTTTGCAGGATACTCCATCGAGCAAAAAGACAAAAGAGGGAATCTAATCGTTATGAAAAGGAGACCAAAAAAGTGGCCTCTAATGGAGGACATAAGTATCTGGAAATGCGATAAATTTTTCGCCACTTATTAACAGTAGCTATAAAATAGTTTTCAGAATATGTCTTAGACGAGAAAGTTTTAATTAAAAATTAACGATAACAGTCTTGTTGTAATGAGTCACACACTTAAAACATTTTTGAAAATAATTCACAGCAGAATTGTTAAAACTCTTGAATATGAGATTAGTGACACACAATTTGGCTTTAGAAATGGTATGAGTACAAGAGATGCATTGTTCGGCTTGAATGTGCTGTCTCAGAGATGCATGGACATGAATCAGGATATTGTTATTATTATTATTATTATATAACAAATAAGGGCAGAGGAGCGAGCTCCTATTATGCCCAAAAAGCAAAAATGAACAAAAATAAAATATATCCTTATAAAACTAATACTAATTATAAAGTTACACAGTACAGTTAAACAAATTAACAAAAATTGAATTGTGACACAATAAATAAATAAATAATGCTGTCCGAGAAAAAATATCCTATCCTATAAAAAAAAAATAAAGTTCTGTCAAGTTTATTTTTAAAGATGTTAACACTAGCTGCCGATATGGTGTCATGATCCAAATTGTTCCAGATATTAAAGATTCTGTTTGGCAAGAAGTTCGCCCTGGACCTTGCAGTAGTTTGTTCCCTCTTTAATTTGTATCGATGGCCTCTTAATCTATCGTCTTCATTCAAAGTGAATATGTTGTTTAGGTTCCCAAAATTATGTTTTAAAATACGGAAGGACATAATTAGGTCACCTCGAAGACGTCGCTGCTCGAATGTCGTAAGATGAGCCATGAATAGTCTATCTTCATAGTTAGGTCTTACACGGCCGTATGCCAGTCTTGTGGCTTTACGCTGAACGTTTTCAAGTAGGATTTTATCGCGACTAAGATCTGGATTCCACACTGGTCCGGCAAACTCAAGAATAGGTCTAACGTATATTGAGTAAAGTTTACTAACAGAGGTTAGAGATATGCGTGCAAAACATTTACGGATCAAAAACAGTTTCGATGTTAGCACGTTTACACACCGACACTATGTGATCAGACCAATTTAAGTCACTATTAATTATCACTCCGAGATCGTTGTGTGAGGTTACAGAGTTTAAAGGTATGTACTTATGTTTTGTAGACTTTGAAAAGGCATTTGATAAAGTTCAACATAAAAAGCTTGTAGATATATTAAAAAGCAAAAATATTGACAGTCGTGATCTGAAAATTATATCTAATTTATATTGGAATCAAACTGCCAAGGTAAGAGTTGACAGCCAGTACACCGAAAATATCAAAATACAGAGAGGAGTCCGCCAGGGTTGCGTGCTGTCCCCACTACTTTTCAATGTCTACAGTGAAGCGGTATTTCAAGAAGCGCTCTCAGACTCAATAGAAGGTATATCTATCAATGGAGAAGTTTTGAATAACTTACGTTTTGCAGACGATACAGTAATAATTACGGATAACAACAATGATTTACAGAACCTAATGCAACGCCTTAATGAACGCTGTCATGAGTACGGACTGAAGATAAATTTAAAGAAAACTAAATGCATGATCATGACTAAATCTGCACATGCAAATATCCAATTGACTATTGAAGATACTGCAATTGAGAATGTTAATAACTATAAATATTTAGGAACATGGATAACATCAGATGTAGACCAAACCAAAGAAATTAAGACACGTATTGAAATAGCACGTACATCATTTATTAAACTTAAAAAGTTTCTTTGTTGTCGGGATATAAGGTTAGAACTACGCCTGAGAATGCTTCGATGTTACGTGTTCTCTACTCTTCTTTATGGTCTGGAAGCTTGGACAATAAAACAAGTTCATCTGAATAAGCTGGCCGCCTTTGAATTGTGGTGTTACAGAAGAATCCTACGAATATCATGGATTCAAAGAATGTCAAACATAGAAGTAACTAGAAGGATAGGAAATGAGGCGGAAATAATATTAACTATTAAAAGACGAAAACTTGAGTACTTGGGACATGTGATGAGAGGGCAAAAATACGCATTATTACAACTTATTATGCAGGGCAAAATCCGAGGAAAGCGAAATGTGGGAAGACGAAGAATATCCTGGCTTAAGAACTTAAGGGAATGGTTTGAATGCAGTAGTGCAGAACTTTTTAGAGCGGCAGTCAACAGAGTCCGCATAGCCATGATGATTTCCAACCTTCGATAGAAGATGGAACTTAAAGAAGAAGAAGATAACAGTCTAAAATTTGAAAAAAATTATTAAAAAAACATCAAAATCAATAAGATTTTATGTGACAGTTGGGACAAATAATAACATAACCCAACTAAATTTGATTTCTTAAACAAGGAAAGACTCTTTCCTTGTTTAATTTGGCCTATCAAGATGGCACTTCCTGTCTAACAATATTTTTGCCCCCACTACCTTTACATTCCCTCTTTTGTCTTTTTGCTCGATGGGATACTCTTACTAACACTACTGATTTTAAACCAAGATACAAAAAAAAGTTTCCAGAAATTAAGAAATAGACTGCATGATAAATTACAGTAAAACCTCGATATAACGGACCTCTATTTAACGGATATAGTGGACACAGAATCCGGTCAAAAAAAAACGTACTGTTAATATTATACATGCTTAACCCGTCCCTTACCATTGTATTTTACATAATTGTAGGAAAGAGAAATACTGATAACATAGACCAAAAATGGGAGAATATTAAACATGCCGTAATGTTGGCAGGGAGAGAAAATTTAACACCGAAAGAAAGGAAACATAAAGAATGGATGAATGAGGAAATACTACAGTTGATGCGTGAAAGAAGGGTACACAAAACAAATAATCCGATAAGATACAAAGAAACAAATAAACTGATAAAAAAGAAAATAAGAGAAGCTAGAGAAAGATGGCTAAGTGAGCAATGCCAGGAGTTGGAACAATTGGAGCGAAAATATGACTTTTTTAATGTACACAAAAAGATTAAAGAAATGACAGGAAGGAGAAGAACAACACAGACAGGACAGATCAAAGATACAGATGGTATAATTATAACAGATTTACAACAAAAAATGAACCGATGGACAGAATACATATCACAACTGTTTGATGACAAAGATAGACAAGAAATCTCAAACGAATATACAGATGATACAGGGCCTGATATAATCAGAGAAGAAATAGAATATGCAATCAAACAAGCAAAAAGTGGTAAGGCCCCCGGTCCTGATGAAATTCCCGTAGAACTGCTCAAACTTATGGACGATGAATCTATTAAAATACTCCTAGATCTATTTAACACAATATATAGAACTGGAATAATACCTAGGGAATGGCTCCGTTCGACCTTTATACTACTGCCAAAAAAGGCAAATACAAAGGAATGCAACGAATATCGTACGATAGCTTTGATGAGTCATGCTCTAAAACTGTTCTTAAAAATAATCCATAATAGGATCTATAGGAAATTAGACGTAGACATCAGTAACACTCAGATGGGATTCAGAAAAGGGCTGGGTACAAGGGAAGCTCTGTTTGCAATGAACGTTCTCTCACAGAGATGCTTAGACATGAACCAAGAAATTTACGCCTGCTTTATTGATTTCGAAAAGGCCTTTGACAAAGTACAACATGAACCACTAAGAGAAGTTCTAATAAAGAAAAATATAGACAGCCGAGATATTCGAATTATATGCAATCTATATTGGAATCAAACAGCAAATGTCAAGGTTGAGGGCAGACTAACAGAAGAAATTCAAATCCGTCGAGGAGTCCGGCAGGGATGTATCTTATCGCCACTTTTATTTAATCTGTATAGTGAAGCTATCTGTGAACAAGCACTCGAGGAAGAAGATCTTGGTCTAATAATAAATGGTGAGACGATCAACAATATAAGGTATGCTGACGATACAGTTCTCCTAACAGGAACGCTAGTAGAACTACAACATCTCGTTCAAAGTCTCAATATATACTGTAACAGTTACGGCTTGAAAATTAATTTGAAAAAAACTAAATTTATGGTAATCACGAAATCAAAGAACATCAGAGCTAATCTTGTAATAGACAATACAACGATTGAGCGTGTGCCCTGTTATAAATATCTAGGTGCTTGGATCACAGACGATACTGATCAAACAAAAGAGATTAGATGTAGAATAGAAATCGCTAGATCAGTCTTTAATAAAATGCGCAAACTCTTTTGCAATCGTGATATCAATATAAAGTTACGAATACGAATGCTGCGGTGTTATGTCTTTTCTACCCTGTTATATGGAGTTGAGGCTTGGACACTAAAACAGTTGACCATAAAAAACATCGAAGCTTTCGAGATGTGGTGCTATAGGCGCATTCTCAGAATATCATGGATGGACCGCGTCACTAACACGCAAGTACTCCAAACTTTAGACAAAAGATGCGAAATTCTAAATGAGATAAAAACTAGAAAGATGGAATACTTGGGGCACATTGTGAGAGGTGAAAAGTACGAACTTTTAAGAAACATCATGCAGGGCAAAATTAAGGGCAAAAGAAGTGTGGGAAGAAGAAAAATATCGTGGCTTCGTAATCTACGTGAATGGTTCGGGTGTAGTTCGATTGAACTCTTTAGGCGCGCTGCTAACAAAGTCGCAGTGGCCATGATGATTTCCAATCTCCGCTAGGAGTGGCACGAGAAGAAGAAGAAGGAAAGAGACAGCAAGTGAGAACATCACATATTATTGGGGGATTCCCTGATATAATAACGCTTAGGTTTCTGTAATTATTTGGGTATGTACCACGCTAAGTTAAAATTTTCGCTATCCTACCCTCTAAATATAGACAAACGGAAAAGAATCAATCTAACGATCAATCAAGAACAAGTGATTCTACAAAAGTTGTATGGCATAAAAAAGCTAACTGTTTCGGACATAAAAAAAAACAAAAGCAAAATAAATGAATTTACATTAATGTGTGATGAAGGAGAGAACAGCAATTTCAGAAAACAAATGAAATTGGCTTGTGAAACTTTACTGGAAGAAGCAATCTTAAGGTCCGGGTAGTCTAAAATCTGCTGCAATTAAATTAGCACACCATATGGTCAGACCATTCAAAACAAGTGATGGATGGCTCTGGCGCGTTCGCAAAAGTTACGGAATCATAATTAATAGAATTTACGGCGAAGCTTTAAGTGCACCAAAAGAAGAAAATAAAACCTTTTAGGGAAAAAAAAGAGAAGAACATATAAGTAACGAAATGCTATTCGAATCTCCGATTTACAATGCTGACGAAACTGGTTTGTTATGGCGTACTTTGCTTGAAAGCACACAAGCCTCCAAATATGAAAAATCGAATTCTGGAAGAAAATTCAGCAAGGACAAAATCTCGGCAATGCTTTGGCTATGCAGATGGATCACATAGATTGACTTCTGTAATGGTTGACAAATCTCGTAAACCTAAAGTTTTAAAATATATAATGCATCATCTGCCCATTTTATATTATAGCTCTAAGAAGACATTGTTCATCTCAGATATTTTCAAAAATTGGTTTATCAAAGAATTTGTACCTTCAGTGAGAAAATTTTAAGAGAAGAAATTGGGAATACCGCCAGAAGAGGTGAAATGTTGAATTGTTTCTAGACAACGCTCCTGCTCACCAGCCTCGAAATACTCTACGTTCAAAAGATGGCAACTTTAGCTGTATATTTTTGCCAAAAAATACACCATCGCTTATTCAACCCATGGATCAGGGAATAATTTTGACACCAAACGAATATATGACAGAATGTTTTTAAACTTTGAAAAATTAAAGTCAAATATCAAGCACAATTTTAATAATCAAATCTTGCCTAAGTACTTTCGCTTCCTAGAGCACTCATCAGGGGCATTTCGTCAAATTTGGGCTATCCAGCAAGCGCATAATGTAATAAACATGAAATTGAACATAAATTGTACATAACACTACACTAAAACAAGGACAAACAGTTTAAAATTATTTAAAAATTATTCTACGCTTTACATTCTTGTCGGCAACAGGAGAGAGAATCATCAATTTGATTCTAGTAATTGAAAACTTGAAAGACTTGAAGTCTTGAAAGTAAACTAATTATTTATAAACTTCGTCTGCACGTGGATATTTTTGAAAATTGTCTCGTTTTAAAACGTGTTTAAAATAGCTTAATTCTTCAATATTGTTCCAGTTTGAATCCTAAGGTTTTTCTATCAATTGCCTAACATCAACTGCTTTTTCTTGTTTTACTTGTAAAGTAAATCTTTGCCTTTTAAAGCATGTGGTCTAAGAAAATTATTTATTAAGAGCGGTTTTAACATCCTCTCTCCTGATGTTTTGCTACAAAGTATGTAATAATGTTACTCGATCTTTACTTGCTTTATATCCACTTGCAGTTTTTTAATCATTTGCGATGTAAGTACGGTTAGGCACTTTTTCCAATACAGTCCCGTTTCACCAGCGTTAAATACTTCGGCACAATAGTCCCCGTCTTCAATAATTCTCCCTAGCTCCTGTGGAAATGTTTTTGCTGCAGCTTTATCTGCTGTAGCACTCTCTCTTCTGATCTTGATATTATGAAATGCATTTTTTTATAAACCCGATTAGCTATGCTTTGCTATGAGAATTGTTTACCAGCTTGGGAAGTGAAAGTTGGTGGCTCTGACTGTTTCATTAACTTATAAAACTGAAGAGCTTTTTCCTGGATTAAATAACCACTTACAGGAATTCTTCTTTGAATTAGTTCCTCAATCCAAATTGCGATGGCTCTTTCTGTTCTATCTAATACTACATCCCTTGAGTAAGATGAAAATTTGGCTCTTAATTTTGTAGCAGGAATTATATATTATCTTATAGCAACTTAATTCATCTTAATTGCTCTCTACAGTTAATTCGCCTAAATTAAATTGAATGTTTTTCAAATTTCGTAGATCCTTCTCCTTTTCCTAAGCGATCTAAAATTGCAATTTTCGTTTCCAACCAAATTGATTGTCTTTGATGTTTTTTTTCTCCATTGAGCCAAATAACATCTTAAAATTTCAAACAACTTATTATAAAATTAAGCACTGCTAAGAGAAAAATGATTTTAAAACAATAACAGGTAAAAAATTAAATAAAAATAAAAAAAATTAGATTTACGATATTGACATGGCAAATATTGCGTTTTTCAATTTCGATGGCTTCAAGAATAATTTTCGATTTAAGGCGGATAAGCATGGTTTTGCTTTTTAGAAATCTATTTTGTGACCTGTCTAAATATGATGTTGGGCTAAGGCTGAAGTAGTATCGGAATGTTTGACTGATATAGAATGTTCGTAAATACGTTAGTCGATTCGTCGGCTTGTCTGTCCTATGTATATACGTGGGCAAATGGAACAAGGTATCTCGTAGACACCATGGTCTTCATTGGGGATTTGGTCTTTTACGGATCTGACGAGGTTGGACAACTTGGAGTAAGATGTGAAGATGATTTTGATGTTTAGAGGGATAAGAGTTCTACTGATGTTGTCAGTGTTAATAAAAGGTAGAAAGATTTTGGGTTGATCCAGCGGCAAGGTTTCTTTTTTGGATGGAATGAGGTTTAGATGTTTTTGAATGCTCTTAAAGATTTTGGTTTTGTGGTAGCAGTTTTGTACGAGTGTTTGCCGTATTGAACTGATTTCAGATGGCCTGTGATTGTTGTCGTTGAGTCTTATGGAACGGGAAATAAGAGTGTTGATAACTGAATTAAGTTGGGCGGGGTGATGATGTGACTGGGCAATGAGATAACGGTTTGTATGAGTGGATTTCCGGTACACGGAATAGGAAAAACTGTGAGGTGAGTATTTCTGAATAAAAACATCAAGGAATGGCAAAGACGCTTCAGACTCAACTTCCATCGTGAATTGAATACTGGGATGTATTCCATACAGGTGGAAGAGGAAGAGATCTAATGTGTCTTTACCATGGAGCCAAATGACAAAGGTGTCATCAACGTATCGTAACCAGCAGGTGGGTTTGCGATTTGAGGAGGACAGGGCTGCTGTTTCGAAATGTTTCATGTAGATATGAGCTATTACGGGAGAGAGGTTAAATTCCATTGGGGCACCTTTGATTTGACGATAGAAATAATTTTGGAATGAACAGTATGTATTAGACATGCAGTGTTTTATAAGAGATAATGTGTCTTGGTGGATTTGATGTTTTAGAGTCTAAGATAGAAATGGTTTCATCAATAGGAATGTTGGTGAATAAAGAAACAATGCCAAAATTAACTAGTATATCTGAGGGTGAAATAGAAATGTTTTTCAGAAGATCAATGAAGTGAAAAGAATTTGGATAAAGCATGAAGCGTTTTCGGCGAATGGTTGTAAGGATAAAGCGAGATATTTTGCCAATTTCTGAGTGGGGCAGTTGTCGGGGCCGTATATCTTTGGAATTCGGGATGATTTTTCTCTGGGTATAAGAGATTTTTTGATTTCTGGAGGTAGACTTATTTATGATGGATTTGGTCGTTTTTTTTCTAGATATTTTTTGGGACGCGTTTGTATTCTGTGGAATTGAGAAGTTCGAAATATATGTCAGATACGTTAGAGAGTAAGTAATAAAGCTTAAATTAAGTATGCGGTTCGAAAAAAAGAGGATAGATATAATAAACAAAGTATGTAAACGGAATGAATATCTGAATGAAAAAAATAAGAGAGAAAAGAAATATAAATCTGGACAAAAACCCTTTAAAAATTGTAGATTAAAATTAAACTTCATAAAAAAATAGGAAAGCAATAAACACAGTTTCGTTTATTTTTGTATTCATAATCCCATTTTGCCAAATTACGCAAAATCGCAAATTATAATAGAAAAATATAATTGACTCGCTTGTTTTTGAAGTTGTAAATCAGTTCAATTTAATTAGAAAGGTGATGAAAAAGTTTGTTTATAACTGAACATGTGGGCTAAGGTGAAAACAGTGGAACACTAAACAAAGTATGTAACCAGAAATTAATCAACGTTACTGATATTTTTAAATTAGATCGCAGATAAACAGGTAAACGTATCAAAAATTAGAGGTAAGCAGTTAGTTGGTCTGTTTCAAATACATAATAAAATCTAATTTTATTTAGCCCAGTTGGAGTGAACCAGAATAGAATTTAATAAGTAAAGCCACACGAGATAAAAGGGAAGTAAAATGTATTAGACAGAAGACCAACATATATTTACAATATTTCATGACACTCCTTTCCGCATTTCCCTTTCTAGTAATAGAAATTCACTGTTTTATTTCCTTAATTCCTTTTCTGTCCATTCTTGTTACTCGACAGTTTTTTATTTACTATCATTTTTCCGCATTGTATGTCTAAATACTCCTAACTGATTAACTATGCCGATGAAGAGCTGCAGTTGTTTGACCTCACCATATATAGAACTGATCGCTCCAGGGAAATAAGTTCATTCTCAAGAGTTGGTGGAGTCCTTATTGCAGTTCATAAGAGCTTAAGCAGTACATATTTAACAGTTAATCAGACAATTCAATAACTATTTTTCTCTTGGTAACTGAAGGTGCAAATCAGTTTATCCGATCAGGGATCCGATCATTTTCCATTTAAAATAGAACTTAAAATTAATCTGAATGAAAAAGACAGCAAATATTTGATTTCACGCAAACAGCGCCTATGTATCTGTTGATACGTATTTCGACCTAATAGGTCTCATCAGAACACCTATTCATAGGTGTTCTCAACGTGAAAGATCAATATTTTTGTCTTTTAAGAAGCAACACTAAAATGGCTTCGATATGGACGTAATAGCGACATCTGATAATAAATCGGTAAAATAGTTTCGAAACACAATTCAGATTTCTGCTTTAATCTGTGCTTTCTAAAAATTGCAAAGCAAAACAGACGTTGATGAAGGTGTTAAAAGAGACATGGGGAATCTAAAATTTACATTCCACGAGATGTCTTTTCAACTAAGCAGAAATCCTTAGCGAATTGGTTTCTTGTACTCGTACAGATTATCAGATGTCGCTATTGCGTCCATATCGAAGCCATTTTAGTGTTGCTTCTTAAAAGGCAGAAACTATTGATCTTTCACGTTGAGAACACCTATGAATAACTGTTCTGATGCGACCTATTAGGTCTAAATACGTATCAACAGATACATGCGTTGTTTGCGTGAAATCAAATATTTGCTGTCTTTTCATTTTAATCGGATCTACTCTGTAAATCTTTCTGCAGAATATTTTTCTACTCAAATATGTGTCATACCAAGTGGCTCACTTTCACTCGGTCTTACTAACTAGACTGGTTTCAACATAACTATATTTGACATTTATTTAAAATTATTAGATATGGTCCTGATAGATTGCTTCCCAGCTTTCTCAATAACTGTTGTTTTCCATTATCCAAACCTCTTTTTCATATTTTTAATCTATCCTTTATTAAAGGTGAATTTGCCGAACGTTGGAAAAATCGTTTTGAATCGTTTTAAGGTGGGAGATAATTCATTGGTGAATAATTACAGGCCCATTAGTATAATAAAGGTAATATAAATAAATATAAAAATAATAGTATAGTGTAATACGAAAGATATTTAAATGTTTTGCATGTGACTATCTTAAACCTTCACTTGATAGTAGACCAACAATTTGGTCAACGTTATAGACAACAAATATACTAGTGTCTGTGGACTTCCTGAGGAAAGTTTTGGAAAGGGATTGCCGGGTACATGCACTATACACTGATTTCTACAAGGTCTTTGATCGGGACAACCATAATATTTTAATATTTAAATTTAAAAAATGGGCGTTGATGGTCCACTTCTTGGATGGCCGAGAACATCCAAGAAGTGGACCATCATACTTGATTGACCGAGTTTAGATGGTGCGTATCAGGGATTTTGTTTCCTGTCAGGTTAAGGTTCATTCAGGAGTTTCCCAGGGTTTTTATTTGGGGCCCTTGTTATTTAACATATTATTATTTATCACTGATAAGCACCACTGCTTCCAGCATAATTTACCTCTTCTTTTTGCGGACGATTCAAAGTTCTACACAATTATCAATAATACAAACGATTGTGTTAATCTTTAACGATCTTGATCGGTTGAGTGAGTGGTGCGTGTTGAATGCCATGGCCCAGAACGCATCCAACTATTGCGCTGTTTCTTTTGGAAAATCGGTAGACCCAATAAAATATAATTATAATATATAGAACATTCTTGTTGACTGGGTTACCGAAATTCGTGATATGGGAATTAATAAACTTTTATTTGAATTGCATTATATGTTAATAATTTCCAAGTCTTTACAAATGCTTGGGCTTTATAAAAAGATGCGCTAGAAACTTAGAATATTGAAGTGATTAATTTACTATATTGTTTTTTAATTAGATCTCTAGAGTATTTTTTTGTATATGGTCTCTATCTTATAATATTTACATATCAAAAATCGAGACAGTTCAACTCAAGTTCTTGAAATATGTAGCATATAAACAGGGTATACCGTTTGAATTAAATCAAGTAATCAATTAATCAAGAAACTCAACTTGGTATTCTCTCATTGTATGACTGACGATTAACTAAAGATGCAAAGAAGCTTTATGGCATAATTAATTCTACAGCCTTGTGTCCTCAGCTACTTGAGCAGGTTGGTCTGCATGTACCTCTCTGTACAACCCGATTAAACGAAACTTTTTATGTTTCTCGTCACAGAACCAACTACGCATATAATAATTTTTTATCTCGAGCACCATCGAGCCCATCTCGATGGGCTAATATTCACCCAGATCTACCAGATTCTGGTCTCAGGTATGTGTTTATTTGAGTGGCGGTGGAATAGTAGTCATCATTTTTATATGTAAAACTAAATTACGTGATTAAGTTTGTGATGGGTATATTTTATTTTGTTTTATTGTAGTTTTAATTAGCACACATATACAATGAATTTTTTTTAGATAGGTGTACATTGGACATTTCTTTTAAATTTCTTTAAAAAGTATAGCCATGCTCAGGTTAGTCAGTGTTGGTGTTTAATATTGGGTCTATTCACATTTATTGGGCTCAGCTTGTAATTTTTCGGAGCCTAATTGTTCTTTTCTATCTCTTTTGTGCCCTTTATTTGACATGTTTTCTGATTCAGTACATCAAGGTACGAAAAATTAGATACCTAGGCCATATTCTGAGAGGTAAAAATACACAATCCCTCAGCTAATCATCTAGGAAAATATTGAAGGCAAGAGAGGAGTAGGTCGCAAACAAACGTCGTGGCTACGGAACATAAAGAATTGGACAGGCGTAAACAACACTGGCGATCTTTTAAATGCCGCAAAAGACAGACGTCTGGCCTTCAGATAATTCGCCAACGCTCTATAGGTGTACGGCACTATAAGAACAAGAAGACATCTGAATTCTTTTAGTCTGAGCCTCGTTTAATCTGTTTGTTTGCGCTTCATTTTTCACAATATATTGACAGCTTAACAGAAAATGGTAATTTTAAAGTAATACTTACTTATTTGTTGAAAACTCCTTAGTTCAACCAACCGTCTGAAACAATACAAAAAATATATCAGTTATTTTAAATAAAAGCAAGTTTAAGACTTGCTTTATAAAAAGAAAGGGACGCCGAATTATAGACATTGTAGACGTCTTGAGAGAATAAGCTGGTGCGGATGATGACTTTAAAAAAGCATTACCCGGTTCTGTTGTTGGTTATAATATTTTTATTGCACTTGAAGGATGCATAAAACGGTGTTTTTTGATTATTTTTATTGTATCAAATCAATATTTTTGAGTAGAATGACCACATTATAAAAGTACATAAATAAAGCTTTAATTTGAGTTGTGTCACTGTGCTCAATTAAATTTGACCCAATAGTTTATGGAAAATTCATCATCATCATCATCATCATAAGTGGCTCGATAATCCGTTGTGGATCTTGGCCTGTTCACAAAGAAGTCGCCACTTCCTGGCAACTTCCCTCCATCTTCTGACCCTTAGAATCTATAGGTTTTCTTCCACATTATCAATCCATCTCCTTCGTGGTCGTCCTCTACTTCTTGTGCCCTCTGGTTTTGAAAATGTTAATCTCTTCGTGTATTCGTGATCTGACATCCTAGTAATGTGTCCAGCCCATCTAAGTCTCTGCACTTTAACGAATTTCACAATATCTGGATCGGTGTATAACTGTTATTGTTCGAAATTGTATCTTCGTCTACGTCTATATTCTTTTTTTTTTCCATTTACAACCTGCGTCGATGGTTTTTTGGTATGCTGCGTTCTTTCTATTTGTGGCCATTTCTCACTCATTATCAAACCAATGATTTCTTTTTCTGACTTGGTTTTGCCCAATATTTCAACCGATTTTGTTAAGTGATCACTATCAATGTTTGCTCCTCTAAAAGACCTAACATCTAAAGTTAATAAGAGCAGTGTCTTGTATCGATGAGTATATGATCTATTTAGTTAATTGTTTCATTATAGGAGATTTCCAAGTTCCCTTATCTTTATAAGGAAATTGTGTCCCAGCTATTACCATGTTCTTAGACATCGCAAAGTTTATGATTCTGAGACCGTTATCATTAAAGTCTAGGCTCTCTTTTCCGATGAATGGCGAAAATTAAAGTCTCCTGCTATTATTTTGATGTTATTTTTTGGGCACTCATCGTTCTCGGTCTAGTGCCCCATAGAACATGTCTTTTTTATCATCCTCTTTTCCTTCCGTTGCGACGTGGATGCTAATAATGCTAATATTAGCGAACTTCCCTTTAAGTCTTATTAATTCTTGTGATCAATAGCTTTGAAATCAATAACACTATGTTTGACCACACAATAATAAACAATCAGAATGCCCACATGGAAAATTAAGTACGCGCATCTCCTTCGCGCAGACGTTCCGCCATGTTTTAGAGGGAACCAGTGTTGTTTATGTGGTGTGCATAGAAAAATTAACCCAGTTTAATTGACTTACGGCAATCATAGACATACTATACAATTATATTAACAATGTTAAATATAATAACATAAATATATTATAATTAAACATAAATATAAACAATTACGTAACCTCACAAATCATATATCTGTGTTACGTGTTTCCTTCTAAAACATGGCGCGCGTGCTGAAAAACTTCAAAAGCGGCAGCTGAGAGTGGGCTTTCATTATTCTGTGGTTTGACCTTGCTGTTTACAATAAATCTGGTACCAAATTCGTGTCGGATAGGATGCCCACTGTATTAAATATTGCAGTTATTTTTTTCTAGGGTACCTAAGCTAGTTCACCTCATTTCCAGTAAAGCAATGATTTCTGCTCTGGCTTTATTCATTTCTTGTATGAGCAGAGCCGTGGCTCCAGGCTGATAAAGGCTTCTTACGTTCCACGTGCATTTTAAATCATTATTCTTATTTCGTTTGCGATTTCGTCGTAGGTTTGACAGTCCGGTTTCTTTCTTTGTAGCTCTCATAACACAAGGTTTTTTTACAAGGTTGGGTAGTTAACTCAACGCCAAACCCCCTTTTCGGAGTGCCATTTCGCCTGCTCTCGTCAGTTTCCCGACCAAACTTTCCACCCTGGTTGTATACCGGATCTCCAGTTGGGTTGCTCGGTTTACAGGGGATACCAGCGGGAAAGTAAGAGTCGGAATTTGAGTAGAAGAGGCTAATTGGAGTAAACTGGAATCAACTCCACGTACCCCTTTATCACCCTTATGCATGCAATTAACGATTGAATATATTTGCTAAGTTGTTGTTTGTTAAAGACTAATTTCAGGGCTTTCTTATGCAGTTTTTGGTTTAAAATACCCATTTTTTACTACTATTTGCTTAATCTACCTCGAAGTTATTTGTTGACAAAGGAATTTCTGTTAATCTATGGAACATGTTGGTATAGTGGTCTCAGTATAGATAGGTTTATGAAATACGCAGAACTCTTTAAAGCAGAAATTTTTAAGTCTGATAATTTTTAAATCTAGAAAATGTATGGATTGATTCAATATGCTTATGCAGTCATCCCCGCGTAGGGAGTGACTGCATAGGCAGAGTGAATTATAAATGAACATAATGACTAGAACAAGGTTCCTTGACAACATCGATGAAGACATGAGAAATATAAGAATACGTGCTTGGGGGAGGAAGGCGATGGATAGGAATGACTGGAGAGAAATTCTTGAAGAGGCACGCAGAGTTGTAAAGTCAGAAATTTCTGTATTCCATGCTGAACCGAAATAATCACCGTTCCAAGTTTGCTTTAAAATAAGCTTCAATAACTCTACCGTTAGATCTATCCATCGGATTTCAATATCAGCACCTGATGCTTTCACTCACTTCCTTCTTTCGTTGAAGCTGCAATTACTTCAGAACCTTTAGACACAGAATCTTTATTTCTCCAGAGCACGGCAGATCTTCCTAAGACAAACTCACTACAGATTAAATAATGTTTTTACCGATTTATCAGAAGTACTATTTCTGATAGACTGCTTAGCTTCTTACAGTGCCTATGTAAGCATTATTGGCGAATGTATTTATATAATTTCTATTAACAGTTTTAAACAATTTCTTGATATTTTTGCTGTGGCTTAAAAGCCATTGCTGCCTTATTCCACATTTGCGAAATATACACATTTTGAAGAGTGTATCCGAACTGGACTATCGTGTATGTTTGCACACCGTTTGTTCTAAGTACCTACGCAATAACAACAAACTGTATAATAAGACTGAGTTTTACAACAGCGTTCAAAATTTATTTGAAGCCCTGAATAGCACAAGGAGATAATCAAGTATAACCCACAATTGAGCATCGTATCTTATATTTATACGATGGCCTATTCATATTCATGTACATCTATTATATCTACATATACTGAATAAGATTAAGATATGATATAAAATACTGCCTTTTATATCTATTTCGTATTCATAAAAGTTGTCTTTAGAATTTTAAGTACGTATTTTATAAGCACAGGGCAGGACTTGGATCTTAATGATACATTAATTTTTTATATTTGTCGATAACCTATCGGTGCTATGTAGCATTTAAGATTTAAAAATGACACCGTTCCGGCGATATTAAAATCATACTTACGATTAAGATTAACATTATTAGGAAAATTAGTTATCAACCTTACTTAAACTACATTCATTTTACATATTCTCAATTGTCAACAGAAGCACGTGAAAGCCTAACAGGGTTGTACTGATGTGTATCATATGATTTTTAAAATATTTACTTTTGAAAATATAAGTGTAAGAATTTCTTGAAATTAAATCATTAAATCACAATTAAATTAAACTCTAAAAAATAACACGACCAGTAAATAACTTAACAAAAGCTATAACATAAATATAACACACAATATGTTAACTTAAAAACCAACACGATACAATTTAAATTTAAATAGACCGGCAAGTTTGTATCTGTAATATGGATCTGTCTGGCTTAAGGCAATAAATTATATTTAATAGCCTCTTGAGGAATGAAAGGGCGAATATCAACACGTGCATTTGTTGACAGGTGGGAATTTGCTAAACAAATGAACTATAGTACCCAGGTTTGACCGCTTAGTTTTACTACGCTAAAAGCATTCGACTTCCTCTCTAAAGTCGTCATCAAAGCCTAGTCCAGGGTCACTTATGTACACACCGCTGGGATTTTATGACTACACAAATGATTTCTATACTACCCTCATATATTCTATAGTCAGTATGATATCAATATCAATGTAAAAGTGTAATGAGCAATCTAGCAATTGTGTAGTAATAGTACTAAAATCGCGGAATAGGTCCTGATAAAGATTCCAGAGAGTCAATCAAAAGATTTCTACTGTTGATTCTACAAAAAAACATTGAAGGCATGGGAGGCCCTGGACCTGAGACGTATATCATGGCTGCCAATCTTAGAAAATGTACTAGTCTAACGTCAACTGATATATTTCGAGCTGCTGTGAATAGAATAAGACAGGTCAATGTGTCGTCAACATTACTAGAAGAACGGCACCTTTAGAAGAAAAACAAATTCTTCTAGACATCCACGTTCTACGTCTTCATTTAGTAGGTAAACATCTTTTTTCGGTATTGTTTCATAATATCACTTCATGTTGTTCTTCTCCTTTTTTAAGAGCCCGATCCCAATAGGAGATTGGAAATCATTATCACTATCTTTACTCAATCTACCGCTTCTCTGTACCGGGTTTCTCATTATATTTTGACCTGCACTTATTTTCCTTAATTCCGGGAATATAAAAAAAAGTTATAAATAAAAGTTGTATTATTTTGTCTGTACCGTCCAACAGTGTAACAACAGACCAAATTTTGTATACAGGGAGTGCCCTATAAAATGCATCTTCAATATTTCAAATGGGGCACCCTGTATTTTTTTATAGTTTTGAGTAGCCCTGCATTTCCTGATTACCAATATATAACATTGTGTAGCATTAGTTTTCTTCTATAATGGCGTATGGTACTACTATAATTGATGGATTCGACCGTTACTTGATGGAAATTCATTTTATGTAACAATAAAACACTGAAAACTTTGTTTTCAAACTTCCACATTTATTTAACTATTATCACTACAGCTGTTTCGGCTAATTGCCTTTCTCAAGTGATCTATTTTTGGCATTCGTTTACAATTTATAGTCTCTAATGAAATAGGTTGAGGAGGGGAGAGCTGTTTGTCTCATGTTGGTCATTCAGAATTATATCTGTGTTTTTTAATTTGTTGATTTCCATAGATTCTAACAAAGATAGCTTAAGGCCTTTATCTTGAATGTGAAGAATTTTAAATTTGTCATTAAAAGATTAATTATTATCTAGAAGGTGAAGTGCGTATGTCGAATCTGTTTTTCTATTATTAAAAGCCCTTTTATGTTCTGCTATTCGTTTATTAAAGTTTCTACCAGTTTGACCGATGTAAGTTTTTGGGCAGTCGCCACATTGAAGTTTGTACACACCACTATTTAAGTGTTTTTTATTTTGGCTCTTGTTATTTTTAATATATTTGCCTAGGTTGTTATTTGTTCGGAAAGCTGGTGTTATTCCTTTCTTTTTTATGTGTTTGGCTATTTTTGTTGTTATTTTGCCTGTATATGTAATCGAGCAGAAGGTACTGGGTTTTTTCTCTGGTGGTGGAAATACTAATTTCAGGGCTTTCTTGTGTAGTTTTTGATTTAACATTTTATTAATTGTTTGTTCGTTGTATTCGTTGTTTACTGCTATTTGCTTAATTATATTTAATTCTGTCTCAAAGTTGTATTTTGACATCGGAATTTCTGTTAATCTATGTAACATACTATGATAAGCTGCCAGTTTATGTTGTGTTGGATGGGATGATGAATTGTGTATAGTCGTGTCAGTATGTGTGGGTTTATGAAATATGGAGAAGTCATGTTTGTTTTTAAGTCTGATAATCTTTATATCTAAAAAATTTATGGATTGATTTTGTTCTATTTCTATTGTAAATTCACAATGTTTCTATTGTATATTAATTCAGTTCATAGTCATCTATGAAGTGTATGTATCAAAGTATGAACTAATAGGTCTTCTGCGAATTTTTCTAGGAGGTCCCTTCTCTCGTTTCTGACTCCAAATTCAAATGTGCTCTAATGTACTGTATCTTATCTATAGCTCCAATCTTGGCGTTAAAATTGCCCATAATGATGAGATATCGAGGAATTTTCTGTACAATACTGTCGATGTTCTGATAGAACTCAATTACTTCTTCCCCCTCTTTGTCTGCAATGGGAGCATAGACTTGGATGATGTTTATATTAATAGTGTTGGCTTCTACTTGTAGTAACATCACTCTCTGTCATATTGGTGTAAAGTTAGTAACGCATTTGGCAACCTTGGGTGATACGATTATTCCGATTCCATATTCATGTCATAGATCACTTTTTCCCGAATAATATAACTTGTGCTCTTCTATTTGTATTTCTCCAGAATCTGGCCATCTCATTTCTGCTATTCCCATGATTTGAATATGCATTCTGTTTATCTCCTGTATTGCATTGTGGATTTTTCCTGCTTTGTATAAAGTTTTGACATTCCATGTGCAGATCTTGATAACTCTTATAGGTTATTACATATAATAAATTTTGAAAATTATAAAAATCTTTAAAAAAGATTTTTTAAATTTTAAAGCACTTAAATCTGTAGTGTTATTATAAAAAATATAACACGCTATAAGAAGTATTCAGTTCTTTCGGCATTCCACAAGTGCCACGCTCTTTTTTTAGTCAAACGCGGTTTCAATGCTGAAAATTGCGCCCTAACCATATACTTTTTTTTTAATTGTCATCAATGATATTTTCATATATAAAAAATAGTTTATAATTATTAAAGTACAAGTACAAGTGAAATATAAAATCCTTTCTAACGAAGGAAACTCGTTGTTTCTAAAAATGAACTACCCAATTTTTGTTTCCCACGAAAGTGTGGGTTTCACGGCACCAGCTTTTAATTTTTCTATTGAAAGAACTATCACTGGTATAATTTCCATTTGTTTCTTTGTTGGCAAAAATGTGTCTCTCCTCTTTACGAATAAATACTCGAAATAATGTATTCATAACCGCTCAGAAATACTATTTACTCTAATGTTGGTTTTATTAGTAGTTGTCTTCATTAAAAAAAGTATTTTAACATTAAAACAACTACAGTTTTCACAGTTTATGTGTTTAAAATTATGTTTACTGCAACTTATTTGACAGTACTATTTTCACACACGCTTACATAAAGCAGTGGGCCAATGTGCCTCTGCGTTTATGATATTTACACACACACGATATGTACATATGGTTGTGCATTTACTAAGACACACACACACGCACACACACACATGTGCCATCTTTTGAATTCGACTTTTTTGCGTGCCAACATTTGTTTGTTTTAAGAAGATCAAAATCCTATTACTTTGCAATGGTCTATAACACCATCCGTCTTTCCCGCTCGTGTAAATTTTCGAAAACAAAAACACAGTTTATGAATTAGGACAAAAAACGAAAACAATATACTATTTATAGCTTGATTATATATTATAATAGTATGGAGTGTGTTTATATACACAAGTTATATTTCAATGGTTAATCAAAAGAAGAATGTGCCACACAAACAAAATCACATTTGCACAGTAGATTTAAAAGTTTGTTTCCATGTAAAACATTTCTGGAAAATAAGAAAAAGGCGAAAATGTTCTGCATCTTATGCTATTCATACATTCCAGTACATCCGGTCCTTGAACAGTCCTTCCACTGTTGATACCTACGTTTTCCTTTCCTATATCCATAATCTACACCTTTTTCGCGTTATTGCCTTTCTCCTAAATTCTAATTCTTAAATTGTATATAAAATAAATTGAATCATATTGAATTGAATTAAATTAACAACCCTGGCTCCATGTGTAGACGATAAGAAAACTATGCATCCCTTCTTTGGCCACTCTCGGAGTGCCATATCTCGTTTTTTGCCGTAGCCTTTGAATTCCATCACGTGCTCTGTTAAGCCAGAGATAGACATGCCTGTTACTAGCACAATGGAATACCAGTACCTAGCAAGCACCAGCTACTGTCCCCAAACTGGCAAGTGTGTGCGTTAACTGGCATGCTAGTTACTCGCATGTTCCTAGCTAATCACAAAGAATTTGATTTTTTTTGTTAGTAGCATGCTGTGAGATACAAGGCGCATGCGTGGGTATGTCCATCGAGCAATAAGACAAAAGAGGGAATGTAAACGTAGAAGGGGTAAACATATTGATAGACAGGAAGTGCCCTCTTGAGAGGCCACTTTAGACAAGGATAGACAGTCTCTTTCCTAGTTTAATAAGTCAAATTTAGTTTGGTTATGTTATTGTTTGTCCCAACTGTCACATGAAATTTTATTTATATTGAAGTTTTTTACCAATTGTGTCACTTTTTAGACTATTATCGTTAGTATTTAATTAAAAGTTTCTTGTCTGAAAAATATTTTACAGCTATTGTTAACAAGTGTTGAAAAATTTAAATTTAGCGCCTTTGCATTTCCGGATATGCCTGCCATCAGAGGCCACTTTTTTGGTCTCCTTTTCATAACGATTAGATTCCCTCTTTTATCTTTTTGCTCGATGGGTATGTCACTGGTATGTGTGAACGCGCGCTACCGCTACGAGCATTCCAGTAGCTAGCAGAGAATTGTCAGATTTGTTGTATTGGTGATAACAATTAATTTTTTTATTTTTAAACTTCTTAATTTTAAAAATTTTTCGTTGGGGGAAGAGAAAACCATCAAATTTATTGCTATATATAGAAAATTGTAGTGTCTTTTGAATTCTAAATCATCTCAATAAAAATAAAATAGCCCGTGACAATGCTTACACAAAAATTCAAAACGAACTGGGTGAAGGTATTACTGTAAAGGAGATAAAGGCCAACATAAAAAATTTCTCCAAAATTTCCTCGCCTACCAATCCAATTTCTAACCCAATTTTTTCTTTTTTTTGTGTCGCTTTGGATTCATTATTAAACTTCTAAATATATCTGTGGTCATCAGGAACAATTGTTTGTTAAATTTATTCCGAATACCTTCCATGGAAGCCTTTTTTTTGTTGGAAACTTAAAAACTTTTAATTGCCAAACAAATACTTTATTTTCTGATGAAAACCACTCGATTGTTTACTACCACTGGCATGTGTAAAAATCTACCCTGTTTTTTCGTCTTGCCAGTATAGGCAAGCAAGTTACTGGCATGCTAATGACTAGCAAATGTGTTTTATGCTTGCCGGTTACTGACCTATACCAGCAACTGGCATGCCAGCTACTTTCCCAATTTACTAGTATGTGTGTACCCGGCTTTACATTCGTTATGTCCCCGTTAAGCCGAAGATACACAAGCCTGTTACTGGCACAATGGCATACCAGTAAACCATGACGTATTTGTGTAAATCTTCACAAAGAGTTCGAGAGTCGAGTATTCAACGCACTGTTTTTTATATAATTCACTACTTTAATACACAACTTTAAGACAGCTTAAATCATTTGAAAACGTTTTTGATACCAAGGCTTGTTGATGTGTAAAGTCAGATGTTACAGTGGTTTGTTTTAATTTTCTAAACATCGTGGTTAATTTAGAATTTTATGGCGAAGGTGAAAAACACAGACTTGAGTTTTCAAAGGGTTGGGACTTGTGTGAGTAGTAATTCGAACAGACAGTACTGAGTTTGGATCTGCCCAAAAACATACATCGGTCAAACTGGTAGAACGTTTAACAAACGTATAACAGAACACAAAAGGGCTTTCAATAATAGAAAAACAGATTTTATGTACGCACTTCACCTTGATCATAATAATTCTTTTAATAACCAATTTCAAATTTTCAACAGCTGTAGTGATAATAAATTGTAATAAATTTTGTGAAGATGTAGAAAAGTTTTCAGTGTTTTATTCTTAAATAATAAAACTCTTAAATTCTGCTTGAATGAATTGCCTGTTGTGGTGATTATTTCCGTAATTTGAGAGCAATATTTTTACCGACTATATCAAATTCATCATTTTAGTGAATGCACGAGAGCTCCCAAAATTTATACAAATTTGGATCAGTAGGACCTTTCTTTTGTTTTTCAACTGCAGTGTTAATTTCAAATTGTGGGAAGGTGCCTAATTGACACAGCACTTGCAATAATCAATTCCTGTTTTAGGCTACTTGGCTGTCTAAATTATTTAATTTTAAATGTCTTTTGCAATAAATAATTTGAACAATTAGTGGTTAAATATTTTTCTGACTTTACGACTTATAACCAACCTTTTTTAAGGAAAGTCTGTAATAATATATTGCGGTAAGTAATTCGAGATCAGTCAATATTCATCCCACTACCAAAAAAGCCAAACCCACAACACTGCAATGAGTTCCGTCTGATAAGCCTTATGAGTCATGCTGTAAAAGTTCTACTAAAAATCGTACATAATCGTATCTATAGAAAGTGCGAAACAATCATCGGAGACGATCAGTTTGGATTCAGAGCCGGCATGGGAACGAGAAAAGCCCTGTTCAGTTTACTAGTTCTCGCCCAAAAATGCTACGACCAACATAAAGATATATTTATATGCTTTATAGACTTCGAAAAAGCATTTGATAGAGTAAGACACGACCTACTATTAGAACGTTTGCAAGAAGTCGGTTTAGATGGAAAAGACATCAAATTCTTAAAAAACTTGTACTGGAACCAAAAAGCCAGAGTTAGGATCGAAGGTTCCACATCCGCAGAAGTAGAAATTAGGAGGGGAGTTAGACAGGGATGTGTTCTGTCGCCTCTGCTGTTTAATCTTTACTCCGAGTTTCTATTTAAAGAAGCATTGGAGGATTCCAAGGATGGAGTCAAGGTGAATGGCGTAAATATCAACAGTATCAGATACGCCGATGATACAGTGTTAATTGCGGATTCCGACTCAGGTCTACAACGACTCATCGACAAGACCAACTCGACCTGTGAGCAATTTGGTATGAAAATAAACATTAAAAAAACCAAAGTGATGTCAATCCGAAAAAACCAAAACGTACCTCAACCTTGCACAATAAATGGGCACATCTTAGAACAGGTCAATAGATTTAAGTACCTGGGATGTTGGATCGATAGCAGCCTAAATCCTGATCAAGAAATAAGATCGAGAATAGAACAGGCTAGAAAATCTTTCGAAAAAATAAAAAAACTGCTTTGTGATTCTCGAATAAAACTCGAAATTCGACTACGTTTATCAAAATGCTACGTCTGGTCGACTCTTCTATATGCAGTTGAAACGTGGACCCTTAAAACATCAACCGTAAATAAATTGGAGGCCTTTGAAATGTGGATCTACCGGAGAATACTCAAAATTTCATGGACATCGCATACCTCAAACGAAGAAGTGCTGCATAGAATAGGCAAGGAAAGAGAACTTTTTAACACAGTAAAAGTAAGAAAAACATCATACCTAGGCCACATACTGAGAAATAATAAGTACCAATATGCCCAACTTATAGTGAAAGGAAAAATCGAGGGAAAGAGAGGCCTAGGAAGGAAAAGACTATCATGGCTCAGAAACATCCGACAATGGACAGGGCTAAATTTTGAACAGCTAATAAGAACAGCTGAAGATAGAGAAGAGTTTAAAATTGTAGTAGCCAACCTCCATTGAGGAGAGGGCACTTTAAGAAGAAGAAGAAGAAGAATTCGAGATCCAAGCAAAATCAATACTTTATCCAAAGTTTCTAAGCTCATTTAAAAATAATCAAAGAATTTATTCAGATGTTCTTTTAATTTATCACACCGATTATAGAATTATTGGGAGCACCCAAAAACTTTTTCTTTCTTTGCCTTTTTTTTCACACATACTTTGAATACGTGTTTATATAGGACTTAAATCGTAATTTATATTCTATTGAAAAGTAGTTCCTTAAACGAATAAAGCTAAAAATGAGTGTTTGTAAACAAAACACCAAAAAGCCACCAACGAAACTTGAAAAGACCCATATTTTGCATTATTCTACACGCTTCCTAATATCTTTTAACCAGTAAAAGATTCTCAATGGTATCAAATATCATAATAGTCATTTTAGCAACAATTTATAGCTACAACTCGAGAATATTATCATTTTTAGACGTAGGAGTACGAACGCCGAGTTTCTTCAACAAATACGCCCATCATTCCAAAATAGAAAGTAGAATTACTGCGGATAATAGTTCATTCATTAAATTTACATACCTCAGTTTTCTAGACGCCTCGTTTTCTTCTAAAACGCCCAACAGCAGTGAAATACTTGTCGGTGACGAGGATTTGAGATTTTTATTGATTATTCGAAAGATGCAAAATTTTATGCAGGACACCCTTCAGATTTGTTTAAAGGGGACATTTTTGAACAGGAATCCGTAAAGAAACCAAAACAGAAACATTTTTTTTATACGGGAGCGGCCTCAAAACGTTAATATATCAATACCATCAATATTAATTAAATATATCAATGCCCTACAGAAATTTTTGATCGTAATATCCCACTTATAAGAGGGAAATTAATATTCCTCTCACAAGCACATGTACCGTGAAAAATGTACGGCATGTTTAAAAATGTTTTATGCAACCAAATTTAAATTTACAAGCACCTCCCTTGTAAGAACTACTTTGAAACAATCTTACTCTTACTCAGACTTGTAGTATTCATTTATACTCCATTCAACGAATATACGACTGTTTTAAATTTTGCTTAAGGTATCGATTTAAATGGTCCAATGTACTGAATTGTACAATAAATTCTCCCCATTTTTAAAATACTGATATGACAGATATAAACCTTAGATTTAAATATGAAGTCATGATATAAATATAGAGTTAATAGTTTATAGAACAGTTGTAATTCAGATTTTGTATATAATAATTACTATCATTGAGTTTAGTATTGTAAACTATTGTATTGTAGTAAAGTTGGTTTTTGAATTAAGTAATTTAAACGAAGTGTAACAATACTTAGGTGATTAAATAGTGTAATTTATTTAGTCGAATATTCAATTAGTATTAAAAAAACAAAAAAAACTTACTTATTCTCTAATTCTCCTAACCTCCTAAAACTATCATCAACCATCAGATTCACAGAACTTTACAATGAGAAAGTACATTAAATATAAAGTTGTCTATAACTAAAAAGTATCGGCATTTTTGGCTTCAATAAACAAATGCACTACACTAAACTCTCTCTTAACGGCACCTCTCCTCACCGGACACCTCTATACGGATGGTTTTTAAATTTTTTTTATGGCATAGACTTTCGTCATTCAGCCAGTCTCGAAAGGTTATAATATATTCCTTAAGAAAGTATATACACATCTATCTATCTAATTAGCCTTCTTCGGTCCATCTTTGGACATAGGCCTTCCCAATCCTTTTCCATTCTTCTCTGTCTGTCGCTACGGTCATCCATCTAGAACCCACGTGCTTCTTGATATCATCTGCCCATCTCATTTGGGGCCTTCCTCTGCTTCGTTTATATTCCCACGGTCTCCAACTTATAAGAATTTTGTTCCATCGGTCTTCTTTTTGTCTTATATTGTGTCCGGCAAATCTCCATTTCAATTTTGCAACTTCTTGTCTAACATCCCTCACTTTTGTTTTCTCTCTTATCCACTCCTTTCTCTTCTTATCCATTAGTCTTATGTGCAACATTTGTCTTTCCATTGCTCTTTGGGTTTTTATGATTTTGTCCATGTTTGCTTTTGTAAATGTCCACGTTTGGGAGCCATACGTAAGAACAGGGAGTACGCATTGATTATATACTTTGGTCTTAAGATGCTGTGGATATCTTTTGTTTTTAAGAATGTAGCTTAGTTTGGCAAATGCCGCCCATGCCAGTCTAACTCATCTCTTGATCTCTGCTGTTTGGTTCTCTTTGTTAAGTTTTATAGTTTGACCAAGATATATATAATCCTTAACTTGTTCTATTTCATCTTGTCCGATTCTCATTGTGATGTCTTCATCTGTATTTGTTATAGTTTTGGTCTTGCTGTAATTCATATTAAGGCCTATCTTTCCAGCTTCTACGTCCAGTTCTTTCATCATTTCAAATAATTCTTCTTTTTTATCGGTTATCAATACGATGTCATCCGCGTACCTTAGATGGTTCAAGCGTTGTCCACAAATTTTTATACCTTTTTTTTCCCATTCTAATCTTTTAAAAGTATCTTCAAGAGCCTGATTGAAAAGTTTCGGTGATATTGTATCACCCTGTCTCACGCCTCTACTTATTTGTAATGATTTTGTTCCTTATATGGCATTCCTAATATACACATAAGTACAGATTATTTCTCTTAGACAAATGCACAGCGATATCCCTAAAACGAAAAAATGAAATAGACGAATAATTAACAGAAGAATACGTTTTTAAAATTAAAATCAGTCGGCGATATATGAAACTGTATGTAAATTTTCGTTACTTTTTACTCTGTAACGACTCGGTACTTTAACTGTCAATAGTTGGTATGTTATACCCGTTACTTTCGAAACTTTTAAGAGTACATCCACGCAAAGCAAACAAATATTTAAAACTAACAAAGTGAAATATTAGATCCTTTTTCTGGTTTCTAAACCATCGTTCTGCCAATTTCTTTTCATTTATATTAAAAATAGTATATTTCTTTTATTACAGTCTGCCTCGACTTCGCTTGTCGGCTCTTGGTCTCGACTCCAATAATCTCTTCGTCCATCTTCCGTCTTCCATTCTAGCAACATGTCCAGCCCACCTCCACTTTTGTTTATTGATTCGCAGTATAATATCGTCTACGCCATTTCGTCGGCGTATCTCCTCATTTCTTACGCGATCTTTCAAGGTCAGGCCCAGCATTGATCTCTCTATTCGCCTTCGTGTTACCCTGAGTTTTTCGGCAGTAGCTTTCGTTAAAGTTAAGGTCTCTGCTCCGTAGGTCAAGACTGGTAAGATGCATGCCTTCCTTTTCAGGTGAATTGGGATATTTGTTTTAAAAATGTCTCTCATCCGTCCATATGCCGCCCATCCCAACATGATTCGTCTATTTAGCTCGCAGGTTTGGTTGTCTCTGGTTATTCTAATTTCATGACCCAAGTATGTGTATTTATCGATTAATCCTACCTTGTTGTTATTGATCTGTAATACTGAGAAATAGTACGACAGAAAAACGTGAAGCAATCTAAAAATACTGCAAATGTTACATTCAGTTGTTGCTAGAAGAGTTGGTAATTACGAAATTAATTCGATTTTTTTTTGTATATTATTGTTTTGAAATGTATCACTTTTACAAATGAATGTCATTTTTCTGGATCGTTCGATAGTAACAACTTTTTTGTTACCGACCACAAAAAAATTTATATTCTTCTGAATTAGTCATTTAACAATGGAAATATTAACAACGCCATAAAATACTCATAAAAATTAATTATGAAATCATGAAATGGCAACTTTTAATTGATAAAAAAATGTTTATTAGTAAACTACGATACACCAATACTTCTCACAAATAATAATTAATAATTGATTAGTAAATGTAAAAAAATGTATATTATGAGTATACGGGGGGTTTCAAGTGAGTTTTAAGTGCATACGGAAGCTCTTCTACTGACTATACAAATCAGTCAGAAATTCTCCAAAGTTAAGGAATAAGTGAATTAACAGTCAGACTAATGAAGGATGGGACGACACCGGGACTTGATGAAATTCCTGCAGAACTGCTGAAGCTATCAGATAATAACTGAAATATTTAATGAAATATACAAGGCAGGAAAAATACCACTAGAGTGGTTCAAATCGGAGTTCAAACCTTAAGCTTAATGAGCCATCCGCTGAAGCTGTTTTTAAAAGTCATCCACAAAAGAATTTAACGGAAATGCGAGGAACGAATTGCGCCCAGTCAGTTTGCATTTGTGAACGACGTTGGTATGAGGGAAGCTTTATTTATCGTGCAGGTATTGTTTCAGAAATGTAGAGATGTCAGCTGTGATGTTTTTGCATGCTTGATTGACTACAAAAAGGCTTTCGATAGAGTCAGGCATGAACAAATGATGAAAGCACTGAAGAGGACAGGGATTGACGGAAGCTCAGAAGGGACCTAAAAATAATAGTTAACCTGTATTGGAATCAATCAGCGGTGCTCCGAATGAATGAAGAATATACAGATCAGGTCAAAATCTTAAGGGGAGTGAGACAGGGTGCATAATTTCACCACTGATATTCAATCTCTATTTGGAGCACATTTTTGATGAGGCTTTAAAAGAGGTTGATGAAGACATCTTAATAAATGAACTCAAGCTAAATAACCTGCGGTATGCAGATGATACAATAGTATTTTCCAATACCATAGAAGGGCTGCAAAAATTAATGAACAAAATAATGGAAACTAGTAGAACATATGGACTGGATATCAACACCAGCAAGACCAAGTTAATGATCATCAGTGAGAAAAACATAACTGAAGCAAATCTGTGTATGTGAATCAAATGAGAATTGTGTGTGGTACGTGTCTCACAGTACAACTATATGGGAACTATAATCAATGAGTCGTGGGACAATACCCGAGAGATTAAATGGCGCATCAAAGAAGCAAAAGGTGCATTCTTGACCATGAGCTCTGCGTTTAAGAGCTATGACATTACCCTAGAAACAAAAACAAGGCTCCTTAATGTTACGTGTACTCAGTGCTTCTGTACAGAGTAGAAACGTGGACATTGAAGGCGGAAAATCTATCAAAACTTTAGGCTTTTGAGCTAAGTTTTTGCAAGGTAAAATTAAAGGAAAAAGGGCCCCAGGACAAAGAAGAATATCCTGCCTTAATAACCTGAGAGCATGAAATAGAAAGACCTCAACACAGCTATTCATAGCTACCAACAAAGTTATCATAGCCAGAATGATCGCCAACGTTCGGAACGCACAGGCACTCTAAGAAGAAGAAGAATTAACAGTTCATTCATCGTAGCCACGTGGGGCTGTGGTGCTTCTCTTTAAATCGTGTCATGAGTTAGAGTTAGACGGTTGTCCTTGGTTTCTCTTGTCATTTTTTTACATTTTCTATCTTCTTTTCCTTCTAAATCAAGCTTCTTGTCTCTGTCGCTTAATAATGGGACCCTTGTACCAAACTTATTTACATGATATTTTTGGAAACATCTATAAAATTATAGAAAACTTTAGATATAAAAAAATACACTTTTCCAATGGAAAATGTTAAGTTGGCGTCAGCATAAAATCGTATAAATCGTGTAAATATGACATTTACGGCAAAAAATCAGAAGCTGAAGAAAGAAAATAAAGCTATTAGAAAGGAAAGTGAACAGACTAAGAAGGAAGTTCGAGTATTAAGTACCAGACTTAAATACCTAGAGAAAGAGAAGAAAAAGGATAAGGTGATCGTAACAGGTTTGGATATAGACGCTGATGAGTCGGACGAGCTGAAATCAACCATGGGAAAATGATAGAGGAAACGTTAAAAATACAAGTAGGGATTAAATCAGCAACTGGGAATTGCTGGGAGCAATAAAAATTGAAAAAGAATGCAAGAGAAAATAAAGAAAAAAGCACAAGAGGCCCGAAGAGAAGGTAAAACGGTACAAAGGGGATTTCGTAAAGTTACTATAGATGGCAGAGAATGGAGATGGGGAGCTAGACCCACCAGCAAACTAGAGCCGATGAACAGGGATGGATCAAAAGATAATGGAACTATTGCAATGAAGGAGAACATGGAGAAATTATAAATAGAGGAAACAAAGAAAATAAGGAAAAATAAATGTCATCCAAGCACAATCCGGATAAGTTCCTAGAACGTGAGAAGTACTTATGGAGCAGACGCCATAAAACATATAGTGATGAAACAAGATAAAGTAGATATCCTGGTAATGCAAGAAATGAAACAAAACAAAACTAGTGTAGCAATGATAAACAACTACAGTTTTTTCAGTAGTGGTGGAGAAGACCGAATGCTGGGAATGGGTTTTATAATTAATAACTGGTTACAAAGTATGATTAAAGCATTATTTAAGGATGATCGAGGATCACTACCTAACTTAAGTGCAAATACAGGACCATCAATCTTAAAAGCTGAAGTGGAAAAAGCCATACACCAAGCCAAAAACAACAAAGCCAGTGGACCAGATCAAATATACAGCGAATGGCTAAAATTACTCTCAAACGACAATATAAAAGAATTCACTGTACTTTTCAATCAAATATATGATACCAGTGAAATTCCATCGGACTGGTTAAAATCGATCTTTATTCCTCTACCTAAGAAACCAAACGTTAAGAAATGTAGCGATTGTAGACTCATTAGTTTAATGAGCCATGCCGTTAAAATACTGTTGCATATTCTTCTAAACCGAATTAACAACAAGTGAAAAGAAATAATTAGTCAAGAGCAGTTCGGGTTCCGGAGATGCCTTGGAACTAGAGAAGCACTATTTTCTATGTAAACACTCCTTCAACGATGTTGGAAGGTAAGAAAACCCGTATATATGTGCTTCATTGATTTTGAAAAGGCATTTGATCGCGTTCAGCATACCACACTAATTACCGCCTTGCAGAGCATCCAACTAGATGAGAAAGACATCAAACTTATTGCCAAACTTTACTGGAACCAAACAGCCATTATTAATACCAACAACAGAGAATCAAAGCCAATCAGTATTGAACGAGGCGTAAGAGAAAGCTGTATACTATCTCCCACCCTCTTTAAGGTGTATTCTGAGAATCTATTTAGGGAAGCTTTAAAAGATCAAAAAGGAATTATCATAGGAGGAGAAATAATAATCAATAGAGTTGACATGGAATGCACAAATTGGGGACTGTCGATAAATATCGATAAAACTAAATACATGGTGACCAGTAAAGTGGATATCGGCGCAACCCAACTGATATTAAACCAACAACCGCTGCAGAGAGTTCAAAGATTCAAATACCTTGGATGTTGGATTACCCAAAATCTAGATCCATCCTTCGAAATTCTATGTAGAATTGAACAGACAAGAAACTCATTTCAAAAATTCAAGTCTCTATTATCCAATAACTCATTAAATTTGGAAATCCGTGAAAAGTTTACAAGATGTTACGTGTGGTCTGTACTTTTGTATGGATGTGAAACTTGGACTTTAAACGCCGATATCATGAATAAAATCGAGGCGTTTGAGATGTGGTTGTATCGAAGGATTATAAAAAATTCCATGGACTAGCAGAACCAGAAACGAAGAAGTTCTCCGAAGAATGGGACATCAACGAACTCTATTAAATATTATTAAGAGGCATAAACTAGAATATCTTGGACATATAATCAGAGGACCAAGATATGAGTTCCTTCGGCTAATTCTCAACGGTAAAATCGAAGGAAAGAAATGGATAGGACGGAAGAAACTCTCTTGGTTGAGGAATTTGCGGCAGTAGACAGGTTTAACAGCGGACCAATACCTACACGTAGCCCAGGACCGAGATCAATATAATAATATTATAAGCATGGTAGTCGCCGACGTTCCGTAGGGATATGGCACTCTAAGAAGAAGAAAGTATGATAGTGGAGTTCAAGCCAATATCTGAACGGATTTATAGGCTGAGACTAAGAGGTTAATTAAGTTTAATAAATGTGCATGATCCTTCGAGAAAAAAGACCAGAATGTAAAACAGGAATTATATAATAAGATTGAACTTATATATAATCATTTTCCAAAATATAATATTAAAATTGTTATAGATGCATACTTACTTTGACCACAAGAAAATCAAGAAACACAAAGAAAAATAAAGAAACATGGATTGCTCCAGATGGTAGAACACGCTACCAAATCAACTACGTCCTAGTGGAAAGCAAGCACGCGAATGTTAGAAGTTATAGAGGAGCAAACGCTTTTTTAAGCCAGGAGTCTGTCAGACTCATGGTCCCCATTTATGTAATTAAAAATAGGGTCACCAGTTAAGGGTTAATATACGAATATTTTTATAAAAATTCTTTATATTATTAAACATTTATTTTACAAAACTATATAAAAATATTTCCATTGAATAATATTATAAATAACAACCACATTATTTGTGATACATAATGTAAATAACAAGCAAAAATATTTCCCGAAAAAATGTATTCACTAATTATATAAAAGAACGCGTGAGTGTACGGCGATAAATATTTTTATTTTCTGTTTCAGTGGTAACTCTGTTTTGCAAAATGTGGTTCATAAATATTCTAATTTACATGTGACTTCTCTAAAAAATTCTATGTTTTTCCATAATTCGGAGTTTTCGGAAATATTTATAAATATTTCACAGAAAGAGTACAATCATAGATTTTTACTTACTTTTCAAAATATGTTTTCGAGCTATTAGTTTGATTTCGCAGAACAAAATTTAACGATAGAAAATACGACTACGCAATATCCATCGTTACATGCCTAAATCTTTTAGAAATATTTTCTTTATATATTATATTCTATATAATCCGACAAGCGAGAGCTGGCGGGTGAGCTGCGCGAAAATAAAAAAGTAATTATTCTAAGAGAGATAGGAGAGGTACTTAATCGCGATTATAGGTATATAGTATAGGTACTTAAACAGTTATACACAATGTGAACTCCTAGTCGACTGCAATAGAAATGAGCAATCCCTTCCACTTTTCAATTTGTTCTACACGCAACCCGCCAGCTCTCGCTTGTCGGGTTATACCACAATATTCTTTTCAGTAGGAATATTTCTTTCCTTCCCATTATATTTCTTTCCTTAATTGCGTTGTCTAGTGTGCCATAATATTTTATCTTTATCCTTCGTGTTATAGGGTTTTATTTCTTGATCTTTTTCTATTTCATAATACTAAGTTATGTTGATCTCCTCCAATATTCATGTTCTTTGTCTTTTCTATAATTATCTCCAGTCTCCAGACGCCATTCCTTAAGCGATTCCAGCGATTCTAATAGTGTTCGCATCCATATAATTAAGGCCTTCGTAGTCCTGTGCGATGATCACTTAATCATCCGCAAAGTATAGAGAATACACTGTTAAGTATGTTAGTGGTTTGCCCATATTTGTACAATTTTTCTTTGGGTGAGTACCGATGCGACAACGATAAGAGTTTAATTTTTTGTCAAATAAAAATGACCACCTTGTCCACTCGGTAAATTGACGCCCATACTAGTGAGCAACCGAGACATTTTGACAATTCTTCTAATAATAAATAATAATAATTTACAGATTTTCTCTTCATTTATAGCTTATTCGTTGTAAAAAATAATATATAATAAACAAAGCCAAGCAATGACCACTTATTAAAGATTTATTAGTCTCACTCTTTCCCTTTCCTTGCATTTTCAATACTAAATAAAGTCTAGCTACGTATTTGATAAAATTAAAAAGTTTAGATTTGTTTAAAATGTTCTTGGTGTAGTATACCGGATGTACAGTACTAATTATGAAAGTTTAATTGATAAAATAATTAGGATCGTGACACGACTCGTTATTGGCTTCGGTGTCTTGTTTAACCATCAATGAAAACCAATATGTCTGCGTTACGATGGCATTTAGCTACATCGTTACATCTGGTACCAAAAGTGCTGTGTGGGTGGAAGGAGTTGTTGTGTAGTAAAAACCTTAGTTTCTTTAATCGATTTTTAAATTAACGTATAAAGAAAAAAATGCAAATATTCAAAATTACAACCAAGTAAGAAAAAAACAATAGGTAAAAGAAACAATAAATAAGACTTACTCACAATCAGTTTAATTTAACTATCTAGATTACCGGTTTCGCTTTCTACAATATGCAAAGCATCTTCAAGTCTCTATACAAAGTTAATTAAATGCTGAAATAATAAAACCCATATTAGGGTGTTGTCTTATAAAGATAAACAAAGACAAATGATATAAATTACAATAATTATGACAATATTACATGTCTGTGGTTTTTCAAAATGAATGAGCTGTTTAAGCAGACAAGGTAAGACCCACAAATTGGTATAAAATAGTCTTTTAAATTGTAATAAATTAGTAAATAAATAAAACATTACTTATATGCCGGTACTCTATTAATTAATGGTTGGAAGAACATGGTTCAAACTATCCTGTATTGTTGAATGGAGAACTTAAGTTTGCTGTTGTAATTGTTTGACAATAAATAGGGAAGTTCTTGAGGAGATAGATTTTATCGAATGAAGTAGATATATGTGTAATATGATTGTTTATTAGATGTGAGGGATGTTCTATATTATTGAATTATTTAAAAGTTATTTATATTTATTCAAGAGATATAATTATGAAATGTGTATTATTTGTTGAGATTTGATTTTATGAAGGTGATAGTTTGTATGACAATGAATGAAATTAGATGTACAAATTGTGTGGGTGTGCTATTGTCAAAAAATTACAATAGCAAACTTAAGTTCTCCATTCAACAATAAAGGATAGTTGTTTGAACCAAGTTCTTCCAACCATTAATTAATAGAGTACCGGCATGTACGTAATGTTGTATTTATTTACTAATTTATTGCAATATAATAGACTATTTTATACCAATTTGTGGGCCTTACCTTGTCTGCTGAAACAGTTTATTCATTTTGAAAAACCACAGACATGTAATATTGGCATAATAACTGTAATTTATATCATTTATCTTTGTTTACCTTTATAAGACCACACCCTAATATGGGTTTTATTATTTCAGCATTTAATTAACTTTGTATCGAGACCTGAAGATGCTTTGCATATTGTAGAAAGCGAAACCGGTCGTCTAGATAGTTAAATTAAACCGATTGTGAGTAAGTCTTATTTATTATTTCTTTTACCAATTTGAAATGGACTCACACAGCAATACATTCATGATTTTAAAAAACAATAGATCAAATAAAACATTAGTTATTTTTTCTTGAAAAAGTCTGTAATGCACTTCTGCTTACAATTTGCGTACCTTATTTTAAAAGTCCGATCTCTAAGCCGATGGAGACATATAACTTCGTCTATTTTCTTCAGCCTATTTTAAAGCTGTGTTGTAAGTTCCTACTACCTCTGAACTATTGTTCTCATCTTGTTCATCGTTCTTACACATAGCCGCTCGTACAATCTCCTGATCAGTTAACACTTAATATCTTTACTTCTGCCTCAGTTATTTCAGGATCATTGGGTCCTCTCAATCTATTAAAAATTTGTGGGCTAAGGGAACATCATCTTTTGGTTTATCATTCATTATCATCATCCAGCCTCAAGAGTCCACTGCTGAACATAGGCCTCTTCCTCATGTTTCCAACCCCGTCTATCTTGCGCCGCTCTTATCCAGTTTTTATTGAGTCTTCTTAAATCGTCAGTCCATCTTGTAGGTGGTCGACCGACGCTTCTCTTGTCTTCCCTTGGCCTCCATTCCAATAACCTCGTTGTCCATCACCCATCTGTCATTCTGGCTATGTGTCCTGCCCATCTACATCTTAGTCTGGCTATCTTCTCGATGATGTCAGTCACTCCGGTTCTTCTCCTAATGTCTTCGTTGGATATTCTGTCTCGCAGAGTTATTCCTAACATGGACTGCTCCATTGTTCTCTGCGTGACTCTCAGTTTGGTAGCTGCTGCTTTTGTTAAGGTAAGTGTTTCTGCTCCGTACGTCAAGACTGGGAGGACGCACTGATCAAATACCTTTCTCTTTAGGCATGTGGGCAGCTCACTTTTAAAAGTTTCTCTCAGTTTTCCAAATGCTGCCCACCCAAGGCCGACTCTTCTCTTCAGTTCATGAGTCTGGTTATCCCTGCCAATCATAATTTCATGTCTCACGTATTTATATCTATCTACGAGTTCTATTTCTTTCCCACCAATACTGATGTTCTGGTTGGGTACCAAATTGGTCATGATTTTTGTTTTCGAGATATTTATATTTAAACCTACATTTTCTGTAGCCACAACGAGTTCCTGTACCATCTCTCTTGCCATACCTAGATCTTCAGCTATTATAAGTATATCATCGGCGAAACGTAAGTTGTTTAGATATTCTCCATCTATTTTTATTCCCTTTGTCATCCAATCCAAATTCTTAAAAGCATGTTCTAGCACCGTATTAAAAAGTTTAGGTGACATTGGGTCTCCTTGTCTAACCCCCCGTTCTATTTTTATGCGATTACTGTTAGTATGTAATCTGACAGTGGTTCTTGCCTGAAGGTTTATATTGTATAATAATTTGGTACATCTATAATCTAGCCTGCATTCTTTAAGCGCCTGTAATATTTTGCTTAGCTCAACTGTGTCAAAGGCTTTGTGAAAATCGATAAATATTAGAACTAGAGGTTTATTGTATTCCACTGGTTTTTCTATTAGGGTTTTTTATCCTATAAACCTCTAAAAAACCCTAATGGAGGTTTATCATTATCAGTGAGAAATTCTAGGTGCAATTTTTTTTATGATTTGTTAATTAGAGCTGCCTTAACATCGGCCCAGCAATTAGCCAAAAGAAAAACAGTGTCTTTTAGAGATATTGATTTATTGTATCGATGAGGTTGTCAGAACATAATGCAAGACAGTTAACCAAAACTGATTTGCGGTAATTTAACTTCATATTTTTTATACTGTTTTGATCCATTGGTTGTATACAGGCCGTGGTGTTAGCTGGCATGAACCTTGCAAAAATGTTGCCTTCTTCAGAGATAAGTTCATCTGCTCATGGATGCCCAGGACACTTATTTAACAATAAAAGTGCCCGAGGAGGCAAATTAAGAGACAAACGATGGCGACAGTTGGCGTAATTTAAAAAACGCAGTTGTTAGATACCTATATCAAATAGTGTCACGAAAAAGGCTTTTTTGCTAATTTCTTTGGTCTAACACAATTCATTTAGTAAGAAACTAGCACATTCTAAATTAATTATTTGTAATTTATTTTATATTTTTGTTTAACCCTTAAACGGCCATTGTATACCCAGAGATACAATAGAAAATAAAATTTATAATGGAAAATATGTGCGGCTAAGCGCATAGAGGGCAATGCGTACTGGAAGATACATTCACTCTTTACGAATAAAAGCAGGTAGCGCGAGAGGTATTCAAGTAAAATTGTATCAGTGTTGGTGAAATGGTGGAAGCACAGTGTATTGATGAAGTAAGTAAAAATATAATCATATTTTTGTTTTTATTATAAATTTGTGTTTTGTTATTTCAACTTATGTTAGTACATAGTAATGCGAATATAAAGGATTTATTTTGAAGCGATAATTTTATGTTCAAATGGTAAAATACCACCTGTTTTTTGTATGTATCTTGTAGTATACATTGATCGTTCAATTTTCTTTTTACATATTAGCAAACTTTATTTTGTTCAACCATATGATATACAAAAAGTGTACCTAGGTGAATCAAATTATGAAAAGATGTTTTGAGATGAGGATAAATAATTGTTTATATATCTAAACATAAATTAATTAATTATTGTTTTTTGTATAATTTCCAGATACCAACCACTTCTTTCTACGGTTCACGTAAGATAATTATTGCAGTGCTTCCTCCTGATGATCAGTATATATCTGATATAGGAGAGTCATCAGACGAAGAAGAGATTTATGGTGATAATGCTGATGCTTTTGATCCAGACTATGAAGATACTTCCTCTAAATCAAATAAGCTTCCAGTTGATTCGTTCAGTGATACAGAATCAGAAGACCAGCCGCCACCTTCACGATCCAAAACTGCGAAAAAGAGATGTGAACAGTACAAGTGGGAGCAAACTGATTATTAAATGAAACTAATGTATACTCCACATTATCAACAGGGGTATCTATCAACACGACTCCATTGGAACTAAAAGCTTTTGTGGGCATGGAGATGCTAATGGGTGTGGTACAAATGCCTGCTTTTGAAGATTATTGGAGTCTTGAAACTTGACATGAAACAATCGCTGAAGTAATGCCAGTGAAGAGATTCAAAAAGCTTAGACGATTCATACACTTTTAATATAATAAAATGGATGCAAACGGCGACAGATTGTTCAAAATTCGGTGCATAGTAGAAAAAGTACGTCAAAAATGTTTGTCTTTGAAACAAGAGACACTGTTTTCTGTTGATGAAATGATGATAGCGTATAAGGGAAGTAAAGCAGGTAACTTACGTCAATATATGTCCAAAAAGTCTAAAACATGGAAACTGAAAAAGTTTGTTCGCGCAGGAGTGGCAGAGGAAGTTTCGATTACAAAGTTGACAACACAAACGGTATAGCAGTAGTTAAGTGGGCCGATACTAAATGTGTCACTTTAGCTAGCTCATACATTTCCCACAGACCCGTAATTCAAGTGAAACGATATAGTAAGGAACAAAAACAAAAAGTTGATGTGCAGTGTCCTCAAGTAGTGAAGCAATATAATAAACATATGGGTGGTGTTGATCTATCTGATATGCTGATATCACTATATAAAACACCATTCAAATCGAGAAGGTGGTATCTTTGCATATTCAGCCAACTCATAGATATAGCAGTGAACAATGCTTGGTTGCTATATCGTCGAGATATGGAAGCATTGGGAAAAAGACATGAAAAACTAAAAAAAATTCGCGTCAATATTGGAAGATTCCTTATTCTTTCAAAAAATATCAGAAAATCTCGGTGTTCAAGTGCAGAGCAACAACCAAAAACAAAAATTATATATTATCCAGTAGCTCCTCGGCCAACAGATGACGTTTGATTTGACAACATAGGTCACTTTCCAAGTTTAGTAGATAAAGGTAGATGTAAATTGTGTACAGATGGAGAAACTACAGTCTATTGCGAAAAATGTAAAACTCGTTTATGTCTGGTGTCAGGAAAAAAGTCTAGAAATTGTTTGACACTCTATCATAAGAAATAATTTAATGGGCATTGTATCTTGTGAGATACAACTCGTAAGTTTTTTTGTGTTTATTTAAACAAAAAAAAATGTTGTTTTCTTGTGTTTTTAAATAAATGTATAAGATATATGCGTTGTAATTTATTTCTACAGTTCTATTTATTTCTCTGCCCGTTTAAGGGTTAAAGAAACAAGTTGCTAAATATTTTTACATGAGAGACGTTTTTATACGAAAATACCAGGCGCCATCTAGGCCCTTTAAAGAAAATGGACAATGGCCCTTATGAATTATGAAGAATCAGTAGCACTGATTAAGAGCATCAGTTCTAAGTAGAAAGGTCATCACAAACCCGTATATTCCCGAACTGCGTAACCCATTAGTTACGTCCGTCTGCGAAGTCACCAATTCATATCCGACAAGGGAACGTTCGAAGGAAAACATTATTTTTAGTTTGTTTTCGATGTGTGACGTTGTCGAAACGTACATTGAATATCCGGCGAGAAACTATTTATATCTTTCACAATTTTAGATCCCCTCCCGCTTCTCCTTGTACTCGACTTCACACATCAACTAGACGATTTTCTGATTTTAGAAAACGGTAATCTTACATTCGGGAAAGGTTTCATTCTGAAATTTCGGCCTGATTTTTTCAATCGTGATTTTTGAAACTGTGTAGATATATTTCTACACAGCGGAAGACATCTTCTATCTTGTTACTATCTATATTATTATCTATTTCTCCATATTGACTACGCCGCTTTTCTTTTTTTTTCCACAGTATTGTTGGACATAGGTCTCCTCCTATTATCACTTCTCTTTACCTCTACCAAGTAATGTCGAAATTGTGGTATATTTTTGTTGAAAAGTTCAATCACTTATTCTGTAACGTCTCTCATCGTTGTCACTTATTCAATCTTTTTTAATTATTTTGTGATCTTTAACTTTTATATGCAAATGAAGGCTGTGGCGAATAGATGGGGGAAATAGGTAAATTCCCGCCCAAAAGTCCAAAATTATTAATAAGAAAAAAATTGTTGAAATAAAAATATATTAACTGACATAAAACTTAAACCTAAGACATACAAATTCAACTGAATAAGGAATACTAACGGTACATACGTAACGTGAAAAGAAAAATAAAAAACGTAGGATCAGAAGTACTAATAAATATAAAGGGATTCGAAATAGAAAGAGCTTTAAAAGAGCTAAAAAATAATAAGGCTTCAGAACACGACGGTATAATTGCCGAGCTCTTGAAAACAAGCAAGACATTAATAACCCCTGTACTAACAGAGCTATTTAATATATGTCTCCATAATAGCAAGATCCCTAAAGACTGGAACGAGAGTCTAGTAATACTCTTGCACAACAAAGGGGACAAATGTGATCTACAGAATTATAGACCTATATCGTTGCTTAGTCAAGTATACAAACTATTTATGAGAATTATTAACAACCGGTTGACCTACAAAATGTACAATTACCAACCGGTTGAACAGGCTGGCTTCCGCAAAGGATATAGCACATCAGACCTTCTGCTGACAATGAGAACATTGATAGAGAAGGCAAATGAATACCATTCTATTTCTTGCCTTCGTCGACTATGAAAAGGCCTTTTATAGTATCGAGATGTGTGCCATAGAACAAGCTATTAATAATTGTAGAACAGATTCGAGATATAGGCAACTAATAAATAATATATATGAAAATGCAACTATGATAGTACAACAAGAAGAAAATACAAATCCCATCACTATTAAGAGAAGAGTGAGACAAGAGACGTAATATCGCCAAAGCTTTTCAACCTAGCCCTAGAAGACGTATTGAAAACTACAAATTGGTCAATCTATGGCATTAACATTAATGGCAACGAGTTAAACCACCTCAGATTCGCTAACTACATAGTGATTATAGCGAGCACATTCGAGGAACTGAAAATTATGATGGGGGAACTAGCAGGCAGCTCCCAATACGTCGGCCTAAAAATGAATATGAAAAAAAAACAAAAATAATGACAAACACAGATGACCCCAGACATATAACTATAAATGGCAGTGAAATAGAACAAGTCCAGCAATATATCTACTTAGGCCAAATCCTAAAACTTGACAAAGAGAACCAAAGTGCGGAAATTACTAGAAGAGCAAGACTAGCATGGGCAGGATTTGGAAAACTTAGTTGGATACTTAAAACCGCAAAATACCCCAATACTTGAGGAGCAAAGTTTTCAACCAATGCATCCTTCCTATCATGACATATGGATGCCAAACCTGGACCCTAACCAAGGCAAACATGAATAAACTAGCCACAACAGAAAGAACAATGGAAAGAGCAATGTTAGGTATACGACTGTCAGATAAAAAGAGGAACGACTGGGTAAGATCAAAAACAAAAGTCGAGGACATAACAACAAAAATTGCCAAACTTAAATGGAGCTTCGCGGGCCACACTGCTAGACAAAAAGACAAACGTTGAAATACTACAATACAACATTGAAGACCTTTCGAAATAAAACGACCAAGAGGAAAGACCACAGATAAGATGAGTTGATGACATTAAAAGAATAGACGGAACAAATTGGAAATATGTTGCTCAGGATAGAGACCGATGGAAGGAGTTGGGAGAGGCCTATGTCCAAACATGTACGATAGAAGACTAAGAAGAAGAAGAAGAAGAAGAAGAACGGTACATACATACGGTACATACGCCCGCAGTACATACGATATTTTTTAACAAAAAGATAGAAAATTTGATGTTGTCGCTACGTTTATGTATTTAACACCTTTATATAAAACTGACTTCATTTTCGGCAAAATCAAAAATTGCGTACGAAAGCTACACTCATCACCTTTACCTCATTACCGCATTTTGATTTTTTTCGATAAACTCTGGTTAAAATCAACTATTTAATTTTTACCGTTGAGTTGACACAAATTTAATTTAACATTAATTTCGCCTGAATAACTGACATTCAAAATCGCCGGTCGCTTCAAGTGTTGTTTCTGAGAGATTTACACAAAAGCGCTAAAAAACATTCTTGTTTAAAATTATCTCAGCTACATTTTTATTTGAAAATTTTGTCTACGGCATACATATTCTTAGGAAATCAATTCTTTCGTCCTCCCCCACCCCCTGCGAGGGGAGGTTTTATGGTGAAGTAAGGGGCTAAAAGTGGTAAACTATGTTGCATCTTTTTTTATTGAAAAATTGACACTCTCGGCAAAATTCAGCTTGTTGGTGTTTTTATTTTTAGAGTTCAAATCTCAGACGTTCAAATCTCATTACTTTACTATAGTAATATTGTAATTTAAAGTAATTTGACAAAACTTATACAAAAACTAATACTGCACTGCAAGATACCAGACGCATGGAGAAACAGCATAATGATACCAATGTTCAAGAATGAAAATAAAGAAGAGCCCAAGAACTATGGAGGTGTAAATCTACTGAACACCCCACTTAAGCTTACCACAAAAATCCTAACCAACAAAATCAATAAACTAACAACTTTACTAGATGAACAACAAGGATTCAGATCCGAAAGATCCTGCGTAGACGCCGTAATTGTACTAAGAGAAATCACAGAAAAGGCCATCGAGTACAATAAACCAGCATATCTATGTTTTATAGACCTGACAAAGGCTTTCGAACGTATCAAAGTCAAAGACCTCTTACACCTACTGTATAAAAGAAACATACGAATCAATATTATACAAAAACTATCGAAAACATCTACTTCCATAATCGAATACAGGCAAAGATAGATAGCAAACTAACATAGTACATACCAGTACAAAGCGGAGTCAGATAGGGTGACTCGTTAAGCCCACTTCTTTTTAATATACACTTCTCAACAATTGAAGTGGATATTATGAAAATGTGTATTTTATTTTTTGTTCATAAGGTCAAATAAAAAATAGTGATATAAATAAAGATTTATTTTTACTTCGTATGTTCATACAGATGAACCGAAAGAAAGAAATTCTTTAGGAAAAAAGAAATAGAAAATAAACAAAAATTGTAAAATTAACAACCTATAATTTCTATTCCTGTTCAATCTCTAATATCCCGAAAAGAAAAATTAATAGTGTGTGGGTCCACCTCTGTGTCGCCTAACTCTATTTGGAAAACCTCTAATTAAATTATTGTTGAACTGCTGCGGTATACATTCCCAAATCGCGCGTAATGTATTGGCCAACTGATCTAAGGTTTGGGGCGGTTGAAAGAGCCTGTTTTGTTGCCTAGACATTTCGGCCCAAACATGTTTAATGCAATTCTTATCAGGTGAACACGGTGGCCACTTTATTCTTGTAATGCCATGAGCTTCTATACACTCGTTAACAATTCTCGCACGGTGAGGGCGAGCATTATCATCAATCAGAACAAATTGTTCGCCTATTGCACCAAAAAATGGAACAACTATTGGTACTGACTAGTGACTATGTCTCGATATCATGTAGCAGTCATTGTCTCATTAATTAAGACGACTAAGTCCGTGCGACCGTCAAAACATATGCCTCCCCACACGCAAACTGATCCACCTCCAAAAAGAGTGGTTGGGAGTCTCAGATTTTCATTGTAACGCTGTAAGAAGTATTGGCAAACCAAGAAAAAGATGGTGCGATAATTTAAACAATTTAGGAGGCTAATATTGAAGAAGAAACCGGCTCTAAAGTTTACATAAGTACAAGAAGGAATAACAAGAAGAAAGTATGATGGTCTATAGCAGTCTAGCAGTATTAGCACATATATTACAGCGAAGAAAATGCTCAGAGTCACAGATGTGAATAAGTCAAAGAGTTCTGCAGGGATATCAACAAGAAAAAGATTTAGGAACCAAACAGTGGGAGGAAGAATATGAATGAAAGAAACAATCATAGAGTACATCGAACAAATGTGTGGTATGGACAACTACAGAGCATGGACAGAAGTAGAACTGCAAAACAAGTCCTTGAATGGAAATCAGAAATAGAAATTACTTCGTCATCAGGATTAGAAAGACCCAGTATAAGCTGAAGAAAAGGAATTTATAAAGATAAAAGAAATGGACTAAAAGACGACTTATGGAATGATTGGTCGACGTGGAGATCAAAAAATCCGGAAACGTAGAAGACCGTTGTAAAACGATATAAAACAATAACGATAATTAATATAAGCAGATAATGCCGAAACAAATCCGAAAATACTCAACCACAGGAAAAATTTAAGAAATATAAAGAACATAAATGGGGGAGAAGACATCGATGGCGACTTAAAAAAAACAATAATTCAGGAAAACAGGTGTCTAAAATAACTTCTAGCGACAGAAAGTCTCGTCTTGCCATTAATTGATTGTAATGGTTCCATTTACTAATTAAATCTTTGTATGGCGTGAGAGGTAGCCAAGTCACAAATACATGAACGGAAGTATTTTGGAATAAATTAGTGGCGATAAAAAATTCAAGAGCTGTAAGCAAAACCATCGAACTACACGCATGCTGAATGTTGATGAAACCCAAATCGAAAAAGTCATAAAGTGATAGAAAAGTGTAGTATAGTATATTTAAACGTCCACTACAGAAATAACTTTCAAATGATCGTTTCGCAATCTTCTTCTCTTAACTCCTTTTACCTTCTAGTGTGTATCGGATTTTTTCTTGTGTTGGTTGCTATTCTCTTTTTCCATTCTTTTTTATTTCTCGATATTTTTTTATTTCTGCGTAGTTCATTCCTCTGGCTTAACCGATTTATAGTTTAATTTATCCATATTTCTTAGTTGTACTTACGATTTTAATTTCTAATATTCTTTTTAGCCATCTTTCGTCTTCCATCCTCTGTACGTACCCAAAACATATTTCAATTGCTTTCTGTTTATTTTACTTATTATGGATTTTTGGTATAGTTATCTTCGTGTTTGATCATTTTTGATTCTGCCTTTGCTGATGTTCTATGATATTTTTCTCAATACTCTTATTTTAATAGCATTTATTTTACTGTTATATATCTTTTTAATGTCCAGCTTTCACTTGCATATGTCATTGTTGCACTTTGTCAACTAGCAATTTAGTTTTGTTGTTTATTTTCTTCTTTCCTCAAATAGTTTTAATTAGCGTATGGTAGATTTTGTTGGTTTTGTTCTGTTTATCATCTATCACCAAAACGAATGTTCCATCATTTGAAAAAATACTTCCTAGGTATTCAAATATTGAGATCTGCTTTAAGTTTTGTCCTTTATATGATATTTTCTTTGAATTTTTGCCGTTAAAGCTCATTATCTTGCATTATCTTGCCATTATTTACCATCGTCCAACTTCCCTATCTTTTCTATCCATATGTTCACTAATTTTTGCATATTGTGATTGTCCGCTATAAGGATTATATCGTCTGTTCCAATTTGTGTAGGGGTAAATCGATTGTATCCAACTGTTGTTTGGATGGTCCTTGTTCTATATCTTGTATTATTTATTTCTTTGTTTCCCTCCTCTTTCTAGGACGAAATCTTCTGATCTTTCTCCCTTGATTTGTATTTTCGCTCTAGTATTTTCATATATTGATTCTACTACTTAGTAGTAGTACTAGTTCCTCCTCTGTTTCCATTTTTCTTTCCTCTATCTTTGTTTCATGAAGGCCGCAGACTCGATTCTCCTCTATATATCTAGCAGGCGCCAGATAACGTGCAGAAAGCCAGTGGCAAAACATTTTCCAATCCATGCCAGAATCCATGAGAGCAGCCAGGATAGAACTGATAGATAGTAGAAGCCGAGGAAGACCCCCAACGCGATGGACCGACGACCTCAAAAGAATCGTGACCAATTGGATAGCAGAGGCGCAGAACAAAAGCAGATGGAAAAATCTAGAGGAGGCCTATGTTCAACAATGGACAACTCAAAGCTGATTGATGATGATGATGATGATATATACCCTTGCCCAGTAAGTATTAGTTGTTTGTCACAATCCACACTGGTAGCTATATCTACCACTCTTCTGACAGGCCTTCTGACAAAGAAAAATTATTTTTTGTCTTGTTAATGATGCATAATGAATTACTTTAACTATTGAAAAGTATATTTTTACAAAAAAAATAGTTCTGTACGTGAAGGGGTTAGTTCTAAAAATTTCGTCTTTTTTTGCTTATCTCATATAGCATTTTCAGTACACAATAAAGCATAAGGGATAAAATCATGCTTTAACTATTCTACAAGGGATAAAATCGTGTTGAACTGTATTGAAATTCGATGGTCTACTTCTTTCCATATTCTTGTCATAATTTTGGAGATATTTTTTTATTGCGTGTTCTTCTCCATATTTGTAAAGTTTTGTACTGTACTATAAAAAATGTTGAGCTTTTATGGATGTCGCATATTAAAAGCCCATAAAAACTTCTTCTTCTTCAAGTTCCACTCCTATCGGAGATTGGAAATCATTCTGGCAATTATAATTTTATTGGTTACTCGCCTGAATAGTTCAATTGAACTGCATCCAAACCACTCACGGAGATTGCGTAGCCACGAGTTTACGTCTTCCTACGCTTCTTCTACCTTTGATTTTACCCTGCATTATATTCCTTAGTAGTTCGTACTTTTCACCTCTCATGATGTGCCCCAAGTATTCCAATTTCCTGATCTTTATGGAATTTAAAACTTCGCATTGTTTTCCTAGTTGTTCGAGAACTTGTTCGTTTGTTTTGCGATCCATCCATGATATTTTCAAAATGCGTCGGTAACACCACCTTTCGAATGCTTCTAGGTTTTTAATGTTGGATTTTTTAAGTGTCCAAGCTTCAACTCCATACAAAAGGGTAGAGAAAATATAACATCGAAGCATTCTTATCCGAAGCGATATATTGATATCGCGATTACAAAAAAGTTTTCTCATTCTATTAAAAGTTGACCGCGCAATTTCAATGCGGCATCTTATTTCTTTTGTCTGATCAGTATCTTCTGTGATCCATGCTCCAAGGTATTTGTACGAAGATATTTGTTCAATTTCTATATTATCTAGTACTAGCTTAACTTTGATGTTTTGTGCTTTTGTAAATACCATGAACTTGGTTTTCTTCAAATTGATTTTTAGTCCATAATCGTTGCAATATATATTTAGTTGTTCAGCAAGGTGTTGCAGTTCTTCTAGTGTTCCTGCCAAAAGGACGGTGTCGTCAGCATATCTTATGTTATTAAGTGGCTCACCGATTATTATAAGGCCCTCACTGATCTCGGCAAGCGCAAATTCTGAGATGGCTTCACTGTATAAATTGAATAACAAGGGTGATAAAATACACCCTTGGCGGACCCCACGGCGAATCTGGATATCCTTGGTCAGTTCGTTTTCAACTTTCACTTTTGCTGTTTGATTCCAATAGAGGTTACAGATGATTCTAATGTCTCTACTGTCTATGTTTTTATTTAATAAAATTTCTTTAAGTCGATTATGCTGCACTCTGTCAAATGCCTTCTCAAAATCAATGAAACAGGCATATACTTCCTGATTAATATCTAAGCATCTCTGCGAAAGAACACTTACTGCAAACAGTGCATCTCGTGTTCCCAGACCTTTCCTAAATCCCATTTGTGTATTACTTATGCCTTCATCTAATTTCTTATGTATTCTATTGTGAATTACTTTTAAAAACAATTTCAAGACATGACTCATTAAGGCTATGGTGCGATGTTCATTGCACTCCTTTGCATTGGCTTTTTTGGGAAGCAGTATGAATGTTGATTGGAGCCATTCTTTAGGTATTATACCTGTTCTATATATGGTATTGAATAGATCCAAAAGAAGATCAATAGATTCAGTATTCACAATTTTAAGTAATTCGATAGGAACTTCATCAGGCCCGGGAGATTTACCATCTTTAGCTTGTTTCATTGCATATTCAATTTCTTCTCGTATAATGTCAGGCCCAGTATCATCCTTAAATTCTTTTGGTGCTTCTGTTCTTTCTTTGTCTTCAAATAGTTGTGCTATATATTGTGTCCATCTCTGCATTTTTTGGTTTATATCTGTTATAAGTGCACCCCTTTCATCTCTTAGTTGCCTAGTTTGAAGTGTTTTTCTCATTCCTGTTAATTCTCTAATTCTTTTATGCATGTTAAAAAAGTCATATTTTTTCTCAATTTCTTCTAGTTCTTGGCACTGCTCATGTAACATTCTCTCCTTAGCTTATTTTATTCTCTTTTTTATTAATCGATCAGTTTCATTATATTTAATTGGATTTTTTGTTTTGAATGATTTTCTTTCATTCATTAATAGTAGTATTTCTTCAGTCATCCAATCTTTATGTTTTCTATTCTTTGGTTTTAAGTTTTCATTTGCTGTTTTAATTATTGCTGCTTTTATATTTTCCCATTTCTGATCAATGTTATAGCTACTTTTATTCAGTTCTTGGGCATTACGTATATTTTCAGTAAGAGTTTTTACAGTTTGTTCCTTTGTTTGTGGTTCCCTTAATCTCTTAATATCAATTCTACTTTGTGTGGGTTTTTTAACCAGTTTTAATTTGGTTCGTAATGTGACTACTATGGGGTAAAAACTTACCTAACTTTATAAAATTATTGATTTGACTCGTTATTCCGTATATTTAAGAAAATAATATAATTATTTTGTTTCATTGAGCAAGGTTACAATTTCATAAGTTTGTGTTTGTTGGTCATTATGGCTTTATTTGTTTTGCTTTATTTATTTAACCAGTAGCGTGTTAACAATGTTTGGCAACTCTTGCCCTATTTGTAAGCAACTGATACTTGATAATAAATACTGTAAAAAATAAGTTTTATTAGTTTTTTTTAATTTAACCAAGTATTCTTGGTCAAATACCTAACCTAACCAAGTATTCTTGGTCAAATGAGACCTGATCTTGTTACATTCAGCTTGGTTACTGATAAAAGTGTTTATTATGTATAGTGTTGATGACTTTCTCGTAAAGAACTCTGAAATATATTACACCACTGCTGTCACAACTTTCATATGGACACATACCAAAACAAGTTGCTACTGAAACAAACACACCATAATAGAACACCTGACAAAAACGCCCATCGACAATCGACTATTTAAGACCCAGCAAGTGTCCGATCGAATTCGGAAAACAATTTTTATGACCCTCATATAAGGAACATGGAACGTTAAAAGGCTACCGGATACCTGAAGGATGTGCCACCGGATGTGGCTAAACCTAGAGACAGGAAAATCTTACCATCTACATCTTTTAAACGACAGGAAGCAATTCCGCACACATCCTCGCCGGATTCGAACGAAACAAACGAGTCATTCTAATAACGATAAAAAGATTATTTAAATTTAAAGGCAGTGGCGGCCAGCGAGATCACAGGCGGAACTTCAGTATGGGAGATTTTGATAGTTATAAAAATGCGCCAATTTTATAGGAAGTTACTTTCATGTAATATAAGTAGAGATCGACAAACATGCTCTAAAAAATTACAGGGACATTAACAATTTAAAATTATTTAGCAAGACTCTCTCTACCTTAAGCTATTATGAACAGTTGCTCGATTCTCCGTATTTCGGTTCATTCTCTGACATTATTCAACCACAAGGTTTGTTTTCTACGAATACCTACGTATTCGTCCTACGACCCATTCGACCCATGTCCTACGATTTTACTGAACATAATTATTCAAAGAATATTATACTGTTTTCCCCGTATTATATGTATAAGTTATGCTATTTTCCTGGAATTAACGCTATCAATCAGCTGACGAGTGGCTTCTACTCTGTTAAGACTGCTTCATTTGTTTGCTTAGCCGTTCACCGCATTTTTAGTGCTCACCTATAGGGGAACCTGGCCCAAAATGACATACTAGGGTAAAATGACACATCCGGTGTATCTCTAACTTGGCAACATGGCTATGCGCTAAGAAGTTTTATACAAGAGCATCACGTGGTGCATAATTGATGTTCCAACGGGCGTCGCGATCAGTTCAGTCGTTTACTTGTTAAAAGGTGGTTAGTGCTTTATTGGGTACCAAAATATTTTGGTAGGCGACGTATACTTCGCTATAAAACGTTTAAAACTTTTTCTACTCGCTTACTAGTAAATTGTATATTACCTACTATTTGGATGCTAAGTAAATGCATCATAACAGATACTGACACGTAATGAGTAGCACGTAATAAAAAAAATTACGCTTCAGTTTTATAAAAATGTGTAATATCACATAAGCCTGTAAGTCAGTTGGTCGAGTTACCATGGAAACGAATTAACAGACGTTATTTTGACAGATTAAAAATTATTAATATGTCAGTGTAAATATAGTGGTAATTTAATTTTTATTTTTATAAACGAAAATAATGGTAGAAAAAGTATACTACACAACTTGAGTTGTAAGCTTATTACATGCTTGTAAAATTACTGCGCTCGCCGCTACGCGGCTCGCGCGCAACTTTTTTACTCGCATGTAATAAGCTTCTTACAACTCTCGTTATGTAATATACTATTAAAGTTTTATATCTCTGTTAGTTCCAGGTATGTATTGTTATTCATATTAACAGAAACATCATGTTTGGAAGCTTTGTTTGTTTAAACAAAAAATTTATTGTAAAAAAGGTGTTCTTGTTCACACTTGGGTAAAACGACATATTAAATACTCGGGTAAAATGACATAGTATGTCATTTTGCCCATATAAATTTTAATAATAATATGGTAGGTAGAATATTAATGTATGGTATTTTTCTTTTTTAGTATGATGGGACACTACGAAAGGAAAAGTACACGCCAGTCTTGGGATCCAGTACAAATACAAAGAGCCATCCAGGCAGTCCAGTGTGGAGACATGGGCTGGTTAAAAGCATCGATAACTTTTAATGTGCCCAAGCTACTTTAAGAAGACGAGCATCAGACAAGAATAAACGGGTATCAGGTACTAATAAAGGTCTTGGCCGGTACGAAACTACGTTCTCTTTAGAATTAGAAAGAGACCTCGTAACACACATAAAACTCCTAGAATCAAGTTTGTTTGGATTATCTTGTGATGACGTTCGTTCTTTAGCCTACCAGTTAGCAGATCGAAATGGAATAGTACACCGATTTAACACAACATTAATCAACAATATATTAAACACAAAATTATGATGCTGCTAAATGTAACACAGGTAATAAAAATACACAACTATGAAATGGTGTTATATATGTATAAAATTAAGAAATAATGTAATAAAAAAATACCTTTACCAAGATATATAAGGCAATCATATACAAATATAGTTTGGCGTATCTCGAGATATCATAGGAAAGATAATGAACAAAAATTATAGGAAATACAAAAGATAGCAAAAAATAATTAACTCTAAATTTACAAAAAAAGAAAAACAAAAAGGTTACAGGAATGAAAACATAAACCAAACCGCACTTGGTTAAGTCAATTAACTATCTCGCACTATTATTTAATAAAAAACTGAGACTTGTATGTTCATAGGTAATATTATAGAAATTTCTTGAATGGTTCAATTACATTCAAAAATCGGCAATCTACAGGTGAAGATATAGATGATACGTCCAGATAATGACAGGCGATATGATACCATACCATATTACTCGCCCAGATAATTGTAGATAAAGATTACTTACAGTAGATCTTGACGAAGGCAGCTTAATTCACTGAATTTAATACTTTTCTGGTAATAAACACTGAATTTAATAACCATTAAAGGTAGTGTAGAACTATATATAATTTAATATAGTCTAAGGACATAAAACTCAAATATGAAGTGTACACACACTTAGAAAATAATTCACAGCGACGATAAGATAACAAATATCGTGAGCAAAGCGCATCACGAGATATCACTTCACTCAACAAGAGCCCACCGAGAAGTAACTTGGTTCCCTAAAAATTTCACCAACTATCCAAGAAAAAAGAAGAAGAAGGTATATCCCCCACTTAAAATCATCGGACAGTCGTATGTATTTCTCAGAAGGTAAGGCCTTAACGACTATTGGAAAGTTTGAGGTAAAATAATCGGTATTAACAATTGGACCTGAGAATATTAAAATCCTTAGGATTATATTATTGTCAAAAGATACGCATTCCTAATCATCGGCGTATCGCACGATGTTATCGGCGTATCGGCGTAAAAATGTTACAGTCTTGATCTAGAAATAGGATGAAAGACGTCATATTGGGTGAAAGAACCACAGCTCTTATGTCGCCACTTGTCACCAATAACTTTTACCTGGAGTATTCGACCACTTATCGGGCTGCCCAATCTTCTCATTTGTGAAAACCACAAGAACAACTTCTTCTTCTGGTAGCACTACAACCCGGGGTGGGTCTTGACTGACTGCACAACCTGCTTCCATCTCGAACGGTCGTCCATGATGTTTAAGTCAGTGGGTAGCCCCATTGTTCTCAAATCTGACCATATATTATCTCTCCATCGCATTCGTGGACGTCCTAAGGGCCTTCTCCCTGTCGGGACTTCTTCTCAGATTAACTTGATAAGGCGGTTATTAGGGAACCTATGAACTAACTTCATTCCAATATCAGACAGAGTAATTTTAATACAGCTGAATGCTAAACCTGTAAATATAAATATCATCCAATATTGAAGAATTCTACCATCAAATAGAAGAAGTGCTAAAAATAACGAAGAAACACGAAGCAATAATAATTATGGGTGACTTTAACGCTAAAGTTGGACAGAAGATGACGCAGGGCATCACCAGAAAGTTTGGCTTGGGAGAGAGAAATCAAAGAGGTGAACGGCTAATAGAATTCTGCCAAGAAAATGACTTCGCCATTACAAATACCTGGTTTCAACTTCCAGAAAGGCGTCTTTACACGTGGAAATCCCCTCAAGATGGACATCAAGGCAGAATAGTACGGAATCAAATAGACTACATCCTAATAAACCACCGATTTCGAAACAATATTAAAGATTAAAAACTTACCCCGGCGCTGACATAAACTCAAATCACAATTTACTCTGCTCCAAAATACAAATTAAATTGAAGAAATTAACAAAGCCAACTAAGCCTTGTAAGATATATCTCGACCCCCTGAAAAACCCTCAGACGCGCGAACACATATCACAGCAAATAAATAGTAAAATACACAGAATATCAAATATACCAAACGAAAACAGAACCATTAACGAATGCTGGTATGCCACTCAAAACTCGATTTTAGAGAACGTACAAGAGTCTTTGGAAACACCTACCATGTTGGCAAAAAATGAGTGGATGACACAAGAAATTCTAGATCTGATGGAAGTTCGACGGCAACACAAAAATAGAAATATTATCGAATATCGTGAAATTAATAAACGCATAAAAAGAAAAATTAAGCAAGCCAAAGAATCCTGACTTGAGAATTTATGTAAAAAAATAGAAGAACTTCAAAAAAAGCATGACAGCTTCAACCTGCATAATAAACTTAAATATACTACCGGAATTAGAAAACAGAAAAATGCTCACATACTTAAAAGCGCGGACGGAAAAATTTGTGATCACGAACAACAGTGCAAAGAATGGGAGAGATACATCACTGACCTTTTTGACGATGCTTCTAGAGAAAATGCTCCAAATACTGCCTGTGACAACCAGTTGGACAGAGGTCCCAATATACTGAATTCGGAAGTCGAAAAGGCAATACAGCAAGCCAAAAACAATAAAGCACCTGGACCAGATCAAATCCCTGCCGAACTACTTAAACTTTTGGATGAGGAAAGCATTGCCTGCTTAACCACTTTCTTCAACAAAATTTACAACGAAGGAAAAATACCAGATGATTGGTTAGAGTCACTGTTTATAACATTACCAAAGAAAAGCAGGCCCACCAAATGCAGCGATTTTAGACTAATCAGTTTGATGAGTCACACACTGAAGATACTCTTACGAATTATACAAAACCGAGTATTTCTTCTATGCGAAAGTAAGATGGGTGATAAGCAATTTGGATTTAGAAACGGTCTAGGAACTATTCTGTATGCGCGTTCTATTACAAAAAAGTTGTGAATTCCGAAAGAATGTTTATATTTGTTTCATCGACTTCGAGAATGCGTTCGACAGAGTCCAACACAAGACTGCTGAAATACTTATATTACAGTCAAGTAGCCTCAATCCAAATTGGAGATAGTCCCACTGAAAACATACCCATCAAACGTGGAGTACGGCAGGGTTGTGTTTTGTCACCCACTCTTTTTAATCTGTACTCTGAAGAAATCTTTAGGGAGGCTTTGGATGACAGACAAGAGGGAGTAAGAATCCTAAAAATCAACATTTCAAAGACAAAGTGGATGGCAGTTGGAAAGATCCATATGGATCAAGGTCTGCTTTCTCTTAATGGAGAAGAGATAGAAAGGGTAAATCATTTCAAATACCTTGGCAGCTGGTTAAATGTAAATTGTGACTCTGATGAAGAGATATTATCCAGGATCGAAATATCACGTAAGGCTTTTATGACCTGGAAACCAGTTTCATGCAACAGAAACCTGTCAATGAATATTCGTAAGAAGGTCCTGAAATGTTATGTGTCTTCGATCCTATTGTATGGTTGTGAGACATGGACGTTAAAAACCACAATGCTAAACAAGTTAGAAGCATTCGAATTGTGGTGCTATAGACGAATCCTAAAGATATCGTGGGTTTCGCACACTTCCAATGAAGATGTTCTTCAAATGATCAATTCAGAACGTCTGCTCATAAACACCATAAAGAGGAGAAAAACAGAATACTTCGGCCATATAATTAGAGGACCTAAATACCATTTACTTCGCCTTATAATACAAGGAAAAGTGGAAGGAAAGAGATGGATTGGTCGAAAGAAACTTTCATGGCTGCGTAATATTAGACAATGGTGTGGTTCCACAGTAGAAGAATTATTTCGCGCAGCAGCCGATAGAGAAAGGTTTCAGGAAATTGTAAACATGATGACGGCCAACGTCTGAATACGGACACGGCACCCAAAGAAGAAGAAGTTAAGCTCTTGGATTTAATAGTGTTGTGAAGGCTATACATACATCTGTTTGCTGCCTGAATTCTCCCTTTTATCTCTTCCGTGATATCGCTATCTGTGGTGATAGTCGCTCCGAGATATTTACAACTCTCCACTCTTTCAAAGTTATAGGGGTCTATTGTTACATTTTGTCCTATTCTGTCTCGTCTCTTTTGTCTGTTAATGCACATATATTTGGTTTTCTCTTCATTGACCCTTAGACCGGTATTTTTTGCCTCTCTCTCTAATTTATTGAAGGTTTCTTTTAACAACGCCTCAGAAATTTGTTCATGATCTTCCGCGCCAATCCACTCCCACCATTCACACATCGGTTGACCCACTGTTCAATTTCAATTCGTTTACGCTTCCAAACTCCAACAGTTACTTCTCCAATATCTAAATAGGAAACAACCTTCTTTATTCATTCACCCTTGTCCAATTTACACTGATTAACATAGGAACAATAATTGTAAACAAAACGCAAGACAGGGATAGAAATTTCTAGAAATAAGATGACCAACTTGGTAGATAAAAATTCCGGCTAGAACTAACAGCACATAATATTGTTCTGAAGCTATTTTCTTGTGGCATTGTAAATTAATTACTATTAAACTGGGAATAAGCCACAATTAAAGATAAAAATATGTTTATTGACGTTTCAATTTCCACTTCGGAAATCGTTCTCAAAATACAAACAGTAAATTAAACAAATTTTGTTTTTTGTTACATAGAGAAAAATTCTTCTAATAATTTAATTTTATCTGACTCATTTATATTGACAATTCAGACATACCTACATTATGCATTTTAAAGTAGACGACTTTAAAATGATATTGCCAATATTGTTGAGTTGCGCTCCTGGGACGATTTTACTTATAAGATAGTTCATTCGATTACATGAAATCAACTTTAACTTGAGAATATCCGTCAGAAAAAAATCATAGCATGTAATTCGTCTTTAAAAAGACAAACACATGACATGATGACAGTAAAATTCTCCTGTTAGTGATTCCATAGTAAATGATGGGGGAAAAAAACAGAAAAAAACCTCATAATACTATCCCGACATTTATTTGTTCGTGAATTTAGTTTACCTTCAACAAACATCAAAATTCTGCTTTTATATGTTACATTATTTAAAAAAACATAAATGATGTATCCTCTATATGTTACTGACTTACTAAGACTGGTATTTTCTTATCAATAACTTCCTCTTTCAATATTGGTAACCAGATCCTACTACATTCTACCATTCTATATTTATGGAAGATTTTGAAACAAATATAATTTCTAAACAAAATTTCAAACCCACGGTATGGTGGAGGTATGCAGATGATGTATTCTTAATATGGCCTCATGGATCAGAGTTGTTGGACACATTCCTAAATTATATAAACGATAAAGAAGAGACAATAACATTTACCATGGAAAAGGAATATAATAACACGCTACCTTTCCTGGATGTTTTAATCTCTAAGAACGATACTGGATATGAGACTCAGGTGTATAGAAAACCAACACACACCAATAGATATTTAAATTTCAAATCAAATCACAATATTAATGTAAAAAAGGGAATAATTAAGTCCTTATACGATAGAGCCAAAATTACTTGTTTTAATGAAAATTCGTTCTTGGAGGAGAAACATTTGTTAACATCTGTTTTATTAAAAAATGATTATCCTTTATCGTTTATAAATAAGGAATTTTCAACAATCGATCGAATAGAACAGAACAACTTAGAACGAGATCCTACAGCATACACAAGGAATAATATGAGGAAAATAACAATACTGTACATAAAAGGACTATCAGAAAAACTTAAAAGGATAGGAAATAAATTCAACATTTCAACAACATTCAAAACATCAAACACGTTGAGATCTATTTTGTCCAAAACCAAACCTAACAATGAACAAGAAAGGACAAAGAATTGCATTTATAAAATACCTTGTGAATGCCATCAGTTTTATTTAGGTGAATCATCAAGGCCATTAAATGTTAGAATAAGTGAACATCAATCTTATATTAAAAATAGAGAATTTGATTCAAATCTGTAAATCAGATACAAATCTCAAATCTGTAAACACGCATGGGATAATGAACATAGGGTTCAATGGAATAATTCAAATGTAGTCCTAAAAGAAACGGATGGTAAAAAAAGAAAAATCAAAGAAGCGGCTCTAATTATGCTAAATGAGGCCAATTGTGTCGCAAATTCCTCGGCAGAATGTAGTAGGATCTAGTTACCAATATTGAAAGAGGAAGTTATTAATAGGAAAATACCAGTCTTAGTAAGTCAGTAACATATAGAGGATACATCATTTATGTTTTTTTTTAAATAACGTAACATATAAAATCAGAATTTTGATGTTTGTTGAAGATAAACTAAATTCACGAACAAATACTTACAATGTCGGGATAGTATTATGAGGTTTTTTTTCCTGGTTTTTCCCTCATAATTTACTATGGAATCACTAACAAGAGAATTTTACTGTCATCATGTCATGTGTTTGTCTTTTTAAAGACGAATTACATGCTATGATTTTTTTCTGACGGATATTCTCAAGTTAAAGTTGATTTCACGTAATCGAATGAACTATCTTATAAGTAAAGTCGTCCCAGGAGCGCAACTCAACAATATTGGCAATATCATTTTAAAGTCGTCTACTTTAAAATGCATAATGTATGTCTGAATTATCAATATAAATGAGTCAGATAAAATTAAATTATTAGAAGAATTTTTCACTATGTAACAAAAAACGAAAATTGTTTATTTAGTGTTTGTATTTTAAGAACGATTTCCGAAGTGGAAATTGAAAGGTCAATAAACGTATTTTTATCTTTAATTGTGGCTTATTCCCAGTTTAATAGTAATTAATTAACAGCGCATAACTATTCACAATTGTGACTCACCAGATACGACTTTTGCCTCGGTTAACTAAGGGGCTCGGATAACCTAAACTCGGATAATCGCGAATCTACTTTATCAAGAATCACATCATCAAGATTTTCATTCATATACATGTGCTATAATTTATAATCAATCTTTTTGTGACACCCTGTATAACCTGTATATAAACACCGTATCTTTATTTTCGACATAACTCATCCGCCACCACAATACCGCGTTTCATTAGCCGATTAATTCAATTCCAAAAAGTACTAAAAATACTCGTTTTCTTTCAAATCTGCTGTAGGCCTATTGTGGATGTAGCCGTGTGTTGGATTAGAGAAGAACATAACCAACAACGACGGACATCCTACTTATTGGTAATCGACGGTTTCCCGGGAATTAACAGTCACCTCATGTTGGTATACACACACACATATGTGCACGTACCGAGCCATAATATACAGAGTGAGATTAAAAGGATAACCAGGTCAAAAATGTGTAATAAACAATTTCGCCAACCTTGCCAACATTGAAATCAAATTATGAAGGATAATTTATAAACTTTTAAATAAATTAAACTAAGGTAAATTGTGCTAACTTAGAAAGTGCAAATAAATGTAAAATTGGAAAAGACAACGAGCAAAAACTTGGATTTAAAGTAATACCAAGGGCGGAAAAAGAAGATGGTATACTGGTTTCCTCTTTTTTTGCATAATAAACACATGTAGGATGCAAAGCAATTTTTCTCTGACTTAAATTATTACTAAAAACCTAAGCAACTTTACGTTGTTAAAAAAACTAACGACAAACTTACTTAGTATTCCTTAGAATCTAAGAATTATTATTCGTAATTGCCCGAGATTACTTTCTCCGTCGCTAACCATTACCCCACAACAATTCCATTACCTATTCCACCATCTGACGAATCAGAAGGACTGATAAGAAGTGACACCGACAACATCGTCAACTTTTTATCCTGCAGCCCTACATCGAAAACAGCATTTGGCAAGTTAAGTGTTCAATGAAGTCATTTTTTTAATATTAAGGCCTTTAGTCACATTTTTACCTTTGGGAATTTAGCCATATAATTTTTGTTTGGACCTTCAGTCATTTTTTAGGCCTTCAGCCACCTTGTACAGGACTTGCTGTAACATAGCAATTGCATTGTGCATAAATAGCATTGTGTTATGCTTTGATCTCTCTTGTAATCGTTCTTGCTGCCGTTGTTTGTCTTAAGGATAAACATTAGTAAAACAGCCAAACTACCTGTAAGAAGAGCTAGCCAGGGTAGAGAACTCCATGATTGTCTTTGTGGTGGTGAAGAGAAAATAGTTTAGATAACGTTGATTTCCTCACTGATCTGATCGTCTAATCAGATCCACGTGGTCAATCAGCTGGGTGGCCTCGACATAAATAGCTGAATACGTTGTTCGTGACCCTTGGCTATTTTAATAATGGTCCCATTAACAGTGACCATTTCCAAAAGGAAATGGTCACAAGTCCCTATGGATGTCGCTGATCCTGTAATACCATGTAACATTGATGTTTTTTAGGACTTTGATTCATAAAAGAGTATTCCTTCGAAGAAATATTGACTTGCAAGAAATAATACTATCAGAAAATGTTACTCCATGTAGAATACCAGTATCGGTTAAAATTCTTTCTTTGGCTAATAAGTCGACATATTCATTATGTTCAAATTTCTTTGGTTCAAAACCCAAGTATGTGCATTCCATCTCAACAAACAACTGGCGCATGTAAAACTGAATTTTTCTTGGGAGGGACAACGCTTGAAACATACTGATAGGCCCAAATATCTTGGGAGTGATACTAGACCGGTGACTAAGGTATAAATTCCACTGTCAGAGCACAAGACAAAAGGTCTCTACGAGAAACCACCTTCTCCGGAAAATTGTAGGGAGCAAGTGGGGTGCAAACCCCCAGGTCTTGAAGTCAACAGCTGAGGCCTTATGTTTTATTAACAGGGAAATATGCTTGTCCGTCTGGGGTAGATCTAGACACGCCCAACAAGTCACCACGGCGTTAAATGAAACATGTAGAATTATTACGGTTGTATAAAGCCTACCCTCTGCACTACTGTACGGGTAGAGCTGGATTCGCATCACCAGACGACCGTAGATGTGCCTCACAATATGTGGAGAAGTTCAGGCAAATTTTCGATGAACGGCACCAATTATACGGGTTTGACGAACCGCCAGGAATCAGCCGACTTAAATCAAGGAAAAGGTTTATGAGAACTATCAGCGTCGAACCAACTGAAGTGTTCCCCTACATCCAGAACGACCTAATGGAATGAACCTGGACTGGAGAACCTGGCGGACACTCAACCGCATGCGCACAGGTGTTGCCCCTGTACAACAGAACCTCATTAAATGGGGCATCAAGACAGATAGCGAGGCACTCTGTGAATGTGGGGAAATACAGAACGTGGAGCACCTGAGAGTATGCAGACTTTGCCCATCACAGTACACCCTCGATGATTTATGGCTCGCAAATACAAAGGCTGTAGACGTAGCCCAATATTGGGCAGAAAAACTGTGTCGAATCCAGACTCGAAAAAGTAAAGAAAGTCTTTGGTTGGATTCCTTTGGTTAAAAGAGTTTGATTAATATGTTTAATTCTATAAGGCAGTCTTGTAAGTTTGGTGGTCCATATTTACCAATAGATTTTAACACTGCTAAGGAGTCAGACAAAAATATAATATGGGCAAAATCAACTTCAGCTATATATAATAAAGCTTCATATATTGCAATAGCCTCTGCTGTATAAATCGAAATCTCCGGGTTCAGTTTGAATTTCTTTTCCATATGTCCTGATGGTATAAAAACCGCATCCGGTTTCATCTGGAGATTTAGACGTATCTGTTTATAGAGCTATTGCCTCTTTGTAATTGCTCATTATAGAAAGAACAATATTTTTATTTAAATATATGTTTTCACTATAATTTGGTACAATAATATCTGTATATAAAAGAAATAAGAGTAGTTTTTGAATATGTATTTCGTTCTATCTATATTTTTTAAAGTGCTATATTTCGCAGAATAAGAGAGATTTCTGATTTTGTCAATATTTATTTGTAAGGTCATGGCAAGTTAAAGTCACTATCTTTTCGTATAGAGATGAGTTCAGTGAGTATACTTTCATTAAATATTTTTTGGACAAAAAACTTCGTCTTATATTTAAAAGAGGTTCCAAGGCTTCCAAATATAAAGCTTGTACTGGAGTGGATCTCATGATGGCTCCTAAACATATTCGTAAGGGTGAGTTCTGTAAAACGTTGATTTTGTTTAGTAGTACATTACTTGCTGATCCATACAAAACACGTCCGTAATCCAAAAAAGATCGTATGTAAGCTTTGCAAAATAATAAACTTACTTCAACATCTGATCCCCAACAAGTTTTATTAATTGATTTAAGAAAGTTTAATCTATTACACAACTTATTATCTTCTTCTTCTTCTACGGCACTACAGCCCAAAATGAGCCTTGGCCTCCTTTATTTTTTGCCTCCACCCTTGTCTGTCTGTGGCTGCTCTTCTCCATACACGGACTCCTAAAAGTGCTTGTGCGTCGCTGCTTACTGTGTCTTCCCAGCGCTTTCTTGGCTTTCCAACTGGTCTCTTTCCCTGCATTCTGGCGTTCAGTGCTCGTTTTGGTAGCCTATCCTCTCCCATTCGTATCACATGTCCGGCCCATTGCAATCTTTGTATTCTAATGAAGTTTGACAGGGGTGTTTCCTTATACAGTTGATAGAGCTCGTTGTTATATCGAATTCTGAAGATTCCGTTTTCCCTCACAGGTCCTAGTATTCTCCTCAGTACTTTTCTTTCGAATGTGTCGAGTTTGTTTTTGGATGTTTCTTTCAGGACCCATGCTTCGCTGCCATAACATGCTATTGGCCGAATTAAAGTTTTATATATTCTCATCTTTGTATTTCGGTGGACACTTTTAGACCGAAATATATGGGAGAGGGCAAAATAAGCTTTGTTTGCCTGCGTTATCCTTTTTCGTATTTCTCCATCCTCTGCTCCATCGGCATATATTTCTACTCCCAGGTATGTAAACTTTCCAACCGTTTCAATGTCATCTTCATGTATAATGTTTTGTGGGATTATATTTCTTCTCGTCTGTACCATTATTTTTGTTTTTTCTGTGTTAATTTCCAGACCTAGCCTTTTCGTTTGTGTTTTTAACTCTGCGTATGCTTCCTGTGCTCCTGTTGATGTTCTACTCATAATATTAATATCATCGGCGTAGGCAGCCAGTTGAACCGTTTTATTGGTCAGTAGGTTTTCTCGTCCAGTTTGCATTTGCCTGACCGCATACTCCAGTGCCAGGTTAAACAATGTTGGTGCCAGCCCATCTCCCTGCTTTAGTCCCTGCGAGATTTTGAAAAAGTCTGTCCGGTTGTTTTGTATTCGTACACATGCCTGAGTTTCATCCATTGTGGCTTTAATGAGTCTAATTAGCTTATGTGGTATTGCTAATTCTGCCAATATATAGTATAGTCTGTCCCTTTTGACTGAATCGTATGCCTGTTTGAAGTCTACAAACACGTTGTGAACATCAATGTCGTGTTCCCACGATTTGCTCAAGACCTGCTTGACTGTAAATATTTGATCCATTGTCGATCTTCCCCGTCTGAAGCCCGTCTGATATTCTCCAATAATATTTTCTGCTAGTGGTTGGAGTCGCTGGTTTATAATATACGTGAGGACTTTATACGCTGTACATAGTAGAGAAATTCCACGGTAGTTTTTGCATTGGAGTTTGTCTCCTTTTTTATAGATTGGGCATACTATACTTTTCTTCCATTCGTCGGGTATTTTCTCTTCTTGCCATATTTCTTTGATAAGCGCGTGGATATGACTTGATAGGTGGTTGCCACCTACCTTATACAGTTCTGCTGGAATCTCGTCAACTCCCGGGGCTTTATTGTTTTTCTGGGCCTTAATAGCTTCGAGAACTTCCTCTATGGTTGGAGCTTCTACTTCAACTTCGTTCTCTTCTACATGGTTCGTACCCATTTCATCTTCCATATCTACTTGTGTTCCAAGTAGGGTCTGAAAATAATGCTTCCAGGTTTCTGTGACTTTCTGTTGGTCACTGATTATTTGCCCACTTTCATCTTTGCATAGGCTTGTTTGAGGTTTATATCCACTTTTTATCTTTTTTAGGTATTCGTAAGCTCCTCTAATTTCGTTTTTTTTTTTGAAATTTTGTTCCATTTCTTCTATTTGTCCATTTTCATAAGCTCTCTTTTTGTTTCTGCATATCTTGTCTGCTTTCCGTCTTGCGACTTCAAATGATGTTCGTCTTTCCCGTGTTCTTCTTGTTATGTACATTTTGTGCGCTTCGTTTCTTTCTTCTATCGCTTGCCTGCACTCGTCATCAAACCATGTTCCTCTTCTCTTCTTTTTCTTGTTTCCCACGGTGGACGCTGCTGCTGTCAGCACTGCTGTTTTGATATTATTCCATTTGCTCTCTATGGAGTGCAGTTCTTGTGTCCTTAGCTCATTTGTGACTTCTTGCTCGAACTTCTCTCTACATTCCTGAGTCTTCAGTTTTTCCAGGTCTAGTTTGTTTGTTCTTTGTTGTCTTTCGTTTCTTTCTCTGTTAACTCTGCACCTAAATTTGGTTTGCAGTAAAAGATGGTCTGATCCACAGCATGCTCCTCGTCGTGTTCTCACATCAGAGATACTACTGGCTGCCCTTTTGTCTATCATCACATGGTCAATTTGATTGGTTGTGGTTCCATCTGGTGAGATCCACGTCATTTTGTGTATGTCTTTATGTGGGAAGCATGTGGAGCTTATAACCATGTTTTTACTGGTGGCAAAATTTATCAAAAACTCCCCATTCTCGTTTGTTTCATTGTGCAGTGAGTGTTTTCCTGTTGTGCCATAGAACTGCGGTTCCTTGCCTATTTTGGCATTCATATCACCCATTATAACCTTAATGTCATTTTTTGGCGCGTTGTCATATACTATCTCCAGCTGTTGGTAGAAGCTTTCCTTTGTATGTTGCTCTTGTTCATCTGTTGGGCAGTAGATGTTTATCATAGTAAGGTTGAAGAAGTGGGTGCGAATTCTTAGTTTGCATATCCTTTCATTCACTGCCTGGAAGTCTATGATTTTTGACTTAAAATCATTATCTACCACAAATGCAACTCCACGTTCTTTGATTCCTTGTTCTTTGCCACTATATAGAATTGTGTGCGTTTTGGTGTCCCTGACACCTTTCCCCAGCCATCTTGTCTCCTGAAGAGCAGTGATCATAAGATTATATCTTTTTAGTTCTTAAGAAATGCAGTTTGAGCTCCTGGTCTATTTAGCGTCCTCACATTCCAACTTCCAAATGCATAGTCCATGTTTCGTAGCTTTAGTCGTTTCCGAAAGTTCCCTTGATCCGAGGCAAATGTTTAGGTTTCATAACAGTGTGTTTTTCCGGAAGTGGGTTGTTAGCCCACTGCCCAACCTTCCTCCTTTGCCGGGCTTAGGACCGGCAATGGTGACTCCTGAGCTATTCAATCCACCCATTAGTCACCATAGGCGGAGTTACGTAACTTATTATATGTAACAATAAAACACTGAAAACTTTGTTTTCAAACTTCCACAAAATTTATTTTAAACTCTTAACACTACAGCTGTTTCGGCTGATTGCCTCTCTCAAGTGATCTATTTTTGGCATGCGTTTACACTTTGTATTCTCTAATGAAATAGATTGAGGAAGGGAGAACTGTTTGTCTCAAGTTAGTCATTCAGAACTAAATCTGTGTTTTTTAATTTGTTGATTTTCATAGATTCTAACACCGATAGCTTAAGGCCTTTATTTTGAATGTGAAGAATTTTAAATTCGTTATTAAAAGAATGATTGTGGTCTAGTAGGTGAAGTGCATATGTATAATCTGTTTTTCTATTATTGAAAGCCCTTTTATGTTCTTCTATTCGTTTATTAAAGTTTCTACCAGTTTGACCTATGTAAGTTTGACGGATATAAGTGATAAGAGTTTAAAATAAATTTTGTGGAAGTTGGAAAACAAAGTTTTCAGTGTTTTATTGTTACATAAAATGAATTTCCATCAAGTAACGGTCGAATCCATCAATAACTTAATATATGTTTAAAAATAGCTTTCCCGTTTGGACCTATTTATACCTAATTATCACCATTAAAAGATTACCATGGCCGCCTATGTCTTAAAAAAACGACAAGTTGATTTTACGTAGAATAGTGTTGACAACAAATGAGACAACGTTATGCCCCATTAGATCCATGAAAGAAATGAAATAACCTGAGGCTCTCAGTCAGCATTTATTCCATTCGCCTACAATCTCTTAGATAATATAATTTAACTCAAAATGACACTCCTACCTATAATTTTCTATTCTAAAATTGTTAGTTATTTCATAACGTTGAAAGGCATCGGCAATGAGAAAAAGCTAGTTTCGTACCAAAACATTTACTCTGGTGTAATCTACTGTGAGATTCATGTTCATTTATTTCAACATTTAATGTTATTTAAACACGTCCATTCATTTCTTTTTTTTTATTTTATAAGGTTTTGTACGTATAAACGACAATCATTATTTACCAGAAGAATTTAATGACGTTTCTAAAAAGAACATTTTCCCGATATCTTCGTTTTACCTTCATGATTTGAACCTTAACGTAGCAAAGGGTACTTATTTACCCTGTATTTATTTGGGCTATGTTTCAAATGGATCCAGATTTAGAGCCTACTGGGTTATTGCTTGTGTTCAAAAAAATAGGAACTACAACGTAAAAGGGATTTTATAGTTTCATATGTTCAATGCACCCCCAAATATGAAAAAACCGTGGATTGCTAAAGGGGTGCTTTTTGACAAATGAGTAAAAATGGTCCCTACGTACTAGGGTGGACATGAGTGAATGCTATGCAATTTTCGTATATATACGTCAGAGGTCTGAAAAGTACTAAGCCATACCGCCCGATGGCGCCACTAACGAGAAATCTACTATCGTGTAATACATTCTCATAGACACCTAATGTCAAAATTTCAACCGAACCAGACTCATAGTTTTGTTTTGACAGCTTGTGAAAGCAGGCTATTGATTAGCAGGCTTAATATCGATCTGTGAATCGATTCTTGATTTTGGAAAGGAAAGGTAACTATTCTCCTTCGATAGCAACAGTCAAAAACAGATTTAACGTGTTTCGACTTGGCTGCACGTCGTCGGTTTTTGATGAGCCACGCCTTGGCTACCCGAAAATGGCTACTACGGAGGATAACGTGACACAAATCTACGATCTTGTATTTGCATACCGCTGATTGAAGGTGCACGAGATAACAGTAGGCATCTCAAAAGACCGCGTATGTCATATCCTGCATGAAATTTTTGAGAAAGAGGTCCGCGCGATGAGTGCCGTGTTTGCGCAGTCCGAACAACAAGCGTAACCATGAGATCAGTTCAGAGCAGTGTTTAACTATATTTAAGCGTGTAACGATGAGTCCAAGCCATCACCGTTAAACCAGCGTGCGCGCGAACCAACCCATGAAGTAGGAGTGTATCGACAGTAGAAAGGGCAAAACTAATTACCAAGCTCCGCTATATAAACCGCAACATTTCCTCATAGAGGCAGAATCGACAGGTGTTGACTGAAGGTTCTCTTCTTCCCTACCCCGGCTTGTGGACGTGTTGAGTTCACAAGTTGTTCCGTTCCATACCGCCGTTACCCGAAGAGCGTGTTGAGCTCTTCATTACCCGTACTCTGAAGAAGTCGTGTTGAGACTGTCGAGGAGTGTCCTATTAACCCGAATCACTTAAGGAACGTGTTGAGTTCCTTTCCTTTCTTTGTACCTATCGTACATCGAAAATTTCAAATACACACTCGCTTGCCGATAAGACTAATTTCATATGACAAGGTCAAACTTAATTTGAATAAATAGGCCAGGTACTGAGAAGACTAAACCAAATTGTAAATATGAACATAAGATTTTTGTCAATTTAATTTAAGGAAGACAATAAAGTTTTATTTTTATTTTGAACTCTGTCTCTGACTGTCCAAAAGCTACCCGGATAGTGACTCCTACGAGAGGACATCACAAGCGTAATCCGAAGGATTTTCTACGTTGTTTCCTAACTGTTGATGAAACACAGATCCAATAGTATACACCAGAAATCAAACAGTCGAAATCGTGGATGGCACCCGGCGAAGCGCTCCGAAGGAGGCGAAGCCTGTCCTGACGACCGGAAAAGTGATGGCCACCTTTTTCTGGGATTCACAAAAGGTGATCTAAATTGACTACCTGGAGGCGGGCATAACCGTCACAGGGCCCTACTACGCCGACTTATTGGGACGATTCAACGAGGAATTGCAGAAAAACGATCCCATTTGGTGAACAAAAAAGTATTCTTCCAACATGACAACGCATTAGCTCAACTGTTGGCTAATCCACCGTATTCTCCAGATTTAGCCCCGTGTGAATTTTTTTGTTCCCAAACTTGAAAAGAGCACTCGCCGGGCAGAAATTTAAGCAGAATGAGGAGGTCATCGTCGCCACGAAAAACTACTTTTCAGACCTCGAGAAAACGTATTTTTCAGACGGGTTAAAGAAGTTGGAGAATGCTGGGTCAAGTGTATGCAGCTAAAATGAGACTATGTTGAGAAATAAACCTTCACTTTTAAAAAATTTTCGTTTTTCTTTGGTAGGCTAAGTACTTATCGGACCTCCCTACTACATCTACAGAAAAGTTGTTCAAAATTAAATTTCCTATCGAAATGTCGCCGTTTGAAGACAAAAATATTAGTTTTTGACAAAATATATTAAAAAAAAGAAGCAAAAAAAAAACAGAAACTCACGCGATTTTTCGTTTTTGACAAATGAATTTTTTCCAGGGAGTATAGGTATAGGCATTGCTTTACAGAAAAAAAACTTTGATACTTCCTCTTAAAAATGACGTTTGGTGAAAGTATTTATGATTTACAGGATCCCAGATACCATTAAGTGTGCCACTCCATTTTTTGGCTATTTTACCTACCTATTTTTCGCAAACATTGTTGTATAACTTTTTTCTTCGCAGTTTTAGGTATATGCAATCAATGACCTTTAAAATGGTCTATATTAGATGGTTCTAGGACTAATTTTAAGCATGATACGGTTCTTTAAAGTCGCCTGTATTCCTAATTTTTTGCTTAGTTTTTTTTTTTAATAAATTTTGGTCAAAGTGACATTTCGATAGGAAATTCAGCTTTAAACAACTTTTCTGTAGGTGTATAGGGTCAAACTCACCCCTTAAATGGTAGCATTCCTGCGTTTTTTCATATTTGGAGGTCCATTGACCATATGAAACAATACAACCCCTTCAACGTTGTAGGTCAAGTAATATCACAAAGTATGAGCAAGAATCTCTATTTCTAACCACAAAAATCTTCACTCTCATCATCTGAAACCTATAGGTACTCTTCTTAAAAATGAAAATTCTAATGTAATAGCAGTTTCAAACCTTAAAGATTATTATCGTTATAGACCCGATGATATCTCAGCCATATTTCTAAAAGATCTTTCGGAATCAGCCAAATATCATTTACTTGATATACTTAAATCCATAGGGATGCAATAGCGATTTCCTTCAATTTCCAACAAAAATTATAATATAGTGTGGAATCATACAGGGTAAATTCAATTACTCGTTCCATGCACAAACTTATAGAAAACATTTTTAAGAGTAGTTTAATCTGGACATTAGAAATAAATAGATTACTAATTACTGAGCAAAATGGATTTCGACAGAATCAGCGGCTGATAACATTCTGGAACTCTAAAGCGATATATTGAAATCGTTTGCAATTAATAGAAAATGTATCGCCATATTTTTTTACTTAAAAAATGCCTTTAATACTGCCACCAACCCCAGCAGACAATGGGACACTTGGGCGAGACAGGACCGGATCAGAGAACATACGAACACATAGTTCTCTGACCGGATATTTGAACTACTCTGACGTCACTGTCGGTAAGCGTTAAATCTGCATTACCGGCCGAACATGAACCTTAGTCAAGACCTAAACCATTTGTCAACTGTGAATTCTTTTTTTCCTTATCTAATATCAACTTTCAATTCTTCTTCGTCTATCAACTGTCAATTCTTCTTCTTTTACGTAACTAATGTCAGAAGGAAGCCACCGACTAATGGAAACAAAGCCCTGTCCAAAACAAAGTCGCGGTAACCGAAACCACAAGCGATTATGGATGATAATAATAATAGATGTACGAGGCATTGAAGAAGAAGACATGCAACATTAATTGAAACGACGCGGGGCATATGACACAACCATGATAGACATATTTTGCTGTTTAACAATTTGAGACTGTGATACGTGCAGAAACTGTAACGAGCTGCATACTATATTTTATCTATAAAGAACAAGTAATTTATTTTTTAAAGTTGTTATTGTTCTTCCGGCTTCCGGTAAGATTATCTGTTGGTCATAGACAGCTCTTGTGGGAAAAATAATGTCTGGATAAGCTCGCAACATTGAAACATATGATAGTTTAAAGAAACTCTAGGACGGTTTATAATTAGATCTTCAAATTTTTGCTCGAAAATTCACTACTTAACAAATGGAGTACCGCAAGGGCTTGTTATTAGCCTAACACTTTTCCTAGTAGCGATAAATGATATTTTGAAAAACATATATAAAAATAAGAATGCTTAGATGGATGCTTCTTCTTCTCATGGCGCCTTCTCCTTTCGAAGGTTGGCGATCCAAATGGCAATTGTAGTTTTGGAAACTGCTGCGCTAAAGATGTCTGCGGATAAACGGTCGAACCATCTCCTCAGGTCTTTCAGCCACGAGTTCTGACGTCTTCCTTTTGATTTTTTGCCCTGTATTTTTCCTTCCAATATAACTTGACAATATAACTTAAAGTAATTCATATCTTTCGCCTCTCAACACATGACCAAGTATTGCATTTTCTTCTTTTGATTATTCTTAGTAATTCTTTTTGTTAACACATGCGACGAGGTACCTCAACATTAGTAGCTCTTTGTACCCACGGAATTCTCAACATTCGTTTGTATATATACATCTCAAAGGCATCTATTCTTTTTTCTATTTCAGAGTCCATTGTCCAACTTTCACAGCCATACAGTAAGACAGAAAAAAAGTAACATCTGATCATTCGGATTCTAAGCTGCAGACTAAGGTCTGACCTTATAAAAAATGTTTTCATGTTCATGAACGTTTTCCTTGCTTGTTCGATTCTTGATAGGATTTCTTTTTTTTTTATTACACTGACTATTGATATTGCTCCTATTGATATAATGCTCCTGGATGAAGAATGTAAGAGACTGGACAGGTATGGACACACATTCGATAATTTTATTTATTAACGTATGAACTTTCACAGTACGATAAATATACAAATACAATAATATATACATATATATTAAATATATTATTCAAACACTAAAGATATAGTGAATGACACTAAATATTAATGTTCAACTTACATAGCCATTCAATTGCTTCTGGGGAACATTCCGCAAAGTCCTGGAGGTTTCCACGGTAGGCACGATTCAAGCAGTCTGAAACACAATGGCTTATGGTCTGTCTAGATTGTCTGCAATCGCACTGTGGACTTTCTGCACGATCCCACCTGAACAGCGAATCAGCACATTTACCATGTTCGGTACGTATGCGATTAAGCCTTACCCAAGTGGACCGGGGCAGATTTGATCCGATGAAACCCTGAGTTGGGGTGGATATCTTAATATAGTCCGATTCTACTGTTGGCATCCATCTTGTTGTCCATTGCCTATGTATATCATAGGAGTTACCAATTTTTCGGGCAGATCGTATTGGAGGATTTCTAGATCTCAGTCTCTGGTGCTCTTTTGAGATGTCTGGGATATCTTGATGTATTGGTAATTGTACGTTGGCTACAATTTTCTCGTACTCTCACTAATGCTGCTGTACGGCGTAGATCTGTTGGAGCAATATTGCTCAGAGTAGGCAGCCATCTCACTGGCGTTGGTTTTATTGTTCCAGTGATTATTCTCATGGTTTGGTTAAGTTGGACATCGATTTTGCTTGTATGTGCACTATTTAGCCATACTGGTGCACAATATTCTGCCACTGAAAAAACCAAAGCTAGAGCAGAGGTCCGAAGAGTATCTGCAGAAGCACCCCAAGTTGTTTCAGCAAGTTTTGATATTAAGTTATTTCTTGTTCTATTCGATATTAAGAATAGCTCAAGAGAGCAATTTTCTGTAGTTATAGCCAACCTTCAGTAATGGAGAAGGCACCTTAAGAAGAAGATTCATATTACTCCCAAATATTTTATGGAATTTACCTGTTCTATTATTTGACCCTTGGCATACACATGTACGTTTATTGGTGTCTTTGAAAATACTAAAGTTTTAGTTTTGGAAACGTTTAGATGTAAACCGAACATTTTGCTGTGGTAAACTACCGCATTTATTATATTTGTTGTGCGTTCGTTGCTATGAAGACGGTATCATCAGCATATCTGACGTTGTCTATGCTGATTCCGTTAATCTTATTTCCGCCTTGGACATCGTCTAATGCTTCTCTAAATATAGACTCCGAACACAAATTAAACAGCAGCGGTAATAAGACACAACCCTGTCCCACTCCTCGTAGAATTTGTATATCCTCGGTTGTTGATGGATGAGTTTAGTGATAAAAAAGTATTAAATTAAGAATAGAGGGAGGAACCTTCATTTGATCACCTTGTCTTTACATGACCTTGAAAAATTTTACGAACGAAAATGAACGAAAATTTTAGCTTTATCAAACCAAATAGGTATCAAATGATGATAGTGACATTAAATGGTGGATAGTCATTTAGAAGCGTGGCAACCTGTTGCTGAAACATTAATATTCGACTTCATTGAGAACATTCCCATCGAATTCAGAAATGTTTTTGATTTAAGATTATAAAATTGATACCGCAGAGAAATATTATTCTGTATACGAATATATGAAGATATTGACCAGGTTTCCCTAAATTGGTTCAGCAAATATAGTGACAGATATTTTTTTTCTGCCGACACATTTTTGAATTAAATCGCTTAATTCCTTGTTTACAAAAGTCTATTTTCGTCATAAAAACCACAACAATTACAGGTGTGATGCGGTAAGTAGTTAGTCCCACTCATAAACATTAGATTTTCGGGAATGTCGAAAAATCTGTAGTCTAGCCAAATCACGAGACTCCTTGACGTCATCAAAAATTACGAACGCGTACCTGCGGATGCAGCTGTTTTTCTTTCGTTGTTTATTTCGATAAACGGAAAACATGATAATTTATTGTTGACAAATATCTCAGAATGACGGAAATATTGCAGATTTAAAGCATGGCGAATTTATATTCGAAGGGACGGAAAACACTTAAACAAAAAGCAATACACTACCGACTGCGAATATATATATATATATATATATATATTATATATATATATATATATATATATATTATATATATGCAGGGTTGAAAGTGACGAGAAAATTTCGGCCAGAATAAAAATTGCACGAAAAACCTTTATTAACAGATGTTCTGTATTGTGCACTAGAAATCTGTCATTGACCACACGCCTTAGGGTGCGTTCATAACGGAGACCATGGCATCGTATCCTCGCCTAGAGCATAGCACTGACGGTGAACGCTCGCATTTAATCGCATTTAAAATAATGCATTTATTTGACCGAAAATCGATGAAATGATACCATCCCATGGACCGAGCGAGGGTCGGCACCTCGTTATGAAAGCACACTTAGAGTATTAAAGTGATCCGTCTGGTCCGCTTAGACCGCTTATTTGCATGCTCAGAATCCTGTGGACAGCACACATATCTAACGAACGTGTGCTAAATATTTAAAACAAAAAACAACTTCCTGATGAAAAACATTCAATTTCTGACCTCTGATAAAAAAAAACAATTTTTCTTCTAAAATGTGTCCAAATATATTACAATAAACCCGCAATAGACAACACTGCTTAGGCGAGAAAAACGAAAGGGGAGACCGATTTATCCAATTTTGTCGGGAAGAAGATTTTACCATTGCTAATATCTTGTTTAAACTTCCCCCGAGGCTACTTTATACGTGGAAGTTACCTGCAGATACAGCCAACAATATCATCAGAAACCAGACCAAAAAAAGATTCAAGAACAGCTTGACTTCGGCGAAGACCTACCCAGGAGCAGACGTCTCATCGGACTACAACCCATTAGTGGGCCAGATAGAACTCAAACTAAAGAAACTCATCAAAAATAAACCTAAACAGAAACTGGATTATGACACTCTAAAAGACCCTATAGTTCGTCAGAACGTAAGAGATGTAATGAGAGAAAAACTAGAAACCGCTAAATAACAAGAACAGAGTGTAGAACAAAAATCGAGTTATATCAAAGACGTCATGCAAAATGCGGGAAAAGAACATCTAGGAAAGAAAACAAGAGTAAAAAATGGATAACTGATGACATTCTGCAGATGATGGACCAAAGAAGATTAATGGAAAAGAGGGACGCAAAGAAATACCAAGAAATCAACCAAAAAATTAAAAAAATAGTACGAAGAGCCAAGGAGACATGGATGCAAGAAAAATGTAAACTAATCAAATAAAGTGAAGTAAAATACGATAACATAAATATCCACCGAAAGATTCGAGAAGTCATTGGTCAATACAAGAGGAGAAACACACACCCCCTCATAAACAAAGACGAGAACCTGGCGACGACAGTTCAGGAGAAGTTGGTGACCTGGAAAATGTACATCGAAGAACTTTTCTGGGACTACCGAGGTAACCTTCCAGAAATAAATTGCATGACAACGCCGTCAATACTAGAAAGCGAGGTAAAAGCAGCTTTAAAACAGTCTAAGAATGGTAACGCCACAGGTCCGGACGAAATACCCGTTGAACTTATTAAGGCGATGAGTGAAGTGAGCACAGAGGAATGGCTATTGTCAACATTTGTAACACTCCAAAAAAAACGATCTGCGAAAACGTCTGAAGATTTTCGAACTATCAGCCTTATGAGTCATATATATAATAACGGATTGATTACGGCTGTCGCCGCTTCTCCGCCCCCAATTTCCATCTTTTTCTGTCATACGCAGTTGCCTCTTATAAGTCTCTTGCCGCCATTGCTTCATCAATATCGTTGCGCCAACTTCTTCGTGGTCGTCCTCTCTTTCTTCTTTCAGGAGGGATCCATTCCAGTACTCTTTTAGGCCATCTGTACTCTGGCATTCTTTTAACATGTCCGAACCAGATTAATTGTTTTCTGTCTATGTCATCATTGATATTTCGCTCCATTTTCATTTCGTTTCTTATTTGTTCGTTCTTAACTCTTTCTAGTTTCGATCTACCGCAGCTTCGTCTCAGATAATCCATTTCTGTCGTCATAAGTTTGTTTTTATTAGCTTTGGTAACGTCCCATACTTCCGAACCGTAAAAGTGTAATACTTTGGACTATACTACCGTAAATGTGTTTTTTGGTTTCTCGTCGAATTGTTTTTTGCCACAGAAGGCACGCGTCGCTGCTCTACCCTTGTTTATTCTTTCCCTGATTTCATCTGCGCTATTTCCCTTCTTATTGAAAATACACATGTCACATATTTCATCTGTTCCCACTGATAGATATTCACATTTTGTCATATTCATGTTTAGACCTGCCACCTCATATTCTTCTTGCAGTTTTCTTACTATATAGCTAAGATCGTAGCTATCTTCGGCAATTACTACCTGGTCATCCGCAAAGAAAGTGTATATAGCTTGTTTTCTTCACCGTTATTCCCATGTCTCTACATTTTTTTACCCATTTCACTAAAGATTTGTCGAAATAGATTTTAAATAAGGTGGGTGACAGACAGCAGCCTTGTCTTAGTCCCTTTGTTGTTTGAAAAGAGAGGTGGTCCCATTTTTAATTCTTGCAAAGTTTTGTTCGTAGTATTTTGAGTGGCGTTAATAAGAATTAGGTTTATTTTCAAGTTATCCATTTCTATCCATAGTTGGGAGATCGGTACACTATCATATGCTTTTTCCAGGTCTATTAAAGCTATATGGGTTTCTCTATTTCTCTGCACTCGTTTTTCCATTGCAATTTTTAATGTGAAAATATTATCCATAGTGGAGCGTCCGGCCCTAAATCCCGCTTGTTCTTCGGGTTGTTTATCTTTAATATCATTTTCTATCAGGTTTCTCAGTACTTTTGAATATAATCAGCCTATAGTAGCAATCACTGCGATCCCTCTATAGCTTTTAGGATCCGTTTTTGTGCCTTTCTTGTATATTGGAGAGATATACGATTGTCTCCATTCTTCTGAAACTTCTTCTCCGTTTAAGCATCTTTCGAATAATTTTCGGATCATTTCAAGCAGTTTTCATGATCCATATCTAATCAACTCTGGATGTATTCCGCCTGGGCCTGGAGATTTTCTTAATTTTATTCCCTTAACTGCTTCTTTCACTTGTTCTATTGATAGTTCTATTCTTCCTTCTACTTGCACTTGTTCATTTGTCTGTTTAAACTTTTCTCTTCTCTCTGTTAATAAGTTCTCAAAATGCTCTATCCATGTGTTCTCTGGTATTCTATTTATTATGACTTGGTTTTTTGTCGTTGTTCTCATCATTTTTATAGTTCTCCAGGCTTCAGAGCTCTTTATCCCTCCTATATGGTTGTCTAGGTATTGGCATTTTTGTTCCCATGCACTATTTTTCTTTTTAACGACTTCTCGTTTGACTTCTTTATTCAAGTTTTTATATTGTTGTTTTGTTTGTTCGTCTTCCTGTTGTAATAACTTTTGATATACTTCCTTCTTTCTTTTTATCTTTTCATCCTTATGAGTCATGCACTTACGATTTTTCTTAAAATCATACATGCCAGAATTTACAAGACATGCGAAGAAAATGTCGGTGAAATGCAATTAGGATTCCGCAATTCCATGGGTACACGTGAAGCACTTTTCACCTTACAAGTTCTACTTCAGAGATGCTGCGATGTCAGTTGTGATGGCTATATTTGTTCAATTGACTACTAAAAGGCATTTGACCGTTGTCAGCACCAGAAGGTGTTCGCCGCCCTAGAAAGAATAGGTTTGGATGAGAAGGATCCTGAGAAACATCCGGATCATCACAAATTTATACTGGAACCAACGTGCTCAAGTCAAGGTCGAAAACTAGCTGACTGACCAAGTGAAGATCATGCGAGGAGTCAGGTAAGGTTGTGTGTTTTAGCCGACTCTTTTAAATATATACTCTGAGGAAATTTTTACTGAAGCCCTCACATACCTAGAGATAAGAATCCCAGTGAACGGTGAATACATCAATAATATCCGCTACGCCGATGACACTGTATTACTAGCAACCAGTCTAAATGATCTACAAGCCTTACTAGACCGAGTGAAAACTGTGAGCGTAACATACGGACTAGACCTTAATATTAAGAAAACTAGATTCATGGTTGTCAGCCGTGCAAATTTAGATCCCGGGGCACTAATGGCAGATAGCGAAGAGATCCAGAGACTCGACAGATTCACTTACCTCGGAACTACCCTCAACTCACAATGGGCGTACGCTCCAGAGATTAGATCCAGAATTGAAATGACACGGTCTACATTTATCAAGTTGAGATCCTTGCTGTGCTGCAGTGATCTCAGTTTGGGAACCAAGATGCGGATAGTGAGGTGCTACATTCTTCCAGTGTTACTATATGGAGTTAAAGCCTGGACTATGGTTGTATGATTACATGCAACAATGTGTATTAGCGAGTAAGTCATGCCGCGAAGGATAGTCGTCTGGTCTTGATATAATTCGTTAACGCTCTATTGGTGCACGTAAATGTGTGTTTCGTAAAGTCCCGTTTTTTACTTTTCAGTCACAATAGTGTTGTGTTATCTGGTCCCAAATTAAAGCCTTAAAGGTAAATAGCTAAAACTTTTGAATTATCGTTTTTACATTTTAATAGCTTCTTCTTTGTCAACCATTTTCCATCCACTCCTGAATGTAGGTCTCTCCCAATTGCTTCCATCTTTCTCTATCTTGCTCCAATCTAATCCACTGTTTGCCTGCCACTGCTCTTATGTCATCTACCCATCTTTTTTGAGGTCTTCCCATGCTTGTTGTTGTAGTCCTTGGTCTCCATTCTAGAATTCTCCGCGTCCACCTGTTGTCATTATATCGGGATACGTGTCCTGCCCAGCGCCATTTCATTTTTGTAATTTCTTCCACAATATCCCTAATCTTCGTTCTACGTCTTATCTCGGTGTTTCTAATCTTGTCTCTTAGTGATATTCCAAGCACGATTCGTTCCATTGCTCTTTGCGTTGTTTCTAATTTTTTGGCAGATTTTTTGGTAAGTGCTGCTTTCTCCAAGCCATAGGTACAAACAGGTAGTATGCATGTGTTTTCTTTAAGTTTATAGGAATGGAGGTGTTTTTCAAGATATGTGCTAGTTTGCCGAAAGCGCCCCAAGCCAGTTGTGTTCTTCTTTTAATTTCAGCATCTTGATTTGGTTTTCCTAGTTTGATAACATGACCTGATAGACCATTTTAATAGCAATCACTAAAAAAGTTAATCAACAAAAAAAGTTTTTATTTCTTGTCTGCAAACGACCTTAAAATGCCATAAATCTTATTTAAACAATCTGAAATGTACTATGTAATATTTTTTCTTTAAATAATTCTACGCCAATCTGTTAGAGAAAAAAAAATAGAAAGTCATAGAAACTGGGGGAAAAATTCATGATCTAACCCGACAAAGTATCTGATTTAAATAACGTTTAAATGTGGCGTCTACAGTAATAACATGGACAACAAAAATATATTTCTCAACTTCCTTCCTACTTTCGGTATTATTTAATATGAATCAGAGAATCGATTACGTTATGAAAAAAATGTTGTTTGTTTGAAATGTTGTATAAACAACTCCCCTGAAAAAAATACTTTTTCTGTGTAACATCAAAGGCATAATTAGAACAGCCTTATCGGATGCTTATTAGCATTCTTGACCTATTATATGAAGGGTCAGCCTGGAAATCATTCATTAAGACGTTTTTAGAATAGAATTTATAGTTTCCTAACAGCTAAAATGTAATTATAAGACTGTAGGACACTTTTTGGAAGATTTATTTAAAATTATTTATATCCAGTACACCATTTGGTTTCCGACATTAATTCATTTACTACGAAATAATTACGTACTAATTAAATGCTAAAACATTGTTGCTCTGTCAAACGTAAAAATTTAAGCTATTTTTCCAATACATGCTGTCATTTGTTTTTAGTTATTATTCTTTAACCTTTGCCTGCTTTGTTTGTCTTAAAAAAAAAGTGTCAAGCTTGTGTCCATGTTTAATTCTATTTGCAACATCATCAATATTGTTCTCAAATGGGAAGAAATCAGGCGGGTGTATGAACGAAATAGTAATTAAAATCAAATGTCTGTTAGAAATTAAAAAAAAGGATACAAATATTTATCTTAATAGTATCAAAATCTTGATATCGTGACCAAATTGGTAAGGTAGCGAATGTGCATATTCGTTACTTTTCAGGAGAGGAGAGGAGAGAAAAACACTTTGGGCTTCGACTAAAAATCTGTAAAAGGATAATAATGAAAATAGGCTAAGCATCCATAGATACTGAAACAGTCACATTCGTTAGTTTACCTAAGTCACTATTGTTAGAATGTTAAACGCTAAACTAATTTATAATTTTGCTTTAAAATTTAGATTATTGGTTTAGGTTGTTATGATTCGCTCTCAGATTCTTCAGCGGCATCTGGCTGTGGAAGAGCATCTCGTACACTGTCATCAGAGGGAAGATTTGTGTAGAAATCATGGTAAACACGTGGTATTTAGTAAAAATTCCATACCGAATTTAACCTTAAATTTGGCTTATCGAGAAGTGATACATGTGGTACTTGCGATCGGTATCAAAGTAAACTATAAACTATTAGCTAATTGTGACGATCTAGAAGACGTGCCGAAAATAAATATTGTGAAACAATTCCACTTACAGAAAGCTGAGAAGTTTTATGAACTAAAAAGAAAATATAAATTAAAAGCACGTGATGATTCAGAGAACTACAGTTGCTTGTCTTTTGACTATATGCAAAACCTTCCAATGCCATGTATACGTACCAATGCAGTATTCTATGCGCAGCTATGGTTATACGTATTTGGTGTGCACAATGGTGGAAATAATACAGCAACTATGTTCTTTTACGATGAAACCATTGGAAGAAAAGACAAAATGAAGTAGCTTCATTATTGGTCCAATATTTACGATCTAATGAGGTGACGACACAGAATATTATCCTAATCATCAATCAGCCATCGCGTCCACTGCTGGACATAGGCCCTCCCTCAGTTCTTTCCAGTGTTCTCTACAGTGGGCCGCTTGTAGCCAGTTTCCCGCTACACGTTTTATACCATCGGTCCATCTAGTCGGTGGTCGTCCTCGGCTTCTTTTATAGTTTCTGGGCCTCCATTCCATAATACGTCTTGTCCACCGTCCATCTTGTGCTCTGGCTAAGTGCCCTGCCCAGTTCCACTTAAGCGAAGTGGTTCTTTCGATGACGTCTTGAGCTCCTGATTTGTTGGTTTGTTATGTGGTCTCGAAGGCTCACGTTCAGCATTGCACGTTCCATGGCTCGTTGTGTAACTCTGAGTTTATCTCTGAGCTTATCCTAATAAGCCGGACAAAATAAAAACTACTTATATGTTCTTATGAAATTGTTGTACTTGTTGTCCATGGTTTACACATGTTTGACACTATCACACACGTATTTCCGTTTCGAGGCCATTAATTTTTACGTTGCGACCAAGATTTTTCATTGATTGAAGAGCATAAAAAATTTGAAACCGTCGAAATGCCTAAAGAATGGGAAAACGTAATCAAGAATGCTAGGAGCAAATCCTCAGCGAATACCGTAACTGATGTTAATCAGTCTATAATCTTTAACATTTCAGAAGCAGTAACTCCATTTTTTCTTAGATCAGCTCGTCCTCCAGTGAAAATCAAACTACGCGAATGTTGAGATATTTAGATGAACCTGGGGTTGTTTTAGTAAGACAGACTTATACAGGTAGTTGGGAAAAATCCCTTATAAGAAACAAATGTGGTGTACCGAAAGAGTTTGAATTTAAATCGCTATATAGTACGAATTTGGACATTCCTCAGGGAAAAAAGAAATCCTTAGAGATTTAACCCAATATTTGAAAAAAACAGAGGCTCAAAACTTTAAACGAACTGCTCACACATTTCACACAATCTGGTCATCAGTCTGAGAAGATTACCGATTTAGACGAAGACGATAACAGCAGTGGTGTAAGTGATGAAGACTAAATATTTTGTTTCAAATATCAACAATTTCATATTTCAATTTTTTCACATTTTAAATGAAAGTTTTCGTTAATTTTTTATTTTGGTTTATTACTATAAATATCGTTTTTCCTATAAATTAATGAACATTTCCTGCAAAAACCCAATATGTCAAATGAATAAAAATGTCCTTCATAAAAAACCAAAGGAAAAAATAATGTCATTTATATTGTAAACTGTGTATACCTAATCATCAAAATAATAAATCACTAATTTGAGAATTTCCGTAAACTTAATACGGTTCAATTAAGTAAATAACTTTTTTTAAATATCTTCAATGTTATAAATAATGACAAATATGGTTTTTGCAAAGAACGCCTCAAATATTAGGGTGTTAATAAATAGGTGAAAAATGAGTGAAAAAATATGGTATAGGTTAAATTGGATCATTACACTCATGTATTCCGCTAGCTTAAGGGTTTGTTTTTGCTATTCAAAGTACGAATACTGAGATGTTACGTATTTTCATTGTTATTGTATGAAATGGTAGCATGAACACTAAAAAGGGCATTACCAACAGAATAAAAGCGTTTTAGAACACACTAAATTTTCTTCTTAATTCACCATAAAAAATACAATAGAACTAGTTAATAAAATACAACATTTTCAATTACCTAACAACTCAAGATTAATTTCATTTGACGTAAAAAATCTTTTTCCTAGTATCCCTCCTACAGAAACTTTTATTCTAGTAAAAAACCTTTTAGACCAAAATAGTACAAATCCAATACTTAATTACATCTGAAATTTTACATCTTCTTGAAGTTTGCATAAACCAGGACTACTTTGAATTGAATAATCAAATTTATACAAATAACAGTGCAGGACTTATAATGGGCAATCCTCTAAGCCCACTGCTATCAGATATTTTTATGGATCATGTAGAGACAAAGATTTTAAAACATCCCGTATTTAAACAGTTTTTATATTGGTGAAGATACGTACTGGTATGTTTCACAGGAACTAACAGGCAACTCGACCAATTTTTATCGTATATTAATTCATTTCATAGTCATATTGAATTTACAATAGAAACAGAACAAAATCAATCCATAATTTTTTTAGATTTAAAAATTATCAGACTTAAAAACAAACATGACTTCTGCATATTTCATAAACCTACCCATACTGACACGACTATACACAATTCATCATCCCATCCAACACAACATAAGCTGGCAGCCTATCATATTATGTTACATAGATTAATAGAAATTCCGATGTTAAAATACAACTTTGAACAGAATTAAATATCATTAAGCAAATAGCAGTAAACAACGGATACAACGAACAAACAATTAATAAAATGTTAAATCAAAAACTACACAAGAAAGCCCTGAAATTAGTATTTCCACCACCAGAGAAAAAACCCAGTACCTTCTGCTCGATTACATATACAGGCAAAATATCAACAAAAATCGCCAAACACATAAAAAAGAAAGGAATATCACCAGCTTTCCGAACAAATAACAACCTAGGCAAATATATTAAAAACAACGAGAGCCAAAATAAAAAACACTTACACAGTGGTGTGTAAAAACTTAAATGTGGCGACTGCCCAAAAACTTACATCGGTCAAACTGGTAGAAACTTTAAAACGAATAGCAGAACATAAAAGTGCTTTCAATAATAGAAAAACAGATTCTACATACGCACTTTGCCTCTGCTAGATCATAATCATTCTTTTAATGACGAATTTAAACTTCTTCACTATTCAAAATAAAGGCCTTAAGCTATCTTTGTTAGAATCTATGGAAATCACAAATTAAAAAACACAGATATAATTCTGAATGACCAACATCACACCAGATTTCATTAGAGACTATAAAGTGTAAACGCATGCCAAAAATAGATCACTAACACCCCAGAGGGAAAACAAAACCCCAGAGAGACAAAACATTCAAAAAAAAATCAACAACAAAGCACAATGAAGACCGTTCGTAGCTCAAAAACACCCAGGACATTGCCAAACACAGAGTGGGCCCGGTTGCCTAAATGACAATAACTCTATATCAAATAATATAAACGCTTAAGCGTCTATATTCTTTGTCTATATTGTCATATTGTTTTATATTTTATATATTTTTCAGTATTATAGTATAGATTTTACACCAATTCTGATCTTTTGTTTCATGGTCACCTACAAAAAAAATCTACAAAAAACACAAAAAAACAGCTTCGGCGACCAAAAAAATTAACAAAACTCCAAAACCCGGGCACGTAGGGCCCAACCCCTTGAGTCCCAAGTCGCCGAACTGAGCCGGGGCTCAGAGCGGAGACTTGAGTCCCAAGTAAGTAATTTTAGTTCGCGGATAAGCCACATTAAGATAACATCAATATAGCGACAATGCGCTGTCCTGAGTTTTTGCAATCGGTTAGGAAACCATGTTGGGGTTCTATTACCCAGGACCTCCACATGAAGAGCATTTGGCTGATATTTGTGCCTCTATAGCGCATCAGAGTGCTATAGGGGAGAAAGGGATGGTCTGGAGCATTAGAGCGCGGTGGGGTGACTCCTGTTTTCACACGAGTTAACACACTCGCTCCAATGAATTGTTACACCCGATCTTAATTCTAAGGGGTGAACATCTCTCACAGGCTGGGTTCCATTAAATTGCTTGCTTGAAATAGATCACTTGATAAAGGCAATCAGCCGAAATAGCTGTAGTGATAAGAGTTTAAAATAAAATTTGTGGAAGTTTGAAAACAAAGTTTTCAGTGTTTTATTGTTACATAAAATGAATTTCCATAAGTAACGGTCGAATCCATCAATTATTTAGAATAAAAGCGTTTGCGATGTGGACTTACAGAGTATCTTACGAAAATTATAAAATAGGAGGAGGTTTTGAATACAATTAAAATAAGGAAATTAGCAATATCTGGACCATGTCATGAGAGTAGAGAGATGTCTGTCGCTGTAGATTATTATACAGGGAACGATACTGGGCACAAGAAACAGGGGAAGACGACGTATATCCTGGCTAAATAAGTTGACAACTCTAACTCTATTGAATTGTTTAGAGCAGCATGCTAGGAGATAGCCGGAATGCTAGCCAACTTTCTTAAAAGAGGCGGTGCTTAAAGAAGAAGAACAAACTCTTTATAAACTAGAGAGATGGCATCCTTAATTATACCAATGAAAATATCACCTAAAATAAGTCACATATAAGAATGATCTAAAAGGTAATTTAGAAAATCAGTGAAACAAATAGAAAAATATCAACAACAACAAAGTTACCGTTTACAGATATTGTAGAGGTTCCATATCTTCCACAAGGAGATACGAGAGTCCTTTAATTCAGTCTAAATTGTAGTAACAATAAAAAAAGAACTTTGTTTACATTTTGTAGACAAGTACCAACGGTAAAGCTAAAAATAAACCAGTAAATTGTATCTTTGAGAAAAAGTCCCCCCAGTTTGAACGGAAACAGACTATTTTATATTGAGTTTTTGTGCTGACTTACGGGGTGAATGAACTGGAGCTGCTGCAAGTGATACACTTTACGAGGGCCGTGCGACAAGTCATGGCGTCTTGCAACGTGAAGATGAAGAATTTAAAAGTGCTCTAAGTAAATTGGGGCACCTAACAAATAATTGCCATTTTTAATGGAGTTTAAAAAATCCTTGCAATGGGGTGAATAAAAAGTTTCATGTAAAATCGAGCAGTAAAAACTGAAATAGTAGGAATGATGTAAGAGAAAAAATGTAATGTGAGTACAATTTATATTTGCATATTATATTCATAGATTTTAGCCAAACGAGCGATACGGTAGAGACAAGGCAGTAGGTATAAATGAATTAAGAATTGGTGTTTCACAAAAATGAGTATATACAATTAGTCTAGGTGTTTATCTGTTTTGGATTGGACATTTTCCATAGGAAGCTATTTTTTGCTGGAATCCCTTCAGGATGTGTCCAATATCGATAATCACGATATGCGCCAGTCGCAAACCCTGTGCTAAATTTTTTATTTAACAAAATCTGAAAACAATTGAAAATTTCTCATTTTTTTGCTCCTATTTTCGTTTATAATTCGGAAAATATTGATCCTAGAGAAAAAATTATAAGAAGTTAAAAGTTTCGTTATTCAATTTTACACAATATTTCGTTAGCTAGAAATTGAAAATTTAATGTTTATTGTTGAAAAAATAGCAATAATTGGAAAAAAAAGTACAAAAAAATGAAGTTAATCCTTTAAATGTTTTCGACTTTCTAAACTTGACTTACAAGCTCCATATTCCGCCTAGAAAAACTTTTTAATATGTTTAAAACGTGTGCTAAATTTTGTTAAGATCGGTCGGATAGGTTTTGCATAATAATTTTGCAATCCAGCCTACTGGAAAAAAATCGCAAATTTTCAAATTTATAGTAGGCCCTAAATAAGGCCCTCAGATAGTTGCAAATTTTTTTACATATAAAGGAAGGCTCAAACTTTCAAACGCTTTTTGTAAAATTCAAATCGGTTCACTAGGAGAGCCTAGAAAATTTTTTAAAGTTTTAAACATTTTTTAGGCTTATAAACAAATTGAATAACTTTACGAGCTTTAAACATATCAATTTCAAAATTTATACACTTAAAGAACATTAAAAGACGCTTCTTTAAAAAAAAGATACATTCGGCTTACTGGTTGCCGAGATATTGAAGGTCAAAGTTGGCATACATTTGCCGTGTAACCATAAGTGATAGAGGGCTCGTTTTTAAACAAATACCCTCGTCTTGTCAAGTACTTTTTATATGAAAAGTTTTACGTAATGCGCTTCATGGCAACATCCATAAAAAAGACAAATAAAAAACCGTTTTCGCGTAAAATGTCGCTCGGAATGCATGAGAGGTGGTGGTGGGGGACATTCACTCGAAATGTGAATCGGCGAGTTCAAAATCATAGCGCGCGCTAAAAATTGCATTATCTCGGCTTCTTGTTAACCAATTTTGCTCTTTTTTTTGAATCGATGTCTCGGACGACAAGGATTTCAAATATCATATTTTCAAATACCATTTTAATTGCAAATTGGGAAATTTGCAATAAACAATTGTATGTTAAACAAGTAATTGCATTTTTTCTTCATGCATTTTTTTATGCAATTGAATTTAAGCTCGAAATTATCAATTTGTTATAAGCCTAAAAAAAATTTTTAAACTTAATAAAAAATTCTAGGCTCTCCTAGTGAAACGATTTAATTTTGCAAAAAGCGTTTGAAAGTTTGAGCCTTCCTTTATATGTAAAAAAATTTGCAACATATCTGAGGGCCTTATTTAGGGCCTACTATAAATTTGAAAATTTGCGATTTTTTCCAGTAGGCTGGATTGCAAAATTATTATGCAAAACCTATCCGACCGATCTTAACAAAATTTAGCACACGTTTTAAACATATTAAAAGTTTTTCTAGGCGGAATATGGAGCTTGTAAGTCAAGTTTAGAAAGTCGAAAACATTTAAAGGATTAACTTCATTTTTTGTACTTTTTTTCCAATTATTGCTATTTTTTCAACAATAAACATTAAATTTTCAATTTTTAGCTAACGAAATATTGTGTAAAATTGAATAACGAAGCTTTTAACTTCTTATAATTTTTTCTCTATAGGATCAATATTTTCCGAATTATAACGAAAATAGGAGCAAAAAAATGAGAAATTTTCAATTGTTTTCAGATTTTGTTAAATAAAAAATTTAGCACAGGGTTTGCGACTGGCGCATATCGTGATTATCGATATTGGGCACTTCCTGAAGGGATTCCAGCAAAAAATAGCTTCCTTATGGAAAATGTCCCATTATGGTCTGAATTTCTATAGATATCGCCTAGTCTAAATATTAAAGAAGGTGTATGAGTCAATTGACAACTCTCAGGCTGTCAGATCAAGCAAAACAGTGAGGACAAAGCGAGCCTTACTTATCTAAACCAAAGGATTTAATTATTATCTAGTGTATGCTATGGACTCGATGGTAATATTAATATTAAAATCAAAAAATAAACGAAAAACAAAAAGTACTGCAAAAAGAGGACTGTAAATTGCTCAGATGAAAAAAATTTCGCCAAAAAATAATGACAACGCCCCTTATTAGTTTCTTACTCTATTTTATCTTGGATGGCATTTACCGCGATGTATCGCTGAACTGACAAATTTGTTTTTAATAATTTATTTGACGAATTAAAGAAAATCCTGTTAAAGATTGAAAAACTATTAAAACAAGGAATACTTAAAATCCATCAAAATGGAAAGAAATTTAAAAAAATAGAACTTAAAACGTAGAACTCCTGCTCATGAAAAAATGGATTTATTAATATTGAACCATGCTCGGAAGCCTATTAAGAATATCATGGATTAAGCATTGCATCAACTGAAAATAACTGATCCATGGCATCAATGACTACGTTATATGAAAAACTGGTATTTAACTTTCTATCTAAAGAACTATCGGCGTTTAAAACGCAGTAAATAAATTGAAAACAATCATACTTAGCCAACCACCAAAAGAAGACGACATAAGAGAAAGAAAAAGTTCTCGGAACTTTATTAAAAATGCAGAAATTACATGTAACTACATGTTTTACCTCAAATCCTTTTATCGCAAATTATATGTGATTATTTTTGAGTTTAAAAAAGTTAATGTTCCAAAAGGAAAGATATTGACAGTTTCCAAAATTCTTAATTTAAAAAGAAATAATACACAGCTATTTTTGACATCCAATGCAGATAGAATTCAGAAATAAATATCAAATTAATTACACGCTCAGCCAAATTAATTACATAAAGGAAAAAAGTGTTCATGAATGAAGATATTAATGAATACCTGTGATCGAATAATATCGAATAGAACCTTTAATAAAAATCACTATTATGATAAAAACGTATTTACTATTATAACAGTACATTGCACGCTTTTGGGCATTGCCTCCTGTGATAACAGTACAGGTAGAATGCTTTTAAATTGCGTTTAAATGCCTGATATCAACGAAAGGAAGTGCCATAACCATTATCAGGCCAACTGCAAATAACCTAAAAATACGAGCACACATAAACATAGTCGGTAAACACATAAAAATAGGTTGATACGTTCATAAAACAAACAATTATTTAACGGACACATCAATTTAATCCTTTCTGGAGTGTAGAAGAGGAAAAGGTAGGCAGTGCTGGGCGACGGTGCCCCTACCACTATTCCGAAGATGTAAATGATTTGTTTACCAGTATCTTGCCAAGACACCCAATTCTAAATATAAATAAAGTACACTCACCTCTCAAGCTAATATCGGCGATATCACCAAACAGAAAAAATTCACCAAAAAGTCTCAATTCGAAAAAACACTTGACCGAAGAGGGTGTAACACTTTACGGGGTGGATTTGGTTCGATTCTTAGCCTGTTGCGCATACAGTCAACAGCCCGTTTCATTCGGCAGCCATGTCAGTTGCACGATAATTGGTCGTTTGTCGAATTTTCACCGTTTTCTGATAGAAACTCGATATGATATTAGCACAAAACCCTTGTAGAACCCTCACTTGACACTTTTCTACGCGATTTTCGGATTGTTTTTCGCGAGTTAGCCACTTTTTCGCCCCGACAAGAAGTTGTTTTCCACAATCCTTAGTAAGAAATTTCTGTAGGATGCACGCGGCGTTGCCATATCGCCGCTATGGGAATCTGCGGATCTTTTAGGATTTTTTATGAATAGAAACTGATAATCGCTTCTGAAAAATGAAAAAATGCTTATGAATGGTGTTGCGATATACAGGGGTTTACGAAACATATTTTCTTTATGGACTGCATTTAAATAGTTTATAAAAAATAATTTGATGAAGGTACCTGTTGATATGCAAAAATATTCATTCATACTTGCTAGGAATTTAAGAATGATATATTTTTAAATGAATTTTATTTGTTTTATTTCCAGCTTTATTTATTCAACTTTCGATAGAGTAGGTTTTCTTAAGTCCGTTCAGTTCCGTTTACTCTTTTGGTTTAGAATATATTATTTACAAATACGTTTTGACAATTTTTTCAAACCGTTGTAATTACAAAAGTCAAAAGCACGGGAAATTTTAGAAGTTTAAAACCAAATGGTACGTTCGTTGAATCATCAGTAAGGGAAGGAGGGGACCATTCGATCAAGAGGGAGCATTCAACCATCACATTTATTTTCCAAGTGGTTTAAATGTCCCGCAGAAAACAAATGATTTTAGGATTATGTTGTTAATTGCGTATCGTTTGATCATAATTACACATGTGCATCCAACGTTTCTGATTTTTTAAGGAGAAAAGTCGAAAAACGCACCTTTTGGTAAGAATTTTTTGCCTCAAACATCAAGTAACATTTGCTTAAAAACCTGGTTTTTGGATTTCATTATTTTGTACAAGGAATCTTTAGATATTGTAGTCTTGATTGACAAATACAATTCTAACCTAAAAACTATAAATATTTTTTGTGGAACTAATTAATCTGTTTCTGTATCCATTCGACCACTGGTCGAATGCTCCCCAGCCGTTTTAAAATATTATTTCCTTTGGTATTATGTTTTTTTATTTATGTGGAAGGTAAACATAGAGTGAACGGGAGTAAGACAAGGACTAATAAATTTGGGCAAAGAATAATAAATTAACTTTAACTCGCGAACTAAATTAGCTAATAAAACGAATTTTTTGAAATTTTATTCAAAATATGGTCTTTTTTAAAAAATCACTGTTTATTGTGTAATAAATTTAAAAAAAAAACTTTCCATATTTTTACTTGCTGTATTTTTTAGATATGCCTCGAAAACGAGTACTAAAAACCAACAGAAACCAAATAGACGAAAATGCCATTAAACAAGACTGTTTTACCGGAACTTCTTCAGAAAGGGAGTCTGCCCGTATTCATGGAATAAAGAGGTCAACACTTAAAAGTAGGGTGACAAAGATATTACAGAAGAAAACTAGAGAAGAGTATTTGCGGCAGAATATGCAAAATCCGGATGACTCTGGGAATGAAAGTGACGCTGATAGAAATTCACCAGAATTTTCAAGCAAATATACGCAGGTATTTACGGTGAAGCACGAAGCTGAACTGGAATCATATATCAAGAGATGCTCTGACCTTAAGTACGGACTAAATTATACTCAAATCCAAAAATTAGCTTATGATTACGCCTCCGAATTGCTTAGTTGCAAAATTCCGCAAGAGTGGCACCACGAAAAAAGGCGACGGATGGCGACGAGGATTTATGAAACGCCACCCAACGCTTTCCTTAAGGAAACCAGAAAGCACCAGTCTAAGCAGAAGCATCGCTTTTAATAAACATAAGGTTGACCAATTTTTTGCAAATCTTAGTTACCACTGTCATGAAGCAAGTGAAAATTGTCTCCCTCAATGGCAAAAAAAACAAGTCTCTCAAGCTGCTTCAGCTGAAAGAGGTGAATTGGTGACATTTGTGGGAATTGTAAGTGCTTCTGGACAAAGCCTGCCTCCCGTTTATGTATTCCCAAGGATTAGAAATGTGGAAGACCTTATAATTAACACGCCAATGTCAAGTTTGGCATTTTCCTCGGTACTACAACATATAGTAAAGCATACTTGCTGCTCCCTTGAGGATCCCATATTATTGCTGGTGGAGAAAACCATAACAATAAAAAATATACCAGAATTGACACACTGAGCATATGCAAGAGCTTTTACAAATGAAAATATTTTGAGTAGTTTTAAAAGCCTGGGATTTGGCCATTTAACAGACTAGCTTTTAGCGATGACGATTTTGCCCCTACTTATGTAACAGACAAACCTTTCTATCCCTCAGGAAATCCACACAATCAAAACAATATGGCGGAAGGTGAGGTGAATCTCGAATATAATGAAATAGAACATGAAGTCATCCATAGAGAAACAGAAGATCGTGTTGAAAGAGATAAGATCGAAAATAAAATATGAGAAGACCACGAAGATCTTGCAACTGAATCAAAAAAAGTAAAGAATACGATTAATATTACACATGATATAAGAACTATGCGAACACCATCCTGCGGTTAGCATAAGAATCAAGTAAAAATCACACCACAGTCAATTAGACCATTTCCAAAAGCCATAAGAAAAGAAAATAAAAGTAAGCGAACGCCAGGAATTTCAAGAATTTATACTGACACTTCTGAGGGAAAGAAAACAAAGATTGGAAAATATTGCACAAGAAAAGGAAAGTAAAAAAAAGGTGTTAAGGGAAATGTGTTTAAGAATAACATGCAGGCAAAAGAAAACAAACCCCAAAAAGAAAGTAAAGATGGAAAACTGTTCTGATTCATCATCAACCGAAAATGATGCGTTGACGATTCAGGTGAAGATTTTGAGTGACGAATTTGATGAAATTGAGGAAGTTGAACAACAAGATCTTAAAAAAGAAGACTTTGTTTTAGTAAGATTCATGACTAAATCCAAACTGATTCATTTTTTGGGGCAAATTTAAGGAAATTTCAGAAGAGGCAACAAAAATTAACTCAACTACTTTTTATTTGCCACAAATTGAAGACATAAGTGAAGTGGACAATGGAGACATTATCAGCAAAATGAAAACTCTAACAAAAACTGAAACAACAAGAACAGCTTCATATTTTAAGTTTAGTTACAATTTTAGCACCTTAATTGTTAACTGATTTTGTTTATATAGGTCATTAATGTTATTTTTTCACTACATTGCATTTTACTCCTGATATTTTTTCTAAAATAAAGTACTTTTTCAAAACTTTTTCTTTTTTTATTCCTTTAAATATAATTTTTTAACATAGTCGAATTCTCCCCTCCACCTGGTCGACTGCCCCCTAGGGGTGGGGAGCATTCGACCATTTGTAAAGTTTAAAAATAAATTTTTTGTTGTTAAATGGGTTTATTTATTCTTTTATTTAGGTTAATTATTTGAACAAAACTTTGATCTACACATTAATGCTCTCTTATTTTAAAAATATGCATTTAACAAATTTATCAAGACATCCTCTTCTTTGTATTTTCCTTGACGATCGTTGCCTCAATGATATTATTCATTAGCTTTTTCACAGTCAGTCTTGTTCTATTGCACAGTTGAGGTTGATTAATGTTACGCAGCATAATGACAACTAATCCTACTTTTAATTGTAAATTGTTAGGTGGGAGTCCAAGCAATTCAATAAATTCAAAAACTGTAGGATAGTTGACAACGTCATCCGGATTTGTAACTGTGTCAACTGATTTGAACGAAAGCAACTTTGCTGGAAGAAAATTCAGAGTAGTATATTCAACCGAATATACACATAAATGTATGTGTGATACTAATATGGCTATTAAAAATAGAAGCTGGTGACAAAAGCTTAAAAATGAAGGGTTGCATATATTTTTTAATGCCACATCATAAAAAAATAAAAATAAAAAAATTTGACAAAAAATTAAAAAAAAAATGTTTGGTATGTTCTACCCTTACCCCTTAGACGTATGAAATATTGATAGCATCTTATTCTCAGAACTACCGAATACACATATAAAATATCATAAAAATCGGTCAAGCTGTTTCGGAGGAGTATGGCATTCAACTCTGTGACACTAATATGACTATTAAAAAATAGGCGTTAGTAATAGAGGGGTGAAAATTAAGGACTGTATGTATTTTTAATGCTTCAACACAGAAAAATAAAAAAATTGCCAAAAAAAAATTAAAAAATGTTTGGAATGAACCACCTTTACCCGTCAGGGCTGTGAACAATAGATTACGATTTATTTCAAGACCTACCGAATGTAAGTAGGTATATGTAGAATTTCATAAAAATCGCTCCAGCCATTAGGGAGGTGTGTAGAGACTTTCAGTATATCAGCAATACTGAGCTCCAGCTCAGTTTGGTGAAAATATTCGGCGTTATTTAGATCAGACATTTCCCGGACGATTTATTGGTAGATTAAGGAGTATCGAGTTGCCTAATTGATTACCTGATGTGAATCCCAAAAGTTATTTTCATTAGGGATACGTGCAAAGCAGAATTTAGAATTTATAAAACTAAACCAGCAAGTATTTGCAGAGGTAAGGCAAAGAATCCATATTAATTTCTAGAGAAACATGGGGATGTATTGTACCATCGTTTAGGATACTGTCAAATTAATAACGGATGACATTTTGAACACTTGATTAAGTAGACATTAATTTAGTAGTGTAGTAAACCTTTAATTAGTATGATAAAATTTTGTTTAGTACATAGTTTGAATCAAAAAATGAATTGAGACGATTAGGCGTTTTCACGCTTTTGTTTAATCTTTTTAAGATGTTCCTGACTACCTACATAAAATCGAAAGTATTAGGTTTGTTTCTGTAGTGGTCTGTAAAACGTGTCTAAACCATGGACTCTGCGCAGACGTGAAATTAGTCTTTTTCTTGTTTGTAGTCAAAATTTATGCTGCATGGACGATTTGCTGATTGTCGAAATTAAATTAATCTAACCTAGATAGCTTAGATCAACGAAAAGATGTCTACCTCACCTTCATCGACTACGAGAGGGCATTTGACAATGTTAAACACGATATCATGATGGAACTACTACATAGTGCCAACATTGACCAGAAGGAGATCAGAATTATTCAGAATCTATACTGGAACCAAATGGCAAAGGTGAGGATTGATCAAGACCAATATACGGATTTACGCCTGCTTTATTGATTTCGAAAAGGCCTTTGACAAAGTCCAACATGAACCACTAAGACAAGTTCTAATAAAGAAAAATATAGACAGCCGAGATATTCGAATTATATGCAATCTATATTGGAATCAAACAGCAAATGCAAAACAGCAAAGGTTGAGGGCAGACTAACAGAAGAAATTCAAATCCGTCGAGGAGTTCGGCAGGGATGTATCTTATCGCCACTTTTATTTAATCTGTATAGTGAAGCTATCTGTGAACAAGCACTCGAGGAAGATCTTGGTCTGATAATAAATGGTGAGACGATCAACAATATAAGGTATACTGACGATACAGTTCTCCTAACGGGAACGCTAGTAGAACTACAACATCTCGTTCAAAGTCTCAATATATACTCTAACAGTTACGGCTTGAAAATTAATTTGAAAAAAACTAAATTTATGGTAATCACGAAATCAAAGAACATCAGAGCTAATCTTGTAATAGACAATACAACGATTGAGCGTGTGCCCTGTTATAAATATCTAGGTGCTTGGATCACAGATGATACTGATCAAACAAAAGAGATTTGATGTAGAATAGAAATCGCTAGATCAGTCTTTAATAGAATGCGCAAACTCTTTTGCAATCGTGATATCAATATAAAGTTACGAATACGAATGCTGCGGTGTTATGTCTTTTCTACCCTGTTATATGGTGTTAAGGCTTGGACACTAAAACAGTTGACCATAAAAAACATCGAAGCTTTCGAGATGTGGTCCTATAGGCGCATTCTCAGAATATCATGGATGGACCGCGTCACTAACACGCAAGTACTCCAAACTTTAGACAAAAAATGCGAAATTCTAAATGAGATAAAAACTAGAAAGATGAAATACTTGGGGCACATTGTGAGAGGTGAAAGTACGAACTTTTAAGAAACATCATGCAGGGCAAAATTAAGGGCAAAAGAAGTGTGGGAAGAAGAAAAATATCGTGGCTTCGTAATCTACGTGAATGGTTTGGGTGTAGTTCGATTGAACTTTTTAGGCGCATGATGATTTCCAATCTCCGCTAGGAGTGGCACGAGAAGAAGAAGAATATACGGATGAATTTGAAATCCGGAAAGGTATCCGCCAAGGCTGCATACTTTCTCCGATGCTTTTTAATTAATATGTTGAAAATATATTTGCGGAAGCAATGGAAGACACGGAATTAGGCATTAAGGTGAACGGCATACCAATTAGCAACCTACGCTATGCAGACGACACAGTGATTATAACTGATAATTTGGAAGATCAGCAGTTATTACTTGATAGGGTGAATAGCATAGGTAAAAAATATGGCCTCAAAATCAACATTTTGAAAACGAAATATATGGTCATTAGCAGAAAACCTCCAGAAAACCCGATAATATGCATAGGTGACGATCGTATAAAACGCGTGAAAACTTTTAAATACCTTGGCACCAAAATCAATGACCAATCGGATCCACAACACGAGATAAAAACCCGAATACAAATGGTAAGACAAGCTTTTGTGAAATTCAGACCGCTCCTATGTAATCAAAACCTAAATTTCGAAATACGCTACAGAATTGTCAAGTGCTACATATGGTCCATCTTGCTTTATGGCATGGAAACGTGGACTTTGAAAAAAACATCTATCAACAAACTTGAAGCATTTGAAATGTGGTGATTGAGAAGAATGATGCGCATACCTTGGATGGATAGAGTTCGAAACGATGACGTCCTTAAGAGAGCTGGCGTGGAAGAGAACTCTTTGAATTAATAAAAAACGCAAGATTGGTTACCTTGGGACCATATTGAGAGGAGCAAAATATGAAATACCACAGTTAATCCTACAAGGAAAGATCGAAGGTAGGAGAGGTGCCGGCCGCAAACAATTATCCTGGTTAAGGAATATTAAAGAATGGACAGGAATACTCAATACAGGCGAGCTGTGTCACGCCGCCAAGAACAGAATTCTAGTAATGAGATAGTCGCCTACGCACTTTGGTGTATGGCATGTTAAGAAGAAGAAGAAGATGTAACAAATTCATGACTTCATTTCTTCTTTCAATTGCATTTCTATCTGCATGATTCTCTTCGATGCCCAAAGTAAATGGTAAAATATTGTCATCAATATTTTCTGCCTCGTACTCAAATTGGTCTTCGATTGTCATATTATGAAGAACACAACATGCTCTTATAAAATGTATTATATCTGATACAGCCCTTAATTTTACATGGTACAACTCTATATAAAACTAGGGCAACTAGCACCAATGACGACGATGATAATATTATAGACATTGTCATTGATCCTATCCATCCTGCATTACTAGTCCAGATACTTTTATCTAGAGAAATATGGATTAAAGAACTGGAGGTCATTATTGTATATTCAATAGTACGTGTAGTAAGGGGTATTGAATTAATTCCACAATTGAATAGTTAACTAAAATGTAGACGATTCGTATTTTATTTAAAGAAAAATAAAAAATTGATAAACTTTGTAAATGTCCTATATTGTCATATACTTTTGCTGCAACCACCTAACAAATTATAAAGTATTTAAAAGTCGTTTCGTAGAAGTAGTCATAGTTTAATCAACAATCTCTGTCTTTTAAACATTTTTAAAACAAGCTACAACTGCATCTTTCATTATTTTTGCCAAATTTATCATCGCCGGTTTTATACATTTCCAATTTTGTAATATTTCTTGGAAATAATTAATGAAATTGCAAACATTTTTATACAAACAATTGATATCTTAAATTGTTCTTATTTTAATATCATAATTCGAGGCTTTTTATGTAAACAATCATTTATGTTTGGCAGGATATGATCTAAGAAGCTATAAAGAAATAAATAAACAATTAGATAATATTGTTGAACAATATATGGTGCGTTATTATAAATATTGAATATATTTTATAAATACTTATAAAACTTCGTATGTTGTCACTCTTATTAGTTTCTTTAATTTGTAGTTTGACATCATCTGTAAAAACACTGTATGCATATTTTTTAATAAGAATATACAGTAACACCTCGATATAACGGACTACTTGGGGGGGACAGGGTGTCCGTTAAAGCCGAAAGTTAGTTATATAAAAATATGTTTAAAATAAATCAAAAACTTTTTTTAAATATGCCTTTAGCGTATTTAGATATATAAAAAATACAAAATACAAACAAAATTCTATTTAATTATTTTAAATAGAAAATAATTAAAAAGGAAAAGTTTTTCCTGTTTTGGAAAAGGAATTTATCTGATGAATAATCAATAAATGTTACAAGATCGTCGAGATGCGATCTTACTTCTGATAACTTCATTTTTGGCAGTGTTGTTTTGTCGTCTTTTTCGCTATCTTTACTTCCATCCTCATTTTTTAGGTTCATGCCTTCATCTGCTATTTCACTTTCAATCATAATGATCATGACTCAGGATCACCTTCATCCACTTCTAGCCATTGTAAAACATCTTCCTCAGCTACATATTCTCCGGCATTATTATGTATTGTCCTACAGAAATCAGTAACTTCCAGACCTTTTAAATCTGTGTCTGCATCTTGGGCATCAAACAATTTTTTCCAACCATTTTTTAATGTTTGCTCTTTAACTTCATCCCATGATCAAGCAAAATTAAAAATTCTTGATTTTAAATTGTTTTTTAAAACCTTAAGTTTTGCAAGGTCCGCTGCCCTCTTGTATCTTCTGCAATATCTACATCGTGTAATACAACCATTACTTCATCTAAAAATTTCTGCGATATACTCATTTGGTTGCCAAAAGTATACCCTGATTCATGGGTTGAAAAGCGATGTTATATTTTTTTTTGTCAAAAACGAGGTGAACCATCTTTCACTTCTTGGAACTATAATATGAAACGGGCGGATGATGCATTATATCTTTTAAAACTCTAGGTTTACGAGATTTGCCAACCATTACAGGAGTCAATATATGCGATCCATTAGCGTTAGCACAAATCAGTGCCGATACCCTGTGCTGATTTTTCTTCTAGAATTTTATTTTTCATATTTGGAGGCATGTGTGCTTTCAGGTAAAGTACGCCATAACAAACCAGAGTCATCAGCATTACAAATCTGAGATTCTAATAACATTGCGTTACTGATATCTTCCACTTATTTTTGCCTAAAAAGTTCCATTTCTTCTTTTGGTGCACTTGAAGCTTCGCCATAAAGTCTTTTATTAATGATTCCGTGTCTATTGCGAAAGCGCCAGAGTCATCCAGCACTTGCTCTGAATGGTATGTATGTCCATATGATTTGCTAATTTAATTTCAGCAGATTTCAATTGGACTGCCTGGACCGACACTCCACTGAAACATTGTTGGCCGTACCATTTTAAGATTGTTTCTTCCATTAAAGTTTCAGGAGCCAATTTCATTCGTTTTCTGAGATTGCTGTTCTCTCCTTCATCACACAATAATGCAAATTTATTTATTTTGCTCTTGTTTTTATGTCCGAAGCAGTTTGCTTTTTTATGTCATATTGATCACATATATTTTTTTATTGATCGAATTCGATTGTTTCTTTTCTGTTCGTATCATAAATTTGTTTCTATTGGCTTTAGTATGATTTACCTCGAAACGTAGAACTATACATTATGTGTGTGCTGTAAATAGTTATACTCTATAGTACCAAGTACCCGCCTGCAGTTTTATTTGGTGGATCGAGTAGCTCGACAAAACTGTTGCTGGTCTTAAGACCGGATAAAGGAGGAGGGGTCTACAGCCAGGTTAGCACCCTACTGATAGACTTTAAAACCATACAACTCATAGAAACAGGATTCTGCCTCGGAACAGAAATGATTTCATTACGACGACTAACGCGAGAAAGAGGACAACGAATTTATGAAAAACGAGAAATATACTTCGCATCGGTAGTTGGAATGTAAAGTATATAAACACAAGAGAGCAGGAAATTACAAAAGAGCTTGTAGAAAAAAATAAAGATATATCTTCACTACAAGAGACAAAAAAAAAGGAAAGAGTCAAATTATAGTAGATGACTATCTGATGATTTACATTGATGTTGCGACAGAAACCAGAGCGAAAGTAGAAGTCGCCATGTTAGTACACAAAATTTTTTTACACCAAGTACAAGAATGTAAATATACCTCTGAAAGAATAGTAAGTGTAACAGTTAAACTGGATGTCAAACCTCTGAATTTGATAGCAATCTATGTAAGTATGTACCAGAGAACAATAGATATACTACCACAAGGGAAAACTTCGACGAACTCCTTCAGACTGTAATAAAGGAGACCCCAAATAATAAATATATAACCATTATGGATGATTTTAACGCTCGTGTTGGCAATGATATAGTTCCAGGAATAAAATAGCGATATAACGAAAATATCAGAAATGAAAACGGAGACCTTCTGACGGTCCTCTCCAACATAAACGAGATACGTATTAATAAAACATTTTTCCCTCACAAGAAACAATACAAATACACTTTTGAAAACAGTAGAGGACAAAGATCTATGATAGACTGTATTCTGTCGAATAGAGGGTTACAACCCTCTCAAATCTTGGATGTAAGAGCACTAACATCAGCAGAAATAGGAAGAGATCATAAATTAGTATTGTGCAAAATCCGAATGAAAACACATATATTTTAAACCAAAACACCAGAATACACTATAAAGATAAAAGTCAAAAGCTTACAGGATAACTCCACAAGATACCTATTCCAAAAAAGAATAACCGAAAAAACCAGAAACACATATATCACAGAAAGTGATGGAGTCGAAGAAAACTTTGCAACAATTAAGTCTAATATCTTAGCCTTGGCCTGCTGAGTTTTTAAAAGAAGGTAGCGAAATGGTGCAAGAAGAAATCGCTGAGTTAATACGCGAAGTGTGGATCAAAGAAAAAATACCCAATCAGTGGAAAGAAGCAATCTCATGTCCAGTGCATAAAAAAGGAGACGTTACAGAATGATTACAGGCGAATAGCTCTACAAGATACAGTGTATAAGATTCTGGCCATATCAATTAGAAATAAAATTAAAACAAAAGTTGAAAATTGTCTAGGTGAATATCACGCAGGTTTCAGAGCAAACAGATCGGTAACAGACCAAATTTTTACAATGAAACAAATTTTAGCTAGCTCATATGAATTCAACCTAACATTACACATGCTGTTTATTGATTTTAGATAGGCCTGTGATACTATAAAAAGAAATAAAGTATATGAAGCACTAGAATATTTTGAATTTCCATCAAAAATAGTAAGACTGACTAAATGCATACTCAATGATATTAAAAGTAAAGTCATGTTAGAAGGACGGGTTTCGGATAGCTTTATCACCAATAGAGGTCTGCTACAAGGTGACCCGTTATCAACAGATTTTTTCAATTTGATCTTAGAGAAGATTTTACGAGAATCTAACATCTATACTAGAGGGCTAGAGGCACATATATATATATATATATATATATATATATATATATATATATATATATATATATATATAATATATATATATTATATATATATATATATATATATGTATATATATTTTATTTTGTTTTGGTCTTTTTTTATATTAATTTGGTTTTGCCTATTTTTTTTATTTATTTGTTTTTTTTTGGGCTTTTTTTCCATTTTTTTTTTCTTTTTTTCATATTAATAGGTTTATTACATGATTGATATGTTCGCAAATTACTTACAAATTTTATCTTAATTTTAGGGTTAGTACATTATATTGTTTAAAGTTTATATTTACAATTTCTTATTAACTGATAAATACAATTAAAGATTTCTAAGTTTCCAGAGAAAATTAATTCATTTATGTGAAATGGGAAGCAGATATTTAGTTTTCGTAAATTTTCATAAAAACATGTAATATTTCCTTGTTGGTTTACACATTCTAATAGGATATGTGTTTAAATCTCCATATTTACCACAAATACAGTTTGGAGTGTCTGCTAGATCCATTTTGTACATTCTTGAAGGTGTTAGAGCATGATTTGACCTTAATATATTAATAGTTTTAATAAAACTTCTGTTGGACTCTGAATAAAACCACCTTTTTTTAAGAAGTGTGGGTTGCCAATATTTAAATGATGACTGTCTTTCGGATTCCGCATAATTGGCTTGCCATTTTAATTTGAGCCGTTGTTTACTATATATATCTATATCTGACACCGGTAGAATATTGTTGACTGTGGTTTCTCCGCTTGATAATGCTTCTTTTGCCAATGCATCTGCTATTATATTACCCTTTATCCCAAAATGACCTTTGATCCATGCGATAATAACTTCTCCTCCGAGCTTTGAAACCTCATAGTACAATTTTAATATCTCTATATCAAGATGAGTCAATTGCTTGGATTTATTTGTTTCACATAATCTTCCTACTGCACTTTTACTGTCTGTAATTATTACACAGTTCTTCATTTCCTTTGTCAAAACGTGAGAAAGAGCAAACTTTAAACCCGGCATTTCGGATGTGTAGATGGAGAATACTGTTGGTATACTGCGCAAGCAGTGGTATTTTCCTTTTTTGAACCATCGGTAAACATATAATAATAATTAGGCCATCTCTTCTGAATTTCTGCGTTAAACATGGGCCTTGGACATCATTGAGAAATTCTGTCTTATTTTTATTGAGAACAGTACATGAGGCTTTTCAGTATAAACTGGTGGAAGGTGACCCTTATAAAGTACCTCTTTAAATTTAGAAAGATTTCTGTAGCTTTCCGCCACGAGTGGAGATTTTTTCTTAAACTAATACCTTTTAGTCAAATCTAAAACAGCCAGATTGTGTATATCTTTGAGAAATATTTGGTCTCTGCTAATGGTACGAGCTATATATTTGTCGGTAAGATACTGCCTTCGTAAATTCAATAATGGTTCAACAGCTTCAATTTCCATTACATTAATTGGTGTAAAAGATTTCAGATACCCAAGACACAAGCGTAGGCACTTATTTTCTGTATCTCAATTTTTGTTAAATGAGTGTTCGATGAATTTCCATACAAGTGACAGTAATAATCGAAAACTGGTCGTATCATAGATCGATAAAACATTAAACTAATGTTGAGATCTGCACCCCAGTTTGTTTTACAAAAAGCTCTTAGGATATTCATAGCTTTTTCGTTTTTTTTTAATGATATGTTGAATATGATCTTTCCACAAAAGTTTTCTGTCTAAATAAGTTCCCAGGTATCTGACACAATTTTTAATTGGAAATTTGAATTGACCACTATATAATGTAATTACATATCTTTTCACTATTAATATCGATGTCCTCTTTAATTACAGAAATTATTCTTCTCCGAGCAAGTCCTTTTTTTTCGTCCCGTTGTGGAAGACGAGGTCACTCAAATAATAAAGTAATTCTAATTGTAGTGACGTTCATAAAATTAATAGCAAACTTTTTAAAGAAACGTACCAAATAGTTTTAACAACTGTCACTCATCTTATTAGATTAATTTTATCAACTGGAGTATTTCCGGAAGTACTAAAATACTTAAAACTTCTACCTATCTACAAAAAAGGTGATTCCTCAAAAACTGACAATTACAAACCCATAAGTACTGTTTCTATTTTTGGGAAAGTTAACTCCCATAACTGTTTTTAACTCATTCATACATATGTACTCGCGATTATAATACCACTAACACCCAGTGATCTATTTATAGGACTGGTCAAAATTCAAAAATGCAAGTATATAAAATAATTTCATGAATATTTCCATATTAACAACAATATTATATATATATATATATATATATATATATATATATATATATATAATATATATATATATATAATATATATATATATATTGTGGCTAAACACCCCGTACGGGGTTACGCCGCTTAAGCTCTCTAGATCTATTTTACGAGGTAGATCAGTCCTCATTTTCTTTATTTAATTTTTCTTGTTATTTTTCTCCACTGTTTCCTATCTCTGGTTTTTTCTCTCCATTGTCGTACGCCCGCCCTGTTGAGATCGTTTGTTACTTCTTGTAGCCATGTAGATCTTGGTCTTCCACGTCTTCGTTTACCAGCTGGTGTCCATTCCAATATTGAGAATATTGTCGTAGATGGTCCTGATCTCCATATATGTCCTAGCCATTTTGTCCTTTGCTGTTTTATTTTACAAACTAAACAACAATATTACTGATAATAATTATGTGTAAGTAAAATTTTTAAATTTGAAAAAAAATTAACTTGGGTGTGGCTTAAGTACTAGCTGTTATCAGATACAATTCTCAAACATAGACGTTTATCAAAGAAAACAGAAAGTATAAAAAAACATCTGAGACAGATGGAAAACAGATCGAACAAAATAATTATACAGTGTGAAATCCGCTTATCGAATTCTCTTTTCTTTAGGTGCCATCTCCACGACGGGGGTCGGCAATCATTATGGCTATTCTGATCTTAGGTGCTGCCGCTCTAAATAGTTCGATTGATGTGCATCTGTATCATTCCCTCAAGTTATGCAACTATGATATTCTTCTCCTACCTGCACTTCCCTTGCCCTGGTTTTTTCCTTGTATAATTCATTGAAGTATACTGTATCTTTCATTACGCATAACATGCCCCAGGTATTGCAGCTTTCGTGTCTTGATGGCTTCCAATATTTCCAATCTTTTGTTATCTCTTCTCATGACTTACGTTACGTTCTTTGTTACGTTACTTTAACCTAGTCCTTGATCTCCGATTATTGTTCCAGCTCTTCCCATGCCGACTTTTGCATTGAAATCGCCCATAACTACCGTGATTTCCCTGTTCTTTGTCATTTTCAGTGCATCTCATCTTCAATTTGTTGGTAGTATGTTTCTACTTCATCTTCTGTTGCATCTGAGCTTACCTTATCGAATAAAATTGTTTATTTTAGAAAAATACGAAAACGGCTGAGACATTTGATTTATGCATTGTATATCATCCATACCCGCGGATCAACTGAGATCATGGCATAGGGCAGCAGCTATGTCATTACAGGATCGAAGCGGTAGAGAAAAATCTCTTTACCGGTCAAATACTGAATAATCACTGGCGGTAATTATGATTTAACCAGTTGCGATACTGCCAAGTAACCGAACGATTACCGATAAAAGTCATCCCCCATTTGTTGGTCATTAGCTACGATTGGAAGAACTGAACTCCAGGGCACTTCATAGCCCTGGAGCTGAGAAATTGACTTTAAAAACGGCTTCAAAAATTAACCAATGGAATTGAGATGTGGAAAGCTACGGGATCACTACCACATGAAAGATCCGTAAGGATATCCGCAGGACTCCACAACGGCTGAAAATCCAAAACAAACGGCTTTCAGTCCCGGGCACCCCTAAAGTGGGGAGAGGGTGCTAAGAATCCTTCGGTTAGCCAATAATGTCCCAAAAGTTAAAAGGATCGGTACGTGAAACATTCGAAGCATGTACCAAGGAGGAAAAGCAGCAAAGACTATTCAAGAAATGACTCGTCTAAACTGAACATAGATATTTTAGGACGCAGTAAAGTTCGATGGCCAAATTCTGGAATACGAATTATAGAATGAACACCATATCTGTTATTCTGGAAACGACACAACAAGAAACATAAATGGCGTATAGATAATAATAAAAAGGGAAATAGCTAAAGCAGTAATAGAATATACGCCCATATCAGATATGCTTCCCTCTAATATAAACATCATTCATGTTAACGCTCTGACATCAGAATCCACTGAAGAAGAAATAGAAAATTTCTATCACACTCTAGAAGACTCTCTAAAACTGATCAAAAACCTGAACTTACTATTATTATTAGCGATTTCAATGCCAAAATAGGACAAGGTACAGTCGAGAATGTCGTGTAGTCATATGGTCTTGGCACAAGAAACGAAAGAGGAGAAAGTCTAATACAATTCCGATAAGAGACGGACATTGTAACGAATTCACTTTTTAAATTACATCCAAGAAGACTTTATATATGGAAAGCACCCGGTTGTACCCCAGGGAAAATCATAAAAAACCAAATTGATTTTATCAACATAAACAAAAGGTTTAGAAATTCTATCACCTCAACAAAAGCATATCCAGGCGCAAATGTCTTCTCAGATTATAGTCTATTGGTTACAAATATCAACATACGACTCAAAATAATTCATAATAAAATGAGGCCCAAGATAGGTATAAGACTACTAAAAGAACATGACACCCAGAAAAAAGTAAAAACAGAAATTAATAAGAATTTTGCGAAAATAGTTGAACACACTACTGGAGGCATAGAAGAACAGTGGAACGAAGTGAAGACATCTATTACCACAATTTTGCATGAATATCTAAAATCAAAAAGAGAAAAGAAGCAAGAATGGATGACAAATAAAATATTGCAGATGATGGAAGAGCGAGAAAATTAAAAGGTAGAAATTACAATGAATACAAAAAGTTGCATAAGACTATACTAAAGGAGATAAAAGGAGCAAAAGAAGCATGGCTGACGAAGAAATGTATGGAAGTTGAAACACTACAACGCAAACATGACGATTTCCATATGCACAAAAAATTAAAGAGGTAGAGAATACCAGAAAACAACGCAATACAGGCATAGTTGTAGACATTGAAAGCCAAATTCTGACTACCATTAGAATTATTAGAATAAGAATTATTAATAATTTATTATAAGATGCAGCACAAAGTCCGACTGAAATAAACAATCCCTACTACCCAGAAATAACAAGCGAAGAAGTAACTACGACCATTAAGCGGATTAAAGATAGGAAATCACCAGGACCTGATGAGGTGCATGGTGAAATTTTAAAGCTATTCAACAACATCTACGAGACTGGTTACTTACCAAAAGACTGGTTACTATCAATATTCATTCCGCTTCCTAAACAAGCCAACGCTAGAAAATGTGAAGAACATAGATTAATTAGTTTGATGAGCCATGTACTTAAAGTACTCCTTACTATCATTCACTCGCGCATATTCACCAAATTAGAAGAACACCTGAGTAAAGTTGAATTTGGATTCAGAGCAGGACTCGGAACGAGGGAAGCACTTTTTAGTTTGCGACTTCTAACACAGAGAGCCAGGGATGTCAACTGCGATGTTTTATGCATGTTTCATTGATTTCGAAAAGGCATTTGATAAAGTCCCACATGGGAAACTAATCGATATCCTAAAAACATCACGCCTCGATGGTAAGGATATAAGACTAATCTCAAACTTATATCTCCAACAAAAAGCAACAGTACGATTAGAAAATGAACTTTCCGAACTCGTCACAGTCGAAAAAGGAGTTAGACAGGGTTGCATATTATCACAGCATGCATTATTTAACATATACTCTGAAAACATCTTTAGAGAGGCCTTGGACGAATTAGAAGATGAGACTGCTGTAAATGGCCAACTTATAAACAACATTAGATTTGCAGACGATACAGGAAGATGGATAACGTTGTAGAAGCATGTAACAAATACGGGCTAAAACTAAATTGCAAGAAGACAGAAATAATGATCATTAGTAAGAACACCGGCATAAACGCCCAAATTACAATTAACGATACACCGTTAGAAAGAGTGAAAAAAATATTCTAGTTGGGCTGCAATATTAAGGACACTTGGGATCACAGCTTCACAGCTACGAAATAAAAACTCGTATTGAAAAGGCACAAGCACTTTCCACAGCCTTAGGAAGATTCTCTGAAACTTATCTTTAAGTATCAATATACGCATAAGAATTCTTAGATGTTACGTCTTTAGTGTCCTCTTCTATGGAGTAGAAAACTGGAGGCTTACAGAAGATGCCATAAAACGATTAGAGGTATTTGAAATGTGGTGCTACCGAAGTATGTTGAGGGTCTTATATATACACCACACAAGTAACGTAACTATTCTCCAGAGGCCAAGAAGAGACTTCTACAGGGAAATATTGAGGGTAAGAGAGGCCTTGGACATAGACGTATATCCTGGCTAGCCAACTTTGGGAAATGGAACTGGTCTAACGTCAACTGATCTATTTCGAGCTGCTGTGAATAGAATAAGATGGGTCAATGTGGTCGCCAACATCTCTAGAAGATAGGCACATATAAAAGACGATAGTCCGTCATCTTTATTTTTAATGTACGCCCTGTATATTTTCGTGTTTTTCAAACCTCCTTAAGACCCTGATTTTAACAAACTATATTATGTATCTATTATGAATAATAGAAGGTGAAATTTTGAAATTATATATAATTTTTGTAAAGAAATTAAGTACAAACCCAATATATTAATACTTTAGTTTGACTTTCTGCACGATCCCACCTGAACAGCGAATCATTTACATCATTCACTTATCATTTACAGACATTTACCATGTCCGGTACGTATACGATTAAGCCTTGCCCAAGTGGACCGGGGCAGATTTGATCCGATGAAACCCGAGTTGAGGTGGATATCTTAATATAGTCCGATTCTACTGTTGGCATCCATCTTGTTGTCCATTGCCTATGTATATCATAGGAATTACCAATTTTTCGGACAGATCGTATTGGAGGATTTTTAGATCTCAGTCGCTGGTGCTCTTTTGAGATGTCTGGAATATCTTGATGTATTGGTAATTGTACGTTGGCTACAATTTTCTGGTACTCTCTCACTAATGCTTCTGTACGGCGTAGATCTGGTGGAGCAATATTGCTCAGAGTAGGCAGCCATCTCACTGGCGTTGGTTTTATTGTTGTTTTATTGTTGGTGCACAATATTCTGCCACTGAAAAAATCAAAGCTAGAGCAGAGGTCCGAAGAGTATCTGCAGAAGCACCCCAAGTTGTTCCAGCAAGTTTTGATATTAAGTTACTTCTTGTTCTTAGTTTATCGGCTGCGTTTGTGAGATGACTTTTGAAGGTGAGTGTTCTATCAAGTGTGACGCCTAGATATTTGGGGTTGTTGTAATGTTTGATAGCTGTATCATTTAGAGTTACATTGAGAGTATCGCCCGCAAGTTGATTCGACATGTGAAAGAGTGTGTAATGATAGATCGATAGAGTTGTGGGGTGTAATGATAGATCGCCTCCACGTGGTGCACCCTGGGTAACGCTAAATGATCTATCAATTTTTGGAAGCCAAACTAGCCGCTAAGCTCTCCTGGCAACCAGTACGATAAAGAAAACTAAGAAGGAAACTTAAAGGTAACAAGACAGAATATAAGGAAAAACAGAAACTAATTAAATAAAAAATAAAGGTGGCTAAAGAAAAATGGATGGAGGATAAACGCAAGGAAGTAGAAAAGTTGAATGAAAAACATGATATGTTTAATATGTTTAAAAAAGTTAGAAAAGTAGCTGGTCTTTATCATAAGAAAACTCCACATACTATAACCGATTCGTCGGAAAAAATGATAATATACGAACATAAAATTCGAACAACCTGGTGTAATTATATAAGTGAACTGTATAATGATGATAGACCCGAAGAACTGGAGACTTTAGTTGAAGGCGAAGGACCAGAAATACTGCATGCTATAAAGTTAGCAAAGAACAAGAAAGCCGTTTGCCCTGATAACATACCGACAGAGATGTTAAAGCTTATAAATGAGGAGAACATTGGAATACTGGGGAAGCTTTCAATGATGTTTATTCGACTGGTGATATCCCTGAAGATTGGTTAAAGTCCGAATTCATACCACTACCAAAAAAACAACGTCCGAAAAACTGTAGCGATTATAGAATGATGAGCCTTATGAGCCACACTTTGAAAATATTTCTACGCATCATCCACAGTAGAATCAGAGATAAATGTGAAGAAGACCAGGATGAAACACAATTTGACTTCAGAAATGGACTGGGAACTCGGGACACCCTCTTTGCACTAAATGTATTACTGCAGAAATGTCGAGATCAAAGGAAAGACGTCTTTGCTGTATTTATTGACTACGAAAAGGCCTTTGATCGAGTAGAGCATCACAAATTAATTACAATATTAAAAGATAAAGGAGTTGATAGTCAAGACATACGATTCATAGAAAAGTTATACTGGCGTCAAACAGCGACAGCTTGCATTAACGGAAAATCAACAGAAATATGTAAAATACAAAGAGGTGCCAGACATTGTTGTATACTATCCCCACTGTTATTTAATTTATATTCAGATAGAATTTTTAAAAAAGCGCTGCATAATTTGGAATGGGGCGTGAAAGTTAATGGAATTCTGATAAATACAATCAGATATGCAGACGATACAGTTATTTTAAGTGATGACATGAATGGACTACAATGCCTTTTAAATGCCATTGATACAGTGGAAGAGAGTTAGGCCTAAACATAAACTGTTCAAAAACAAAACACATGGTGTTTTAGCCGTTTAGCACATCAAGATGCACGATTATATGTTGATGGTCATATAATTCAAAGAGTGTCCAGTTTTAATTATCTTGGTTGCTATATTACTGAACAACTAGATCCAGATCAAGAGATAAAATGTAGAATCGAGATAGCCCGTACGACATTTTTAAAAATGAGGTCATTCTTCTGTAATGATAACTTGCAACTTCAACTTCGAAAGCGCATGGTTAAATGTTACATTTGGTCAGTCCTCTTATACGGTGTCGAAGCATGGACATTAAAAAATATCCACCATTAATCGTCTGGAGGCCTTTGAAATGTGGCTGCACAGACGTATACTAAAAATTCCATGGACGGCTATGTTGACAAATGTGGCAGTCCTTGAGAGAGCAAATGCTGCTCGCGAGCTGCTTGATAACATCAAATGTAGAAAGACGGCCTATTTTGGACACGTAGTAAGGGGAGACCGATATAATATTCTTCAACTTATTATGATGGGTAAAATCAAAGGACGCAGAGGAATTGGTAGAAAGCAGGCCTCTTTGTTGAAGAATATCAGGGAGTGGACAGGAATAAGAAAGGCTGAGCAACTCTTTAGAATAGCTCGAGACAGAGACAGTTTCGCCATGTTAATCGCCAACGTCAAGGAGACTTGATAGGACACGTTAAGAAGAAGAGAAAAGTGCGTCTCTTTTCCATAAACCTTTTTGTTCCATCACTTATTCTGTCTTCTTTATTTTTCGTTTTCTTTGCAACAGTCAGTCCTGCTTTCAAGAGTTTTCGTTGCATTTATTTATTAATTGTGTTGATATCGGAGCATTCTTATTGATAATGTTCTACAAATTCTTTTCTTAAGACTTCTCTGGTTTCTACTGGTTTTGAATCGATTGAGAGCAGTTATATCTTCAAAAATGTCTTTGTTCCCACACGTAATCGACGACAAGTAATCGATCTCGTTTTTCGTATTAAAAAAAAATTATGTATGCAAAGCGCAAATTTGAATTTAAAGATTGACGTGTCCCCCTTTTGACGTTGACTTTTTTATAATTTTCGAAAATAAGGAAACAAACAATGTTATTCCTTAAATGATTTGCACAGTGTATAATTTCAAAATTTAACCCTTTACTATTCGTAATACCCTACATTATATAGTTCATTAAGATCAGGCTGTTAGGCAGCTTTTAAAAATGTAAACATATACAGGATGTTCCATTAAAATAAAGCTTATGGACTATGCTAGGCTTGCGTGAATCACCATGTATATTTAAATTTATGTTTAAAAATCGACGCACCTTTATATATAAAAGTCGACGGATCTAAGATTAAAACAAGAACAGAAATCATTTTATTCCGTAAGTTGTTTCCACCCTGTATATTGGACACCATGTAATTACAATAAATTAGAGAAAATAAAAATTTAGATGGTCAGATGACATAAACCAAATATTTTAACTTTCACTAAAGCTTAAACAAATGTGTTTATAACAGCTTAAACAGTTAAAAAATTAGAAAATAGATTTTCTTTATTTCAGACAAAATTTTCAATTAAAAGATAAAACACTTCATTCCTTGGAACATATTTTAAATTTCATTAATGATTTTTTCCTCAAATTTTGAATGAAATTGTGGAAGTTTGGTAAACCGCGACCAATCGCGCAACACCGCGCCTGGAGCGACTGCCAAGTGCCGTCGAAGCATGCGCGTCCGAAACTCGCGCGGCCTCGCCTCACCATTGAGTGAAACAGGAGTGGACTGGCTTTTGAGCGTGTGGGTGTTTTTGTGGGGGACGCAGAAAAATGCCGGGAGACTGTGGGTTCTCCGAAATGCCGGATAGTTGTGTAAATCTAACGGTCGAAACGAGAAATTAATGTAATCAAATTAGCATATGGCATTTTGAAGAAAAAGAATGGGTTGTTGAGTCTGCGTTAGTTGGGAAGACACAATGAAATATGAATAATAATATGGCGATTATCTGTTTTATAAGAAGGTTTTATGGGGATTGGAGAAGGTTTTATCGTAAAAAGAACCATTTAGTTAATTAGATTAGACGGTAAATAACTATATTTGATTCGATAGAGTTGAATTGACAAAAAGCGTAGGTTTTATTTATTTATAGGTGTAAAAAACAAATATTGTAGAAAGTAAACATGAGCCTTAGCCTCGATTTATGTTGCTTCACAGTTGAGAGCAATTACTTTGACATTAACAGGTAATAATCTCATTAGGTAATTGACATCAATAACAAATTTGTTAAAATAAATTAATATACTGTATAAATATAGTAGTCTGATGTAAATTATTGTTAACTTGGAATCTGATATCTGAATATTAGGGATATATACACATGTATATTTTTTTTAAACGCAAAGATAAAACTTACAAAGAAAAACGCAAAGATAATATTCAAAATGGAGTCTATAGTATATCTTGCACAAATTGTAATTTGCAATATATTGGCCACTAATCAAGACGTCTAACGGACAGTATAACTTCGCATAAGAGTAATACGAAGTATCCAGATAGATGAGTTTAGCAATACATGTCAATATTATGATATTGAATTTATGTAGTAGCCAAGGTATTTGCAACAGAGAATAATTATTTTAAGATATTGTTTCTTAAGATGGCTTTAATTTTTAAAACAGAGAAAACTGTTAATAACAAGTCAGACAATAACCATTTAAGTGAGATGTACTCTTCTTCTTCTTCTTCTTCTTCTTCTTCTTCTTGAATTGCTGTCTCCCAATCCGAGGTTGAATATCATTATCACCATCTTTACTTTATCACCTGTACAGCTACTCTGATGAGTTCTATTGAACTGCATCTGAACCATTCCGTTAAATTTTTCATCCATGACACTATCCTTCTGCCTATACTCCTTACTCATATTTTCTTTCCCTGTATTATCAATCTTAGCATTTCATATCGCTGTCCCCTCAGTACATCTCCGAGATATTGCATCTTTTTTATTTTTATTGTGTTTATTATTTCGTATTCTTTGCTTATTTTTCGCAATACCTCTGTGTTCGTTTTCTTCTGTGTCCATGTTTTTCTAAGCATCTTTCTGTAATGCCACATTTCAAATGACTGTAGCTTATTTATGTGTTCTTGCTTCCGTGTTCAGCTTTTAAGTCCTTATTGTAGTATCGAAAACACAGAGCTCTTTCTCTCAATTTTAATCTATTTATTGCAGATAATTATTTTCATTTTTTGAGAAAAAATTCATTTGTTTACAACTGTAGGTTAGAGGCATCGAGCAAAAAGACAATAGAGGGAATGTAAAGGTAGTGGGGGCAAACATATTGTTAGACAGGAAGTGCGATCTTTAGAGGCCACATTAAACAAGGAAAGAGAGTCTCTCTCCTTGTTTGACATCAAATTTAGTTGGGTTATGTTATTTGTTTGTCCCAAATGTCACATGAAATCTTATTTATATTGAAGTTTTTTAACAATGGTGTCGCATTTTAGACTCTTATCATTAATAATTAAATAAAACTTTCTCGTCTAAGACACATTCTGCGAAATATTATATAGCTACTGTTGATAAGTGTCAAAAAATTTAAATTTGGCGCATTCGCATTTCCGGATATGTCCGCCATCAGAGGCCACTTTTTTGGTCTCCTTTTCATAAGGATTAGATTCCCTCTTTCGTCTTATTGCTCGATGGTTAGAGGTTAGGTAAAAGTAACACAAAACGAACTGTCAAAGTCATATCAGTCGTTGTCAACATCATCTGTAAAATCACAGAACCCAAGTACAATGTCACAGGTGGACAACAGGGTTTTTCTTAATATTACTATAAATATATTTTTTGAAACAAAAATAACCGTGAATTAAATTCACTGTCAATTTTTTACTAATCAAAAAACGGACAAAAAGGTCAGATATTGTAACTGATATTGTATTTTCAAGAGTTTAGTAGAAAAAGTAAGAATATTTTAATATTTGTAGAAATAATTGTTATTGAATTATTTAAATATTTATTTAATTTTTTTTAAGTTTTAATCTCTAATTATTGCTCAACATTAAATCATTTTATAAATTTTTGCTGTTGATGATCGTATAAATTCTAGCAGAATTTGTTGGGTTTATGTTCATAAAAAGATTGTCTATGATACTACTTTGTTGTTCATTTTTTTCACTTTTTTTTTCAACGTTTCGGCAGGTACTCTCGGGCTTTTTCAAAAAATATAGTTGATTATTTTTATGGCTATTTAAATCTTTGACTTACCAAACACGCAAAAGTTGGTTGCAAATTAAACGTCCACAATATGGATGAACTTCATAAAATATGGTGATGAATTGTGATAATTAAAATTAGTGAGTCTGTCCTATGGTTTTATCATTATTTAATTTTGAAGTTCAATTATGTGATATAATTTACAACCAACATTTGCATACTTGGTAAGTCAAAGTTTCTTTTTAAATTTTATTATGTTTGTTTTTTGATAAAGTGTTTTTGAGTCAATAATACTTCTTAAAAAAGGCGTAGATATTCCGCCTAAAAGTTGAAAAATAGTGAATAAAAAAAGTGACAACAAAATAGTATCATAAACAACCTTTTTTTTTGAAGCTAAATCCAAGAAATTCTACAAAAAAGATATTATAAGAGAGAGTTGAATATTTTACAACTTTCAGATGAAGCCATTGTCTTATAAAGTTTTATCATTGCATTGTTTCTTATTTTGTGATAAATGCGGTCTTTCTGTAAATTGATCTGCCTATATACTGAAACCTGTCCAATGTGTGATCAATATCTCTATCTTTCTCGAAACTTATCTAACAACCTAAGTAATAGAAATTATTCACCTGTTATAGTGGATGATGAAGTATTTTTCAAACCTTCAAACGACACACATTTTGTCTTTTTTGCCGACATTTTCACCTTGAAATTCGCATATACTAAATATAGTTTGTAAGTGACTCATTATAGCTCTTTCAGAATTTTGGATTATGAGCTAATCATTGGCAATAGTATTGTTAATAAGAATTTACACGGAAAAGGAACAGATGATGGATTGATACGAAGAGCAAGTAAAAAGTTGATACAAATATAGGGATAATAAGTGATATATTAACACCTTCTTAAAAATAACGCGGAATAAGATTCCTGACAGAAAGTGCTCAAGAAAATCCAAGGAAAATAGCAGTGGAATGGAAAAAAAGGAAAAATAGAGCAGAATGCTATAGTCCAGCAGACAAGCAGCATGATGGGGTTAGAAGATCCTGAGATTTAAATGAAAATCTAAGGAAATAGCAGTAAATTGGAGAAAAACGTAAAAACAGAGCAGAATGGAAATAATGTCTATTAGTTCAGCAGACAAGCAGCATGATGGGGTTAAAAGTTCTTGAGTTTTAAATGAAAATCTTAGAACAATAGCAATGAATTGAAGAAAAACGTAAAAATAGAGCAGAATGGAAGTAATGTCTATCAGTTCAGCAGACAAGCAGGATGATGGGGTTAGAAGTTCTTAAGTTTTAAATGCAAATCTAAGAAAATAGCAGTGAATTGGAGAAAAACGTAAAAATAGAGTAGAATGAAAATAATGTCTATCAGTTCAGCAGACAAGCACCATGATAGTGTTAGAAGTTCTTGAGTTTTAAATAAGAATAAATCATATTCGGGTATAGTAGATTATTATAAGATTGTCAAGTATACATATGTTTAAATGGTTTGTGGAGCATTTTAAAATAAATTAACGACCTCAAAAGCCTAAAAAATATTGACGTTTGAGATTGAAATCTTCAATCAAGTTATCGATCTTTTTCTCTCCATTGTGTAAAACTACTAAATACGCCAAGCTTTCTAATATATTGGAAAGTATATATTGGATAAACTAGTTTATAATTTAATAACATATTTTTAAATTTGTCATATTTTTAAAATAAGCCAACGGGCCCGTCCGATCCTGTCCTCCGGTCGCCTTTCTTCACAACACAGCCTGCTTTTCAATCCCATTCATATGTTGTGGAACGAGTGAACCTTACCCAGCTTACTTATACGGAATTAGACACCAACAAATAGATGAATGAATGAAATGTGGTCTTTTCGACATCTGGTAAATAAACTACAGGAAATAAGAAACCGGAAGTGCGCGGATGACCTCTTTCTACGCGTCCCAACCCTCAGTAATCAGTTTCATTCATAATAATAAGGGGTAGTGGCGGATCTGATTCATAAAATACTACTTTATTGTGGTGGTTAAGATCTACGGGTTGGTTAATGGGTAGCATGGATGGTAGATTGGGCGGGAGAGATAATGAATTTTTTATGTCTATTTCAAGTTGCAGTAGTTTTAATAAAGTACTTTTGCGTACGTGCGGAAGCAACTGTTTTAATTTTTATAAATGATTATTTTCGCAAAAAGTATAATAACTTAAATCCAGAACTACATGGAAAAGACCAGATATATAAATTAAATTGAATTTTAATATTCAAAACCAATTATTTTTATTTGAAAATGGGATTATAAACAATAGTTTACATAAAACAGAAGCCTACATTATTATAAAGTATTTTTGGTTTACAAAAACTAAAGTCGGCTTTATTGCAAAAAAATCACTCAACAAAAAAAAATTGTTTCAATTGTTGTCAACAAAAAACAAAATTTGTTTAATTTACTGTTTGTATTTTGAGAACGATTTCCGAAGTGGAAATTGAAACGTAAATAAACGTATTTTTATCTTTAATTGTGGCTTACTCCCAGTTAAATAGTAATTAATTTACAATGCCACAAGAAAATAGCTTCAGTCTATTAAGTTGTTTGTTCCATGATGTTTTTCCGGTTGTTGTTTTCTTAGTTTTGGGGCTTGTCTCTGCCTTATAAACCGTGGAATTGTATGTGTTTGAAGATGTTTATTGCGCTGATTGTATATAATTTTGTCCATATTGAAATTAAATAGGAATGGGTATACCCGCTTAACTCGGAAAACCTTGTTCAAATTTAAAAATGTGGATGAACTGAACAAAAAATAAGACTAATAGTATGAGTAATCAGTTTTTTTGGAGATTCCCGAAAGAGAGAAATTTAAAAAATGCCAATACGAGACAGAGCCCTAGATGAACAGGACGGAAGAGAACGAGGAAGTGTAATTCCTCATGAATGATACTTTAAAGACTTTAGGACCCTTACGGTATAGATAGGTAGATAACTTTTCAGTATCATCTCTTTATTATGTCTGTTCTCGCATAAGTGTCGAAAAAAAATGGTACTAGGCTGTACTACTGTAGACTAGCAGGAAGTTATTATTTATTTATTTATTTTTTAATTAATTCTGTGCAGCACTTTTTACTGGCATTATTTGATCTGCCCAAAACCACATTATGTAAAATACCGTTCTGGCGGGTATTCCCAGTCCCTCAAAAAATGTACCTTCCAAACCTACCCAATCTATCAAAGTACTAGTTCTTTGTTAACTATTTTCAGTTGTAACATAGTTTAATGCTTAAAAAAATAATAACGTTTTTGTCCTTCAAAATTTATTGAAAGTGAACAATTTTCTTCTGATATCCTAAATATAGCAAAGGCACCATTTTAATTGGCTGTGCTTTTTGGTGAAACAAAAGAAATTTTAAGAACTTCAGTAACAAGTATTGCCTCCTCTGGCAGTGATAACAGCTTGCAAAGGAAATTTCTGTACAAAAATTTTCCACTCCTGCACCAATATGTCGTGAAGCACTCTTGAATTTGTGGGGACCGGCACATGACTCCACAAACGTCTCTTCCCAAACATGTTCTATCGGATTGATATCTGGACTGCAAGCACGCCAAACAAATAGTGAGATTTGAACCTCGTCAAGATACGCAGTAACTATCCCAGTATTGTGGGGCCTTGCATTATAGGGCTCTAATTTGTGTATCACATCATTTAAAATGTTTGAAACTTACGACAAAAATGGGCAACCTCGCACAGAAGCTGACAAAATTCAATGTAAATGTCATAATAAAGATAGCAAAATAGTTTTTAGCAAAATTAATCGTTTTGGTGAATATCACCACTATTTCATTACAATCCAGTATTCTAATAAAATATTACTAATATGATATAAATAAAAGGTTACTAAAAATATACAGTTTTGTGTTATATAAGTATGTCTTAAATTAGCGTGGCTAATAACCCAACCGGCATAGTTTACATGTTGTATAACGGACTCTCCTCGTAGCTTAAATGGACTCTTCCAACTATTGGCGTTTCGTGTCGCTAAATTCGTGACGTTCGCCTCAGCATTTTACAATAAAAAAGAGTAATACAACGCCGTTAGAGAAGCTTCACTTCAATAATTTACTAATCGCACTAATTACAGTCATATGTATTAAATTACTTCCTGGCTTTAAAGCCTGTTTCTTCTTCAATATTAGCCTCGTAAATTGTTTAAATTGTCGCACCATCTTTTTCTTGGTCTGCTAATACTTCTTCGTTCATTTGGTGACTTCTCGAACTATTCGTACTATCCTATCCTCTACCATTCTACTATTGTGTACGTTCCACTCCTGTTCCCGTTTTGTCACCCATCCATTTATGCCTTCTATTGGGACCGTGCAAGTTCGGAACAGCGACACCTGGTGTCGTAAATCAGCAAAATTTACTGCGCTTTCATGTTAGATCGAGACTACCGGATAACTGTCAAGGACGTAGCCCCAAAAAAGAATAAGAAGAAAAAGTAAGATTGAGGTTATGTCGGTATGTTATTAAAAGGTAAACGTTGTATGTAGTGTAAATACAAATAAATATATTATTAAATTACAGCATTACTGTTAATATGGATGCAATAATAAAAACTGGATTTGAGAAAGTAAATCACTAAATAACTTTTCAAAGAAGCACTGAGTCAAAGGCAAAAGCTTTAGTAGTGGCAAATGTCAAAAAAGAATGGAAGAATTATGTGGAAGAATTAAGAAAAATAAATTACCATAAATAATGCTAATGCATAAACTAGCAGGTTAAGCCCATAATATCATCATATTGGTTTGAACAATTAATTCTTTCCCTGTAAACTTTTGGACAGCTAATATATCTTAATGCATCTTCAGAAAAACTTGAACTTGATGCATTTTTGTAAATTTCAAAAAATAAAATTTAAAAATTAAACTTGATTTTGGGTTAAAATAAACTCTAAGTGAGTGATATGAAACTAAAATTTACACTTAAAAGTGAACTTTTATTTATTATTTATTTCAAACTGACTTTAAAATCGGGCGCAAGAATAATGCGTAATTTAGGTTATGTTACTTATGCTTTTTTATGATATAAATCCACTTTTCTCTTTGTAGTAATTTGTGCTTCGAAGTTGGAAACGAATAAAACTTAAATTGACAATGTTTTGTTGTATTTTTACAATTTATAACACAGCATTTCCTAAATCCCATTTTCTTCAGTGACAGAAGGTGTAAATAAACAAACGAATATGAAATATGACAATTGACAATATGAATTTATGAAATCTATGAAATGTGCAGTAAAAAATGCAAGATTTCTCCGCTACTCGCGCACGATCGTTTCTCGTATCACATCCAAGTACTTGCACGTCGCCAATATTGCATGCTCTTCTCTCTCCGTAGTCAACAGACTTTTCCCTGATATTCGTTGAAGTATTTACATCTCTGTTGTTTTTAGTAGTCGCCTCGTTTTAGATGCGTCAGGTCGGAGAGTCTCCGCCGTGTATGTTACTATAGGTCTAATTGCTGCATTATAGATTCTTGTTTTTGTGTCTTGTCTTTTGGTGTTTGTTCTTCCAGATTGTGTCATTGAGAGATCCCGCCGCTTTAGTTGCTTTTAAGCTTTGTTGTCGTACTTCTTCTTCAACATCTCCGTACTTAGCTATGTATATTCCCAAATATCTAAACCTTGCTTCCTGATTTATTATTTTTCCATCAATTTCGATTTTACATCGTAGAAGGTATTTAGATGTTGTTATACATGTAGTTTTTTCTGCTAACATATTGTAATTCTTGGCTGTTGTATTGAAGATGTGTGTTAATATTTGGTGTTCGTCTTCTGTCTCGGCGATTAATGTGGCTTGGTCTGCATAACATAATATTTGGCAGGGGTTGTTAACTCTGCATGGCGGTTATGAGCGCAAGGCCTGGGTGGATTAAGTAACTCAGAAGTCGCGTTCATGTCTACAGCCGGCTCCAAGCTCGCATCAAAAGGAGGGTTGATGGGCCAGGTTAGCGTCATACACATTGTAAAAGAAAACTAGGCTCAAAGAGCCGATATAAAGCCTCAGAGTATGACAATTAGCAAAAAGGCAACCATTGCAGAGAAAATTAAACCCCCTAAATAATGTGACATTTGAACTCCTTTTCTATTTAAAATTGGTAAAGTAACAATTTCCCTTGCTAGGTTGAACCTTGAGGGTTAGAAATATTCTCTTGAAGCTTTCATTTGAAAACAAAAGTTACCTGTTTTTCCCTGTACCCTGTACAAAAACAATTTGGAATACATTTATATTAAAGCGGGATACCAGTCTGAAAGTCCAATTTTTCATTGAAATAGAAGATATAATCGCTAAAATGATTAATTATTTGAATGACTCGAAAAAATTCAAAAACGCTAATTTTCAATATTTTATTTTTTAAATAAAAATGTCTGCTACGTTGCAGAAATGGCCAATTTCCTCTTGTAGAAAAACAAACACATTCCTTCCATAATATTCTTGTGTATTAGGGTGGGAAAGGTTAACGGCGTTTCCATGGTAATGACCCTGAAATGTGTGGGTTAAGGCCAACCCCGCCACCCACGTGGTTTTCACCCGGCGAATAGCCCAAAGCGGAGTTTTCACAAAGGAGGGAAAGCCTGTGACCTATGGGAATATTTTAGGGGTGGAGCGTTTTCTTTTGTCTTTCGGAAAGATGTTTTTGGATTTTTCGAAAATATCCAGATATTCTATTTTGTACAATTAATAACATGCTTTCAATGAGTTATATAAAACTATCATTCCTAATAAATAATAGTATAACTCAATCTAAAATAAACAAAGAATATAATAAAAAACTGAAAATAATATTCAATGTTTTTATAAGAATTTCTGATCCCGTTCATAATTAAAAAACTATTAGAGAACTAAAATCGAATTCTGAAATGTATTGAAGGCCCTATTTTACCTCTGACTGTGCAATTAAATTTACGTGGGCAAATATAACCTATCCATAACCAGATTCTACAAGAGAGGAGATAAAATTATCCGGGGAGGAGATAAGGATCTGCAGTAAGCATCTGGCTGCCTGTGCTGCCACTCTATGCTCAGTTTTCTATAGAAAATCCACCATCTCTAATGTGGTTACCTCATTAGATGGAGAAAATACGCTAGCCAGTTTCACGCTGATGATATTAATGATGATGAAACAAACTACTCAAAATTGTAAATTCATACTTCCCAAACGGTGCGCTATGTGTGTGTGTGGTTGGGATATTGACTGCGAAACCTATTCATTTGCCTCATCATATTTGACTTCGATTCTTAAGACAAAAATTACAACAAAGTCTATTAATATTTAAAATTTATATTGTTAATATTTTAAGAACAATATAATTACGTTAAAAAATTATTATAAAAGTGGTGAACTTACAAATCTTACAAAATAATTTTCTAATAGTATCCAGTTATTTTGCACTATTAAGCCATCATCTGTGTGCTTTACATGTACCTTTGAATAACTGCTCAAAATTAATAAAAACATATTAAAAACAATGTGCTCAAAAACTAATTTAACCTTTTTTTTTGCGAAAATCAATCCTGCTTCGTGAAACTGACTAATACCACTCACCATTTACTACCTTGCTTTACGACAGCACTCTTTGAGAACATTTTCTTTTCATTATTTTTCTTAATACATATAGGAAAAAGTATCAGCGTCCACCTAATTTCTGTTTTAATTTTAATATGGCTTCGTTTGTTATTCTGTCGCGTCTAGAGATTCTCGCCGAGCGACGCCAGAAGTGTATTTCTGTTGCTCTAAGCATTTTCTCTGTTCTGTTTTTTAGGAGCCACACTTCGCATCCATATGTTGTGATACTTTTAAGGGTAAGTGTAAGGAGGATGTACCAATAGCCAATTACCTGCAATACTGCAAGCTTATAATAGACGGTTTTCGAAAAAAACACATGGACACTATTGGTTATATCAATTTCCTTTCAACTTCTTATCATCATCATTCTCGCTTTACAACGCCATCTGTTTCCTGGCCTCGTTAATAATTTCTCACTAAGTCTTCTTTATCTATCCCCACCCTCAGTCAAACGCGCATTTCCATGTTTTTAATATGATATTTTCGATATTTTCAAGAGTCTCTCCCCCCTTCTTCTATCAAGAATATTGTGATACTGAACAGATACTGATAATTTAAATATTGCAGTGCTACCGTTTGGCTTCTTCTTCTTTAAGTTCCATCTTCTATCGAAGGTTGGAAATCATCATGGCTATGCGGACTCTGTTGACTGCCGCTCTAAAAAGTTCTGCACTACTGCATTCAAACCATTCCCTTAAGCTCTTAAGCCAGGATATTCTTCGTCTTCCCACATTTCGCTTTCCTCGGATTTTGCCCTGCATAATAAGTTGTAATAATGCGTATTTTTGCCCTCTCATCACATGTCCCAAGTACTCAAGTTTTCGTCTTTTAATAGTTAATATTATTTCCGCCTCATTTCCTATCCTTCTAGTTACTTCCATGTTTGACATTCTTTGAATCCATGATATTCGTAGGATTCTTCTGTAACACCAAAATTCAAAGGGCCAGCTTATTCAGATGAACTTGTTTTAGTGTCCAAGCTTCCAGACCATAAAGAAGAGTAGAGAACACGTAACATCGAAGCATTCTCAGGCGTAGTTCTAACCTTATATCCCGACAACAAAGAAACTTTTGAAGTTTAATAAATGATGTATGTGCTATTTCAATACGTGTCTTAATTTCTTTGGTTCGGTCTACATCTGATGTTATCCATGTTTATAAGTATTTATAGTTATTAACATTCTCAATTGCAGTATCTTCAATAGTCAATTGGATATTTGCATGTGCAGATTTAGTCATGATCATGCATTTAGTTTTCTTTAAATTTATCTTCAGTCCGTACTCATGACAGCGTTCATTACCGTTTGGTACCGTTTGGCACCGCATATAAAAAGAATAATTGGAAAATAGCTGGCTGGTTTCGCAAGTACTAAATCACTCATTGATTAAATTTATACATTGTTTCACAAGTAATAAATCATGCTATTCTTTTCCGCTGTTTTTGACAGATGTTCCATAAAAGATAGGGTTCTGTCAAGAGTTACCCCAAGGTACTTCGGTGTTTTATTGTAGGCGAGTGTGGTGTTTTCCAATTGAATGCTGAGTGTTCTTCCTGCAAGCTTGTTATTTAGATGAAAACTGGAAACCTCTGTATTGGTAGCGTTTGGTTGGAGTCTCCATTTACGGACATACTTTCCCACTGTGTATAAGTCTGCCGTGAGGATTTCTTCTGTTTGTTCAAATGACTTACACCTTGTTGTCATCAGCGTAACCAAACTTCCTTGATCTGGTTTCTGGTATATCAGCGATGTACAGGCTAAAGAGAAGAGGAGCTAGGACAGATCCCTGAGGCAGCCCATTCTTCAGTTTTCTTGGGGTGCTGATGTCGGTTCCCATTACTACTTGAATCGTTCGGTCAGCTAGCATGCTGTTGATTATTCGAGCGGTGGATTTACAGGGGATTATACGGAAGAGCTTGTATATCATGCTATTCTTTTCGGTCGGAAACCTGCCTGATCAACCGGTATTGATTCAAGTAGCTTTGGATTAGTTCTGTTGTAGATAAGTCGTTCTAGTAGCTTGAACGTTGCCGATAGTAGGGCTATTGGTCTGTAGTTCTTAGGGTTATTATCATTTGGTTTCCCTGGTTTTAATATAGCAATGATCTTCGAGCGTTTGAGTTCTTGTTGTATGGTACCGGTCTTCGGAATATCTGTGAAAAAGTGGGCCATACATTCTCTCGTATATATGCCGCTTTTAATTTAGAATTTGGGATGAATATTGTTAAAACCTAGTGACTTCTTCGCAAGTGAAGGGGCGAGAGTATTCGGTTTTCACAGATTGAAATTTTAATAATTGTGTGTGGCTTGTCTTTCGGGGTCCTAGATGTCGATACCAGATGTAAGTCAATAGTGTTCGGTTTAATTGTTGTTTTGTTCCTTGTTATGGAAGTTCCGCTTCCTAATTTTCTTAGTAGTATCCATGCTTGCCTACTTCATGTTTAAAAATTAAGACTTTAAGAGCAGTTCATCGGCTAATTCTTGATCGCCGCTTTGAAGGAAATTTTGGTACAGTTCTTCGCTGTTATGGGACCAACCAGGAATGTATTCTTTTCGGTAGCCTCTTCGTATATGATTTTTGGCCGTGCTTATTACGTTCCGCAGAAAAGCATCCAGAAACAACATTATCCAGAAGCTATGCGGCACAACATGGGGAGCAGTATTCACCTTCCGATCATCTGCCCTGAGTCTTGTCTTCTCAACCACAGAATACTGCTCTTCAGCCTGGATTAACAGCCCACATATAAACAAAGTACATGCCCAATTTAACAATACAATGAGAATGATTGCTGGTGTTATCAAATCCACCCCCTGCGCATTGGCTCCCAGTACTGAGACACATCCCACAACCCAAAGTACGGCGCATACACTTCCTCACTAGTGAGTACAAAAAGATTCTTAGTAACGAGATCCTGTCAATTCATCAAGATATAGATGCTGCCAACGGTAACCATTTAGGCTCCAGACGACCGCCAATAAAAACAGCACAGATTGGTGTGGAAAATGAGTTCAACTTAACGACCACTTGGATTCGAGAATAGATGGAACAACAAAATAGCTGCTTACCCTGCATCACACAAAAACCACCAGGTTTTTACTTACCACGCAACACATGGACTATGCTGAACCGAATCAGAACCCAACACGACAGATGCGGTTACATGATGCACAAATGAGGTAAACACCCGTCCCCACCCTGTGGGGACCAAACCACCCAAACCACCCAAACCATCTGTCACATTACAGAACAGTGTCCCACAAGGTCCTATCAAGGCAGGTCAGAGGATTTCCTAATGGCGACTCCATAGTTGATAGAGTATATAAATAAGTTATAAGTGTATAAATAAGTACCATACGATAAATAAAAATAAACTGGAAAGAGTTTGAGAAAATACATTTGATAAACATAGATACTCACCAGATACTTATAGATTACAAGACAGCTGAAGACGCTATACTCAGAGAGGGCAATGAGAGACTTGGAAATTCAAATTAGTTGATAATTTTGACAAATCTAATCAACAAAAAAGTTGGATACGATGGGCTTCACAAAGATTACCCTTGCTCCTTTCTTGAGAATGTAATTCTATCATTGTAGCATAATATTTAAATATTTTGTTAAATTATACTTGAGTTTTATATAATAAGAAAGAAATTCGCAATATTTTTATAAATTCTTTTTCTTTCTCTTCAAAAATCATAATTCTAAGATTGCTTGCAGCTTTTATTAAACAACCAAATATGGGTAATCCCAAAATAGTCTCATTGGTATGATTTCCTCATACGAAAATTAAAAGTGGCACCCCAGTTCTTATTTCTATCAATGGACGCAGCGTTTGTGAAACGCACGCAATGGCTGGTCCCATTCACGATCTATCAGAAACTGAATATTACTTCCGGTCACTCTCTTGGACATTATTCAAGTTAAATAAGGTTTTATATACGGTGTACTCTTCTTTTTTGTTGGAACTGGTTTGCCAGTAGTGGTCAGAGACGGACCAACATGTGTTTGATCGGTTGATTAGCCCGCTAGAGTTACAGAAAGAATAGTTTATTTCCCCATTATAAATTCCCCATTATAAATTCCCCATTATTTCTTTTTGTATTGACATCTCAATTCTATAACAGTCTTCCTGTATGCTTATAGAATTCGTGTTCAAATATAAAACGAAACAAAAACACAATACTGGTTTTACGTTCCAACGAATATCAAATTGATTCGCTGTAACATCAGCATCCTCAGAAGAGAAATTTTAAATTTACTATTTGAATGTGCAAAATAATTTGTATATCTAACGTAGATATATAAATGCGCTACCATTCGGAAGATATGCAAATTATTCTGCAGACGAAAATAGTTTAAAATTTCTGAGAAAATTGATAAATTTCAGCAAAACCTATTAATTTGACGATATTCTGTAGAAATTAAAAAGCAGTGTCGTGAATTTATATAATTATAATTCACAGCACGTAAATATTTGAAGGCTCACAGAAGGTTCAGCCTTCGAGACCACATAACAAACCAACAAATCAGGCAAAGATCAGGAGTTCAAGACGTCATCGAAAGAACCACGACGCTTGTGGAAATGGACAGGGCACTTAGCCAGAACACAAGATGGACGGTGGACAAGACGTATTATGGAATGGAGGCCCAGGAACTATAAAAAAGACGAAGATGACCACCGACTAAATGGACCGATGATATAAAACGTGTAGCGGGAAACTGGCTTCAAGCAGCCCAGTGTAGAGAACACTGGAAAGAGCTGAGGGAGGCCTATGTCCAGCAGTGGACGCGATTGGATGATTCATGAAATAATTTAAGCGTTTATATGAAAAAAAATTAGTTTCTTTCTCCATCTCACACATTCAATTGTGTAAAAATCCCAGATGTCCGGAATAAACTACAGAAAACATTCGGATAGTTTTAGAACAACAATAGATGTCCAAGCGGTTTGTTGTAAAAGCAACACTTGTCTTATCTTAGTCAACGGTTATCGTTAAGCGTGAATGATCTTGTTCGTAAATAAGACCTTTATCACGATAAAGCAAGGGTATTTGATGATATAAAACGAAAAATTAATCATAAATGTCAATATAGTAATAATGTATCTGCAATAATTTAAGAACTTATTTTCTGGTGCAGGCTGAGAGACTTACTTTACCTCGAGCAATTTGCGCAGTAGTCAATACAATACACAGTAGACATTTCAATACGTTGAATTTTGCGCCGCTTGAACTGAGGGAACAAGAAATGCGCATAATCCACCTGACTCAGCAAGAAAAAATGCGCACTTGGATAAGTAAACCTCTGCATGGGCAACATCTCAATTAGATCAGCCAAGAATATGTCGACAATACAGCGTCGAACTATTGGTTGACATCAGGAAAGATGTTTCCCGAGACTGAGGGTTTCCTACTTGCCATTCAGGATCAGGTTATTCCAATGAATGATTATAAAGAACGTCATGGCTCAGTAGGCTATCCACCAAGAACTAGCTAACAAACTTGGACTTCTTCAAACCGATCATCTTCCTTACTATCAATACGTCCCTGACAGAATACTTGAAAATGAAAACTAAAAGCTATATTGGGACCGCACTGTGTTCACAGAACAACCAGTGGCACGTAATAGACCGGATCTAATACTAGTTAGATCGCCAAGTATAGAGATCTAGAAATACAAATCAGGAGGCAATGGAGAATGGAAAGTACCCAGACAGTGCCTATTATTCTATCTACTACTGGTGTTATTCTCAAAAACCTCTTAGCGAACATAAACCAGCTAGGTATCAATTAACATCTTTATAGGGCCATGTAGAAAGCTGTACTCCTCGTGACGTCCAGATGTGTACGAAAAGTTTTTAGAGATACTCCAGCATACCAAGTCCTCTAGGGCTCGATAACACGGAAAGAGTCCCACCAGAGCTCAATCCTTTTAATACCGTAGGTATCTGGGATGACTAAATTTTCCCCTTAGAGGGAGTGTGAGCCGTATGGCTAAATCTGGAATAATAATGTATCTGCAATAGCTTTCAACTTTAAGCAAAATCTTCCGGTACCGAATTTGACCAGAAATAAAGTTTTCTACAGCAGGTAAATTAGGTACTAATTTAAAATAATAAAGATAAATTATAATTAAATACTAATAAAGATAAATTTGGTACTATATATTTGGAGTACACGACATCGGAGACAATAATATCCAGATGTAAACTTATCATGAAGGAAAGGCTAAACGTGGTCAAAATAAAGTGAGTTTCATGACATTTCATCATTTGAAAGATCATATTCTCGCTAAAATAAATGAAATACTCCGATTGTTGCAAGGATCAGAACAAAAACTACGTCTTTATCCGATTTTCATATATCCTGATGCATGTACTGAAATTACCGTCACATTTAACACACGTATACCCAATACGAGGACATTTATACCTTGCAATATTGACTTTAGTCTAATCTCTTAGACTAAATCCCTCTTTAATCTCTCGTGCAAAAAAATAGTTGTTGATGTTCCAGAAGAATGGATGATATTATTCGGCAGTCAAGATCTAAACCTTCTCCATGTAAAGTGGTTAATGCTGGGAAAGAAACTGACTGGTTCCTTATGAACTGAAGTTTTAAGGATTTATTTTTGAAGAACCAAAATCAAAAATTTCATTGAAACCAGCAAGAATGTACCGAATATCTGAGCAGTATCCTAGACAAGTTTTAATGGTTCATAGTTATCATGGCCCATGGACGTTGCACACCATTTGTGGAAAAACAACACCTAAACAAATAAGTTTTTTTATGTCGCATCTGAAACCAGATGCGACAATATTGGCCACGTTACAAAAAGAGACGATAGTGCAAAAATGTAGAATGTGCAAAAGTGATACTATTTATTTATGTAAAAGGTGTAGAATGCATCTACACCCCGAATGTTTCGAAAATTTTCACCTTCAAATTTAATTTACATTTAAGACTGTTTTCCTTGAAAATGAGAAAAAAAAATCTTTTTGGCTGTAAATTAGTCTTAATTTATGTGTTTTTACTCCAATATAATAAATTAATTGTCAAATTTCTCTTTGTATATTGAGCGGCCGTAAATGGGTTAATACTATATAAAGAATAAACTTGCCTCAAATTTACTTTACTTACCTCCAAACTATTTTAAAGTTAATAATAAAGTCTGTTTAATAAATATATTCCCAAGAAATAGAACACATAAGGCCTATGCACATATATAATGTGAAAGGAATAAACTAAAATATTATATTTCTCTCATTGCCATTCTTTCTACGAACGTAAATATGTATAGACCAGCAAAATATTGACAAGTTTACCGATGTTTCAAACTATTCAATAAATTTGTCTCACTATACAATCGTGAATCTCACCAATTTATGTTGTTACGGGGGCAAATTTATCTTACTTTTTCACTTATTTACTTGGGCCAAGCATACAGAACAAAAATGACCCCGGTAAGAATTTACTGCTGACACTTAACATGGTTGCCGCTACCGTTTAGTTCAATTTGTAGATTAGTCACCTTTAATTAGAAATTGTCCGACTATATATAGTAGTTGTTTCAGATTTTTTTTTTATTTTTTCTTTAATATCTTATAATTATAATAATAAATAATAATATTTTTTCTTTATATCTTTTCCCGCAAAACTAACGAAAATCCAGTATGCAAACTTTTTTGTAACGAAAAATAGAAAATCATGCAGTAAATGGTTAAGATAATTTGTAAAATTAAAATATTCTCTTAAAAAAAAGTAGAATAAATATTAAATTTGTCTTTATACCATAAATTTTGTTATTTAGTAATAAATTTAGTTTTTTTTTAACCCTTTATAGGTCTGTGGTCGATATTTCGACCACTGCTCTTATTAATACTTATGAGCTAGTAATTGACATGAAAAGTTACCGAAGTGCAAATTCAGTGTTTGTAAATGAATTGTACCCAAAATGAACACCACAGAACAAAATACGGCAACGTGGCAGCAATGTGGTCGATTCGCCAACCACAACCCATCATACTCAAGTTACCGTTGAACGTGATCACAGGTTTTTGCCGTTTGTAAAAGTTAGAAAAATAATTTACAAAAGATTTATACATCAAACTCAAGGTAACACATCACAGTATTATGGTCTTTTATTATCTATTCAGATTTTATTGGCGCTAAGGTGATATATCTTGGTTTACTAAACATAACCTCAAAGTAGCACATGCTGATTTTACAATTGTTCTATTGAAATGTATTTTCACTCTTGTTTATTTTAAATCTATACAATTATATTCTTTTTTTTACGTAAATCTGATTTACTTGAATAATATTTCCAAGAATTAAATTGCTGTGCGGTAGATCAAGTAATTAAATTTTTCAAGTATTTGTATACAACAATGTACGTATCTTTTGCAGTAAAATGGAACACCGCAATATACTTGAAAATTTACAAAATATGACGCAGGATGATTTATTTGATTACATAGATGGTATTCCATATCAATAAGCCATAAATTCAGATTTTGAGGGTGATTCTGATGCAGAAGATAATCTTCCTATTTCCAACCGAACGTCGGTTGCATCCAACGCGACCATTACTTCATTGTCTAATGATGACAAGGTTGAATTTCTTGATGTTGATTCAGATGACTCAATGAATGATATAGCTTTCCATCCCCAGGTAAGAACAAATCGCATTTTTGACGACGTCGATACTTCCTCAGGCGAAGACGAAATAGAAGAGAACCAAGAGAACACAGTGCAGTGCGATGATACATATACATGGAGAAAGAACGCTTCTGATGCACAAAAATATTCGAATGCGCCGTTTACCAGACCATTTGGCCCAGAAAAACCGGTCAATATAAATTCACCATTCGACGTGTTTTCTTTGTTCATGAGCAAAGATATTATAGCTAATATAATTACACAGTCAAATCTCTATGTTCAACAACAAAATCATAATAATCTCGACCTAACTGAGGAAGAACTGAAAGCATTACTAGGGGTTTTTATAATCATGGGGTTTCATAAACTACCTAGTTTGAGACATTATTGGTCAACTGACGTTGCACGTATCAAGAGTTTCGCAAATTTTTACGTAAAAACGATTCTTAAAAATTCTTCGTTTTCTCCATCTAAACAATAACGAAAACATGGAAAGAAATCAAAATAACCCCAATTTTGACAAACTGTTCAAAGTAAGGCCTTTGATAACAGAACTGCAGCAACGCTTTCAAGAGAACTTTTATACAAGTAGAAATGTTGCGGTAGATGAAAGTATGGTTGCTTTCAAGGTGCGAAGTTCTCTCAAACAATATATGCCGAAAAAGCCCATAAAAAGAGGCTTTAAAGTTTGGGTCGTTGCATGCTCCGAAACTGGATACGTGCACAAATTTAGCATGTATGAAGGCAAATCTCAATCACAACATACTGAATATGGTTTAGGCGCTAAAACGTTATTAGACATTACCGAGTCTCTTAGAGGCGCAAACTGTTAACCTATGATTTGTTCTGCTGTGGAACTTTTAAAATAAATCGTAAAGGTCTTCCAACACAAATGAGAAAGGACAAAACAATGAAAATGGGAGAACACGATTATTTCATGTCCAATGATATGTCTGTTGTTAAATGGAAAGATCAGGGGCGCAAATGCGTTTTAGTCGGCAGTACTATGCATAATCCACTTGAGATTACTTCAGTTTTGCGAAGAAAACCGAATGGTGAACAAGACAGTGTTAAGTGTCCAAAAGCCATAAGTGATTACAATCGCTATATGGGTGGAGTCGATCTATTCGATCAACTTCATGCTTCTTATCCAATTTCATGGAAATCCCGAAGATGGTATATGAAGATTATTTACTATTTGATTGATGCAGCAGTGGTAAATTCATATATAACTTATAAGACTACAATGAAAATGAGGTCCATTAAATCGAAACCAATGAGTCACCTGTATTTTAGAAGTGTATTGGCCAACGAACTCATAGGTGATTTCTATAACAGAAAGAGACCAGGACCTAAGGTAACAATAGAAAGAAATAAACTGAAGAAAATGGGAGCAACCACTAATTCTGTTAGCGTTGAAAGCACGGTGAGACTAAGCGATGTTGGCAATCACATACCAGAAAAAGGAACATCAAGACGTTGTGCACTCTGTTCAACGAGAGCAAAGGATTGGGAAGCACTCTGTTCAACGGGGCAGATGGAAGAGTGTGGCAGGGGACGGGACAAGAATTTATTTTTTATTTTCTTGTAATAAAGCTCTATCATTCATAAAACTGATAAAAGTTTAAAATGCGTTTTCTCATTTTTTGAAGATTTACTTTGTCAGCCTTTATATTTTTTTATAGATCACCGCACTTAGACCCCCGCCAAATTATCGAATGCTTTTGTAGATCAATAAATAAAAAATATGGATATTGGTAATGCTAATGTGTTTATTAAAAATCACTTTTGGACTATTTATAAAAAAAAATACGAGCCAAATCAGTTGATCCGGAAAACCTAACTAATCAATTCGGAGATTATCTACGGACTGATACTCAAAACAAAACAGACGTGGGTGTCTATTTTTACATTCGAAATAAATTAACAGCAAAAAACGTTCAATTCATTCTCCGATCGTGTATTTAATTGCATATGGTGTTATGGCAGTAATCAACGATCTTTGGCAGAATATCAGCGAGAATAGAATCAACTTAAGAGATATGAAATTGTCCGCCCACGCATTGCCGTCACCACAACAAGCAGCGGCGTGCGTTGGCTATTTTTATAATCTATTAACTCCCGATTTTAAAACCAAACCAGCACATAGACCAGTAAGGCCCTTTCACACGAGAGTTTTAAAAACAGTTTCGTTTTATCTTGACGTTGGAGCTTTTAAGACGTTCTCGAAATGTTTGCTCAGATGAGTGCTTATTTTTCCGATTTAGCTGCGGAAAGGCATAACATTGACACTCTTAAATTACTAGAAGTAGTATTACATATTGAATATGCAGTGTTCAAATAATTGAACACTTTTACAAGATTTTACCAATTTGACCATAAATTGTTTGATAGTACTTACATGAGGTTACCATCAATTGGCCTAGTATGTAACCATAGATACAAAACTGATATTTGACTTAGGAACTATGGAAGAAGGTGTCCATAGACAGAATTTTGAATACAAAATTGATATTTAAAACTACTGAGCGGTCCTTATGTATGGAATAAATTAATTTTTAGCGTTCTTATGTACTATGTGAAAAAAACCTGAAATAGGTCGATTTTTATTCTTAAATTGACAATTTACAATTTGAAAATATTATATCCCTCCATCATCCCCTTTGAATTATAAGCACCCCCTCGAAAATATTTAATAACAAAGGGGATCGTATGGTATCTTGTTAGAAAGTAATTTGAGTCCTCTGTGCAGCAATTTATGTTTTTTAAATTTAGTGCAATCATTACTGAGAAAATTGATTTTTAAGATGTAAAATTTTGGTAATGGCTCTATCATAAACCATTAGATTGAATGAAGATAATAATGTCACATAATATTCAGTATGTATTCAGGATGATTAACATATTCATAATGTAAACAAAAAGAGTTAATTAGAAAATCTAGATAAACCTCACTATCAACTGTGCCCTCAAAAAATAAGGACCAATAATTTTATTGTTAATGATATCAATCCAAACGTTAACTTTTTTAGGATATTGCGCCCAGCCAGTGAGGATTTTCTCTGCTTCAATATCTACAATTCTGTTTGTTAACCGTTTCATTTAAATGAAACTTTATCAGAAAAAACTATTTCGTTTATGAACTGCAAATCTGCGTTCATTCTGTCCATCATCATTTCACAGAACTCTTGCCTTCTATCAGGATCCTCTTCATTTAACTCCTGAACCAACTGAACTTTGTAAGAGTGGTAATTTTCTTTATGCAAACCTCTTAAAATAGATGATTTATGTACTTGACGGCAGCAAGTTCTCTATGCGGATTTACATCAATCTTCAGAAGGACATCTAACTTTTTTTCATCAGTTAATTTAACATTTCTAGCTAGTTTTTCAATATTTTTTACATGTTCATTATAACGAAACTTCTTTTCAATTTTGCTAACTGTAGACTGCGAAACTTGTTGACCAGGGTATTTATTATTAAACTTTTCACAAACCTCCATTTGAGTTCTTGTTTTATTACCACAACCAATCATAATTAAAATGTCTATTCTTTGAGTCTCGGACAAATGAGCCATAATTGAATTTAATACGCACACAAATATTATACTGACGTCTTTTAGTAACTTTAAATACCTAAATGATAGCAGCCTACTAGATTAATATCACTTGTTGATTTGGCTTTTTGACTAATATTTTATTATCTTCAAAGTTTTTTCCGTAATGTTTAACAGAACAGATACAAAAATATCTGATTATTTCTAAAGTATGTTTTAATAGACCAAGCAATATTGCTGATTTAAAAATTAGGATAACGGAAGAAATTAACAAAGTAACCCCCGAGGTCATACAAAATGTTGTACGAGAATTCCAAAATCGCCACGGTTATTGTCAAGTGAATAATGGTGGTCAAGTTGAACATTTAATTTAATTGTAAAAATCAGTTTTCTTAGTTATGATTGCACAAACTCAAAAAACTTTATATTGCTGAATAGAGGACTAAAAAATCCCTTTCTAACAAATTTTCGAGGGGTGCTTATAATTCAAAGGGGTGCTGGAGGGGAATAATATTTTCATACTGTACATTGTCAATAATCATATCAATTGTCAATAAAAATCGACCTGTTTCAGGTTTTTGTCACATAGTATATAATAGCGCTAAAAATGAAATTATTCCATACATATGGACCGCATGGTATATACACCTGATAATAGTATTAATTATAAAAAACTATATAATTTTAGTTAAAATAAAAAATATTTTTTATCATCCCGTTTATTTACAATCTGTAATAATGATTACAATAAGTAAATTGTTTAAATAAATTACAAGAGACTTTCACGAGACTATTCAGCAAAAATAACCTATTAAATCATAATTTAAGTAACAAAATTATTTGGTATTCTAATAAATATTTATAATAAATTAAACATTTTTTGAAAATTTAAAATTTTAAAATCTTGTTGGTATATCGCTTGAACGTATTGCAAGGCTCAAGTGGCAATGGGTCGGACACGTTGCCCGAGATAACCCCGAAAAATGGACACAAAGATTAACAAACTGGAGACCAAGAGAGAACAGGCGAGGAGTAGGCAGACCGCAGAAGAGGTGGACAGACGATATCAAACAAGTCGCGGGCAAGCAGTGGATGAGAATTGCCAAAAGTAGAAATCGATGGAAGCAAATGGAAGAGGCCTATGTCCAGCAGTGGACGAACACAGGCTGAAGAAGAAGAAGAAGAAGATATCGCTTGAAGTGTGGCGCTAATTATGAATGTTCTTTTGAAAAACACTTTTTTAAAAAGTACAAACACTCAAAATAAACTTTTATTTACACTAGCAAATATTTTAGTTCAATAAATTCAAAATATAATATTCACACTACAAATACAAATATATGAGACTAATATCAAACTGAAAAAAGGTGGTTTTACGCAGTGGCGGCTGGTGTGGTAAAATTTTGGGTAGGCCAAGCCAGCAAATTACATATAGCTATGTCTAATCACTGGCGGACCAGAGGAAGGGTCACGGGGTCATGACCCACCCCTTAAAAATATTTGAAAATCCACTTATCCTATTGGTGGTAAGACTAAAAATAACTTTGCATCAGAGAAAAGTAATCACCCTCAAGATCCATGATTTTCTTTTACATACATGCAAATATAAATTTATTTTTATTTATAAAAATACTTAAAATTATAAGGTAACTGTAACAGACTTACATTTAATTATGTTATTTGTAAACTATTTGTTTATAAATAAAATTATGAACTAAAATATACACGTAGATTACAAAAACATTTTATTATTTATAGAGCAGGTTTATTCTTCTCTCTTTGCTTTGTGCAAATTTGTCAATTACTCGTTCATAAAATGTGTCGCCCGTTTCCATTAATCGAGCAAGAACATCTTTCTGGATTGATACAGTAGCCAGTGATGAAAGCCGATTTTGCGTCATTGTATTTCGAAGAGATGACTTTATTCGCTTTAAAGTGGAGAACGTTCTTTCAACTGAAGCGCTTGTTGCAGGTATTGTAGCAAGTAAACAAAATAACTTATAGCTTTCAGGAAGAATTTCATTGGTTTCGTTATCAAACATACTTTTAATTAGTTCTAACAAACTCTTATCGTGAAAATTTTCACGATGAATAGCAGAAAAAATCATTTCCAGTTCTGTTTTTAATAAAGATTTATTAAAAAGTGGTTCATATGTATCCATCAATGAGTCCAAAGCTTTTTGTGGAAATTTAGCGCCATATTCTGTGAATCTTTTATTATCGCCCAATTCCAGAAATTGAAACTTTGCGTAATCCGAGAAACGTTGCTCTAATTGAGTGATAATATTGTCCAAAATCTCAAAAAAGACCCTTCTAAATTTAGTTTTAGCTTTCTCCAAAAAACTTTGATCTCCGTTATTAGATACACTACCAGGTAAAATATCAAGTTCACTATGACTTAAGATGGGTTCAGAATGTGTTTCGCTAACAGAAATGTTAAAATGGTTAGAAAATGTAAGGTCATTTCTCCAGCTCTTTAACATTGCAACACATCTGGACACTGAATTGGCACACAATTGGACATCATTATTTTTCTTCTGCAATATGTTGTATAAGAGCTCAGTTTGTTGAAATATATCACTAAAAACATTTAATAAAAATACAAATTCCAAGTCCTCCAATTTACGTTTAAAACCATCTGCCTGCCTAATTGATTTTGCATTTGATTCTGGGCAATTCATTATGTCCTGAAAGACTTTGACAATTTCTTTCTTTCTTGTGACACAGCATAAACTACTTTTGCATTTGAATTCCATCTTACTTCACTATTTGTGGGAATTCGTTTTCCAAGTATTTTATTTAAAAAATAGGATCGTTTGGACGATTGGTGAAAATAAGCTGGTATACCTTGAAGCGTTGAGAAAAATATTTTGACTGTTGTAATGTTGGAGCAACTTTGCTGTAAAACTAAGTTGAGGCGGTGAGCGAAACAATGGGTAAATATTGCCAATGGTGCAGAATCTCTCACTAATTTTTGAAGTCCATTAAGTTGTCCCGACATAACACTAGCTCCATCGTAGGTTTGAGCAATTAATTTAGCTTTACAGTCAAATTTACCGATTACACTAAACAGTAAGTCACGTAACGCTGGAGCACTTCGGTCTTCCCCGAGATCAAAAAAACCTAAGAAATATTCTTGAACAACGCCTTTTGTGTCCACTAGTCTGCATACTATTGAACATTGTGCCCTTTCAGTAATATCGGTTGTTTCATCAACAATGCATGCAAAAAATGTGGAGTTGTTTATGGCATTCTCGATAAAAATATGAATTTCGTCTTTCACTAGATCGATTAGTTCGTTTTGTATCGTTTTTGAGATACCTCTGAAATATATTTTTTTCTGCCAGTGATCATTTAGTTCTGGAGTTGATTTTAATATTAATTCCCAAATCGCTTTAAAATTTCCAGGATTTAGGGAATCATCGGATTCGTCGTGGCCACGGAAAGCCAGTTCCTGTTTCGCTAAAGTACAAGTTAAAGAAACTAATTTTTTAATGATTTCTCTGTTCATTTTAACTTCTGCATTGTATCTAATTTTTGCGATTTTTGATTTTTCATCTAGCAAATCGCGAACAGAAAACGCCCTCTTCTGTACATCCTTAAAGGACAGGAAATTACTTAAATGTTCCTTGCAACTGGAATGTTTTTTTAAGGAGGCAGACATATTTTTTAAATCAAAGTATCCTTCACAATTCCATACACATTTCTTATTAGAAAATAACAAACACGGCCAACAATATAGTCTATTTTTTGTAATACTTCCAGACAACCATTTATAGACATCATACCAAGAACAATTAAAAGTACGCACCTTTTTCCCATCTTTTTGGTCAATACGCAATGTTGGAGTAGGCCTTTCATTCATAATAATTTTTTTTCTATCAACTTCAGTTCTTCTAGATAATGGCAATTCCAATAGTGAAACAACAATGTCCAAACACTCACTATCAACATTACTATTACTGCAACCTGGTAAAGCGTCAGAAAAACTCATTTTTATGTATCAGTTATAAAACGATCTCACTATTCCAAGAAAAATTTTTAAAAATCAACCTTGATCGACCAAACAACTAGTGCAACTAGTAATAACAGATAACAGTGAAAATTGAACTAATGCCAGTGTTGCCATATATAAGTTGCATACAATCAGAAGATATAGAAATCATGCAAATGTGATTTTTTTTTTCGAATTTTACGAATTTTTTAAAATTTATTTATGCAACCGTGAACTTGTTTGCAATTGTGTTGTTTGTTTAAAAATATGTTACAATTATAGATTATGTTACATATTTTTTTATCATAATTTAAAAGAAAATTTATATTACAATTCGATAATTACGTTACAAGTGACAACGATGGTCGACGCTAGGCCCGATCGTCTGGTGCCTACACAGCGAGCATAAACACGCCAATATAAATCGTTGTCCGGCAAACTGCTTAACTTCAAACGCTTTTTGTACGGGGATCTTATGTGCGCTGGGTCGGCCAGTTACTATCGGGCCTATTAATGATATTTAAAATGCCTGAATACGATTTGATGCTTTCTGTGGTAATATAATAACATAGTTGTTTTAGCGGACGCTAATGTATTGAGTGATTTAGTACATTTAAAAGTTATTTACATGCATTAACATAATTTTTGAATATATATTTTTCAATTTTAAAGCTCTTAAAATTATTGGGTAGGCCCGGCCTATCCTGCCTACCCCCAAAAGCCGCCACTGGTTTTACGATGCTTTATTTATAATAATTACATTTGCTGAATTTGTTGTTCTAGTACGTCGCAATTGATGTTGCAAAGTTCCGGAATGTTCGGTGCTATAGGCGGCAACTTCTTATTGAATTCGCGTGATCAAGTATACTGGATTCTAGAGTATAACTTGCTTTAGCCTTCTGTTTGCCTGGGGCTTCATCTTCTTCGCTAGCCTGTTGGGGTAGTTTTGCAGCCGTCTGTCGCATTTTTGGGAGTAACTGGCAATTTCTTCTTTGACCATCTTCATTTAAATATTGCGATCAATGTACTCATTCGATTGAATCGAATGAGTACATCGATAAGAGGTAGAAGAATTCTCGAGAAAAGGTAGAAGAATTCTGCTACTTAGGATCACTGGTAGACTAAAAAAATAACACATCCAAAGAGATAAAAAAAAAAAAGAATATGCGTGGCTAACCGCTGTTATTTTGGCCTGGGCCCTCAACTAAGAGCGAGAAGTATGTCAATGGCAACAAAGTGCAAATTTTATAAAACAATAATACGCCCAGTGCTCACATACGGATCGGAAACATGGGCAATGACGACCCGAGATGAAGAGTTACTACGAGTCTTTGAAAGAAAAGTATTGAGGACCATATATGGTGGAGTAAAGGAACAGGGTCTGTGGAGAAGGCGATATAACTTTGAACTCTATAGACTTTTTGGTGATGCAGATATTGTGAAGACCATCAAAATAAACCGCCTAAGGTGGGTGGGCCACGTTATGCGGATGGATGAGAGTGATCCCACTAAAATAACTATGCTAAAGAGGCCGGTCGGAAGAAGAAGAATGGGGCGACCTAAACTCAGATATCTGGACGATGTACAGGAAGATCTGAGGGAGATTGGAGTGAGGGGCTGGAGAAGGCAGACACTCGATAGGGAAGGATGGAAGAATGTTTTGAAGCAGGCCAAGGCTCACGAAGGGCTGTAGCGCCAACTGATGATGATGATGTACTCACTTGATTAAATTGCGGAAGTTCTTCAATTGGAATCTCTCCAGGATTTCGATATTTGGATCTTCACGCTGACCCTCATAGTTGGATTCTATAGGAAAATATAGGACTTAGGTTTAAGAAGTAGTTGAGATAGAGAGAGGAAGGCAGTGTGACAGACTTTATGAATAGCCTGAGAGACATCCAAAAAGGCTGCAGAGTAGTTATTCTTCTCTTTTAAGGCTTTGTTTATGGAATTACAGATTCGGTGAATTTGATCAGTGGTAGTTTATTGTTATTTCGCAAGGGGTGCGAAGAATCTCCCGGTTTCAACTTGATAAGATAACCAAAATTGCTACCTGGAATGTCAGAAGCTTATTTGCAGCAGGCAAATTACAAAATCTAATTCAGGAAATGAACAGAATTAACATCGATATTCTCGGTATAAGCGAATTGCGATGGGAAGGCACAGGCATGATCAATACTACTGGTAAAACCCTTTACTACTCATGCAGTGATAGCAGAGACCCTCACCACAGACATGGGGTGGGAGTTCTGATAAGCGAAAATTTGCGTGTCTCCGTGAAGAACTTTGTCCCGATCTCCGAAAGAGTCATACTTATTCAGTTGCATGGAAAAGTTAACATAAATATTATACAAGTCTACGCCCCTACAGCAGACAAGCAGAAGAAGAACTAGAGCGATTTTATCAACAGCTAGACGAAGCCTTAAAGGTGACTAAGAATCACGAAATTAACATCGTATTAGGAGACTTTAATGCAAAACTTGGGGAAGGAGCCGTAGATCACGTAGTTGGAAAATATAGTCTTGGTCAGAGAAACGACAGAGGGAAAAAATTGATACAGTACTGCCAAGACAAAGATCTAGTCATAACGAATACTTGGTATAAGTTATCACCCACATGGCTTTACACATGGAAGTCGCCTTTAGACGGACATCAGGGCATTATAAGGAACCAAATAGATTATGTGACAATTAATAGAAGGTACAGGAATGCTATTACTAAGGTATCTGCATTACCTGGAGCAGACATAGGATCCGACCACAATCCCTTAGTAGCAAATATTAAACTGAGGCTCGCTACAGCTAAAAGAAAACACCAGAAGGCATCAGTAAACATTAAAAAACTCAAAAACAATGAAACAAGTGAAGCGTACACAGAGGAAATAAACAATAGGTTCTCTAATATGGCAACTGAGGATGATGTTGAAAAGTCATGGACCACCATAAAAGAATCATTTGATGAGGTGAACAACACTTTTCTACTCGAGAGTAAAACAACTACCAAGAATGAGTGGATGACAGAAGAAATATTAGAGATGATGGAACAACGCAGGCAGTGTAAGATTAGGCAGGACCAAGTAGGGTACCGAAATATACACAGTCAAATTCGTAAAGAAATTATAGCGGCGTAGGAGATCTGGATGACTACACTTTGCACCGAGGCTGAAAACCTATATAAACTCTGCGACAGCTTCAATCTTCACAAGAAAATTACTGGTGTCTTCAAGAAAAAACAAGTCACTGGTATACATAATGACCAAAATGAACCAATAACGGACCCTAGCGATATACGTTATACTTGGAAAATGTACACACCCAATTTGCTCAATGATGACAGAACACAAAAACCACCACAACTGGGAGACCTTTGTATTACCCAAGTATTTTGAAAGCTGAAATTGTACACGCTATCAAAGACCCCAGGACCAGATGATATGTACGCAGAAACAATCAAGTTACTTAATGAAAAAAACCTAGACATTATTGTCAAGCTCTTTAACGACATCTACCACACCGGCCAGATACCAAAAGATTGGCTTCGATCTACATTTATCGCCCTACCAAAAACATCACGTGCGAACTTCTGCAAGGACCACCGACTAATAAGCCTAATGAGTCACTTTCTAAAACTTTTCTTGAGAATACTTCACACTAGATTGTTTAAGAAATGTGAAGAGGTCAGTGGATGGAGTCAGTTTGGTTTCAAAAATGAACTTGGCACGAGATAAGCGATCTTTAGTATGCAAACATTAATACAGAATTGTTTAGATCAAAGAAAGGATGTTTTTGTCTGTTTCATCGATTATGAGAAAGCATTCGATAATGTAAAACACGAATTGATGATAAAATACCTACAAGAGTTGGGATTGGATGCCAAGGATATAAGAATTATCGCCAATCTGTATTGGAACCAGACAGCAACAGTACGTCTTCAAAATTTCAACGAAACAGAAGATTTCTCCATTAAAAAAGGAGTAAGGCAAGGTTGTATACTGTCTCCAATGCTGTTCAATTTATACGTAGAAAAAGCCTTCGCATTAGTAGTGGCAGACTCTAATAAGGGTATTAAAGGTAATGGCATATTTATTAGTAGCATCAGGTATGCCGATGATACAGTCCATAGTGGCAGATAACATCGAAGATCTTCAATGCCTTTTAAATGATCTAACTCTTGCAAGTGAAGCTCGGGTTTGAAAATAAATATCAAGAAGACAAAAACAATGATTATAAGTAGAAATGATTACCCCAACGCAAAGATGTATGTCTCTGGAGAAGAAATCGAACAGGTCAGGCAATTTAAATACTTGGGTTGTTTGCTGAACGAGGTTGGGACCCCGAGAATGAAATAAAGAGCAGAGTTGAACAAGCCAGAAATGCTTTTTTGAGGCTTCGTATGTTTCTGACTGATCGCAAATTGGACTTCAACCTCCGATACAAGATGCTTAAGTGTTACGTGTGGCCTGTTCTCTTGTACGGAATGGAAGCATGGACGTTAAAGGCCAGTTCCATTAACAAACTTGAAGTGTTTGAAATGTGGTGCCTGCGTCGAATGCTTAGAATATCATGGACGGACAGGGTCAGAAATGAGGAAGTACTCATAAGAGCGGCTTACAGGATAGGTAACTTTTTAGTTATGTAAAAAGTAAGAAGACTGCATACTTGGAGCACATATTACGAGGAGAAAGATACACTTTTCAGCAACTGATACTCGAAGGGAAGATAGAGGGTAGGAGAGGTCTGGGACGTAAAAAAATGTCATGGCTGCGCAACATTCAACAATGGACAGGAATCCACAGCTATGAAATGCTTCGCAATGCTGCTAAAAACAGAATTATTTAATCCTGACTATTTAACATCTCACCTGACAAGACGATGTACGGTGGACGCCTACGCAGAAATGCACGGCACCTTAAGAAGTAGAAGTTTGTTGTTGTCTAAATCCAAACTCGTGATTGAATATTAGTTGCTCTTCAACAAGGATTGCTGACTGAGTCTGACTCCTTTTCTCATCGATCTGTTTCTTTTTGTCTCCGTACCCGCTTTATTCCCACGAGTTGGACGAAATGCTGTCAAGTACAGCAGTGCGCCCTTGCCGTGACAAGACTATAATCAACCAGATTTCGCGAGTTCTGGTGGGACATCGCTTAGTCAACTATTTTCTTTACAGTACTCATAGCATTAATCTCACCGTTAAATTATGAGTCAGTGCCAGTTCTAGTGCGGTTATTAACAAATCTACAGTTAATAACAGCTGAAACCCTTATGTATGTTCTCCCCTATGAGTGCTTATTTGGCTACATCTTATTTACATCTGTGCTATACACACGACGTTTTCTATTAGCTATTGGAACGTGCTGTGTCAGTAATAAGAACTTCTCCACTCAGTATGTCCTGCGCGAAATCCTGTTCAGTTTGGTAGATACTTCCTGCTATCGCACAGTTTTAGATCAGCTCGAGTTTCAGTCTAATTGGTTTTACTGTTTTAATTTCTTTTTATGTACTTAATATATTTAATTGGAATCGACATTTTTAATTAAAAATAATTTCGACTTCTACCATAAAGTCGCTTTGTATAAACACAATCACGAACTTTCCCTAAGTTTCAAAAAAAGTACTGGGATTCTCTGTCTTCATTATCTTTTCAATTACTACTTTTATTTTAAACTGAAAATCGACTGTAGATCATTATCGTGTCATTTTTATTGCCTTTTCAAATTCATTACCTAATTACTAAATCTGCCACTCTAATTTTCACCATAAATTTCTTTCCTGCGTTAATAATTTTTGACTGGAAGTTTGTAAACTACCACAAATAATTGTTGTACAGAACTAAATGTGGCGCTTCAACATCATTTCCGTAAACGAGTGAGACGTCCACAAGCCATAGAAATGCAGACAGACACAGATTAGAAGGATGCAGACGAAAATAAGTTACAGCCACCTGAAAAATATTTACGAAAACTATGGGAAATGTAAGGAGATCAGTGACGGCGGAATAGGAATTTATTGGGTATTATAGTAGTGTTTATATAAAGTCATTTGATAATTTGGAACTAAAATCAGTTTCTACCTTAGGTAGTCCTTAGTATGCTTAAGATGACAAAACATAGGTACTGTTGCCATTTTAAATGTTTTTATAAACACTTATAAATTCTTCTTCTTTTGGCATCATAACCCTGGATGGGTCTTTGCCTGTCTGGCTATGTCCTTCCATTCAGATCTCTCTTGTGCCCTTCTTCTCCATTGTCTTATGTTCCTTGTTTTCAGGTCGTCTTCCACGTCATCCAACCATCTCGTTCTGGGCCTTCCTTTTTTTCGCCTTCCTATGGACTTCCATTGTAACATTTTCTTTGTTGTTTTTGCATCGTTTTGTCTCTGCACATGTCCCAGCCATGACAGTCTTTGACTTTTCACAAATCTTACAATGTCATAACCTTCATTTAACTCATTAACCTCGTCGTTTCTCCTGATTCTCCATGTGCCATCTTCCTCTTGTACCGGGCCATATACTTTCCTCAGTATTTTTCTCTCGAATGTCCTGAGTTGGGCTTCATCTTTTTTCGTCATTACCCAAGTTTCACATCCATAGGTTACTACGGGTCTAATCAGTGTTCTGTAGATAGTCATTTTGGTTCTTTTGTCTAATAATTTCGATGTCATCAATCTTTTATTAGCATAGTATGTACGATTCCCGCTGGAAATACGTGCATTAATTTCGCTACTTACGGAGTTCTTCTGATTGATTTCTGTGCCGAGATATGTAAAGGCATCCACTCGTTCGATAGTATAGTTGTCTATTGTGATATTATTTTCATTGTCAGTTATTCTTTTGACTGTCATATACTTCGTTTTTGCTTCGTTTATTTTGAGACCTCTTTTTCTTGCTTCAGGATCAATTTGTTTGAACACTTCCATTAGTCGTGGCTTATTCCTACTAATGATGGCTACATCGTCTGCATATGCAGTAATTTGTACTGATTTGGTGTTTATATGGCCGGTTATATTGGTTTTTCTGATGACTGCCTCAAGAACTAGGTTGAATAGCATGGTTGATAGGGCATCTCCCTGTCTTACTCCCATGTTGATGTTAAACAGGGGAGTCAGTTCTCCATCTACTCTGACTGCGGCTTTTGAACCCTGCAACGTCATTTTTATGAGGCTGATGTATTTTTTAGGTATACCTAGATTACAAGGTCTTCCAGCATTCTGTCTCTTTTCACACTATCAAAAGCTTGTTTAAAGTCTATAGTCATAAACACTTATAAATTATTTGTATTAAAGAAACCTGATTTAGTTTCAAATTATCAAATAAATTACAACAATAACTATATTTTGTTATCTTACATATATTTGTAGATCTTTTGTATAAGGACAAAATGAAACGTTTCAGCTTAGTATTAGGAATATGAATATTTTGTTTAAAAAAGCTAACCTATTTACAAGTTACTAGATGAAGAGTACGGGGAAAAACGATCTAAGTCACATTATACCCGAATTTAAGTTATACATCATTTTTTATAGTTTCATATTCGCTCTTTTACCCTACGCACTTGAAATTAACAAAAAACTGATCTAAGTCTCTAAAAACTTTGAATAAAAATAAGTACTGTATATAAAAGCGATCAAATTCCGTGTGTTGTACGAAAAACCGATCGAAGTCCATAATAACTGTCAAGCAGGTTCTGAATACTATCTTTAATATTACAGTAGATATTTCTTAACTCTCCCGTTTCCACTTTGTAATTTATTGCATCTCATTGCTTTTTGTTTATTAATGTGACACATTTCCAAAAACAATATTTTTTATAATTACTTACTTGTTGTAAAACCCTAACATTTGAATATCCAAAATGGTGCCCAGTTTTTAAATGATGTTCAACTGCCGCATACGTATTTTTCTTTTTTGTACATTCACTTTTGTGCTGTGTTATTCGTTGTTTGAGTCATTGTAAAGTTTGACCGACATAAAACTTTGACAATCCGAACAAAGCAACTTACAGATAACATTAGTTTTATAAAGAGTTGGAGTCTTGTCTTTAACTTTTGAAAGCAGATGTGCGTTTTCTAATACATTATATTTAACAATTTTGATATTAGTAAATTGTTTAAATAATCTAGTCACATGAGGGGTTAACTGCTTTAATACTGGCAGATTTTCATACTTGATTTGGTTGTACTGCTCCGATATCAGTGGGCCCGTCAAAAAGGTCCGACTTAAATATCAATTTCTCAAGAATATGTTTTGGGTATCATTTGAATAGTCAAAATGGAGCCCAGTTTTTAAATGATGATCAACTGCCGCACACGTATTTTTCTATTTTGTACAATCACTTTTGTGCTGTGTTATTCGTTGTATAAGCCATTACGAAATTTGACCGACATAAAACTCTTACAAGTGGAATCCGAACAAGGCAACTTGCAGATAACATTAGTTTTATAAAGCGTTGGAGTCTTGTCTTTTACTTTTGAAAACAGTCGTCCGTTTATACTGAGTTGGTTGTACTGCTCCGATATCAGTGAGATCGTCAAAAAGGGCGGACTTAAATATCAATTTTTTAAGGATATGTTTTGGGTGTTCATTATTTTCAAAGATTATGTAGCAAGTTTAAGTTTCTCTTCATCAACTTTTCATCACTAATATGCATTACCCTATTTTTCATTGCAATTATATATAATCCTAAATCCATTTACCCTAAGGTGTCAGGTGTATTTCAGTTTCTTCAGTTGCTCTCTTCTCTATTTGTACTCCCAAGTATGTGTAAGTATTGACTTGTTCAAGTGTATTTCGATTAATTGTTATCTTAGTTTGTTTTCTATTTTTTTCACATACCATTACTTTCGTCTTCTCATTGTTGATCCTCAAATTTCGTTTAAATAGTGCAGCTTTCCATACTTGTACGTCTGAGATGCACACGGCTTCTAGATTTCTATGTCCAACATATAATTTCAATGTTTCTGTTCTAGTTTCTTTAATTATGTCATCTAAGACAATATTAAACAGTATGGGGCCTAGGACTCCTCCTTGACGTAGACCCTCATTTACTATGACTCTTCGGATTCCATATTATCGGTTCTGATTCTGTTCCTTGTATGTCTATATATACTCATAATGGCTTGCCTGAGTTGCATTTTCACACCTTTATTTTTTAAACACATGTCAATCACCTTCCTTGGAGTACTATCAAATGCCTTTTCTAAGTCTATAAAGGCTTGGTATAACTCAGTGATTGAGTTCCGTGCGTTTTGTATAAGTTTCTTGATAGTAAAAATGTGATCTTGGATGCCTCTGCCTTTTCTAAATCCACTCTGTGATTGTTCCATCATAGAATCAACTTCTTATAAAAGACGTTTTTCTAGTATTCTCTCATATGCGTTGGATGGGATGCTCAGTAGTGTTATTCCTCTAGAGTTACTAGAGTCCCGAGATCGACAGTACAACGGTTAGCAAAAATGACTTAACTTAGTCTAGATGAAACAGTATTTAAGAAACTGGGAAGAGGAAATATTCTTGGCCCAGATTTAGAAAAATGTTTGGTGGACTATATCCTTCAAATGGAAGCGAAATTCTATGGTTTAACGCGGACTGATATCAAACGATTGACATTTAATCTGGCTGAATCAAATGGATTAAATCATCCCTTTATGCAGTTAAAAAAAACTGGTAGAGGTTGGCTAGATTTGTTCTTGGAGCGTCATAAAAATACATTGGCTTCAAGGAGACCAACTGGAACGTCTTTTGGACGGACAGCTAGCTTTAACAAAAAGAATGTTGTGTACCAGAATGTGTACCATCTGGAAAAACCATATGATAAATACAATTTTTCCAGTAATCAGGTTTACAAAGTAGATGAAACAGGTCTAACCATTGTGCAAAATAAAATTGCAGCAATAGTGGGGCGCAAAGGAAAGAGACAAATCGCATCGCTGACTTCGGCTGGGAGAGGATCATTGATCACTTTAATTGCATGTATAAGTGCTATAACCTGCTATCCTACCAAAAACACCAGAAGCCAGCGACATTAGTGAACCAGGTCCTTCTGGTTTGCAGAAGTTTGTAATTCCATTTGAAATATCGCCAGTGCCGTCGATCAGGAAAAAAATGTACAAATCGTGGTAGAAAATCATCGAGGGAGTCCACAAGGGAGGTGACTAAGAAAAAAAATAAAAACATGTCAGAAAGGCGGCATAAAAAGGAAATCGAAAGTTCTTCTGACAACGATAGTGAGCAGGAATTTCAACCAGCTGATAAAGATATGGATTTCGACGAGATTCCTGGTGTAACGGATTGTATTTTGTAATTATATTTTCTGTGACGGGTGACAAAATTTTGTGAGGATTATCAAGGTGAAAAATGAATTCAGTGCCTTATGTGCAACTTGTGGCCACATATCGATTGTTCTGGTGCAGAAAGAGACGAATATGTGTGTGAATATTGCACATAAAAAATTATAAAATAAAAATATTTTTACTAGTAGCCCATATTTATATCACCTTTTCGTTTCTTACTTAAATGACACCATGAGTGTTTTTATGAAATTACAGAAAAAAATCTTAGTAGTCAAAAAAACGGACTAGCACAAAAGAGCAAAACAATTCGACATGCCAATTATGTAATTTGAACTTTTTCGATCAAAAAATAGTCAAGATATCAGCAGTAAACAAAATGGTAGCCCATATTTCTACCTTCTCCTCTAAATATCCAATAATATTTAGATATTGAAATACTAAAAAACTGTTGGAAATAACTAGAAACCAAAAAAGTGCCATACAAGCAAAAGTTCCCACTAGCATAAATTTATTACTAAATTTCAAACCCCTTAGAAACAAAAAGTTCTATTTTTCTCTATGTACATCTTTTCTGCAAAACAAAAATATTACCTCGCTGTTATATCAATAAAAGTGTTTTTAAATGTAATGTCAAAACACATTCTAAGTAAAAGTATGTTCTGGTGGGCGAATTCGGTTATTGTGATTATTATAATTTACCATTCAACAGAAAATGGTACCAACTGTTCTAAAACAGCAAACAACCAGTTCATTCCTATTTGGAATCGTAAGTGACCAGTTAAAAATCTGTTGTGCATCTATGAGCAGTAAAAATGGACATATATTCCAACGCCTATGCAGACCAGAGCACTATGCAAAGTTGTTGACAGAATGGAGAAAATAACCTACGCAGTCCGAGTTGATTTTTAAAATTTTTATGGCCCAGATTTCCGTTCCGCCAGGAGCGTATCAGACATTTATTCGAGACGTTTAACTTTATTATATACCGATATTTGACTAATTTGTAACAAAAAATCTCAGAAAGTATTAGAGTCTGCGATTTCTTTTATAGTGGGAACATGTTGTCTTATTCATTAACGAAAGTATTTAGGCAAATATGGTCCAACTGTGCCCTTTTCATTTGAGTTATTTTTGTTTTTGTGTCATGGTTCTCTCTGAATATGTCCTCAATAGTTTGGTTTTATCTCATAAGTATTAAAGTCCTTTTACCCTATGACGGCCGATATGCAATTAAGATATGATCGGTGGACCTCAAACAGTGGGGCTTTACCTAATATTTAATTCCGATCGCATGAAAAGTAAAAATATTTAATTTTCTGTATATAATAAGTAATAATATTGAATTTTACTGTATCAAAGGCAAATAAAATGAATATAATATGTATATACAGAGCGTGTTTTACAGGAATATTTCGAATACTCGAAATTATTTGTCGACATCAAATGGTTATCAATATCTCTATGTCTCTATTTTGCGTAGAGACATTATACGAGTGGTTTCGCATGCAGTAAAATTGCAAAATACTGGCCAAGTTGCTGGTATGTCCAAATTTGAATAAAATACATCCAAGACGACTTTACTTTTTGCAGACACTGTATTAAATATAATCTTGAAACAAATTGGCACTAAATCACTTCCGAGTTTTCAGCAAAATAAAAGGTTTAAACACGTTTAGTCCAGTAATTAATACCAAAACTATTGAGAGTATGCAGTCCAGTAACTAGACCGAAAGTACTTTATCGTTTAACTAAAACACACCCCACAAAGTCCGAATTTAATTCCCGAAACACTTTTTTGTTACTTCTTATAGCAAACGATTTGTCCTATTCACTGTCTAATTTTTCACTATCTGAATTGTCTATCCGAATAATTAGAGGGCGGACCTCATGTATAACTCGCTCGGTTGAAAAGACTGAACCTTTATGTCTTCCATATGTCTAATACAATTTTGTCATTGTTCTGCCTTTATTTGTTCTAGCGATTCTTTCCATAAACTAAGAAGACTAGCGTGATCAGTAGCGTCGTCAGATAGAAGAACTTCATGGCCATATTTAAGAGCCATTTGGTCAGTAACAAATTTCTTTTGGATTTTGTGCTCTCCTCAAAATCCAATACTCACAAGTGGTATGGAGATACAATATATCTCCATACCACTGGTTCTTGCATTTGTCGATTACGAGAAGGCTTTTGATTCTGTAGAGTTTGAAACAATACTGGAAGCCCTAAATCAAAGCCGAATAGATTACAGGTACACGACACTAATCAAAAACATCTATCAGAACGCTACATCAAGTATACGACTGCACGAAGACACAGAAAAATTCAGCTTAGGACGAGGAGTTAGACAAGGGGACAATATTTCACCAAAATTGTTCACGGCAGCTCTAGAGTCAATATTTAAGGGTACTCAATGGCAAGATATGGGCATCAATATAGATGGAGAAAGATTAAATCACCTAAGGTTTGCAGATGATATTGTATTAATCGCAGATAACTTACATAATACAGTTACTATGATGCATTAGCTTAAAAGTCTGTCTGAAAGAGCAGGATTAAAGATAAACTTTGAGAAAACTAAAATTATAACAAATCTCGTAATGAGTGGAAATATAACTATTGACAATAATACCATACAACAAACAGACACTTACAAATATCTGGGACACGAAATCAAAATAAGCAGAGACAATCAAACACATGAAATACAGAGGCGAATAGGTCTAACATGGGCAGCATTTGGCAAATTAAGCCATATTCTAAAAAGTTCAATTCCCATGTGTCTCAAGCGAAAAGTTTATAACCAATGTATTTTACCTGTACAAACTTATGGAGCAGAGACTTTAACACTCACGCAAAAATCTGCGAATAAACTTAAAGTTACACAACGAGCCATGGAACGTGCAATGCTGAACGTGGGCCTTCGAGACCACATAACAAACCAACAAATCAGACGAAGATCAGGAGTTCAAGACGTCATCGAAAGAACCACGACGCTTAAGTGGAACTGGGCAGGGCACTTAGCCAGAACACAAGATGGACGGTGAACAAGACGTATTATGGAATGGAGGCCCAGAAATTATAAAAGAAGCCGAGGACGACCACCGACTAGATGGACCGATGACATTAAACGTGTAGCGGGAAACTGGCTACAAGCGGCCCAGTGTAGAGAACACTGGAAAGAATTGAGGGAGGCCTATGTCCAGCAGTGGACGCGATTGGCTGATTGATGATGATGACACCTTTGAATTGAAGTAAATCGACTTAAAAATATATCACTGTGATAAATTTCTTTTCTGTCAACCAAAACTTTATTTCTTTTGTACAGTTGCTTGAAAGAAACATCTCTTCTACTATTGAGTGGCAGGATGCATTATCTAACAATATTATGGATGGTTGCTCCAATTTTTTTAACAAATGTTCTTCAAACCATTCTTCAAAAATATTTGCATCCATATTTCCTTGTTAATCACCTGTATTCTTTGTGGACGAAAAAATTAAACTAGCGTCAAGAATAAAACCCTCATTATTTTCAGCATGAAGTATAACATAGCGTTTACTATTAACGGAAAAACTAGATGAATAGCATTTCATGGTGCCATCTTGCCATCAGATGTTTTATTGTCCATATATTTTCAGCACTCTCCACAAACTTGTTAAACTAATATCACACAGTTGCTGGTCTTTTATTTTTTATAACACATCACTATTGTTACATGTTCTTTGGCTATATACATATTATATACAATATTTTTAACTACAAGTTTAAGTGACTGGTGCAAATCTAAAGTTTATGGATGTCGACGGTTTCTCTTGCTTACTTTATTTATTTCATCATCACTCATGTTATCAACATTCGAAATGTCCTTTCTCAAACACCGCAAGCATTGCATGTGCGTTTCTAAACTGCCATAACGATGTCAATGGACCCATATTATTTTTTTCCAAATTAAAATAACTTTCGCCTTTCAGAACTAAACGCCGTTCTTATGGAGATAACACTCTACGTTTCGACTGTATTGTATTTTCTTCTTAATTACTCATTTTACTTTAAAGTACCGCTTCACTACACTACTATAAAAAATAGGTACTTATATACAACTACTACTCCCTAAAAAGGACGAGGGTTGTACAACAGACGAAACAATCGAACACAAATTATTTAACAGCTAATGCTAAACAAGCATAAAAACTGCATTGATTGTGGTTGCAAAAACCGTTCGCATGTTTTAAATAAGATTTTTGCTGATTATGTATTTTGCTAAATTATTAAATAACACCAATACAACCCACGACCATTAATTAATTTTTAACGATAAACAGAAGTGTAATATGATGACAAGTTTAAATTTGATCTACTTTGTCGATAACAGTGTCGTTAACAGAAAGATATTTTTAAATAGCATGAATCATTTTTCAATGATTGTGTGGATTTAATAAATACATTACTAAACAACTTTTTAAAGTGTGTATAAAGGAGATTACAATTCTTATGACACATAGTACTCCTTATTTTTCAAATAATATGTTGTTGTAAAAGCATAACTTTGATTATTGGGTAAACCTACATTATACGATACATCAGAAGAAATTAAAAAAAAATTAACATGTAATAAATTCATTGTTTAAAGAAATATTCCGTAATCGTACTATTGCAATAAAATAATTAAAACCAATAAACGATAACTTGTTGAGATGTGCTAATTGAAACAACAGACCAGTAAAATGTTATTCATAAAGGTAATGTAAAATATATCACCGCTTATCTGGTCCGCTAGTAATAAAGTTACCAGCATTTAATTGCAAAGCGGTCTTCTTAGGTGAAAAATATTCTATAATCATTATTTTGCAAATATATTTTCAAAAGTTCTTCGTTTTGTATATTCTTTTCAGGACTTCTTCAGCTCTCTCTTTCACATTCTTTCCAAGAACAATGGGACTGCATTGTTTTTTCCACAAGACGCGTTGCTGAAGAGAAGAGACGTATTCTTTGGACCATCGCATCGTGTGCAATAACATTGACCATTTTCTGCAGTCTTTAAAATCTGCTCAATCTGTTTTTCACAACATCTAATAGATTGCGGTCAGAAACTAATGTGAGAGGCGATCCAAACAGAAAATGTGCAGGTGTGAGAGTAAGTAGGTCTGAGGGGTCATTAGACATAGGAAAAAGTGGTCCGGATTTAAAACTCCTAATACTCGATACCCTCAGAAGAGAGTGTATTATGTAAGTTGGAAAGTTCATTGTTGGCACTTTTTAAGGTGCTCCCATTATTGGAAAGAATAGAAGCGCATTTACCCTGTCAAGAAGTAAAATGTCTTAAAGATGCTATAAAGTATTCCGCAGTCAGAATACTCACAATCTCCAAGTGTATAGCCTTTGTGACCAGACAAATAAAATGTGCTACATAACCCTTAATACTCTTGTAGTTTCTCGTAAGACGGTCCTTTAAAGGAAATGGTCCGCATATTCAAGTCCCGAGTGGGTAAAAGGTCATGAACGAATAAGACATAAATAATTTAAGTTGCCCATTAAATAAGTTTCGAGTTTTAGAGCTGCCTTGTGTAAAGCATGTGATGAAGTTTCTAACGACCTTTCTAACGACATAGTGTCCATTGAGAGGTCAATATTTCTATCGCACGAAAGATAAAAGAAGCTGTGGACCAGCATGTTGTAATTTCGTGTGTTTATGCCATACAAGTATGTCTGTTAAATGATGTTTTCGTGGAATAACGATGGGATGCTTTCTCTCGTAGGAGATGTCAGCGTTGTGAATTCTTCCACCAACTCGAATTATATCTTCTTGATCAAGAAAAGGATTCAGGGTAAGAAGTTTGCTTTTATGATCGACCTTGCCATGTTTTTTGCTAATAAGAATTGCATTGCACAATGCTAATAAGAAAAATCAGAGAACAGGCAATTTCTTCACATGTTAAATCGTTAAAGGTTCTTTCTGGCATGGTTAGCCTGGAATTTTTGCAAACACGTGTAGAATCCATTTTACTTCATACATTGAAAGTGAGTGTTCGCTATCATTTCTGGACACAAAATTAATAAGAATTGAACAAAACAAAATAATGAGAGATTGGTATCAAAAGTCAACACAATCTGGAAAATATTTAAACTATTTTTCAAATCATCATCAAAAGTTTAATACAGTAATTGCAATGAAAAATAGTGTAAGGCATATTAGTGACGAAAAGTTGACCAAGAGAAATTTAAACTTGCTGTTAAATCTATGAAAATAATGGATACCCAAAACAAATTCTTTAGAAATTGATATTTAAGTCGGACCTTTTTGACGAGCTCACTGATATCGGAGCAGTACAACCAAATCAATATGAAAATCTGCCAGTATTAAAGCAGTTAACCCCTCATGTGACCAGATTATTTAAACAATTTACTAATATCAAAATTGTTAAATATAATGTATTATAAAACGGACAACTGCTTTCAAAAGTTAAAGACAAGATTCCAACTCTTTATAAAACTAATGTTATCTGCAAGTTGCTTTGTTCGGATTGTCAAAGTTTTATGTCGGTCAAACTTCACAACGACTCAAACAACGAATAACACAGCACAAAAATGACTGTACAAAAAAGAAGAATACGTATGCGGCAGTTGACCATCATTTAAAAACTGGGCACCATTTTGGTTATTCAAATGTTAGGGTTTTACAAGTAAGTAATTATAAAAAATATTGTTTTTGGTAATGTGTCACATTATTAAAAAAAAAGGCAATAAATTAAATATATTAGCTGTTGTCTTTCTTTAGATTAGATGCAAATCAAATCCAATCCTCATTTAATCATTCCCCAACTGAAGCAAGAATACTACTCAATAAATCTCAAATTAAGTGAACCGTCTAGCTAGGGAGTAGGGAGAACGGTGGAAACTCCTACAACTCGAACTTTTTTGTTGCAGAACTTTCGTAATGAATGAATTGAAAACTTTACTGCTGACGCCAGCGTCTGTCGGTCCCCGACGCCGTAGCGTGACGTACGATTTTGGACGTTAAACTGCTGAATAAAAAAAGTTATAATAATTGTCCGATTTAAATTGCTATGGAATAAAGTAATTGTATGGGAGAAAGGGATATAATAGAGACAAATGTTTTTTTATTTTTTGTAGGGTATTTTTATTTATATTTGGCTAATTTGGGCGTAAGCCCCATTTCATCCTTATTTCTATCAACTATAAGTAAATAATTAATTTATTTAATTAAAAACTTTAATTAAAAAACTAACTAAAATGAAAATAAAGGCAAACAACAACAGTAAATTCAGAATATGTTGGAAATACCGAGAATTAAATAGAAAAATGGAAAAACAAAGTTAATGAGAGATATAGGAAATCATAGATAAAAAAGGAAACAAAATTCCAGCCAAATGCTTGAAAAGAAATAAAAACTGAGAACTAGGTGTTTTATGCTGTTGCCTGTGATGTAATAACTATGAGATCTTTCAATAATTCCTTCATTATTATATTTTTCTCTTCACAGCTTGCAAAGATTGGCCGTGACTTGTGAAAGTCTGCTAAGGGTTATCATCTAAGCCAGCTTCTACTACAGATATTTCATCGGTATCTCTACAACTTTTCTATTGTTACAACAATTCCGTGAAATTTATTCCATATAGAAAAAGTCCCTTGACGAAAAAGAAGATGTATTAAAGAAATTCAAAATGATCGAGATGGCAATGATGCCATCGAGAAATCTCGAAATGTCTAGTAATGTCTGGAATATCAGAAAATGTATATAAACACAAGAAGTTGACAGTTTAAGAAACAGTAGTATTTGAGTTTTTGAAGTTAATAGTCATTTGTCATTGTATAAAGGTTGAGTTAAAGTATTGTTATATTGTTGGTGTTTGAATAAAGTATTTTAAAGAAGTGTAACGCAAAAGTGTTTTGCATATACATTCGAATGTATTTCTACTCACCTGATGCTTCTTTTCTTATGTAATGCACTCCATTCTCTTTCATATAAAAAGGGTAAGTATTTATTTAATACTATGGAGACCTCAATGCAAAAATTGGAAAAGGAGAATATGAACCTACCATTGGTAAACACAGCTTCCATGACGCATCCAACACAATCGCATTAGGTTGACAATCCTAGCTACTTCGCTTAACATTATCTACAGACGACACCACAGTAAGGCATAATAAACCATGTTCTTGTAAAATCTAGACACCAATTAGATGCGTGCGTACTAGAAGAGGAGTCAATGCAGGCTGATGAATAAGAGCTAGAAACTTCTTCGTTCTTAGCTCTACAACTCTGAGTCTTGGCCTCGTTTATCATTTTCCTTCACTCGTCCTCGTCTTGTACAGTAATTTCTCATTGTTGTACCCCAAACTAACGTAGATCTCTCGTTACTGAATGTTTTTCTTGGACGATTAACTAATCTTCTTCCATCGAGCATTCCTAGGTTATATTTAGTAATATTTCATCATTCGATCTTAGTGCATGACCTGCTCATCTTATTTGATTTCTCTTAATGTATCGTACTATGTTTTCTTCTCCACAGAGTGCTCGGTGTTTCTGGTTATGTTTTCGTCTCCACCAGAGGCGGATACACGGGGAATTTTTTTATGCTACCTCCACCATTTTAAGTCCTTAAAATTTGTAAACAACAGTGTCGGAATAGGATCCTGGGATGGGGTTGACCCCCCAAAACCCCCACTGGGTGCGCCACTGGAATAGGGAAATTACCTCTCCCCAGAAGATCCCTCTCTCCCCTCCAAATTAAAGAACACCTCTTATTTTGTCTTTTGTGTAGTTTGGGTTTATCTTTTTTATGTATTTTGGTTGGTGTTTATTGGAAGTTCTTCTTCTACTCTCCTGTTATGTCGTTTCTACAAAGATCGTCAGGAGGATTTTTCATTCTAAGACTAATAATTTTGTTGTTTCACGCTGGTTTACTGTCCACGCCTCACTTCCATATGTTATTGGGGGCAAATTACAGTTTTATATATAGTTTTAGCTGTATTTAAGAGCAATTTTGATTTACTTAGCGTCGCTAGGGAGTAGTATGCTCTATTTCCTGCCATGATTTTAGCTGCTAAACCTTTTTATCACTACTATTTTCGGCTGTTATCACTACTGCTCCCAAGTAATTCCTTGACAACTTCCAAATTGTATTCATTTATCGAAATGTTTTGATTAATTGTTTAGAATCTTTAACACTTAAAAATATAATCTATTGTACGTATCATACATATTGTAAATGATAGAGGTAACCTCATGTAGTTAGCAGTAGCTACACTATAAAACAGAGTGCTTAATGAAGTAACCTATACAAGCTCTATCCTTGCTACCAAAAACGCTACCTATTGGAATTGTAATTATAGTAATTATTGACAGATTGGTGAATAAAGCAGATATAAAAAAATCTTTAATACCGAAAAAGAAAATGGATCCAAAAATAAAAGATATCGAATAGGGGCATTAAAAGATAACAACAAAAATGCAAATTATAGAAGAACCATAAACAGAAATATATAGAATAGATAGAACCATAAAGATATAGGTAAAAAATGGGAAATATATAGAAAGATTATACAAGAAGCCGAAAAAGAGACACTGTACATTGAGAAAAAACAAAGAGCAACAACAGAATAGTATGATGAATAATGTCGCAACATAACAGACAAAAAGAACCATGACGTATCGGAGAATGCAACAATTTTACAGAACAAGACAAGAAGAAGAATATAAGAGACTGAGCAAGGGAGAGAATAAAATACACCCAAGGAAAAAATAGAAAACACAGAAAAGAAACTTGAATTATGAGCGTTGTATTCTTTACGTTTATATTGAGTCATAACTTTTTCAGTTTCGTGTAAAGCTTCGCTTAATATTCTTTCAGAGTAGAGATTGAAGACTAGAGGAGACCAAATATAACCTTGCCTCACTCCATGCATGATTTTTCCGTATTCGGTGTGTACACCTTTAATTCTAATATTTTCGGTCCAATTACAGTAGGTTTCTAATTATTTTCAAATCTAGGTTATTAATTAATGCTTCTTTTAGTAATTGCATCATCTTGGCGTGTTGTATTCGATCAAATGCGTATTCCCGTAATAAACCAAACATGCAGTAAGTTGTAATTGATGTCTCTGCATCTCTGGAATAAGGGATTGCACTGAGAACAAAGCATCTCTCGTTCCAACAGCATTTATAAACCCGAACTGGTTGGGGGAAATTTGACTTTCACACAGCTTGTAAATTTTCTTACGAACTATCTTTAGAAACAAGTTTGGGAGATGACTCATGAAGCTTATTGTACAGTATTCTTGGCATTTCTTGGCTCCTGTTCATTAGTTTGAGTAGTTCTACTTGGTACATTACCGGAGTCTGCTGCTTTACCATCATTTAACTGTGTTATTGTAAAATAAACTAAAGTTTAAAAAAACTGAAGTTTTCCATTCAGCAATACAGGATAGTTTGAACCATGTTCTTCCAACCATTAATTAATAGAGTACCGGCATGTAAGTAATGTTTTATTTATTTACTAATTTATTACAATTCAATAGACTATTTTTACACCAATTTGTGGGTCTTACCTCTGCCTACTTAAATACTTCGTTTTGAAAAACCACAGGCATATTGTAATATTGGCATAATTACTGTAATTTATATTATTTATCTTTGTTTATCTTTATAAGACAACACCCTAATATGGGTTTTATTATTTCAGCATTTAATTAACTTTGCATCGAGACCTGAAGATGCTTTGCATATTGTAGAAAGCGAAACGAAAAGAGCAAGTCTTATTTATTATTTCTTTTACCTATTTGAAATGGACTCACATAAGCAACACATTCATGATTTGAAACTTGAATTGAACTCAAATTGAAGTTAGAGCCAGTATTGAATCCCGATCTAAACCCTACTGAATGTTGTTGGGATATGTTTGTTCTATCTGTTTAGCTGCGATAATATATCATTCAGATATTTGGATTCAGAATTTGGAAGTTTTCGATATAATTTCACTATTGTCTAGGAACTCGATGGACAACCACTTCTATTTGGCAAACAAAAACACATTTAACAATTTATAATATTTTATTCATTCATATAAATATACATCAATTCAAAACACCCTTTTGTAGGTCAATCAATAGATCAAGTCATCATATGTCAAGAATCTCAGTGGAAAAATTACCAGCCTAAAATAATTTGTATCGTTCGAAAATAAAAGCAGTTTGAAGAAATACTGAGGAGAATGGATAGTTCATCCATTTGGGAAGTATATATTGCACAGTTATTACAAAATTTGAAAGATTTTCTTTAGTTCCACCATCAACTGCCAGTCTGTCTTCTGTAAGTCGTCTCTAAAATAATCCTTGCAGGCGTCGATTGATTGTCTGGATATCTGCAACAAAAATTAACTCTATAATCATTTACAACACAAGCGTTCTAAATCTAAAACCTTTTTTATGTTTATCTTAAAGGACGTGATAAAAAAGTAAAGTTCGTGTAACCTTCTGGCTAAGGTCTAGTGTTAAGATTTTCAGGTAGCGCAAGCGTCCCTAACATAACTTAACAACTACTTTCGTAGCCGGGACCGACGGCTTTACGTGCCCTCCGAAGCAAGGTGGCAGCCCAGTTAAATTAGAAATTGAAAATTTTGTCGGTGCCGGAAAAATTTTGTCGGAAAAGGACGCGATGAAGACATTGTTTATTATAGAAATAGAGGAAAGGTAAAAGTTTCGGTCTAGCATCCGGCTCGAAGGACCACAAATGTGCTATACGAAAATTCCAACTGTAAAACCAACATATTGAGCGCTGAAAACATAATAGACCTCAGACTTCACGTTAATTAAATATATACATCTATACCTATATAGAGTTGGCCGTTTGTTTATTTAAGATTATTCAGAGTTTAAATTCATTTATTATTATCATGTATGTTGATTGCACAACCAATCTCATTCCCTCTTAGGCTAAATGGCAATCCTTTGGAGTGAATATCATACCTGAGACATCAGTTCTGCCATCGGTGATGACGATGGAAAGAGATCTCCGTTTGCGCTTTTTGATACAAAATGCACTCAGGTTTTTCATCTACTACACTCAATCTCGTATTTTTTTATTTTTTATAATGAACAAACACAAAAATGATTTTTTTAGAAGAAACTTTCATTTTCTTTTGTTAGGTCACGTATTTTTCGAACAGCCCTAGCACCAAAGATGGCACGTTTTGTACTTTCAAGTATTTACGGTCCGCAAAAGGAAATATGGCGCGTCATAAGAGGTCAAAGAACGGAGGTAAAAAACACATATAGAAAAGGATACATGGATTGACTACCTAAAAAAGCTCTATGCAGAGGAAGAACAATCAAGAAGTTAATATAAATGTACAGGAAGTTCGGAAAATACTTGAAAACCTGAAGAACAGAAAAGCAGCAAGTAAAGACGGGATACAAAACGACTTACTGAACACAATAAAATACCAGAAGAATGGAGAACGAGCGAACTAATTCTACTGTTCAATAAAGGAGATAAAAAACAGCCAGAAAACTACAGAGTATAAACTTTTTTTTTGCTTATTGGCTTTGGCTTTCATATATATATATATATATATATATATATATATATATATATATATATCCGGTTTTTTTAGGCGTTACGGTCCGTCCGGTAGGGATCTATTATGGAGGAGTATCACCAAGCCGCAAGCCCTTATCTCTTACCGTACTGCTCCAACATAGGCCGATCAGATCCCAGCATATCCTAGTCTAAGCCGCAGATTCATCTAGAATTTTAAACTGCTGCGTTAGACTTTTTGTTTTCAGTACACCGAGCTGGGGCTCGAACCCACATCCACTGCACCATTCGACAGTGAAGCGAATGAGAGGCAGCCGCACAGCCCGCTGAGCTATCTGACCGACTGGCTTTCATATAAACTTGTTAAATACTATGCTAAAACTTACAACTAAAATTTTACAAGGGCTAATAAATCAGATGATAAGTTTAGCAGATGAACAACAGGGTTTTCATAGTGGAAGATTGTGTATAGATGAAATATTCGTTATAAAGAGCATGTCTGTGTCTGATTTACCTAAAGAAAGTACAAATAAAACAACAAAAATGGAAGTCACATGCTCTTCAACCATGGATGAAATGATTATAGTTTATTTTTATGAACGAGAGAGTAATTAGCATAATTTTAACTGGTACCTCCGACCACTTCATGGGCGTGCTCAAGATTAATTGAAAAATTACTTTGAATAATTGTAAAAAATAAATGAATTATTTCAGTGTTATAAAGTGTTATGTGTATGTAAACAAAAGTGACCTCTTTTTATCACACACTATATTAGAACTGACTGGCCTACATTAAAAAGGGTTTTAAAAAATTCACATTTCCTTTAATTTTTAAAAATTACAAAAGAGAAAAAGAGTTTTTAAAACCGTCTAAAGTGCCTATATGAAGGACACACAACGAATAAAGTTCCTTTCTTATAGATCCGGGATGGTACGTAATATTTTTTGAACTCAGCCAATTCTGCAAGTCTTTTTTTAACCACTTGGTTGTGGGCAGTCCTTCTATTAGTCTGGAGTGATAACTTGCATTATCCATTACTATTACACAGTTCTTAGGAAGAAGATCTATCATTTGTTCGAACCATTCTTGAAAGACATCAGCGTCCATGTCTTCATGGTAGTCACCGGTACGAGTTGATTCAAAAGTTAATAAACCACCTTCAACAAAACCGTCTGAACTGCCAATGTGTACTATTATCAGCCTGCGCCTCTTTCCTGATGGTGGGTTTTAAACCAGTAGGTAAGTTATTTACAAAAGCGTGCCTTTGACTTGTAACAGTTTCATCCTGCCAAAATTTATTTGATGTATGACCCTCGTTGATCCATGATTCATCAAGATAAAATATTTTTCTTTTTTGGTTTCTCATTTCCTTTATGGTTCTTAGAAAATGTCTTCTCCATATGACAATATCGCTTCTTTCTAATAAAATAGACTTTCTGGGACTCTTTTTCCAGCGGAAGCCTATTTCTCTTAAAAGTTTCCATAACGTACTTCGACTCATTTCTGGGTAATCCTTATCATCTCGAACTGAGACAAGAACTTTATCCAATGTTGGAAATTCTTGTCTAAAGAAGAATTCATGCACTTTCCGTCGAAGTCCTTCTTTAAAATGATATTCTATTTGAAATTTTGGTTTCCCTGGAGCATTACGTGGCATTTGAAAACTACCACATTTCTCTTCTTTTAATAACTCTGTAAATCGTAGATTTCTCAACACCAAGTGTACTGCTAACTAACTCAACGGTCTCATCAACACTTTCACATAAACGTTTGTCTGTAAATGATTTTAAACAATTAAATATTAATGTTTTTTCATTAACTGTTAAAGGACCAATTTTTCGGCGTTTACACGGCACTTCCAAATTTTCCATAACACTAGTATACACAATAAACTGCACCTTGCAACTGAAGTACCTACTTTTAGTGAACTGTTAAGAATTTTGAATACGCCACTTGGACCTTCCTACAAAATGGAAAAAACCTACTATCACATTTTCTGTGGAATAAGTTTAGAAGGTAATTATCTAGTCAATTACTGTCGTAGATTCTTGGAATTAAAGAATTAAATGTTTGATTGTTGAAACCCTTACTTCGTGGAATGCACTCATTTCAGATAAAATAAAACGTTTTATTTTATCTAAAGAATTAAACTTTATTTTGCAAATAGGTAGGTACTTATTAAACTTTTATTGGTTATATATAACCAATAAAATAAACATCTTACATTTCTTGCAAATTCATTAGTACCTGTTAACCTCAATCACTCCGACACTGGCAACCTTATTTAGGGATTAGTAACCCTCACAAGTATTGTATTCTATTCTGCTTCAACCTTTATACCTGGTGGTCATACTCAATTTAAAATTGTTTTCCTATATACTTCTGTAAACTTGTTGACAAATATGTTTTTCATTGAGTCACCCGTATCAACAGTTTAGGGATTTGCATACATAATTTATTGTTTTATTACTCTCTCATACATAAAAATACACTATAAATAGAAAAAAAAAATGGAATAACCACATAAGCAGAATGGAGGAAACCCGTGTCGTCAAAATAGTAAGAGATAAGTCACCAATCGACCGAAGACATATTGGACGACCGCGCAAAATATAGAGTGACAACCTTCCATAAAAGTATCAATTCACCAATAAACAAGCAGAATTGCTTATAAAAAGGAAGAAGAAGAAGAAGTATTTACCAGCGGATATTTTATGATTTGAACGAATTTTACTGATAGAAACTTCTTATTCTAGTATTGTTGTAAGCCTGATATTTTTGAACATATTGTTACTGTAAGTTTCCAAAACGTTTTTTTAAACCAGCATTTGTAATACCGCAGAAAAGCTTCCATTATATAATAGATTGCACAAAATACCCACAAGAAAATAATGTTGCGAAAAACCCTAACAAAATAAAACAAGACATATATTCTCCTCATATTTCTTTCTCTCCGTTTACCGCCCCCCAATCCCTCGTAGGGATAGGGGACGAATAACTTGAATGCGGGTCTTCTGCGCTATAGTTAGTTTTCATGAATGGAAGTAGAGCACACGAGACCTTTTGACCCAAATATTCATTGATCCCATTCATGTCTCTCGGGCTCGTCGCTTCATCCCCTGCCTCCGCGGCACGATTCTTTTTCGTGTCCCGGGAGTATCTTCGCCGTATCCTGTCTGCATTATTAGGATTATTTGCATTTTCATTGTGCTAGAAGGATCTCGAAATCTGGAGCTGCTGAAATTATTAGTACACTTTGTTAGGGGGATTATGTAAGCTCATTGTAATTTAAAGTGATTAGCCGTTACTGAATATTATTCTTATTTTACCTGTTAGATGTTTGGAATTATATTAGAATAATCTTGACTGATAATTGTTCATATTTTTGTATTTATATATTTGTTAATAATAACTATTTACGAGAGAGATAAACTCTATAAAAGAAAACAGAAAGAAAAAAGAAAACAGAAAGCCGAAAACCTTGGATGACTCAAGAAATACTGGAAATCATGGAACAAAGAAGAAATTATAGAAACAAAAACACAGATAAGTACAGAGAAAACATAAATTAATAAGGAACAAAATAAGAGGCTAAGGAAAAGTGCCTGATGGAAATATGCATCGAAGTTGAAGAATTGCAGAAAAAGTATGATCAATATAATTTACATAAAAAAGTGAATTAATTATCTTGAAAATCACGAACAAATACACCTAACCGATTAATTGACAAAAACAATAAACCTATTAATAATCCAATTAAATAAAACAAGTATGGACTAAATATATTGAAGATCTTTTCATGTACACAAGAACGGAACCAACATAAATTGATAACGAGGAAGCTCCAATAATATTAAAATCTGAAGTCCAACATGCTATAAACAACTCAAAATCTGGCAGAGCCCCTGGGCCAGATGAAGTTCATATCGAGCTGATCAAACTTATAGACGAAGACAATTTAAGTGCAATAACTATACTCTTTAACAACATATACAAATCTGGTGAGATACTTACAGAATGTACAATGTAAATACAAACACTGTAATTGACTATAGATTAATCAGCTTAATGTCACTCTTATTAAAAACATTTTTAAAGATTATACATGCAAGAATATTCAGAAAGTGCGAAGCGGATATGAGTAATAGACAGTTTGGCTTTCGTAACGGCTTCGGAACAGTGAAAGCTCTGTATATTTTCACAACTCTTGCCCAAAAATGTCGAGTCCAACAAAAAGATCTTTTCGTTGCGTTTATAGACTATGAGAAAGCTTTCGACAAAGTTAAACATAACATTCTCATGGAATGTCTAAAGGAAAAGGACTCGACAAAAATTACATTCAACATAGTAAGAAATCTCTATTGGAACCAACAGGCTGTGGTAACATTAGATGGAAATAGCACGGATGCGCAACAGATAAGTAGAAGAGTGAGGACAGGGCTGTGTACTTTCACCATTACTATTTAATATATATTCCGAAGAGTTATTTACGCAAGCACTTGAAAACTGTACAGAAGGGATCAAGATAAATGGTGAAAATATAAATAACATCCGTTATGCTGACGATACAGTCATTATCGCTGAAAATGAGGCAGACCTGCAGACGTTACTAAACACAATTTGTGATACTGGGGAACACTTTGGTTTAACAATAAACATAAAGAAAACAAAAACCATGGTTATCAGTAAGAGGGGCAAAGTCAATACAAGGATCCAGATACAAAAAGGAAAATATTGCGTAAGTGGACAAAATGAAATACTTAGGAGTCTGGATTACGGAAGATCTGAATCCGAAATTAGAAATTTGCTCGAGAATAGAGCAATCAAGAGCAGCCTTTTTGAAGATAAGGGAATTTCTGAGTAACCAAAGACTCAATCTGCAAATCCGATATCGGATGTTAAAATGTTATATCCTGGCTGAAAAACATTAGCGACTGGACCGGGTTAAACGAACAGGCACTCTTAAGAAAAGCAGAAAATAGAGACGAATTTGCAATAGTTATAGCCAACCTTCATTAGTGGAGACGACACTAGAAGAAGAAGAGAAAAATAAGAGAGAACAAAACAAATGGATAATTAAATAGTACTACAGAACTGATACTTTAAAGACACCACTCATCCAAATTCCACAAAATTCTTATCAAAAATAAAAACAAATAAAGCAATAAAATGCTGATCATAAAAAAACTAAGCTAACTCTGGTACACTTATTTACTTTCCTCTAACAAGAGTAACTTAAATGCTACTGTCATTCCCTCAAGATGGCCTAACTATCTACGTCTCTTTGTCCTGACGATCGGGCTACTTTGTGGTTTTCCGTACAGCTCTCCGGGGGAATACCAAGCCGGCTTCAGAAAACATAGATCGACCATAGATCAGATCTTTACTCTAAGATAGCTGCTTGAAAAAGGATGGGAATTCAATAGAACTATCCATAATCTCTTCATAGATATCCGGCAAGCGTACGACAGCATTAAAAGGGATCAGATGTGGAATGCAATGGCAGAGAAAGAAACTTATCCAGCTTGTTAAGTTATGTGTGAATAGCTCTTTCAAAATAAACAGTGACCTAAAACAAGGAGATGTGCTCTCACCTCATCTTTTTAATATCATCCTGGAGAAAGTAGTAGGAGCAGCACAACTTAAAAAAAAATTACTGACAGTAAATGGACCAAAGTTACTACTAGCATACGCATATGAGATTGACATTGTGGGAAACACAGTCACCAATGTGAAGACGACTTTTAATAAATTGGAGGTAGAGGCAAAGAAAACTGGTTTAAGGGTAAACGAAGTGAAAACTAAATACATGTACATTAACAGACAAAAGGGACGAGATGGAATAGGGCAAATTGTTATAATAGACCCAAATAACTTTGAAATAGTGGAGAGTTTTAAATATCTCGGAGCAACAATCACTGCAGATAACGATATCGCGAAAGAGATTAAATGAAGAATTCAGGCAGCAAACAAATGTATGTACAGCCTCCACAATACTATTAAATCTAAAAGCCTAACACAAAGATCAAAGATAAAATTAGAATATATAAAACGTGTGAGACGTGGATCCTGACCAAAGAAACTGAAAGAAAACTTAGATGTTTTGAGACGAAAATCCTCAGAAGAATCTTTGGGCCTTATCACGACATTAATAGCAATCAATACCAAATGAGAACAAATGCTGAGGTCAAGCAGATGTATAGAGCGAACGGCATAGTCCAAGAGATTAAATCCCAACGTCTACGATGGGCTAGCCATGTCCATAGACTCCCTAATAACCGCCTTGCCAAATTAATATGGGAGGAAGCCTCCACAGGAAGAAGGACCTTGGGACGTCCACGAATGCGATGGAGAGACAATATAAATATGGTCAGATCTAAGAACAATGGGGCTAGCCACTGATCCAAATATTATGGAGGACCATTCAAGATGGAAGCAAGTTGTGCAGTCAGCCAAGACCCACCCCGGGTTGTAGTGCTACGAGAAGAAGTATAGGTCTCCGATCTCTGCATTTGTTCGTCTCCTCCAAACGTCTTCATAGTCTTTTACTCCCCCGAATATCTTCCTTAAAACACCCCGTTCCCCGTTAAAATATAATCTATGTTTGGCTCCCATACAGGATCGTGGGTTGGATCACTGTTCAGTATAGTCTCAATTTTGCCTCTCTGGAGATGTTCTGTAGAGCTCGAAATCCACTTTTTAATTTCCTTACTTTCTTCCCCTTTATTTGTTAGGGTTATTCCCAGATACTAAACTCCGTCACCTTTTTGAAGCAATACTCTTTACTCTCGTTGTTTGTGGTAGTCTTCAGTTGTGTATCTTCATATGTGGTCTGTCCCATTTCCATATACTTTGTTTTTTGCTCATTAATAATTAATCCATACTATTTAGCCTTCGCTTCAGTTTGAAAATCCTCAGCAGTTCCCCTTTAGTTCTTTTCATGAACACTACATCGTCCACAAATGATAGAACCAGGCTTCTATTGTCATAAATCATGCCTTTTGTTCGTATTCCACTCTCTCTTCTCTCTCTGTCTTTCTCTCTCTCTCTCTGAATATGCCTTCAGCTAGAAATTAAAGAGTATTGTAGACAGCGGATCTCCCTGATTTAGTCCCCTTCTTACTTCAAATTATTAAAGTGTTGTAATTACGAGATTGTTGTATGAGGGTACTGGTAGATAGATGCTTCTTCTCCTCTGTAATATAAGAGGTTTTCGTAGTTTAATATTAGCTGGTTTTCTCATTTTCTTCGTACTTCGCTTAGAGCTGTTATGCCCCATTTAATTATTTAATTTTACATCTAATTATGTTAGTATTTCATCTGTTGATAGCGTTCTTGTAGTGTATGTTGATATATTCATTGGTAGACATCCACGGTTGCGTGATTTTTTTCTCTTCTCTGACTGACGCAATTTTTTACCTCCCCCAGAATCCATGTGGTAAACCTTTTTCAAGGTGTAGGATTGAATATTTAATGTTCTACCCACCTGGGATATTCTGCTTCTTTTAAAAAATTGCCATATTTGAGGTAAAAGCCATAATCGTCCACGCTAGCTAGACGTGTTGAAGGATTATTTTAGGGAAAAAAGGATTTTGTTTTTTTTATAGGGACATATGGAATACCGATATGCTTTCCTCTCGGTGAAGGGATTTAAAAGAAAGGCATGGCCAGGGTAGACAGGGTGGGTCGCATCAATAAAGCCAACCTGTCCTCTACCGGGATCATAAAGGAGTGTATAGCCGCTACCGCTTCATAGCTTCATAAGGGATATTGTAGTCTCAACTTAGTTTAGGAGTCACTAAATTTTCCAGTAATGCAATGAAAGGCTGGTCCAGGATAATTTCCTATGCACGCTAACTTAGTACTAATGGTTGCTGTTACCCTTCATCAAATAAAATAATGTAGAAAGAACTGTTTACGTGTTACATGGAAGATTGGGGTTGGGACAATCTCTCCCAGGTCATAATAATTGTATCCCATGAATGAAACCTAAAATACCAGATTTTCTAACACAAATATACAGACTGACGAGCTGTAACAAAACAATAAAATATATAAACAACAACAAGTTTTACGATATTATAAAAATATTTGTAGCTTCTTGTATGTACTCGTATTTAGAGTTTTTTCTAATAAATATCCAAATTATTGCTATCCAAAAAATACCGCCCCATAAACTGCGAACATCCAATTGACCTAAAACTACTGCAAACTTATTGAATAACCCGACATACACGAATAGGAAAAGGGATGGAACGTTGAGAGATCCGCAGTAGCAAACAAATGGGTCGATAACTCCCCTTGCAACATAAGCGGGTGCACCGTTCATTCACCTTGTTCATATTCGGTTTATTCATGCAGCGGATGTGAATTGGTTCAACAGTGAATGAAATTCAACAAGGAAATAAATTGGTCTGTTAAGGATTTTATTAGAATGTTAGAATTTGATAATCTAGAGCGATAGTTTTGTAGAGAAATTGTAAATAGGAGAAAATATGGGTGGTATTTTTGCAGATGGGACTAAATAAGATATGTTTCACAAGTTTACTTTTGCAAATGTTCTATAACAAAATAAATTTGTTCAATATTAATTACTTATCTAGGCACCTTCGAAATTAATAATTTATCATTGTTAAATAGTTTTTCATAAGAGTGCAATATCTGGGTATTTCATACCTACTTGTTCATTATATTTATTGTTATCATTATTGAAATCATAAAATTGAAATAAACACTTATTCAGTTCTCCGTTAAGTAGAAAGGGGATTTACAAAGATAAATGTTAATAAATCCGCAAAGACTCAAGTATCAATAGGAACGCAAATGTTAGATAAAAATTTTCAAGATCAAAAATGAAATAATGAATTGATTAGAGAAAAAACAATGACAACCAAAATTTTACAATAATTAGTAAATCAGAGGATAACCTTAGCTGAGAAAGAAGAAGGTTTTTGTACTGGAAGATCGTATATAGTAGCAATAGTCGTCATAAAGCGACTAGAATACGACGAAATACAAGCGACTAGAATATGCAGAAGAAAGAAAAGAGAGGCTATGAAAAAACAAGTACAAGAAATCGTAAAGCATAACAACAGACGCGAAAGCAGAAAATTCTATAAATGCATAAAAGAAAGCACACAGTCATTTAGACCAAAACTAACGATATGCAAAGACAAGGACGGAGAACTACTAACAGAGAAGCAAAAAATTATAATGAGATGGAAACAATATTTCGAAGAAAATCTAAATGCAGACAACGAAAATGATCAGAACGAGACAATATATTATACGGCGGAGCTGCACATCGAAAATCCGAGTTATGAAGAAGTAGTTCAGATAATAAATAAACTAGAAAACAATAAAGCACCAGGAAAGGACGGAATTTCGGCAGAATTATTAAAGCATGGAGGATGCGAACTCTGGGAAAGAATCCATTACCTAATAACATTAATATGGACGAAGGAGCAAATGCCAGAGGAATGGACAGTTGGCCTCATACAACCAATATATAAAAAAGGAGATAAGAGGGAATGCCAGAATTATAGGCCAATTACATTGCTAAATGTAATATACAAAATTCTTTCTGGTATAATCTACAATAGATTATTAGAATACTCCGAAAATATAATTGGTGATTATCAAAATGGATTCAGACCAAATAGAGCCACTACAGATAACATATTCATACTAAGAACGATACAAGAAAAAGCTTATGAATACGACATAGACCTATATAATATGTATATAGACTTTAAACAAGCTTTTGATAGTGTGAAAAGAGACAGAATGCTGGAAGACCTTTGTAATCTAGGTATACCTAAGAAATACATCAGCCTCATAAAAATGACGTTGCAGGGTTCAAAAGCCGCAGTCAGAGTAGATGGAGAACTGACTCCCCTGTTTAACATCAACATGGAGTAAGACAGGGAGATGCCCTATCAACCATGCTATTCAACCTAGTTCTTGAGGCAGTCATCAGAAAAACCAATATAACCGGCCATATAAACACCAAATTAGTACAAATTACTGCATATGCAGACGATGTAGCCATCATTAGTAGGAATAAGCCACGACTGATGGAAGTGTTCAAACAAATTGATCCTGAAGCAAGAAAAAGAGGTCTCAAAATAAACGAAGCAAAAACGAAGTATATGACAGTCAAAAGAATAACTGACAATGAAAATAATATCACAATAGACAACTATACTATCGAACGAGTGGATGCCTTTACATATCTCGGCACAGAAATCAATCAGAAGAACTCCGTAAGTAGCGAAATTAATGCACGTATTTCCAGCGGGAATCGTACATACTATGCTAATAAAAGATTGATGACATCGAAATTATTAGACAAAAGAACCAAAATGACTATCTACAGAACACTGATTAGACCGTAGTAACCTATGGATGTAAAACTTGGGTAATGACGAAAAAAGATGAAGCCCAACTCAGGACATTCGAGAGAAAAATACTGAGGAAAGTATATGGCCCGGTACAAGAGGAAGATGGCACATGGAGAATCAGGAGAAACGACGAGGTTAATGAGTTAAATGAAGGTTATGACATTGTAAGATTTGTGAAAAGTCAAAGACTGTCATGGCTGGGACATGTGCAGAGACAAAACGATGCAAAAACAACAAAGAAAATGTTACAATGGAAGCCCATAGGAAGGCGAAAAAAAGGAAGGCCCAGAACGAAATGGTTGGATGATGTGAAAGACGACCTGAAAACAATGAACATAAGACAATGGAGAAGAAGGGAACAAGAGAGAACTGAATGGAAGGACATAGCCAGACAGGGAAAGACCCATCCAGGGTTATGATGCCAAAAGACGAAGAAGAAGTCGCCATAAAGCAAATTTACGAGAAAGAACTACAGTATAATCGACCAGTATATGTGTCTGATTGACTTGAAGGAAGCATTTGACAGAGTAAGACTCAAATATGTAATCCATCTTCTTTGTAACAGAGAAGTTCCCCTAGATATTACAAAAATTATTGACAACATCTACCAACCAACTAAAATGGAAGTCAGAATAGATTGACAACTTACAGGACTTATTAACATAGGCAAGCAAAACTGATAAAGCCATATGTCCTTCAGTTTAATAATGGATGAAGTCATTAAAAGTGTCAGCAAAGGAAGAGGATTAAGGTATTGAAAAGACGATTGCGTCGCTATAAACGTTATACTTTTATTTATTGTCTCCATATAATTATTTTATTCCCTCTTTATTCTTTGTAGAACTCTTTTATGAGTTTAAATAGACCTTTCTTGATTAATCCGTTGTAATTCAACCTTAAATGGGGGTAGGTTATCAACATAATTTCACAAATTAATATTCATTGTACTTCTTTGATCAATACGTTTTTTTATCAATTCCAATAAAATCATCAATAAATCAGTACTACAAATAACAACTACAATAACAATAGCAGTTCCAGCCCATCCTTTTTGTCAACAAGTAGCTTTCCTTTCCATATTAATGAAGACAAGTAAACACCACAAGAAGCAGTATTTTTGGTAAAGCAGTTTGCTCGGTTTTGTCTCAATAAATATGATAAATTAATTCTCTATTATGTTGGTTCTACTAACACTAGGGAGACCTAGTTGAAGCCACTAAACAAGAGAGCTCAGCGTTATTTTTGTTATTTAAATATGATATAATAATAGGAAAACTGTCTTTCCCATTACATATCTTCTGAAATATCTACTTACCTTGCTGACCAGGAAGTCTGTTTCATCGAAATGCCTGCCGAACATCTTAGGTGACTCCCCAGGAACTGGTTCTATCTTTATACACACTTCCATTCCTTTTCTAGCGCTCTCCACTGTTTTATGGTTACTTTCTATACTAGTCACAATACCAACGTCTAAAAACTAAAAAAGAACAGAAACTGTATGAGCGCAAGAGTTCATACAAAAGTAAAAGTAACTAACATTTGATCGTTGTAACAATTTATAATGAACATATTTACCTCTTTAGTGGGAACACAGATGGGAGTTCCTTCTCTGACTATCCCGGCTTCCACCATAACGCCAGCAACGATGGGATCTCGGGAATTGAACACGAACTGAGGCAATATCTTGAGTTTGCACGGGAACACGGCGATATGTTTGAACTCTTCACGTTTCCTCTGCTTGAGCTCCTCTCGGTACGCCATGAACTTATCAAAGAGATGGTAAATAATGTCTGCTTGGAAGATCTTGACACCCACACTGTCGGCGAGCTCTTGAGCATCTCGTTCCACTTTTACGTCAAATGCTAGGATTGTTGCGTACCTATAAATGTATAATAAAGTTATTGTAAAAAGTAATAATCTTAGATACCTAATACAATAAAGTAGGGAGAGAAGTAGACAAGTATGGAATCTAGAGGCAAATTTGATAAAATTAAGATCCGTTTTGATGTTACTTAATGTTGAGCAATTGAAGAGAAGGAGGAATGTATATCGCAGAGACGAGAATGTTTTGTTTGGTGAACGAAGCAGATAAAAAGCATACAATTACAAATAAAAGACATTCAGGAAAGACCAAAGTCGATGCAAAAAGAACAGAACATAGAATGTTCCCAGGCACATCCATGTGAAATAAAAAATTAGCTAATAAAATGTTGATGGCCAATTGTAGACAAGCACAAAAAGCGTTATAATATCTAAAACAATAAAATCACAAAAAGACAAGAAAAGAATTTAAACCACGGCTGACGATGTGTAGAGACAAAAATGGACATATAGTCAGTACCGCTGACGCAGTACAAAGCAGATGGGTTGAGCACTTCAAAGAACTACTTGGTACCGAAGTGGAAAATGATGCGTCACCCCAAAGACCAAGAAATAACACTCACGTAGAACCTCCTTCAATATTTGAAGTGAAAGACGCAATCACACGACTCAAAAATATCAAGTCCCCAGAAGTGGACTGTATCCCCGCAGAGCTCATCAAACATGGAGGTAACAGCATTATGCACCAAATTCACAACATAATAGTCAAAGTCTGGGAAGAAGAACAAATGCCAGAGGAATGGTGCACTGGAATCATATGTCCACTGCACAAAAAGGGAGATTTGTTGGAATGTAAAAATTATAGGGGTATAACTCTTCTGAATACAATGTACAAAATATTCTCCAACACCCTGTACAGCCGTTTAAGTAAGTACGTGGAAGAAATCCTTGGTGAGTATCAAAGCGGTTTTAGGCCAGGTAGGTCAACAGTTGACCATTTTTTGTGCTACGTCAAATCTTAGAAAAAACCAATGAATTTAATATTGACACGTTCCATCTCTTTGTGGACTTAGTCAGCGTATGATAGCGTCCTAAGAGGTAAATTATACGAAGCCATGAATGAACTTAACATTCCCCATAAATTAATAAGGCTCGTAAAAACAACTATGAGTAAAGTGATCTGCAGAGTGCAAATACAAGGCGATATGTCACAAGCGTTTGAAACATATGCAGGGTTACGGCAGGGAGACGCGCTGGCGTGCCTTCTCTTTAATATAGCGTTAGAAAAGACTATAAGAGATGCCGAGTTACACAATAGGGGAACAATCTTTAATAAATCAACGCAGATTATGGCTTACGCTGACGATCTGGATTTGATCGCACGTACTACACGAGGACTTAAAGAGATGACTTCCACCTTCTTGACAGCCGCACAAAATATGGGCCTTAAAATAAACGAGGAAAAAACCAAAATGTTAGCATCTATTCCAAATAACAGAGATAGAGCTAGAAACGCCGAACAAAACTTCAGTATAGACCAATATAATTTTGAGGTAGTAAATAAGTTTACATATTTGGGTTCTCTCATAACAAACGATAATGACACATCTGAAGAAGTTAAACGGAGGGTACTGCTAGCAAACAAATGTTATTTTGGACTAAGCAAGCAGCTAAAAAACAGAAATTTAAGCCAGAAAACCAAACTAATAATATATCGAACACTCATCCTACCAGTGCTGACATATGGGTCAGAAACATGGACCATCTCCAAAACAGACGCAAATCTTCTGCTCGTCTTCGAAAGGAAGATACTAAGAAGAATAATGGGCGCATTCTGTGAGAATGGTATTTGGAGAAGGCGATATAATTTCGAATTGTACGAGAAGTATAAAAAAATAGTAAATGGTAGAGATGTAATATCCTTCATAAAAATATGTAGGCTTAGATGGGCTGGACATGTGTCAAGAGCAAATGAAAATTACCCACCCAGACGAACTCTATTATCGGTCCCAGTGGGAAATAGGAGTAGAGGCAGACCACGACTGAGATGGAGGGACGGTGTGGACGAGGACGCAAGGAAAATCGGCGCGGCAAATTGGCAACGGTTGGCGATGGACAGAAACGACTGGCGAAATAGACTGGGGAAGGTCAAGGCTCAACTGTAGCTGTAGCACCACTGATAATGATGATAAAATCACAAAATCTAGGGAGCAAATACAAAAAGAATAGTCATAGTTATATAATCACAGTACACATCAAAGTATTCGTTTCAAAAGCGAAAAACAAGTACGTAAGCTTTACCTCATTAAAGTCCTTAACTTTCAAGACTCACAAAACATGAACTACTAATTACTGTCATATTTCACAAGGAATATATCGACTTGCCAATAAAGCCTAGTCAAGAGTATATATTGTAATGATTGGATAAGAGCAATATAATATGTTGTTTAAATAACAGCTATAAAGTTATAAGTACTCACTGACTTTCGTGTTCCAACATAATAGATGCCTTCATCACGTCTTTCTTCACTACAGGTCCTATTCTGATTCCAGAGTACTGAAACAAATAATTTATATTAGTGATGTAACGAATGTCATTTTTTAAACATTCGCGAATGCGAATGCGAATATATGCCACCGACATTCGCGAATGCGAATATTCAGTTTTTTTTAATTTGGCAATTTTAATTGTCTCCGGCACTACCGGCAGTCTCATTTGCGCGAGGTGCTTAGGCAATTGGAAAAAGTCTGTCATTTTTAACTGCTTTAAATTGTCCAGTATCATTCTATAATATTTGCTAAAGTAAAGATGTGAAACAGTTGTATTTATTGTAAAGAAGTTTATTGTAGGCGGTTAAGTTTATTGAGGGGTCGTTTAAAAAGGTATTTATTTATAGTCACGTCCGGGCCAAAAACGTAGAAAGCACGTTTTTCGATCTTATTCTCTCTTGTTATAATCAAATTTGACTTGTTATAGAGAGAAAGTTATAGCAGAGAACTAAGTTCTCTGGTTATAGGTCAATAAAAATTTCACGGGACACAAGTCACTCCACTTGCCCTGCTCTGTTCGTGCACAAATACAAGTGAATTTTTAGTTAAAGTGTGATTAGCGATTTATTACTATGAGTAAATCAAATTATAGTGAAATATGGACTTATTTTTCACCACTTTTCGATACTGAACGAGCTAAACGCAAGCTGTGTAATATTCGCAAAACATTCGCACAAATTTTGCGAATGCGAATGCAAATGCGAATATTCGCGAATGCGAATATTCGTTACATCACTAATTTATATTAGCATTTATTAAATTTTTTAAAAACTTTTGTTATTATCACTAGAAATTATCACTATTATCACTTTAACATACTCTTCAGTAAGTCTCGAGCGAAATAAAAATAAAAAGAAAGCAATCAACCACCACGATGTTTTTTCGTAACCGTGATAATGTGCGGAACATAATACCTGCGGGTAAAAGGGTACTACTATCTAAGTTTTTAATGAATTTTTAAATATATTATGGAGAGGGTAGCCGTTATCATTCATTAATTCCTAGATCTTGCTTCGCTCGACTTGAAGTCAAAAGGTTTCTCAAAGTTGATGAAAAGTACATGGGTTTCTATGGGGTATATTATCACTGCATAAACGTCCTTTTTAGAATATGCTTTGCTCTTTTTGCATAAGTACTTCGGTTAGGATTTTAAGAATGTGATTACCTAGAGTTCATGTCAGCGAAAACTTCTACAATGACACATTGAACAAGCTCCATCAAGTAATAAGACGAAGACACTCAGGGAAGCTCTAACGTAGTGCAATTTTTCTGCACGACAATGCTCGTCTTAGGTTACCAATGTAGTGAAAGAAAATCTACAATGAACGAAATAGAGAATGTTAAATGAAATGAGGTTGAATGCTCGAATAAATGAACTTTGAAAATAAGGCTATTATCGAGCACAAGTTAATTAAATCTAGCCCAAGTACTTTGACGCCCAAGTATTTTGACGAAATGCCCCTGAAGATGCTATTTTAAGCGAAAGTACTTGGGCTAGATTTAATTAACTTGTGCTCGATAATAGCCTTATTTTCAAAGTTGAAATAGAGAATATTAGACCATCCACCCTATAGTCCCGATTTATTGCCCTGCGATTTTCACATCTTTGGGCTTTTCAGTCGGACGAAGAAATACAAAATACCGTAAAATAATTCTTCGAGCAACGATCACAAGAATTATTTAAGTAGGATATACATCGGTTCTTGAAACAAATATTGGAAAGACAAAATAAATAAAAAGATAGAACTAAATATCAAACTAAAATTCTATAGGTTGCTAGAAACTATCAATAATAAACTCTTGAGTTGTAAAAATATATTCGGATCAGTATAGACGTATTGCGCGCAACTGCTCTGGGGATGCGTTAAAAAAATGGTTTAAGTTTATTTGATAGTTATCTTTTTCTAATTCCTATGATTCTGTTGTCCGTTTTTTCATATTATTCTTAAGTCTCTACATATTACATTGAAAATATCCCCAAACAGTTAATAAGATCCTGATTGGAATAAATCGAAAGCAGCTGAACCTCTCCTATGGTCCTCACCGTCGCCATTTCAAGAAAAAAACATTGCAACTAAACAAAATAATAAAAGTGTGCCTCTTTTTTTATTCTATAAGTATTGAAGGTTACTATACGGGTTTTGGTACTGACACGGGATCACGTACAAGGATATGAAGGCCGGATGTTCGTTTTACCGAGAATTCAAGAAGCGGGGTTTGACATAGGCGCGACTTCCATTTTAATGAATTGTGATATTGCAGGAAATTTATCCGTTATCAATCATACGGACATTAATAATACAACAAATATAATGAAGACGATTCAAAGACCATTCATTTCTGTGTAATTTTGTTTTACGTCTTCTTGCAATGTATATTTGAAACTACTAAATTATTTAGTTTTATAGCTTTGTAAATAGTATGTTTGTTGACTGTTTGTGGACGAATAGATCGTTTAATTTTTAATCGTATATTAGTAGCACAATCTGCTAAAGTTTTCGTTGCTCCTTTCTTTTTTCTCGTAAAAAGTTTCGAATAATGTATTAGGATAAATTCTGTGTCCAAATCTTTCGTTTGGTTCTCGCTCAATTACTATATCTTCTTTTTCTTTTTATGTAGACATCGCGAATATATTGCAATTGTCACGCTATAGTGTAAGAAATATTGGGACCATGCAAGTTCGGAACAGCGACACCTGGTGTCGTAAATCAGCAAAATTTACTGTGCTTTCATGTTAGATCGAGGTTACCGGATAACTGTCAAGGACGTAGTCCCAAAAAAGAATAAGAAGAAAAACTAAGATTAAGGTTATGTCGGTATGTTATTAAAAGGTAAACTTTGTATGTAGTGTAAATACAAATAAATATATTATTAAATTACAGCATTACTGTTAATATGGATGCAATCATAAAAACTGGATTTGAGAAAGTAAATCACCAAATAACTTTTCAACCAAGCACTGAGTCAAAGGGAAAAGCTTTAGTAGTGGCAAATGTCAAAAAAGAAGAATTAAGGAAAATAAATTACCATAAATAATGCTAATGCATAAAATTATCAGGTTAAGCCCATGATATCATCATATTGGTTTGAACAATTAATTATTTCCCTGTAAACTTTTGGACAGCGAATATAATATATCTTAATGCATCTTCAGAAAAACTTTAACTTGATGCATTTTTGTAAACTTCAAAAAAATAAAATTTTAAACATTAAACTTGATTTTTGGGTTAAAATGAACTTTAAGTGAGTGTTATGAAACTAAAATTTACACTTAAAAGTGAACTTTTATTTATTATTTATTTCAAACTGACTTTAAAATCGGGCGCAAGAATAATGCATTATTTAGGTTATGTTACTTATGCTTTTTTATGATATAAATCCACTTTCCTCTTTGTAGTAATTTGTGCTTCGAAGTTGGAAACGAATAAACCTTAAATTGACAATTTTTTTGTTGTATTTTTACAATTTATAACACAGCATTTCCTAAATCCCATTTTCTTCAGTGACAGAAGGTGTAAATAAACAAACGAGTATGAAATATGACAATTGACAATATGAATTTATGAAATCTATGAAATGTGCAGTAAAAAATGCAAGACTTCTCCGCTACTCGCGCACGATCGTTTCTCGTATCACATCCAAGTACTTGCACGTCGCCAATAGTCAGAAGATACAAAACTACATATTCGGTCGTCACAAAACCTAGAAATGTACGAAAAAGTAAAATAACCGAAGCAGATCAATACCTTTTAAGACGCATTATTGTGAAAAATCGACGAGTAAATTATATGAAGTTAGGCGTTTTATGGAGTGACGTTATTAGAAGACACGTTTCTAGATCAACATGTCACCGAGAGGTCCACAATTTAGGATTTGATCTTACAAAATAAGTTTTATAGTTGAAGAAATCAGTACGAATTGTTTTTAATATAATTCATTTTATTTTAGGCTAAGGAAAAGCCACTTTAACCATTACAACAAAAGAAAAATAGACTAAGATGCACGCAAAAGAGCATAAAGATTAGACTCTGTTGTAATTGGATTCAATACAATGGAATGATGAGTCCAGATTTGAGGTGTGTGTTGGAGAGTAGTCGAAGTCGCGTCAAGCGCTGGAAAAATGAAGCTTTCCATCCCGACTGTCTGAAGAGAACAGTCAAATTTCCTACATCTGTCATGATCTGGGACAGCATGTCGTCTAAAGGTGTGGGAAAGTTACATTTTATCGATGGGATCGTATTTCGATTTGATTTCAATATTTTAAAAGAATTTCTTTTACCGATTATGGAACAACGTTTAACATTAGCGGAAGATTTTGCCTTCCAACAGGATGGCGCAGGTTGTCATACCTCAAAAAAGAGTTTAAAATGGATTGAAGACCATGGCATACCACTTCTGGAATGGGTGTAGTCTCGGCTTGTGCCCGATAGAAATGTTTTTCGATGTGGGAAGAGGCTCGTATATGTATTTATCAACAAGATCTACTTCGTCTTTCTGAATTTTTAAGTTATTCCTGGGTATGAGGACACCAGTGTTAGTTGTCAGTGAACTGAATAGCTCTTCAACAGATGCAGTCGGTCCCAAGCCTAGAAAAATGAGTAACACCTTTATAAAAAACCAGAGTTCAGCTAGCCCGCCTGATAGTACTCTGTGAAGACACTTGTTACAGATGAAAACCACAACGACGACGAAGACGGATAAGAACATTCGAAATCACGAATTCGGCGGAAGTCCAGCGATTCGCCCAGCTTTAGGCATAGTAGAGAAGCATACAATGCAACGACTGATCTAACGTGGACGGCTGAAAAAGAAAAGGCAAGCGCGGTATTTTAACTGCCAAAAACCTCCTACTAGCGAATTTTAAAAAATCGGTGTGTTAATCCGGTAAAAAAAAATCTACTCGATTGCTGAGATCACCATTCTCTCCCTTTTTGTGTCTTGGGCTGCTAAGAAACCTTCCTCTCTGACCATAGCATTAGATGAGGATACATTTATTGCAACACACATCATCATCAGTGGTATTATAGCTCGTCATGAGCCAAAGTCTTCTTCAGAACAATCTTCCATTCGCCCCTGTCTCTGGCAACTCTTCTCCATGCTTTAACTCCGATGGATTTTAGATCATCCTCTATGTTATCTTGATACCTAAATTTTGGTCTTTCTCTGGATCGTCTTCCCACTGGTCCTCTTTCGAAAATTTTTCCGATCGTCGCATCTTCATCTCGCCTAATTACATGTCCTATCCATCGAAGGCATGCTAATTTAATACATTTTACAACGTCAGGTTCCCCAAAACTTCTGTATAACTCAAAGTTATGTTAACCCTGTTCTTGGACTCCTCCATATATTTTCCTTAGAATTTTTCTCTCCAAACGTTTAAGCAATTCTTTGTAGTTCTGTGTAAGTGACCACGTTTCTGACCTGTATGTTAACACTGACCTTATTAATGTTTTATATATGGTAATTTTAATTTTTCTGGGTAGTTTTGGGGTCATTTGATTCCTCAATCCATAATAGCACTTATTGACAAGCACTATTCTTCTTTTAATTTCTTCGCTGACATTTTTGTCTTTGGTCAGCAGCGAACAGCGTCATCTAAATCTGAAGAATATTTGGATTTCCTACATACGCCCCATATATACCTTTGCTAATCATAGAGAAACCACTCTACCTATAACTGTTATACTACAAGTCTAACGTCTAAAATCTTCAGGATAGTGACTAACTCCTTCTGGTATGTGACTAATTCCAACAGTAAATGAGATCATTAAGATACGTCCAGAAATTTTGATACCATCCCAACATTCCTGTCTGGAACTTGACAGGATTACCATACAAAGCAATATTGACGCACGCGAAATATCCCAACTCATTTTAATGAGATTCTTCTTCTTCTTCTTATTCTTCTTTTTATGTAGACATGACATGATATGTCTGTTTTTCAATGTGTCTCCAGTAAGTTGTCGTTCCATCGCTTTCGTGGTCTTCCTACTGACCGTCTTCCTAGTGGGGAATCGTCTCTTGCCGTCTTTACTACTCTATTTGTTGTTATTCGGTTATACAGGGTTGCGCAATTGAACTGTTACCAACTTCACATCAATATATCTGGCAAATCGATAATGACAGCTACGTCAAAGTTGGCCTGATAACACTTAAGTATATTGTTTATAAGCCGTCAGAAGCATTTGCATTTAAGTTTTATACATACAACAAAAGTTATTCGCAATGTAATTTAAACGTAATAGTGTGATTGCGTTATATTTGGCTGGAAAATCACAACCAGCTATTGTTCGTCAGCTCAAACACCTCAAAGTGAATAAAATGTTTGTGTATCGCACCATAACTCGTTATAATGATACTGGTAGCATTGCCAAACGCTATGGTGGTGGACGAAAAAAACAGCAACATCACCTGAAATGGTTCGGAAAGTGAAGGCTCGACTTGAGCGAAATCCACGTCGTAGTGGTAATCAAATGGCCAAAGAACTGAAAATATCCCAGCGAAGCATGCAACGAATATTGAAAAATGAGCTCAAGGTCAAGCCTTACAAGTTCCAAAAAGCCACAATCTTACACCAAAGCAAAAAAAAGTTCGCTTGAAAGAGCAAAGGAGTTGTTACGCCTGCACGAACGTGGCGAATTTCCGAACATAGTGTTCTCTGATGAGAAAAATTTCCTATTGAGCAGTTCATAAACTCTCAAAATAATCGTGTTTACTTGACCGAACGCACCTACGAAAGTTTGAGCTTACGAACGGCCACCCGAAGTAATTTCCCATCTCAAGTAATGGTATGGGCAGCTGTAACCGCCGATGGACGCTTTCCAATCGTTTTTATTGAATCTGGTGTCAAAGTCAATGCAACTTATTATCGGGAAAATGTTTTAGAAGCTGCTTTAGAGCCGTGGGCACGCAAACATTTCGGTTGTAGACCATGGACGTTCCAACAAGACTCAGCACCGTCTCATAAAGCTAGTGTGAACCAAGAATGGTTAAAAAACCATGTTCCACACTTCATTTCATCCACACAATGGCTTTCGAATTCACCAGATGCAAATCCGATGGACTATTCCATCTGGTCCATTTTGGAGAGCAAGGTGAGGACTAAAAAATATGCCATTATGGATGCGCTCGAAGAAAGCAATTATACGTGAATGGGCCAAAATACCGGAAGATCACATTCGTGCAGCATGCAACTCGTTTTTTGATCGTTTGAAGGCCATAGTCAAGGCAAAAGGTGGCCACATCGAGCTAAAGTGAGTGGATTCTGAAATTTTGATTATTGTCACACATTTTGTCATTTAATCAATAAAAAATAATTTCACACAAAAAAATTATGGTCGTTTGAATAGGTAACAGTTCAATTGCGTAAACCTGTATGATCGTTCCATTCTACTCTTCTATTCTGCTGTTTTTAACATCCTTTTTGTCCTCTCGGTGCAGATCGTGTTTCTGTCGCGTATGTACTATTGTTCTTTATTATTTCTATTCATTTGATTCCCGATATTTTTATTTCTCCATGTTGTTTTATTCACGCAGCCTGCGGCTTTGTTTGCTCTATTCACTTGATCTTCCACTTCAGTTTCGAGCTTTCCGTAGCTAGATAATGTGATGCCTAGATATTTAAACTCCATTACTTGTCCTATTATCTGACACACCAGCTCGAATTTATGTTAGTAAATTTGTTGTTCATGTATTTTGTCTTTTTTGGGGAAATTAACATGTTAAATTTTTTGGCGGTTATATTAAATTGGTGCAGCATACGTTGTAAATCGTCTTTACTCTGAGAGAGTAGTATTGCGTCGTCTGTCTTCTTCTTAACGTGCCCTATCAAGTCCCCTTGACGTTGGCGATTAACATGGCGAAACTGCCTCTGTCTCGATCTATTCTAAATAGTTGCTCAGCTTTCTTTATTCCTGTCCACTCCCTGATATTCTTCAACCAAGAGGCCTGCTTTCTACCAATTCCTCTGCGTCCTTCGATTTTACCCATCATAATAAGTTGAAGAATATTATATCGGTCTCCCCTTACTACGTGTCCAAAATAGGCCATCTTTCTACATTTGATGTTATCAAGCAGCTCGCGAGCAGCATTTGCTCTTTCAAGGACTGCCACATTTGTCAGCATAGCCGTCCATGGAATTTTTAGTATACGTCTGTGCAGCCACATCTCAAAGGCCTCCAGACGATTAATCGTGGATATTTTTAATGTCCATGCTTCGACACCGTATAAAGGACTGACCAAATGTAGCATTTAACCATGCGCTTTCGAAGTTGAAGTTGCAAGTTATCATTACAGAAGAATGACCTCATTTTTAAAAATGTCGTGCGGGCTATCTCGATTCTACATTTTATCTCTTGATCTGGATCTAGTTGTGCAGTAATATGGCAACCAAGATATTTAAAACTGGACACTCTTTAAATTATATGACCATCAACATATAATCGTGCATCTTGATGTGCTAAACGGCTAAACACCATGTGTTTTGTTTTTGAACAGTTTATGTTTAGGCCAAACTCTCTTCCCACTTTATCAATGGCATTTTAAAAGGCATTGTAATCCATTCATGTCATCAATTAAAATAACTGTATCGTCTGCATATCTGATTGTATTTATCAGAATTCCATTAACTTTCACGCCCCATTCCAAATTATGCAGCGCTTCTTTAAATATTCTATCTGAATATAAATTAAATAACAGTGGGGATAGTATACAACCCTGTCTGACACCTCTTTGTATTTTACATATTTCTGTTGATTTTCTGTTTATGCAAGCTGTCCCTGTTTGACGCCAGTATAACTTTACTATGAATCGTATGTCTTGACTATCAACTCCTTTATCTATTAATATTGTAATTAATTTGTGATGCTGTACTCGATCAAAGGCCTTTTCATAGTCAATAAATACAGCAAAGACGTCTTTCCTTTGATCTCGACATTTCTGCAGTAATACATTTAGTGCAAAGAGGGCGTCCCGAGTTCCCAGTCCATTTCTGAAGCCAAATTGTGTTTCATCTTGATCTTCTTCACATTTATCTCTGATTCTACTGTGGATGATGATAGAAATATTTTCAAAGTGTGGCTCATAAGGCTTATCATTCTATAATCGCTACAGTTTTTCGGACGTTGTTTTTTTGGTAGTGTTATGAATTCGGACTTTAACCAATCTTCAGAGATATCACCAGTCGAATAAACATCATTGAAAAGTTTGACCAGTATTCCAATGTTCTCCTCATTTATAAGCTTTAACATCTCTGTCGGTATGTTATCAGGGCCAACGGCTTTCTTGTTCTTTGCTAACTTTATAGCATGCAGTATTTCTGATTTTAGTATTTCTGGTCCTTCACCTTCAACTAAAGTCTGGTACTTCGGGTCTATCATCATTATACAGTTCACTTATATAATTGCACCAGGTTGTTCGAATTTCATGTTCGTCTATTATCATTTTAACTTTGATGGTACACAAAGCAAATATCGAACACAGTATTTAATCAAATCTTGCCCAAGTACTTTCGATCACAAGATCATCTTCAGGGGCATTTCGTCAGTTGTGGCCTATCCAGCAGTAACAGAATGTCATAAATGTAAATTGGGACATAACAAATACACTAAACAAAGACAAACAAACACTTTAAAATTTAAAAATTGGAGAAGCTACATTTTATATAGAAGCCGGAGACAGAATGAATACAGCCTTCTATATAAAATGAAGCTTCTCCAATTTTAAATTTTAAAGTGTTTGTTTGTCTTTGTTTAGTGTATTTGTTATGTCCCAATTTACATTTATGACATTCTGTTACTGCTGGATAGGTCACAACTGACGAAATGCCCCTGAAGATGATCTTGTGATCGAAAGTACTTGGGCAAGATTTGATTAAATACTGTGTTCGATATTTGCCTTGTGTACCATCAAAGTTCATTTATTCGAACATTCAACCTTATATTGGTATTATCATTTTTCCCGACGAATCGGTTATAGTATGTGGAGTTTTCTTATGATAAAGACCAGCTACTTCTCTAACTTTTTTAAACATAGTAAACGTATCATGTTTTTCATTCAACTTTTCTAATTCCTTGCATTTATCCTCCATCCATTTTTCTTTAACCACCTTTATTTTTTGTTTAATTAGTTTCTGTTTTCCTTATATTCTGTCTTGTTACCTTTCAGTTTCCTTCTCTGCTCCATTAATTCCAGGATTTCATCAGTCATCCATTGTTGTTTTTTGTACCTGTGTAACGTTGTTGAATATTTTTCTATTACTTTCAAGGTAAGATCTTTAAATGTGTTCCATATTTCTGTGTTGTTTTCATTTATTGATTTCTTTAGCTCATTGTTTAAGTCATTTTCTATTAACGTTTTGTTGGATATTGAGATATTTAATTTTGGTGTTTTGGGGCTTTCTTGGACTTTTTTGAGCTTCACTTTGATGTCAGTTATTACAGGGTTATGGTCTGAACCGATATCTGCACCAGGATATGTCGTTACTCTGGTGACGCCATTCTTAAATCTCTTGTTTACCAGAATATAGTCTGATTTCTAATCATATGTAGTGGATTATCTCCTGGTCCCCTCAATGTGTATAACCTTCTTTTGTGTAATTTGAACCATGTATTTGCGTCGTCTGTACAGCAGATTATTTTAAGTGGTTTTTCTCTCATTTGGTATCCTTTTTTAGTTCTTACTTTTTTTATTATTTCATCCATAATCAGTTTGAACAATAGAGGACCCATGGAATTTCCCTTTCTTATTCCATTGCCAGCTTCAATAAGGTCGGATAGTTCTTCTTCTACTTTTACTTTTTTAATGAGATTGTAGAAAAAATTATCTCCGAATTTAAGCAATTCCGTTGCTTGAAATAGAGAAACATCACCTGGCAGTTTGCTTTAGGTAAATTATATACATACGCAATGAATGCATATGTCTATAAGACATATGCAATCGATTGCAATGAATGCATTTGTAGACTGTAAATTAATATAGTTATAGTATCTCAGTTATTTCAAAAAATATTCTAATAAAAACTACTTTTGCAATAATTACAAATATATAGAAGAATGAAGAACATAAACAAATTAGCATTCTTAAAGAAAAACCTGATCTTCAACGTGAAAATAATTTTTATATAAAATCAGCTACAACTTCATTGTATATATAAGTAGTATACAGCGTTTGTTTAGTGCATAAAACAGAAAATAATTGATTCTATTAGACCCGATAACTCTTTTAACACCTCTGAACCCTTTAGTTGTTAATTGCCATATGACCCGAATAAAACCTATCCCCATTCCACTAAGCAAATAGTAAAAACATCTCCAAGCATCCAGCAAAGCAAAATATTGCAGGCGAATTCCACTGCTGAAAAAATAAACACAGTCATACCGATCTCTCGCCTCTCATTGGCGGCAGAACGTTGAAACAACGCGCACGCGCTACCTCTATCGATTCGTTCTAGTTCCAGACCACCCCTGTCATGAATGGCCGGGCGTAGGATGAATAGCAAAACAAAAAAATATAATTGATATTGGTGCGACCTTTAGCGTTAACTAGATCGATAACAAAGTTACTAGAAGTGGGATTGCAGTCGGGGTAAGAGGAGGGGAAGGGCCCATTCAATGGGGTAACTTATTCAGGACTAAAAGAAGTTTCGGTTGGGGGTTATTTGTATGAATGAGTTGTTTTTGTACAGCTTCGTAAACAGTAGAGTTTTATTACGTATATAGGGTAATGGGTTGAATAATTTGCGAATTATAATCTTCTAAAGAATGTTTACAGTTGTAAAAATAACCTTGTTATGGTTATTAAAATACTTTCTAGGAAAATTGATAGACTAAAAATATGTTTATTTTTCTTTCTCTGTTTAAAGAAAACTTTCGTTAGTTTTTTACCATTTAATGTTAACGCTACTTACTTACTTAATCAGTAGACCCATTTGTAACTTTCGGTGTTGGGCCGTTTATAATACAATTCATTAAATTACAATATTTTATAATCTTCTGAGGTGTCCTAGCTCTTAACGAACTTTCTCCATTCCTTCCTATTGGATGCCATCTGTGTTGCTTCCTGCCAAGTCTTACCATTACTCTGCAGTATCTGCGATATGTCACTGTTCCATTCTTTAATGGGTCTTCCTCTTCTGTTCTTCCCTATTGGTTTGGCGTTCCATACTCTTTTTACTTGTCTATTATTGTCCATCCGGGTTAGATGTCCGAACCATGCCAATTTTTTCTCCTTGATTGAGTTGAGTATCGGTTTGATTTTAAGTCTTTCTCTTATTTCTTCATTTCTGATTCTATCAGTTCTTTTTACTCCTATCGTTCTTCTGATGTATTTCATCTCTGCTGCCTGAATTCTGCTTTGAGGCTTTTTGTTTAATATCCAATTTTCTGCTCCATACGTCACTGTAGGATCTGTAGGTCTATATATTGTTTTGTATATTGTCATCTTGGTCTTTACTGATATTTCTTTGTTATTAAGGCATGCTCTATTTAGTGCTTGGAATAGTTTTTCTGTGTTTTCTATTCTGTTGTTAAGATCGTCCTCGATGTCTCCTTTGTTGTTGATTACTGTTCCTAAGTATTTGTATGAATTTGTCTGTATTATTTTTTGTTGGTCTATCATTATTTCTATTTGATCTTCCGTCCCTTGTTTTTTTGATATTTTCATTATCTGAGTCTTCTCTTTGTTTACGTTTAATTTGTTTTGCTTGCTTCTAGGTTCCATTTTTCTAAGTTGTATTTCAGTTGTTCTGCCGTTTCCGCAATTAATACTATGTCGTCTGCAAATATACACATCTCAGCGTTTATCATTTGCATTCTGTTCCAACCGATGCAGTCTCTCTGGATTGTTTTCTTACATTCTTTCACTATCTCATCTATTACATTTATGAATAGCACTGGGCTGAGACTTCCCCCTTGTCTAACTCCTTGAGTTGTTTCGAATGGTTCTGACTGTATATTTAACATTCTTACTGTGTTTGTTGTATAACTTCCACAAGAGCTCCTGACGATGGGTTGAATAACCCGAAACACGTGTCGGGCTATGGTGGAGTTCCGATCGAAATGAAATGCAATCTTTTACTTTCATTTAAACGTCTGTCTCTACGTAAAGAGTGAAAAAAGATGGTAATTTTCAAAGGTGAATCGTAGACGCATGTCGAAGTAAAAATGTACTTCTAGCGTCGTTGAAAGCCTCTAGCAAGAGGCTTTGAATTTGCGGTTCCTAATTTGCTATCAGAGAGGTCTCTCGACTTCTCGTTATTTCATATAGATGTCGCTGCTAGCGTACCCTGGCTATTATTTTAGTTATAATGGCCAAATACTAGACTGCATTTCATTTCGGTTGAACTTCCACAAGAGCTCCTGACGATGGGTTGAATACCCGAAACACGTGTCGGGCTATGGTGGAGTTCCGATCGAAATGAAATCTTTTACTTTCATATATATATATATATATATATATATATCTTTTGACTGAGTCGAATGCTTTTTCCATGTCTATAATGCTCAGATATATTTCTCTATTTTTCTTAAGACTTTTTCTATTACTTGTTGCATGGTGAATATATGGTCTTGTGTGTTGTGTCCTTTCCTGAATCCACTTTGTACGTCCTCTATGTTCTATTTCTTTTCTGATTTTCCTTTCTATTATTATGGTTTCGTATACTTTTGTTGCTACACATAGTAGTGATATATCTCTATAGTTCTTACAGTCTCTTGTCCTTACTAGGTTATATAAGTATAACAATTTTTCTTTTGCTTTTACTCCTATATATTTCATCATTTCTGGTGCTACTTCATCGCTTCCTGATGCTTTTCCAATCTTTATTTTTCTTATTGCTTCTTCCAGTTCTTTTTTTCTATAGTTTCTGGCTTTTCCGTGTTTCTCATGGATACTCTCTTGATGTGGCTTTCTTCTCCATTGCATTCGCTTGATTTCCATTCAGTATCAGTTGGAAATGTTCCCTCCATCTTTCCATTATTGTCTTCTGTTTCGTTTCTTTGTTGCTTCTTAGGTTTTTCAGTGTTCTATAAAATAATTTTACGTTTTCTGTGCTGTTTTCTTCCATTTTTCTCCGAATTTTTCCCATCTTTTCTTTTTTCTCTTTTTAACTATCTCTTTAACTTTTGTTCTTTATCTTTTTCTTTTCGGAAAAGAAGAAATTCTTTCAATAATTTCTTATTTTCTTTAATTTCTCTTTTCACTTCATTGTTTCACCAAGATGTACGTTTCCCTCTGTTGTTATTTCTTGTAGTTCCACATATTGATTTAGCTGTTTTTATCATTGCATTTTTTAATTCTCCCCATTCTTCTACTATTGTTTCTGTTATTTCATTGTCCATCTCTTTATCTAGCCCTCCTGAGATCTTATTTTCGTTGTATCTACGCTTAGTTTATAAATTTTTATTATTTCTTTGTGTTTTCTGTTTATGTTCTCATTTCTATTTATTTCTTTTCTTTTGCCTTTGAATGTGGTTTTTAGTAATAGTGGTCATTACCAATTTCATAACTCCTTTTCACTTTTACGTCTCTTATCCAGTTCTTCTCTGTTCTAGTATAGTCTATAATTGATTGTTCGTCTCTTGATTTGACTTCTCTTGTGTATCCTTTTATGTTGGAAGTGTTTGTTCATAATCACCAGGTTTATTTTTTCCTCCCCATAAGGTCCGATGACATTGTTCCATTTTTCTGCTTTTTTTCCCCACTCTACTGTTCATGTCTCCTGTGATCACAATTTTCTCTCACAATGTTCACGCTAATTTTTTAAATATCCCCTCTACTATATTTACAGTGAATTAACGACACTTTTAATTAAAAATGTTTATTTTGACGTAATTATCGAAGTCTAATATAAAATATTAATATTGTAGCCTCAGTCATTGACAAGGTAACAAAGTTTATTAAAGTCTTTTGTAATTTTATCACTTGTTACTTTTTGTTCTTCAGTCCACTGGCAACTTTCTGTTGTTTCCCCTTCGGAAATCGTTCTCAAAATACAAACAAAAAAACACTAAGTACTGTTATTTGCATGAATACATTTCAATTTTTTTGTAGATCACTGTCTTTTATGTGATATTCTGGAAGGACCACAGGGCACTTCCTATATGAATTCTGCCAATATGCAAAATCAAAGTGGAGCTTCAGGCATTTGGAAAATATGTCCCAAAACAAGGTTGACGCCTTATTGGACGAAATTCCAAGTGACCAAGAGTCAATTGTCTCTGATATTCAAAGCGTCTTGGGAGATGAATTGGATGTTAATGATTTTCGGCGACCAAATAATGAGGATGTCTTTGATATTGGAAACATGGACATCGTGTTTGAAGACCAAATTAAAAATCAAGATGAAACAACCAATACTCCAAATAATCAAGAATCGGATAGTGAAGACGATGTACCGCTAGCAGTACGGCTAGTAAAGTAAGATAACTCTATATTTTGAAATCAAAATGAAAGTTATATAACATAAACAAATCAATTTATTGAAGCCCAAACATTCCAAATTCTGCAGAGAACCCCACATATGTGTTTTTAGAACTATTTCCTGATGATCTAATTCACCTAATTGGGTTTCAAACCAATCTATATTACGTTCAAACACACGGAGGAGGAAATGGATTTACACCTACTACAGAAGACGAAGTCAAAACATTGCTTGGAGTAAATTTATTAATGGGTATAAAGGAAATAGGAAAGAAAAAGTAGAGGCGTTCGACAGGGATGTGTGCTTTCTCCTCTTTTATTTAACATTTATTCGGAAGCCATATTTCAAGAGTCTTTGGAAGATGCAGAGATGGGAATCAAGGTGAATGGAGTATTGATCAACAACATACGATATGCTGATGATGGTGTCTTAATTTGTGACAACATAGTCGATCTTCAACAACTTGTCACTATAATCGGAGAATACAGTAAGCGAATGGGATTAGAGATTAATACCAAAAAGACCAAATTCATGATCATCTCCAGAAACTTGGATGCGCTCGAAAACTCCACCATAACACTGAATACTAAGTCCATTGAAAGAGTGAGTAAATTTAAATACCTGGGATCGTGGCTTTTTGAAGACTGGGCATCGGGCAGGGAAGTAAAATGTCGCATTGAGCAAGCTCGACAAGCTTTCGTAAAATTCAAGAAGATACTGACTTGTTCAGAGTTCGATAGTTAGATCTTCAACTGAGACTAATGTTTACTAAGTGCTACGTATGGTCAGTGCTGCTATATGGCGTAGAGGGCTGGACACTCAAAACGAGGGATATAAAAGATTAGAAGCTTTCGAAATGTGGCTTTATCGCCGTATCCTAAAAATACCATGGACAGAGAAAATCACAAATATAGATGTCCTTAAAAGAATAAACCAAGATAGCCAACTTTTCGAAACCATCAAGAAAAGGAAAACGACGTATCTAGGTCACATCATGCGAAATGAAAAATACCAGTTCCTCCAACTTATAATCGAGCGTAAAATTGAAGGCAAGAGAGGAATGGGACGCAAGAAAATGTCCTGGCTCCGAAACATAACGCAATGGTCAGGGATTAACGACATAAAATCTCTGATATATATTGCAAGAAATAGAGAATTAATGGAAAATGTGATCGCTAACATCCATTAGTGGATTTGCATCTGAAGAAGAAGAAGATAAAGGAAATGCCCAGTTACAGAGATTATTGACTGTTATCTGTTACGTGACTATGTCACTTAACATATTCGCTTGGCTACTAGCCAATTTACAACTGGTTGATAATACAGTGCATCAAAAAAAAACTGATACCAGATTTGATAAACTTTACAAAGTGCGACTTCTACTGGCCAAACTCAAGGAAACGTTTCTTGTAGCACTGAATCCACATGAGTTTCAAGCGATTGATGATTCTATGATACGATTCAAAGGTCGAAGCAGTATCCGACAGTACATGCCAATAAACCTATAAAAGGTGGCTACAAAGTATGCGTTAGAGCAGATTCATGTGCGAGCTCCAGATATATATCGGTAAAGTGGGAAATTCCACCGAAAAAAACTTAGGACAACTAGTCGTACAGGATCTAACAAGGGTTTTAGTAAATAAATACCACCGAGTGTTCTTTGACAATTATTTCAACTGTATTGATATTCAGAGATCTTTATTGTCGGACGGAATTTACGCAAGTGGAACTGTTAAAACAAAAGAAAGGATTTACCAGAGTTCAAAACTGACAAACAAATAAATCGAGGAGATTCACATTTCCGTATTTCAACAGATGGACTATCTGCATTGAAGTGGAGGGATCGCAGAAGTGTGATATTCTTTTAGCAAATCACAAAAATCCAGCAACAAACGAACTTGTAAAGAAAAGACAAAAAAGACGCTACTCTGAATGAGGTTTCATGTCCACAAATGGTAGTGATCTACAACTCACATATGGATATGTTGACAAATTTGACATGCTGAAAAGTCTTAATGAGATGAATCGTAAATCACACAAGTGGTGGCATAGAATATTTTTTTATTTTGTAGATGCTTGCGTCGTAAAAGCATTCATTCTATTTCAACTTAGAAGCCAATTTAAAAGTATGTCTTTGAAAGAATTCCGGCTCTCTATGATTAGAGGCCTTATTGGAGCTCCAGAACAATTAAAAAGGGGAAGACTATCAGCAGAAAAACCAGTGAGTAAATTCAAAAGGCGTATTCCCTTGAAACTGCGCCATTCAAAGTCTTCTAATACTTCTTTGAGATGTGCCAACTGCAGCACGACAGCAAATGTTAACAGAACACAGTGGAAATGTTCATCTTGCAATGTCGGAGTTTGTCTCAAGCACGACAAAAATTGTTTTGCAACGTCCCATGTAAAACAATAGGAAGAATAGGAAGAAAGAAGTGCTACCTGTAATACTTCTCAGTATTAATAGCTCAAGTATACTACTATTGCAGACTTCTTTCTTTGAAAAAAAGAAGATTTATTCTAAATAGTGGAAGTGTATACTAAACCCATCAAATTTTCCCTGTATATTTAAAATATACTATTTGAGTTACTACAATTTAATATTATATTGTAGTAAATATTATTGTTAGTTCTATTTAGTTTATTTAGTTATAGTTCTATTTTGAATTTTATTATTAGGGATAGTCAAAGTTTTCCATTTGTTCTATCAGATAATGCGTTGGTAAGTTTTTCTTAAATAAATATGATAAATGTTCTTTAAAAGTTAATATTTTTAGATGATTAAGGATGCTGTTAAATTACAAGGTAATCAACCTGCACAAAGATTTATTCAAAACACCAACCGTTTTTTTAATTATTTGCTCATTCGGCGTAGGTTGATCACTAAAATATATTTATGAAGTTCTGTAAATATATTCTTAATAACAAAAAAAATTCAGTTAACATCCATGTATATATAGAATGTATAAAGTTTCTATTATATATAAGATGTATATTATATATAAAAAATATATTTTATAAAAAAGTTACAGTAATTTAGTTTATACCGTTAAGTTGCTCCAAATGTAGGCAACCAACTTAAACTTTTTTGGCATTTAGCTGGAGTTTCTTGAGAATATTTTTAATAAACGTTTAATATTTTCCAGTTAATTTATTATTTTTTAAAAGTCATGATAATAATGCTGAATAAGCAATATTTTAAATGATATTTAATCACAAAAGTACTTAATATTATTTTATATAATCTTCATAAAGTACGTTTCTAATAGAAATTAGCTAAAATTAGAAAAAAAAAACTAGTTTATGATAGTAATAATAGAATATTATAATATTTTTGATGATATTGTATTATCCTTTTGATGCATAATATTTTTTAATTATAATATGAATATTATATTTTTTATCTAACGTACTTTATGAGGATTATATTATATAACACAATATTAAGAACGTCTTGTGATTATATATCATTTGAAATATGGCTTATTCAACATTATTATCATCACTTTAAAAAATAATAATTAATAAAATTAAATTGGCCAAATATATGGCCTAGGAGGACAAATTCGTTAAACTTCCCGTGCTCGAATCGGTATCACTAAAGTGTTATGATCATTTCGGCCTATCCCAGCCATCGGCAGACACTTGGGCTGATACAGTTTAACGAATTTGTCCTTCTAGGCCATATATTTGGCCAATTTAATACAACAAAGCGATAGCAGCTTTTTGCTAAAAGTTTTATTCTTTAATAAAATTAAATATATTCTCAAGAAACTTCAGCATAAATGCTAACAAAAAGTTTAAGTTGGTTGCCTATATTTGGCGTAACCTAACGATATAAACTAAATTACGGTAACTTTTATTTTTTACATATAATAGAAACTTACTATCTTTATACGTGCTATAAATTTCATATAAATAAATCATATAAGTTTGCAAAAGAGGTCGACGAAATACTTTAATGAAATGCGCTATGAGCACGTGTGCTTGGTCGTATAGTAATTTCCAGCCACTTCTAGTCTGTCAAAAAGTAACTAACTTCGTAACAACATAATTACTAAAATCACTAGACAGTTCGGACTGGGATTAGCGAACCGGGTTTACTTCAGGATCAGCATTGTTTATTTTGAGTAAATTTGTTTTAAGAATATACTAAAATAAATAAATTTCACAAAAATCCTTTTTTTAATTTAATAAAAATTGGGCTTCAAAGGGTTAAACTAAAGAATGACTCTGTCCCAATTGTTTCTGTCATATCTCGGCTTATATTTTTTTCTATAATCTACCATGAACGATGTCAAAGAACAATGCTCCAAAAAATTAGAGGAATACTTTTTTGAGCAACTATAATGTTTTAAAATAATCCTACTACAAATAAATCTATAGCAGCCAGTCTCTATAGCAGTGTTAAAATATAGTAAGTTATAGTTAGTGACGATCAGTAAGTATGTAAACCAAAGAAAAAATTTCTAGATGAAACCAGAAATACATAACTAATAAACATAAAAACACCATTTCGAAGAACTACCACGACAACGTGGAAAAAAGTCACACTTACCGGTATTTTGCTAGTTCGCAAGAACTCCAATAAAGCCTCAAGAGATCCCAGTGTAGATGCCTGCACATACACTCCTCTATCGGCTAATTTGATGTTCGACAAAGCAGATTTAAGTTCTCTAGCCACCTCCTCTTTCATTATATCGATTTCGTCCGACTTGTGGGCCACATAGAGGTTCAACCCGGCAATTGCCTTTTCCAGTTCTTTGGCTGCGATCTTCACTCCTTGAGCCGCTTTAATTTCTTTGTATTCAATATAAGCGTTCTAAAAACCAAGAAGGAAACAATAGTAAGTTTAAAATTAATGTACGTAAATTATGATATAAAAAAAGTAATCAGTAAAAACAGTTCCTTACAAAAACTCAATACTTACTTTCACACGTAGTTCCCTCAGAGGTTGCGGCATAAGCAACGACCTAATTTGAGTCTCAATAGGACCGTCAGTACCGGCGCACAGCATTGTATCTCCTTCTCTTAGAGTACCGTTTACCAAAATGACATCAATGGTAGTACCTAAAAAAGGAATTATACATCAATACACATTACACAAAGTTCTACAATAGACGATTAAATTATTAGAGCCCAAAATATTAGTAAGTTATAGGCTATGTCTAAGGCTATTTCACAAATTCTATGAAACCTGATCTTTTGTAAGCATACGCTTTCTTATAGTTTATTCGTCTTCCGGGTTTGGACCGTGTCATTTGTGAGTGACCCAAAAGTGGGTTCATCTCGACGTTTCGCTACAATTGTATGTAGCTTCTTCAGGAGAACAAAGTTACCGTTGCTAACTACTCTACTACTACGCTACTACGTAGCCTACCGGCGTTTGGCCGATACGGTGCTCTTTTTTTGCGTAAAGTTCGTCCTTTTTACGAATACAGATAGCTGGCAGTGACGTGTTTTTTTTAACATGTTACCCTGATCTGTGCAGGTTTGAAATAGCTGATGAAACAGTTTTTATAAGTAAACAGTTTTTAATTAATTAATAGTTTGAGCTCTTACTGTGTGGAATTCCATTACATAAAATAATACTCTCGACACCTTAAAAATTCCAGTTTATTATAAATTAACTCTCTCTCTTCTGATACCCATTGCAATAATGACTTGTGGCATTGTTCTTGAATGAGCTGGCTAATAGGTTTATAATTGTAGCAATTACCATTGATATTTTATGTTGTTCTAGTCGATTTTAGTCAGTCATTGTTGGAATTTGTTCCGAACAGTTTTACTTAATATTTTTTGTTGTGAATAACTAATTGTTCTATTTAATAAAAAAAAAAAAAATGCCGGGAAAAACGATAACAGGAGAAATGCGACAATGTGTAGTTCATTTATTGGAGTATTTTAAAAAAGAAAAAGAAAACAATGGACCTTTGCTTTCGTTATCATCGGTACATGAACGAGTAGCGGACGCTTTGAAAATCAGTCTTCGCACAGTGACAAGAATAAAGAGTGAATACAAGACAGGGGCAGCTCTTACTACACAGGAGAGTCACGTAATGTACAAAAAAAAGACTAATGATGTCAGCGATACTATAAAAGGAGAGATTAGAAATGTACTGTATGACATGAAAGCAAAAGGAGAGCACGTTACAATTAAAGTTCTAAATACACAATTAAGAAACAAGCATCTCTATGACGGTTCTGATACAAGTTTGTGGCGTCTTATAAAAATTGTGGGTTTTCATACAAACTAGAAAATAGTAGACGACTGCTGTGTGAGAAACCATGTATTGTCTCCAAACGACTGTATTTCTTGATGCATTATATGAGAAATTTTTTAAGTCCAAGCCCACTTCAGTTCGTTTTTTTAGATGAAACATGGATATTCCTAAAAGGAGCATATAAACGTACTGGGCAAGATGACTGTGTGAAAAGCATCAGAAAAGGACACGAAAATACAGGTACACGCTTTGTTGTTTTACATGCCGGAAGTAGGCAAGGATTTGTTAAAGATGCTGGATTACTGTTTTCTACGAAATCGAAGAGTGCAGACTATCATGATTCTATGGATGAAGAGTCTTTTAAAAAGTGGGTCTCCGAAAAGCTGATACTAATGTTGAAGGAACCATCTCTAATTATTATGGATAATGCCTCATACCATAGTTCTTTAATAGAAAAGTTACCGAATGCCAGTTAGAAAAAATCGGACTTACAAGAATGGTTACGAGCGAAAAAAATAATTTTGACGACGATTTGGACAAGACAGAGCTATTGAGTCTTTGTCGCCAGAATAAACCACAAAATACCAGGTACGTTATAGACGAGCTACTCCAAGAACATGGGCATCAGGCTTTGAGATTGCCTCCATATCACTGTCAATATAATCCGATTGAGTTGGTCTGGGGCATTTCTAAACAATACTGTGATCGTCATATTGGAAAACATGGACGTGGAGATGAAACAGTGAAAAAAGTTTGGGGCGATGCATTAGCTGAGGCAACACCAGCAGTGTGGGCGAGTTGTGTTAACCATACTGAAAAATTAGCTCAGGACGACTGGGCAAAAATGGTCACATATGATGAAAATGAAAGTAGGGTTATCATCGATTTGGCGGAAGATTCCAATGATGAAGAAAGTGCTTAAAACTTAAAAAATCTGTATCATTTTTTAATTAACGTGGGTTAAATAATTAACACTTTTTTGGGTATATTTCAAAATCCTTTTAAAATGTACTTTTCGTTATATCCTGTCCTATTGTACTGGAAGCTAGAAAAATACTTCTTCGCAATTTATACGTATATTCCGTTATTAGAAATTTAATGAAAAATAATTTATAATTTTCTTTTATAACTATTATTTCGTTTGACATGCTACATTTTGCTCCGCCATTGGAGGAGGTAAACGAATCGAGCTTAGACAAAGAAAGACAGTTGAAACAACTTATTGCAAGTGTTTTTACACGCACACGTCAAGAACGATAAAAACGATTTTACCTAATTGCACTATTATAAATATTTACCTATGAAACGATAATCCTGGTGTTTTCTGCTCGCTGCGATTTTACAAAGAATATATGCACAATTCCCCATTTCCCCAAAAAAACACAAAAGAAAACTGGTGTCACATTTATTGTGTGCCACCAAAAACATGGCGGACACATCGAACAGTGGCTTCACTTTTTTATGGTTGGTTGAACGAGCGTTACCCGTCCTCTCTCTTTCCTTGTCTAAGATCTCTCAGTACAACATTTATGAAAAAGCTTTATATCACTCAACATGTTTACTAGTATTCGGAACATGATATCACAGCCGTCACGTGACAAGTATAAGCTTTTTAGAGCGAATTTTTAAACGCAATATAAAATATATAATTTTTAAAGTAGTCGTTGTATTTAAAAAAAAATATTAACCATTTTGAATTCTTATTTACCGTTTTAAACTCTTTCTCAAGTATAGTTAATATCCTTATTGTAACAATACGCTAGAAGCAAAAGCTAGTTTGTTAGTGGTCTAAGTATTTTTATTTTCTCGGAAACTGCTCATTAGCAAACTCAGATGATACGCACACACTGAGTCACTAATCAAGGGCTATCATTTGACACATACTTTGACCTTGAATGATAACTATATTTATTTAACTATAAGTATACGATAACTTACCTAAACCAGGAATGGCTTTTACTTCTAGAACTGTGGCTTGAAGCTCATCAGAATACATGAGACGTTTTGTTAACTTTGTTTGACAAAATTCTACTATTAAAGCCAGCAAATTTCCCATTCCTTCTCCTGTGATTGCACTTGTAGGAACCAGAGAGACGTAGTTACGAATATCAGGGTTTTCATAGAATAGAGCAGCGTTCAATCCTAAAAAAAGTCAGTTAATTGTATATCGCTATACACAAACATAAAAAATATATTTATTAGTAAACTATGTCAGCTATACAGGGTGGTGAATCGTCAAACAGGCCATAGGAAACTCAATGAGAAATTCTAAATTGTTGAATTCCTGCTTCCCTAATTATTTTACACCAAAAATCATGGGAAACTATTTGTAGAGGACTCAAATATGTACTGAAAACAATTGTTAAAATTGTTCTACGACTTAAACGTATTCCAAAATTTTGCTAAAATATAATATATTTTTCAGGCCACCCCTAAAATCAGGCCAGACGCCGTGAAAAGAATGTGTATTACGTGTTGCGTTTTGTCATATTGACGTTTCTAATATTTGACAATATTTAAATCAACTATATTATATTTATCTATGATTTAAATGGCCAAAATTTTGTGATTTATTATTTAAAAGAAAAATTAAGTTGATTAAAAAATGTACTCAGTTAAGGAGAAAAGAGCAATAATAAAAAAGTTTTATTCATGTTTTATTATAACATTTGTTATAGTTTTATGTTTAGAAATTATCGTATATTATTATTAGGAATAAAGATCACAGTAACAGTATATTGGAATTCATTGAATTGTTGTATAACTTAACTTAACATGGAATTAAATTTTAGTGTATTATACTACGTTCCACGTTTAGAAAATAACATTGCGGAGATAGGGCCATGTATTTCTTATGGACGATAGCAACGCGGCGTTGCCACGACACACACAAGCACAATTTAGGGTTATATAATTTGTATTTTTGTTTCCACAAACATGAATTAAATTAATGTTTTTTAACGTAATTGACCAAAAGTGCCCATTCGAAAAAAGAGATGAAAAGTAGGGAAAATGATTTTAATTAGATAAATAATATTTACAAAAGATAATTTTATTTTATCTTATTTTAATTATAGTAACGACAGTTTATTTGTTTTTCGGTGAGAATACGATACGCCATGAATCATAGAAATCAGTAGAAAATATTGACCGCTTGGAACGCGTATATCTATAATATTATATTATAATTACTAATTGCAACTTAAAATAATACGATGTGCGTATGTCAGCTATTTTATGTCGTTCTCTGACTACATAATGATAATAAGGCTTTTATTTAGTAGTTATTCTGACTTTACAGTTAAATGTTAATTGAAAATGAAAATTCAAAAATTAAGCAAAGTGAATATCTTGGACATCCGTGCAAAAGAGAGTGTCTGAGAGTTTTGGCAACACTGATCTCCATAAGCGTAATGTTATTTTCTTAACTTGAAACAAAGAATAGAATATCTTACTTTAAATAAAGATCCGGTAATGACAGGAAAAGGTTCGCGCTATTGCCTGAATACAACATTATGTGATTTTTCGTCAACTGAGTACATTTCATTACATTGATCGATTTGTAAACAATATAATTTATTGTTCACGAAGTAATATTGTTCAGTAGTAGTAGTATTTAGTAAAATTCATTGTTTATAATTTAATCATAACATAAAAAAATTGACAATTCAAATTGTCAAACATCTAACATCCATATGATAAAACACACACCTTATAATATATTCTTGTATTACGTGTGGCCTAACTTTTAGGGGTGGTCTGAAAAATCTATTATATTTTTGCAAAATTTTGAAGTACATGTGATTCGTAGAACAGTTTTAACATTTTTTTTTAATTAAGAATTTAGTCCTCTACAAATAGTTTTTTATGACTTTTGATTTAAAATAATTAGGGAAGCAGCAATTCAACAATTTAAAATTTCCCATTGAGTTTCCTATGGCCCGTTTGACGATTCACCACCCGGTATTTTGTATAATAAACCATTTTATCATATTTTTTTAATGTAGGAGAATTTAAAAAACTATGACCAACAGGCAATTGTGTGGAAAATGCTAACAGAGATAGGTCAAAATACAAAAATATTGCAAAAATTTCCATCTTAGAACGAGTCCGCTACAGAAACTTATAATGACAAGAATATAAATTTTAAAAGATGTATTTTGAACTAACATAGATCTAAAACATAATTATTTTTACATACCTTGTTCAGCAAACTGTACAACGACCTCTTTGGTCCTCTGTTCGAACTCCATCTGTGTATTTCCGGCTTGGGATTTCAATACATCCCTAATGTCTTTCCTGTTCATAGTCTGCCAGTCATACAACCTGTCAATTTTGTTCAGTGCTACGATAAAAGGCGTCTTCTTATTTTTTAATATATTGATGGATTCAATAGTTTGGGGTTCCAGACCGTGCATAATATCTACGACCAATATAGCGATGTCACAGAGTGAAGAACCACGATTTCGAAGATTGGAGAAGGACTCGTGACCGGGTGTGTCGATGATTAGAAGTCCGGGAATTCTCATATCTTTCTCATTTATCTAAAAATAATACATGAATTAAACAATATCAGGATTGAAAGTTGCACGCAATATGGTTAGTCGTTTTATCATACATTAACATCATGGCACAACCATCGAAAACAACTTAAAATTCTTATGTATCTGGGTAATGAATATAAAGAAGACCGACCAACATATAGTAGTGATGCCTCTGCGTGAATTCCAATTTTTTGAACTGTTCCATTAACAAACTGTACATATGCTATTATTAACTACATCCGGTTCGAAGGATCAATTTATAAAGATAACAATGGAAAACAAAGATAGTTGTAAAGCTTAATTAACAAACTGACCTGAGTACTGATCTGAGTATTGTAGAAGTGATTTAATTTGGTCTATAAACCTTATTTATGAATCAGAAAGCGCTTAATAGCTTTTTGATAAGTTCAAAAAATTAGTTTATTACACTAATATTATATACATTAAAACAGATCATATGAAATATCTGATATTACAGCAAATATGTTTTCATATGTTTGTTAACGTTTGAAGTGGTTACTGCTGTAGTAATTAATATTTAAGTAAAAATAAAAAATCTTACCCCTCTAACAATCCTAACTTGTTCCTTAATAGCGTCAATAGGCACATTCGTGGCACCGATCTGTTGAGTAATGCCACCAGCTTCACCATCTTGCACATTGGTCCTCCTCAATTTATCTAAAATCTTCGTTTTTCCTGTATCTACATGTCCAAGTACACAAACAATAGCAGCTCTCAAATTGTCTGGAGATTTGTTCTTCTCTGCATCTTCTTTCCGAAGCTGGAAATTAAAATAAGTTATGATAATTTTGGACGTAACTAATGTGGTTGAACTATTACTTTGATTCTTTCCAGAGCTCTATCACGAGCCTTTTCCGCAGCAGTTCTACCGTCATCATCGTCATCATCTGACTCAGAATCACTCTCCTCTTCTTCACTGTCCGAATCGTCTTCATCCTCAGAGCTGCTTTCCTCATCATCGTGCGCTTCCTTCGATTCGGATGGTTTTCCTGATTCATGTGCTTTAATATCTAAAATGCATACTCGTTAAATACAGTATAATATATGTTAATAAACAGAGTGCTCTTACCAGTCTCTTGAGATTCATCCTCTTCTTCGGACGATGCATCCCAAGCGTCTTTGACATCATCTTCTGGTTCCGGTTCTTTTGTTTCTACTGGTGGTACAGCAACTGCTTCTTCTTTGGGAGATTCTTCTTTTTCTATTTTTTCCTCTTGTTCTTCAGCTTTGGGAACTTAAAAGACATTATTTATTATTAATGCAATAATAAAAAAATTAGGTTATCTACCACCCAAAATGGATGCTCATAGTAAAACAGTGTCGTGACAATTGAAAGCCAGTCTTTGACAATGTTTCATCACTGCAAAAATTTCATTATTTCACATCTGCGATGAAGAAACAGTAAAAAAGGACTGTATAGGAGAATCGGTTCTATAACAAGCTGATGGCTTGTGAACTAGTGATGGTGATTGAGCCCGCCAAACTAGGCCAACTCTCAGGGACCAAGAAAACAGCAACATGAAAGTTAGGGGCATATTGTATTGTACCCATACCACATGACAGCTGTTTAAAAGAAAATCTACGTTCATTGTAGGTTTATACCGACATTAGTTTTTAGAACAGCAAGTTCTAAAATAAAAATAGCCATTATGATTGCCAACCTCCGTAGGGAGACGACACTATAAGAAGAAGAAGACCGACATTAGGAGCTCTGTATGAACTGATACTTAATTTCTCTTAGACTCGTGGGACCAGCACGAACCGAATTAATAAACATAAAAAAGGGAGACCTAAGAAGCAAACTACTTCAAAAAAGGATGATTAGTAGTCAAAGGAAGAGCTACCAAACCCCAAAACATCGGAACAGAAACCAGAATTAGAGGACGATGCAATTATTCTAATAAGACGAAAACACCGAGGCACTTAAATAACTCGCAAGGTTTACCTGGAGTTAAAAGGATGACGACCTGGCCAAGGTCGTCATACCACGGAAACCTCCAGCTACGTCTCGATGAACTGATGTGATACATGCTGCTAAGTGGACTGTGAAGTCATTAGAAGTACTCCCGACAAAAAAATAAAAAGATCAAACCTGCGATTTTCTCCTCAAGTTGTTGTTGTTATTGTGTTTGGTATTATTTGTTTGTTGTTATTGACGGCAAACATTAAAACTGGAAATAGATTAACTAGAGAAATTCCTATTAGTAAGGGCCTAAAGCAAGGCTGCTGCATAGCACCTACACTCTTCAAAATATATCTAAATGAGGCACTCTCACTATGGAGAAGATATGGGCATCCCAATCGGAGATGATAGATTGTACACGATACACTTCGCTGACGACCAAGCCATTCTAGCTGAAGACGAGAGTGATGTAGGATACATGCTTAGAAAACTGGAAGATGAGTACACCAAATGGGCATCACAATTAATATACAAAAAACTGAGTACTTAGTTGTAGGAGAGAAACCAGAAAGCCTACAAATCGAAATGGGAACTATAAAATCAACAGACAATTTTAAATACTGGGGAGTCCAAATAACATCAAAAGCAGGAAGTAGCGAAGAAATACATTCCAGGATTGGCCAAGCAAGATCAGGCACCAGACAGCTACACAGACTATTATGGAACAAAACAATAACAAAAAAAATAATAAAAGAAGAATTTATAAAACAATAATAGAAAGTATTGGACTGTACAGTGCCGAACTCTGGGAAATAAACCAAAGAAACAAATAAAAAAATTAAGGCCATAGAAATGAACTACTGGAGACGATGAAGCCAGCTCACTTGACTTGATAGGGTGAGAAACGAAGATATTCGGAGAGAAATTGAAATCGATCTAGACATAATAGACACAATCGAAGCCAAAAGACTTAACTGGTATGGACACCTTCAGAGAATGCCGGAAAATAGATGGCCAAAAAAAATTGAAGAATGGACTCCGCCAACTAGAAGAAAACGAGGTAGACCAAGACGATCCTGGAGAGACGATGTCGACGATGCAATGACCGCCAGAGATCTAACAACTGAAGATTGCTTCGACAGAAAACGCTGGAAATTAGGATGCGAGAAGCGGCGCCAGCTGTAGAAGATTCGCTTGTATATATTCGCTACAGGAACTTAGTTTCCTAGTGGATTTTTTGGATTGTTTATATGTGTTTGTTATTGATGTTCTAAGGAGGATCAAGATAGCAGTGACCCCAACTTTGTAGCAGTACTTTGACTCGATGTATGCTGAGGAAGAGTTCTTTAATATCACAAACGACTTGCTGGGCGAAAAATGTGTGCTGGCATACCTTCCAGAGACTAAAAGTGAGGATCTAAAGGCGACATTAGCCCGTCTTGGTAATGTAACTAACCTATCTTTAGTAGAGGGCAAGGGTTGAAGCATTGGATAATCTTGGCTCTAAGCTGGCCACCAATAGAGGTCTACAAGTCAGTCGCAAAGTCGACAAGTAGTCCGAGATGGGAATAAATTTAAACTTAAACAGGCTAAATTGAAAGTCTTTTGAAATCCCTGCCATACAAGAGACGGAAGGAGAATCCATGTAGACGAAAGAAACTTCATAGTCTATTCTATCTTATCATTTCAGTAAGGTTTGTTTAGATCGGGAGAATGGCTTGTTGGAATTTAGTATAGTAAAAATAGCTTATTTACCTGGAGTTTGCTCCTTCTTCTGCTTGTTCGGCCTTATCCTCGTTCCCAGTCGTGGTTTCTTCTCGCCTACATCGGGTAATTCTACACCTTGTGCTTTCAAACTATCTATTAATGCTTGAGCCCTAGCTCTATCAGCCTTTTGTTTGGCAGTCAATAGTTTTCCTTCGGCTTTCAGTCTTTCTTTGCGTTCCTTTTCTTTCTGTAAATATAGAAAAGTGTAAGCTTAAAAAATAACTATCCCTATTGACTTGTTAATTTATATTGGAATCAAACTGCCAAGGTAAGAGTTGACAGCCAGTACACCGAAAGTATCAAAATACAGAGAGGAGTCCGCCAGGGTTGCGTGCTGTCCCCACTACTTTTCAATGTCTACAGTGAAGCGATATTTCAAGAAGCGCTCTCAGACTCAATAGAAGGTATATCTATCAATGGAGAAGTATTGAATAACTTACGTTTTGCAGACGATACAGTAATAATTACGGATAACAACAATGATTTACAGAACGTAATGCAACGCCTTAATGAACGCTGTCATGAGTACGGACTGAAGATAAATTTAAAGAAAACTAAATGCATGATCATGACTAAATCTGCACATGCAAATATCCAATTGACTATTGAAGATACTGCAATTGAGAGTGTTAATAACTATAAATACTTAGGAACATGGATAACATCAGATGTAGACCAAACCAAAGAAATTAAGACACGTATTGAAATAGCACGTACATCATTTATTAAACTTAAAAAGTTTCTTTGTTGTCGGGATATAAGGTTAGAACTACGCCTGAGAATGCTTCGATGTTACGTGTTCTCTACTCTTCTTTATGGTCTGGAAGCTTGGACACTAAAACAAGTTCATCTGAATAAGTTGGCCGCCTTTGAATTTTGGTGTTACAGAAGAATCCTACGAATATACTAGAAGGATAGGAAACTAGAAGGATAGGAAGTGAGGCGGAAATAATATTAACTATTAAAAGACGAAAACTTGAGTACTTGGGACATGTGATGAGAGGGCAAAAATACACATTATTACAACTTATTATGCAGGGCAAAATCCGAGGAAAGCGAAATGTGGGAAGACGAAGAATATCCTGGCTTAAGAACTTAAGGGAATGGTTTGAATGCAGTAGTGCAGAACTTTTTAGAGCGGCAGTCAACAGAGTCCGCATAGCTATGATGATTTCCAACCTTCGATAGAAGATGGAACTTAAAGAAGAAGATTGACTTGTTGGATCTAAACGTTTACAAAACGTTGAAGTAAATTGTAGATGCATTTATGTAAATTATTGTTAACAGGTAATAATTAAATAATCAAAAATGCAATCAATATAGAAACAATGAAGTAGAAGGACCAAAAAAATATCAAAGAGCGGATGGACGAAACCTGAGAAGACCACGAATATATACGAAATACCAGCGAAAAACTCAAGGAATGGTGTAGTCATGGACGTATAAATAAAACTTGTACTGGAAACAGGCCTCCCAAATAAAAGTTGATGAACAGCTGTTGTTAGTCAGAGATACTATCTCCGCTGTTATTTAAAGTTTACAGCAACAAAATAATAAACAAAGCACTCTATAACTTCGAAAAAGGCCTGTTCATAAATGGGATAAAAATAAACAACTTAAGGTATGCCAATGATACCGTTGTTATTTGCACACACTCTGGTTTACAAGAGTTGCTCGAAGGAGTTGCATCCAATAGTTCTGATTTCAGCACTTAACTTGAATGTAGGAAAAGGAAAGTAGTTGTTGGTCTCAAAAAAATATCAGGAGCATATTGGAAGTGAATGACCAACAAGTAGAATGGGTTCAATCCTACAAATACATAGATTGCCAGCTTAATGAAAACTGGGATAATATGGACGAGGTTCTTGCTAGAATCGAATACGTCAGGTCATCATTTATCAAAATAAAACCATTTTTTTTAGTCACGACTTGTCGTGTCATCTTCAGTGTAGCATGATGCTACGATCTCAGATGCAACAGTGCTATTTATTGAGCATTTTATATAATGGAGTTGAAGATTTTGGACTCTTATTAGTGCCATTTGTAGAAAACTGATGTCTTCAAATGTAGTGTTACCATAGGATGCTGAGAATATTATGGATATACAGAGTATGTAATGCAGAAGTCCTAAGATTAAACAATAGTATGAAGTCAGCACTACAGCTCCCTCTAGAAAAGCTGTAGACAAAATACAGATTGCACTGATTTTGCCATAGCTGATGCATAGCCTCGTGATCATTTTACATAGCCAACATTCATTTTGAACATGGTACTTGAAGAAGAAGAAGAAAAGACCACCCACGAGATAGACTTCCGAAATAAAGAGAATATGCACCAACTGAATTGTAACAGCACATGATAGATCTGAATGGAAGTTTTTAGAGGAAGCCTATGATCAGTAGTAGACGACTATGGGCTGATGATGATGAAGATATAATCAGAAACAAAAACAAAAAAAAAAGACACATACTTTCATACATTATTGTATGATTGGATATATTTTAGGCATTTACTCAAACACAGACTACTCAGAGTGTTTATTCCATTAATAACCTCAGATTATTGATACCCATCATTACAAATAAAAAATGACAATATTACCTGCTTCTTTCTCTCCTTTCTTTCTTGTTCTAACCTCAGCGCCTCTAATCTGGCCTGTTCTGCTTCCTCTTCTCGTTTTAAACGTTCCTCTTCTTCCTTTTTCAAACGTTCTTCTTCTTCTTTCATTTTTTTCAGAGCCTCTTGCATAGCTGCTATGGCTTTCTTGCCGGGACCTGAAATAACAAAAATATAGATCTAAAATACTATTATTCCATTTTTTTTTATTATTTAAAGATTACAAAATTTTACACAGTCATACCTTTCTTCGCATCCTTTGCGTCTTTGGCATCTTTCTCATCATCTTCTTTGCCCTTCTTCTTCTTCTTTTTGCTCTTCTTATCACCCTCTTGGTCATCATCTTCTTGCTTATCATCTTTGTCTTTTACTTCAGGTTTCTTTTCAGCCCCTTCTGGTTTTGATTGCTCTTGGTGTTCAGCAGGTTCTTCAGAACCCTCTTTAGGTACGTCTTGCTTTTTCTGTGCTAATTTCTTTTGTTTTTCTCTCTCTTTCTTCTCTTTTTTCTTTTGTGCTGCGGTTTTCACAGTGCTGCCCTCTTCTGGTTTTGAATCTTCTTCAGCTTCCTCACTAAAATTTAAACATCATAAAGATCATGACTTAAGTTATTAAATGCTCCGATATATGTTGATTTTTATTTTTATAATTGTATTAAATCTGGATTAAATGTAATTAAAGTGTGAGTGAAATCAAGTAATCAGAGCAGGTGCCAACGGGAATGGAAAACCACACGAGCACCTATCCCTACTGTGGGAAAAGTTTAAAATTATTCTAAATTTAAGCAATAGGTATACATACACTCTATATTTTAGGGGACTTCAGAAGCCTTAGATGTATCACTGATTACTTTGAGAAAAATTGCAAAAGGAGGAATTTAAATTGACGATGAATAAGCTGTTAAAATGAAGAACTCTGTATCTTAAATTATTGGCCCTTCATTAAAAGATAAATATAAACATAAATATTGTTATAATAAATGATCAAATAGCAGTGAAACTACAGAGTAACATTTCCTTATGCTTAATATATTTTGATGATCCAGTGTCAGTAGAAAATGGTGCAAGTGACTTTGAACAAAAACTGGAACAGTGCAGACAAGCTCTTGAGAAAAAAGGTTTACAACTTAGTAGGAAAAAACAGTGTATTTAATGTTCATTTAAAGATGGAGTTATATAGTACAATTAGAATGATAAATTTGGATGGTGAAATAATTGTTAAAAGTAATAGTTTTAGCTACCTACGATCGATACTTAATTGATCATGATGATTGATTGATACACTACACATGTCATATTATTATGACATATATTGTGATAGTCCATAATAATTGTTTCTTGTTCTCAATGTAGTTGCAGTAATTTAATTTAATCATATTTTTTATTTAAAATATAAATTTGTTATTAATGCTTAGTGATGCATATAATTATATTTTTAGGTTTCATCTCAAATCAACCAAAAGTTAAAAGTTTTATAAATAGAGATACCCTGTTTATACTAGTTTCCCAATGAAAATATACATGTTTATTGATATTTCAAATTAATAAAAATATTGAAAATCATTGTGTCTTAGGTTTTCTTATTGTACTGTAAGTCATTTGAAAGAAAATTTTGCAATGCCAAATCCAAGAATGTGACATTTTGGAAGGTGGGGCTAATAAACAGAAAAAATAATAAGCAAGTCATAAACTGTCAAAGTAGATCCTAATATCTCCCAAGAAAGAAAATTATTCCGACAAAAAGCTGAATTTTCACAGTATGAGAGTAGAGTATCAAAACATTCAAGCCCAAATATCTCCAAATCAATATTTTTCACATTCACGGTTTTGGCATTGGGCTGACGATATGGAAGAAGGTGATATACCATTCCCACCACCTTTCTGAGGTGAGAATGGTACACAATAAAACAATTTATAGCACCCCTCCCCAACGGTTTAAAACTTTTTTCTTAATTGGAATTGAAAGTTCAGATGATGAGCAGTATTGTATGAAAAGCTCAGTTTTCTAGGTGAAATACCAAAAATTTTACTAACTAAAATGTCAAAATTGGTACCAATCTTGCCCTGGTTTATGGTATACACAGGTGCTATATCAATGACAGGAGAACAACCGAAGTGACTGATATCATCGAGAAGATAGCCAGACTAAAATGGAGATGAGCAGGACACATAGCCAGAATCACAGATGGGTGATGAACAAAGAGGTTACTGGAATTGAGGCCAATGGAAGACAAGAGAAGGGTTGGTCGACCACCTACAAGATGGACTGACGATTTAAGAAGACTCAATAAAAACTGGATAAGAGCGGCGCAAGATAGACGGGGTTGGAAACATGAGGAAGAGGCCTATGTTCAGCAGTGGACTCTTGAGGCTGGATGATGATGATATCAATGGCAACAGTAGACAAGACACATTTATTTGAAATAAAAAGTTGCTTTACACTGAGAATGAAGAATTGTTCTTATCTCAAAATAGTTTATCATTTCATTTTTATATTTTTGGAGTAAAAGGAAAAGTTTAAGTAATTTCTAATTTTTTGCTGTTTCCTGGGTTATTCCACTTTGAATAGCTCTTATGGATGTTTTTTATTCTTCATATAAATGAATGTTTCTACCACACATATCTACTACTACTACTATCTAAAGTGTACTGTAGATAATACACAAGAAAATAACAAAACTAAGGAATTATACTAGGTTATTAGAAATCCCTGTTAATAGAACAAACCATTAATTAACAGAATGGTATTAAAACAGTTGGAGATGTACTTGCAAGGTCTTATACAGTCAAAATCGTTTACAATGACACCTGCTATAACATACAATTGGATATAATAAACAAAATAGTAGGTCCCATAAAATGACTTATATAAAAAAAAACGCATTTATATTGCTTATAATGAACAAATCAGTTACGAGTAAATGTATTTCTTGGAACACTAGCAGTTAAAATATTGGTCACAGCGTACAATTTCAAGTACATATCTGTACCTCAGATGATACAACATCCATTTTTTTCTTCAATTATGACATTTTTACACACTCTATAATAAATAAATTAATAATTATAACCAATGCATGATGTAAATAACAGTAGATACAATGTTCAATATAATATTGTTTCCACATCTTAATAAATAAGTTTAAAAGTGCTATCCTGTAAAGTTATGAAAATGGACATTGTAGTGTTGTATTTCTCACAGGCATTACCGATATTTAGTACCATGAAATGAGAAGTAAGGATTTATTAATTTATGGTTATAGTACATCTGGGCAGGCATCTACACTTGATTAAGTACTTGTCCTTTAGACACTTAGACCCCTCGACAGGTCCATTGTATTACAAAATTTTGTTTATATTACACCATTTGGCCCAAGCCAAGAGTTTTTGAATTTGAATTCAGTTTTGTCTAGCCTTCATAGAAAACATAAGTAAAATAAACACATATGTTAAATGTTATGTATATGTTATTATAACATATAGATAAAGTAAGACATTTTTTGCGTCATAAACCTAGGTAAAACGAACTAACCGTTCCTACCAGTGTTCTATCATTTTTAGCAACCTGTTCATTATAACCGAAAGAACTGCTTACAGAGCACACTGGCTACAACATACAAAAACCATGAGTCCCCTGAAGTTCGTTATAAACGATTTTGACTATATTCAGCACTGTGATTTTGACTTTTCAACAAAGGATACTCAAGGAAACCACATATATTAAATGGTACATATAAACCAAAATTTGATACACCATCATTTTTATATTGATTACATAAGAAATGTATTTAGCTAACCAAAAAATTATTTGTTGTCATATTTATGTTTTTCTATTGAATAAAAAATGTTCATAGATTGTTTTTCATTTGGCAATAATATTATTTATTAATTAACTTTATGCTTGTTAATAAATCTTTTGATTTACTCACCCTTTTGGTTCTTCCATTTTGTCTTTTTTCTTTTCCTTCACTTTTTCTACAGGCTTTTCCTCACTGGACGGTTCAGGTTCCTTCTTAATACCTGCATACTCCATTTCTAATTCAGCTAACACTTTCTCTATATCTTCATCACTATCATCACGTTTCCTATTCTTTTTCCCCTTTTTACCCCCCTGGTTTTTTGTAGTCCTTTCATCACTAGATTTCTTTTTACTGTCCTTTTTAGCTGGTTTTGTCTCACTTTCATCATCGTCGTCCTCCGCCGCGGGTTTAGAATTATCGTCTGAATCTTCATCATCGATTTGAAGAAGAGCGAAGGATTTTTTCACTTTGGAAACCACTTCAGTGTCTGATCCTTCAGAGTCCACTTGTTTCTTTTCTTTCTTACCTTTTGCCTTCTTGGCGTCTGCTTTTTCCTCTTTAGATTCATCACTGGTAGATTGGGATCTTAACATTAATAAAAACAGATATTTTTTAAAAGGAATTAACTAACCTAACTTTTAGGTTTTTTTGAAGATTACTTACTTAACTGGCTTGGTCTTTTTTGTTTTGGCTTTGTCAATTACCTCCTGGGTACTGTTTTCATTATCGGACTCACTAAAAATATTATTGAATATTAAGTACAGATCTTTCTTGTGATATTCCTACATACCTCTCATCACCTCCTTTGCGGATTTTTTTAGATTTACCCATTTTTTATTGTTAATATATATACTTTCTAAGTGTAGAAGTTCTCTAAATATTATCATAAGTGTATAATGTATTTAAAAATAAATATTTTCCTCAACAATCTGTTACCGAAAAATGGCAAATTCTCCACATGCAATAAAAGGATCCAAAAGTGTGTTGACTTTTTCATTTGACAATTCTGACATAAGACAATTAAGACAAATAGTAGTCATTTACCGAGGATTTATTCGGCACTTAATGAAATATAGGTAATAAAACAAATTAGTAATTCTATATAATACAATTAATTTAAATTCCATGAAAACTTAAAAACTACTAAATTCCAAAGTATATGAGTTTGTGTACCTTTTTTGTGGTTATACTCTTCCTTGTCATACCTTAAGACAGGCAACCAAATTTACAGTAATTTCTATCTTAATATTGTAAGAAAATTTATTTTTGTTTATAATGATGAATTATACAAATTTTATATACCTATTACAAGACCTTACAAAGAACAAATCAATTTATTTTCAAATTTTTCATCCAAAAATAGTCGATTCATACACAAAGCCCTATGCCTGAGCATCTCTATAACATGCAAAAATTGTTAAAAAGAATGCGACAAAAATATAATACCATCAAACTTTACCCATCTACCTTGTGCTTTCATAGTATGCGTGTATTATTTTTCTGTATTTTATAGTTTGTGTGATATAATAAAGGAATTTCGGGACTTCACCACAGTTTCTAAGTTTGTAAGTAAAATATCAATTTATAACAGTTGTGGTGAATTCCCATGCTATATTACTTAACAGTAAGATGCTTTAAAAAATGTTAGAAGTGCGTGTAATAATTCCAGTTTCAACCTTGGGCTACTCAAAAGCGACATTCTTCCGTAGCCGTGATTGGTAAATATTAAAAAAAAAAACACACACACACACACACACACATACAAACAGTGGTTTACAAGCGTCTAAATCTGTACTCGTACCTATACAAATTTCCGCGTTTACTTCCCTAAATAAATATGAGTTTCAAGAGTTTTCTTACAACATGCCAAATAGTTAAGACTTACATTTGTAACAATTTTTTTCCAAACAACTTAATTGGTTATTTAAAATGTATTGGTGGTTAAAGGTCGATTCAGACACATCAGTCACGTTACAGTCACGGTACCGAACCAGTCCCGTCTGGTCACAGAAATATTCGTGCGTCTATTCGCACCCCGAAATGTATCAGTCTTCGGCAACCAATCATGGAATACGTGACACTCTATAAAGAACTGATTCATGATGATGTAAAATTCCATCAATATTTTAGAATGTCGCAAAATTTCTTTAACGTATTGTTTTCAAAAATTTCACAAGAATTGAAAAAAAAAGACACACACTGAAAAAGAGGCAGCGTCTTGCAGTTTGTTTAAGGTACGTACGAAATAAATAAATTTATGAGATATTATGTTTTTCTAATTTTAAAACGTGATTTTTCAAAAATGGTGAATTTCTGAAACGTTTTACTTTTTCTAATCAATATTCTGGATCCACATTATACGATTAAAGAAAAACGCTTAAATCTTTATTTAATAACTAAAAATATACACAAGTTTTATAAGAACTAAAACATTTCTCAAATAGTATAACCCTTATACATAAAATATACACGTTTATTATATAAACATAGAATACATATTTTATTGAAAGCTGCCAAAGTAATCCTGAAAATCTTGAATATTAGAAGAGCTTGTAGTATCATCATCATCCATAGTTTGTATTGGCGGTGGAGATTGGAATTGGATATAAATAGGTGATTGTATCGGTGAATTGGTTGTTGATGTATTAGCGTATTGGTAACTGGATAAAGGCGATACTATTGGAAGTGCTGTGGTACTACTTGATTCTTGCTGATTATTATTATTATAGGTTTGTTCTTGAAGAGACTTTAGCTCATATTTCTGTACAACCGAAAATATTTCTGATTTCGCAAAATGAAAATTTAGAGCCGAAAGCGACTTTAGGGCTGGTGTTATGCCAGCTAGGAAGGCGTCAACTGCATCTGGTGGTGCCGTAAGTTGCTCCCCACGTTTGTTAATTAAATACTCCATGAGTTTTGCTGAAGCAGAAGGCTGATAATAGGTAACTTTTCTTTTACTTCTGCTCTTTTTTGATGTAGTAGTGTGTTTTTGTATTGGTAGTATTTCAGTCCCTTGAATTGAAGCAGACAAATCTTCTCTTTGACTCTTGGTTGCTTCTATTATTTCATTTCGTTCATCATTTGTCTCTTGGCTTGGGGCAGAAACATTTTGTTCCTTCTCATCGCCAGAATTACTTTTTTCATCTTCAGGCAATATTTTTTCATACTCTTGTTGAGCATTATCAATATCCTTAATGTTAGTTATCGTTTCTCTTTCATTAAAATGTTTTTTCAAGAAACTTAGTTGATCAGCGTATTTGTACCTCTTTGTTACTTTGCCACTCTGTCCACTTTTTGTGATGTTTCTTTTTAAACACTTTCTAAATGTGTCTCTAATATTTGCCCATCTAGTCTTACACAGTTGACCTACAAAAATGTAATTTGTTAAAAGACAGATAACATAAAAATGGTTTGATAATAGAATAAAAGTTTTACATAAACAACAGTACTACAGTTCTTTTCTTTTTAGGTATTTGGCAACTGGGGACTCTTTCTTGACGATCTCTTTTAGTTTCCGCTTAGGACATAGTACAGTGCAAGAAATTGCACATGATACATGTAAATTTATATGCAACAGTTTAATAGCGGAAACACTACCAGAACTTACTGAAGAGAGGTGGATAGCCATTGCTGAAGATTTCTACACAAACTGGAATTTCCCCAACTGTGTGGGAGCCACAAAACAAAGCTTCCCAAACATATTTATTGCGACCTTATCCACGTCAGGATTTAGGAAATATAGCAGAACGTGTTTACAACTACCGCCATTGTCGTGCCAGAAGAGTTGTTGAAAATACATTTGGCATTTTATCTCAAAAATTTCGAATTTATAACAGGCGAATTCAAGCAGCACCAAAAAATGCAGATAACATAGTATTGGCGACTTGTATTCTACATAATTTTATTAAAAAATATGATGGATACACGTACAGTTATGACAAAAATGAGCCAAATGTAGAATTTTACTTCGCCAGGGGGATCTTTGCCGTGGCAACTTGAAAAAATTTAAAAACTATGTTGTTTTCCTTATTATGTACATTGTATATATATATATATATATATATACAATAAAAAATAAATATATATATATATATATATATATATATATATATATATATATATATATATATATATATATATATATATATTAAAAATAAAAATAAAAATTATTTATAAATAAATATCTATGTAAACATTATATTTTATATGTACATATATAATAAAAAGTGAAATAAAAATAATAAACAGTTCATAACAAAAGTTCATTACCTTGTATTTTCATTTCTTCTCCGATTTCCTGCCAAATATTATTTTTAAAATTAATGTCCATGTATTTTGCATGCGAAAAATCATATAAAACATTATATTTTCTTACACATTCTATTAATTTTTCGTCATTAATTTTAGTTTGTACACTTGTACCGCCCGTCATTTTGCCGGTAAAAGCAAAAAAATTCGTCGCTGAGATATAAATCGGCCGGGCGATAGACGTGTCGAAATTTGACAGCTGGCAAACTGTTTGTCAACTGATGAGTGTGAATGCCGGCGCCATATTTGTATTAAAGAATATTTTGTATGACGGATTGTTCGATTCGGCGCAATCACTGTGACGAAACGTGACTGATGTGTCTGAATTGACCTTAAAGGTCGATTCAGACACATCAGTCACGATGTGATTTATCTAGCAACACTTCACACACGGACGATTCCATGTGGCCCACTGCAGTGCATGGTGTGACAATCAATAGAGAGGTATGGTACGTGATTGTGCAATGTATTATTTTTGTATCACGAGGAAAAGACGATATACACGAGAAAATAAATTATTTAATGCATATTTTTATAAAATAGAGTCGTAAGTAAAAATCAGCGGCGGCCGGTGAAAAAAAATGAAAGTCAGCCTATCCTTAGTTATAGCTGAGAAAACTGGCGAGTGCAGTTCCGTCTCAAAATTCATTATCCGTCTTCACTACCACTGTTGGATGTGTATTTGGCATTCCTATTTTTCGGAAATTTCTCTCAGCGACAATATTTTGAAATTTAGTCTATTATATAGATATTTTTATATAGTATAGTGTATAGTATAGTATTTATTAGTTTAGTTTAGTTACAGTATTAATTTTATTTGTTTAGTGCACTTTATTAATACATTTCTCTGTGGTTTGTTTCGGATTTCGGATATAAAGTGTTCTCGTGGATTTCGTTTGGACAAAAATAATTTTAGACAGACATGAATTCAATTAATGACTTGGTATGTAATATATTAGAGACTCCGTTTAGGCATTAGAAAAATAAAGATAAAACGGATGCTCTTTTATATGGTCGACCAAGCAGTATTTTAAACATCTGCTTCTGATCCAGAGTGATCGGCTGCAATCAGCATCTAACCCAGAGTGGGCGGCTGAATCGAGACTCACCACCCGTTTTAGCAGGCTTGGTGTTTTAATCGCCAAAAAACCCTCAATGAAATGTCAAGGTTCAGAAGTAAAATACGTCAGGCAAGCAGACCAAATCGTATCTAGTTTGAGTGCCCTAAAAAAACTGTTTTTAAGTTATTGGGACCCTAAACTCTATACATTTTTTTAACGAATTTTTATTGAGCTTTGGGCGTGAAGTAGGTACCAAAACTCCTTTTGGCTCCGGCAAGCTTTCCTTATCTTCACAAATTTTTTAGGCCACGAGCCGCCGCTGGTAAAAATCTAAATTTATTACATACTTTTTGGTGGGGCCCAGTCCCTTTGGTTCCTAAGGATGCTTTGCCACTGATAATACGTATTTTGTTTAAGCTGCAGGGGTCGGTCTGTTTTCATGTCTGATATTTTAATTATATTCGCTGTTTTATTCCTGAAACTATATCTTTGCCAAGATGGGCTTAAAATCACCCATAATGATTATATATTCATCATTTGGGGTCTCGTTTATTACAGTCTGAGTGTGTTCAAGAAAGTGTTTTCTCTTATGGTGGTAATAATATGGAGAAATATATGGATATAAATTAAATATTTGGTTATATCTTGCCACGTTTTTTATTCAATTGACATTTTTTAAAGATAAGTAATATAAACACAATAATTTACTATACCAAAAACGTATAATTGCTTTATTTAAACAAACAACAGATCATCTAGTTGAAACATATTTAAGAATCCAACAAAAAATCACATTCCAAACATTTCGGATTTGATGCCAAGCTGAAAACAAAAAAAAAGAGTTGAAATTGATAAGAAATTTTTTCCTAATAAGAAAATGGTGAATGTTCTAGTAAAATATTAGATAAATTGAGACTTTAAAAAATCCATTTTAGTTTGGGTATATACAAAGCATTTCCCACTATTTCAAGCAGTTGTAACATATTGTCTTTTTGTTTTTTACTTCCATCAACTTAATTCCCAATTTTTGATTTTAACATCAAGGCATACATTATCTATCGTATTCTTTGGTACTTTAAAATTATTTTCCATTGTGCGACTGAACATAAAAAGATAATAACGGTTTTTATCGTCTTTTACTTGGTTGAAGCATTCCAACAAGCTCAGCATAGATTGCCAAAATGGCCCACTTATCTAAGCATCTCTGTAAGGGCTTGTACTGAATGTAAATTTCATGTTTTAAGATTAGTACTTAGGTATAGGTATATTAGTACTTAGGTACTTATACTCATTTGCAGGGAATTATCAGACGATAAAGAGTCAATCTCATATCAAAAAACGGTTACATTGTTATAGGTACCTTCCAGTAAAGAACGTTGAGATATACTTTAGTAAAATAATCCATCGAAGACGAAGTTCATCGCTTAGAAACCTGATGGAATGATTTAACAGATCCCCTGCTTATGCATGATAATCGAGCACTGCACAACAAGAAGAAGAACAACATGAACCTTCTTCTTCTTCTTTCGTCTTGTATGTAGGCATTAAAGCCTATTTCTTCTTTAATATTAGCCTCCTAAATTGCTTAAATTATTGCACCATCTTTTTCTTGGTCTGCCAATGCTTCTTCGTCCATTTGGTGACTTATCTCGTGCTATTCGTACTATCCTATCCTCTGCCATTCTATCAATGTGTTCTTTCCACTTGTGTTCTCTTCCACTTTTCTTATGTTTTCGCTTCTCTTAGTATCCAACAGACTTTTCCCTGATATTCATCAAAGTATTTTCATTTCTGTTGTTTCTAGTAGTCGTCTCGTCTTAGATGTGTCAGGTCTTATCTCCGCCGTGTATGTTAATATAGGTCTAATTGCTGCTTTATAGATTCTTGTTTTTGTATCTTGTCTAAGGTATTTGTTTTTCCAGATATTGTCATTAAAAGATGATGCCACTTTACTTGCCTTTAAGCTTTGTTGGTGTACTTCTTCAACATATCCGTAACTAGTTATATCTATTCCCAGATATCTAAACCTTGCTTCCTGCTTTATTATTTTCCCATCAATTTCAGTTTTATATGGTAGTGGGTATTTAGATGTTGTAATAGATTTGGTTTTTTCTGCTGATATTATCAAATTGTATTTCTTGGCTGTTGTATTAAAGATGTGTGTTAATTTTTGGAGCTCGTCTTCTGTCTCGGCCCAATATTTGGATTTCTTTGTTTACCATTCTATAACCATGACCTTTATGTGCTGCTTGTATTATTTCATACCTTATTATATTAAACAGAAGTGGGCTTAACGAGTCACGATGGTTTGTATAATATTGATTGGTATGTTTCTTATATATAGTATCTTATAATCAATAATTTCATCAAACAACATATAGGGGTAGAGGTTAACATAAGAAATGCTCACAAGTTAGGCGAAAAAACATGCCTAATTGAATTAGAAAACCAAGAAGAAAAAAAAATAATGGAAAAAAAGCACAAGTTAAAAGAAATTAAAGAGTACAAAATATATATCAACGAAGATGCAACCATAAAAGAACGAGAGATACAGAAAACAATTAGAAACATTGCTCAAGAAGAAAGAAATAAAGGAAATGAAGTAAAAATTGGAGTAAAAAAATATGGGTGAATAACAGCGAATGAAGGTGGAATGACAAAGAAGGCGCAATGTGTAAAAAAACATCAAAAAACTAGCAACTAAATGTACTACTGAAATAACGTTGACGAAACAAGCACAGAACAAGGTTAAGGAAAATACAAAAATAGGAAAAAAGAGTACAAAAATGAAAACCGAACCAAAACACAAGAAAACATTACGAAAAGAGCACCTACTTTTAGGAACATGGAATGTAAGAGGCACATATGGAGAAGGCAAACTTAAACATTTAGCGAGAGAAATCGAAAAGTTCCATTTTGATATAGTAGCTTTACAGGAGACGAAACAGCTGGGAAATGATAAGTATTAGAAATAGAGGATACAATGTTTTTCAACAGCGGTGGAAAGAATCGAACGTTAGGCACAGGTTTTATGATAAGAAAAGAGCTAAAAGAAGCAATAGTAGAGTTTAAACCAGTATCAGACCGCATATGTAGTATCAGGTTCAAGGGAAAATACCAAAAAATCACCCTCATAAATATTCACGCACCTTCAGAAGAAAAAGATAATGATGTCAAAGAATGTTTCTACAGTGAATTAAACAGAACAATCGACAGTATACCCAGATATGATATGAAAATTATTCTAGGCGACGCAAATGCCAAAAGAGGGAAGGAAGAAGTATTTAGACCGACAATAGGAAAATATAGTAAACACAATGAAACTAATGAGAACGGACAATTCCTGATAGATTTCGCAAGAGAAAAAAATATGATCATAATGAGCACATATTTCGAAAGAAAAGAAATACACAAGGAAACATGGATATCGCCAGATAGAAAGACTAAAAACCAAATAGACCACGTGCTCATCGAAAAAGAGGAACAGCAATGTATAAAGAAGATAAGAACATACAGAGGACCAGACGCTGACTCAGATCATTACTTGGTGGGTATCAAAATTAAGCAACTGATACCAGAAAACAAAAATAAAATAAAAAAAAGTATACAATGTATACATAACCCAATTCGATTAGCAACAAAGAAAGAGCAAGAAATATACGAGAAAACAATGAAAAGAGAACTAAAAAAGATCCAAATAGAAGAGCAAACTGAGAAAAATTGGGAAAACATAAAGCAAATAATGAACAAAGCAGCAAAAGAATGTAATAAACAAGAGAATAAAAAGATGAAAGACTGGTTCGACATAGAGTGCCAAAAAGAAATAGAACTAAGAAAATCATTAAGGATGGAAATGACCACGAAAGAAACAATAGAGACAAAGAATAGATATAGGGAGAAAAGACAAAAAGTAAAGAGGGTGCTGAGAGAAAAGAAGAGAAAACACATAGAAAATAAGCTAAAAGAAATAGAAGAGAATTACAGAAATAAAAAAATAAAAAACCTATATCAGGGTGCTAGAAATGAAAAAAAAGGTTTCCAACAAAAACCCATATTCGTTAAAAACAAAGCAGGAAATAATATAAGCGGGGAAGCAGAAATAGTCGAAAGATGTAAAGAGTATTTTGATGAATTACTAAATGGCAATAATAAGTCAAACCAAAGAGAACATATGGAAGTAGAAGCAAGAATCGAACACATAGACGACATAGAAAATAATTCACCTAGCAAAAAACAAATCGAGGAAATCATAAAAAATCTGAAAAACAACAAATCCCCTGGAAGCGATAACATAACAGCAGACATGATGAAATATGGTGGAAAACAGCTAAATAATTGGATATGCAAGATCATAAAAGAGATATGGATAAAAGAACGAATACCAGAAGATTGGAAGGAAGCCATTATTTGTCCATTACACAAAAAAGGAGACAAAACAGAATGCAGTAATTACAGAGGAGTAGCGTTACAAAATACCATATATAAAATCCTATCAAAATCCATAAAATGTAAGCTGGAAAAAGAAGCTGAAAATATAATAGGCGAATACCAGTGTGGATTTAGACGAGGGAGAAGCACAACGGACCAAGTATTCACAATCAGAGAATTACAAGCAGAAAGCTATGAACACAACTTACCAACGATAGCGATTCATCGACTTCCAGCAAGCACACGACAGAATAAAATGGAAGGAATTAAAAGAGACCCTTGAGGATTAAAAGAGATCTTCATATTTCATGAAGAAGCGTATTCATATAAAACTTTTGCTTTTCCATGTTTTCTTGGATACCCTTCTAACTGGATAACTTCTTCCAGTGTGATATTTTGATTTGTTGTCTTTATTATCTACAGCAATTTTCGTATTTACAGGAAATGCGAAGACAATATAGGCAATATATAGTTTTATAAACAACATTGCGAATTGTTGGTGTTAGGTACTTTATAGTATATATTCTTTATAATTTTTGTATACGTTTATGATCAATTATTGCTCTGTTTGTCTTTAAGAATCCAGCATTCAATTAAAGACCTTTCCAAAGTCAATGAACACATCTTCGAGGGCTAACGTTAGGTACATTTTACTCATTCGAATTTTTATATAACATTTCTCCTCATTTAATGCTCTATCTCTTATTGTTTCTCCGATTCCTTCTCTCCATTCCAATGCAAGTCTTTCTATCCCTTTTTCTATTCCGTGGAACATAGTTTAAAGCCTGTTTTGGCCATTGTTCGTCTTCCATTCGCATTACATGGGCATACCATAAAAATTATTGGTATTGTTCCTTCCTGTTCGTCTTCTTATTTCTTTATTTGAAATATGATCAAATATGGATATCCAACACGCTCTAGTCCATTTTTACCGCTTCCAGTTTTTTTTCTTTCATCGTCATTTGCCAACATTCAGTTCCGTACGTCAACATTGTTTTTACAACCGACCTGTAGATTGCCATTTTTGTTCATAAACTAATTTTAGGAGACCAAAGTAATAAGTTTAGTATTTGAATCACATTTCGGCTTTGTTGTATTTTCTGCTGAATGTCCCGTTTCGATATTTCTTCCTTCGCTATCTGTCTCCAGAGGCGGCGTAGGACGTGGGCGACGTGGGCCACAGCCCACGGCCTCGCGGTTCAAGGAGCCTCACCCCATGGAGATTCATGTTATGTATTACTTAAACTTAAGCGATGAACGCTATAAAAAATGACACTGCCTGTCTCTGTTCCTAGGTATTTAAATTCTTGGCATTTATTATATCTTTAATCGAGAGTTGAGGGTATCTTTCTTCATCGTTTATTACAAGATATTCCGTTTTGTTACTGTTAATCGCGAGTCCCTACTTCACATTCTTCGGTTAACTTTCGAATCATATAATCCATGTCTTCCTCATCGTTTGCCATAATCACTTTACCATCTGCGAAGAAAAGATTTATTATGTGCTTGTTCGCAAGTTCTGTTTACATCCTTGTGCATTTTCTTCTCCAGGTGTTTAATGCTTCCTGAATATAGGCTTTGAGTTGATGCATATATTACTTAGGCCTGCCTTCGTCAATATTTCAAACAATCTTTTTAAGATAACTGTATGATAGGCCTTTTCTAAGTCAACCAACGCTAAATGAGTCGGTAGATTTCTGGCTGTTCTTTCTTTTTGGCTCCTCATAATTTGTGTGTAAATGATGTAAAAACCTATATGGCAAATCAATGCCATATATAAAACAAAACTGTTAAAAATGAATTAAAAAACTTTGGTACCTACCGCTTTTCCTTCAATCACTGCACATACCCCCATATTGACAGCTGTTACGCAGGGATCTACGACAATAAGTTCTGAAAAAAATTAAAAGTTGAATTATAATTTATATATCATTTTAGCATAGGCAGAATACCATATCAAAATACATATTCCCTTATATTACCTGGCCTTCCATGGCAAGTTTTGAACACTTTCATCATTTTTTCGAACAATTCTGGATCGCTGTCTTTGATTTGCTCCATAAGTTTCAAAGTTTCGTCAGAGTTCATGGTTCCATCTTCATTTTGCTAAAAATCACAAGATATTTATTAGCACTACTAACTGATGATTTCCCATTAAGCTGAGTTTTGACAAAAGTGTAATGTGTTTGTACGTTTAACTTACGATTTTGAATGCTTTGTAGACACAAGAGATCATGCACTTTCCTTCATGAGTTTCTGGAAGTTGATGTGCCATGATACGGGCAACATCCTCTGTGGAAAAAAATTTACATTAGATATCTAAAAATGCTTATAATATAGAGGAATATTAAGAGATAAAGAAAAGGGTACCTCTAAAAAGTAAAGTAATACGAACATTACCATTTGATCAAGTTTTATTAAACTGTTTATTAATATATGGACATCAGGCGTAATTAGTAAATTTGCTGATAAAACCTTATTTTCACCTATCTATACTATATTCCAAACGTAACATAACGTTGTAGGTATGTATTTACTTGCATTTAAAAAGCAAAAGAAAAAGATCAAATTAACAATAATTATAGTAAAAATAAAGCTAAAATTTATTTATTTTGAATTGATATAAGATTGAATGCTCGAATAAATGAACTTTGATAAAATGAAAGGCAGATATCGAGCACTGTTTTATTAATTAAATCTTGCCCAAGTACTTTCGTTTCCTAGAGCATCTTCAGAAGCATTTCGTCAAATTTTGGGCTATCCAACAATTGCAGAATGTCATAAACTTACAATTAAACATAAAATTGAATATTCCACTACACTAAACAAGGACAAACAGTTTAAAAGTAATTAAAAAATAGTGGAAGCTACATTCTGGTCGGCAATAGAAGAGAGAAACTCTCTTATGAGATTCTATGATTACCATTTTTTCTTTGATTTGTTTGTTTCATGTAAAACTTAAATGATTTTATTGATGTTGAGGCTAAAAGTACTCAATACGTTTAAGACATTGAGATTAACAACAGAATCTATATGATAGGTATGCTAAATATGTTCTACACCTTAATCTTTTGATTTTTAGCACAGCCATCTTCAATTTAACTATAATAAATCTTCTTCTTCTTCTCTCTTCTTGCAGGTAGGCTTTAAAGCCTGTTTTTTCTTCAATATATGCCTCTGACATTCTACTAATGTGTTTGTTCCACTCCTGTTTCCGTTTTGTCTCCCATACATTTATGTCTTCTATATTGGATGCTCTTCATATGTTTTCGCTTCTCTCCCTATCCAACAGATTCTTCCCTGATATTTGTTAAAGTTATACGAAGAATGTTGCGTTTCGATTTAATTTGAGTCTCTTACCACTCCCTGACACGTGTTTCTGGGTCTACCCGTCATCAGAAGGAGTTTGTAAGAAGACTCAAACCAAATCAAAACGCACCGATTACTCTGGCAATTACATAAAAATAACTATCAGAGTATGCAACTAGAGTCCTCTAGTGAGGAAAGTTGAAGATACGTCCATAGCAATTAAAGTAAACTGTAAACCCAAGCTTAAACAAGCCATTCAGAGCGGTACTGAGAATAAATATTCCACTATGTACCAACAATTTACCCATATAAATTACCATCATTTTGTACTCATTGCGTCGAGTAGGGACGATAAATATACGAAGAATGTTGCGTTTCGATTTAATTTGAGTCTCTTACCACTCCCTGACACGTATTTCTGGGTCTACCCGTCATCAGAAGGAGTTTGTAAGAAGACTCAAACCAAATCAAAACGCACCGATTACTCTGGCAAATTTGGCATTTGTTAAAGTATTTTCATCTCTGTTTTTTCTAGTTTTCGTCTCGTTTTAGATCTGTCAGGTCTTGTGTCCACCGTGTATGTTAATATAGGTCTAATTGGTGCTTTATAGATTCTTGTTTTTGTGTCTTGTCTTAGGTGTTAAGAGATCCCGCTGCTTTTCTTACTTTTAAGCTTTGTTGTTGTACTTTTTATTCAACATCTTCGTAACTATAAGAAATGTGAATATTAAAGAGTTACTCACCACTTGTTGTTTTGGTCTCTATCATACATTTTTCTCCAAAGTTGGCAAGTTTTTCCATAAATTCTGAGACTAATTTGGGGTCAATCTGAAAGGCATGATAAATTCTATTAATTAGAGGCGCAAACATAGACTCAGATCATTGCGTATTGATTTCAATATTGAGGGTTAGAATTTTAAACGTTAGCAAAGAAAATAAATCGTATAGAAAGAAATTGCATCAGCAAAATCTGCAGCTGCGGATGCAAAGGAGGGTAATAGGGGCGACCGGCCCCTCTTAAACTAAGTGATTTAATTTTTTTTAATTATATCTAAAGATTAATAAAGATTGTAAAAACATTCAGTTTTTTTTAAAGCGACCACGTAATATTGCTAACACTTGATTGTTAGTAGTAGAAGTAATTTTTGAAATTATACTTCTATACACGCGCTCGACGTTGGAAATTTGTACGGGACTGAATCTGTGAAACCATTACATATGTACGATATTAGTAAGAGAGAGAGACAGAAGATATATTTTCTCTCTCTCTCTCTCTCTCGAGAATTAAAACGTTGTTTTTGTATATATATATTTAATATTATATATACAGATTGAACGAAATAAATTCGGAACATACGAAATATTATGTATTTCGGCTCAATTCTGCTGTAGGTGGTTGACCAACAAAAGGTTGTCAAATAATTATATTATAAAAATCCAATACTTCAGCGGGCTGCTGGATTCTAAAATCATAAAAATTGAAAGCTACACATAAATCTACGATTTTATTATGCTGTCAAACCACTTATAGTCCAGGAAATGAAGCATTTCACCTCGCAATCTTTTCGTCCTGCGTGGATTGACTTGAAATTTTAACAGAAGGTAGGTAATAGCCAAGGATCAAAATCTATATCGAACCAAAGTGCGCCAAAGCCTTGGGAGTGGTTGCCACCCCATCCTGGGGGTGAAATTTTTTTTTTACGTTTTAACTACAGGTTTCGATTAAAAAAGTGATTCTAAACAAAAAATGTTGTATACATTTTTTTGTAAAACTGATATTTTTCAAGTTATTCGCGATTGAAAGTAACAACTTTTAGACGAAAAAATCGACGTTTTTTATCGATTTTTCGCGAATAACTCGAAAATGGTGCATTTTATCAAAAAAATTGTAGAAAACAAATTTATAGCTATTAAAAAGACAAATACAATTCATTTTTTAAAATGTTTTTGTGATATAACAGGAACCGAAATACGGCCTATCAATGTTCAGCGGTTTTCTTTAAATGCCAAATTTGAAAGATTCAAAGTCAAATATCGGGAAAATGACGCATTTTTGGAAAAAAACTCACAGAACCTTTTTTTAAAGAGCATAAATAGACCTATCATAAAAAAAAGACTCTAGCTCAAAAATTGAGTGAGTTATGATGACCATAAGGTCAATACCTCATTTTTTTACGAATAAATCGATGAAAACAACCCCCTTACCACGCCTATAATTAAAATCGATCTTTACCCTTCTGCAATTCTCTTTGTACATGTATTGTTAATACGTCCAAGAAGTTTGACCCATTTAAAATGCTTAGTTTTAGAAAAAGTACAGCATAAAGCGAGAAACGATTTACAATTTCATATTTTTTACCCTTCTTTTTTTAAATATGCCTTAAAATACTGAATATATGAAAAAAATAAAAATGTACTAAATTGTAGCTTTTTTAATGACTAAAATTTTCCTTTATTTAGATTTGTTGTACAATGAATATTTAGCGAGATATAGCCGTTTAAAGCATCGATTTACGATCAAGCACCATCTTTTTCGAGCCTTTTTCTTATTCGCGAGTCGCTGAAAATATTACTCCGTATTTTATACTCTACAGGTGCTATCAAACCAAAATAATAATTTATTGGTTATATTAATATATTTAATTGTAATCAAAATATAAAGTGTGCACATAGTGTGCATTATCATTTAATAATAGCGTAGAATTAATAGATATCAATTAATTATTTTATATGTAGAAGCACTGAAAACTATTTATAAATGGCAACGGTTGTTTACATTTCTCTGTCTTATGGATTTACGTCAAACTTCAAATGCTGTTCCATGTTTGTTTACTTTTTAGTAAAAGTTGTTTTTCGATATTTTGGCTGTATTTTAAGTGATATTTGTGAAAAGTGAAATAAAATAAACGAAATATTTACATCCCGATCTCTCATTTCATTTGTAAGTACATAAAATTTACATTATTTAAGATGAGGAAATGAGGAAGCGTGTTTGTTTACATTTTAATAGGCGTAACATTGGGTTTATTCATGTTAATTAATGTATTAAATAAGATATAAGTTCATGAAATTAGTAATTTTTAAATTGTAAGTAGACATCATCTGATTAAAAAAGATTTATTTAGTACCTTTTACTCACCCCATTTAAAAATTTAAGGGTTCCAAAGAGATTTAATTCACAGATCCTTGTAGCTCTTAAAAACCTTTACAAAATCGTTTTTAAAGAAACACTCTATCGTTAAAAATGAAGGAAATACGTTAAAAAAACCAATTAATTTTTTTTCCGGAAAATTCCATTAGTATATTACAGTACATTTCGGAGCATAATAATCTACAAAACCGGTATATTAGGTAGTGGGGCGTTATACATTCGAACTTTTAAGCGTTCTTATTTTGAAATCCCATACAACAGAATAAAACATCTGCTCAAATGTCTATGGCTTGGCAATGAAAATATCAGAGCAATAGATTGGGGATGGTATTTAAAAGATGGTTTGTTATTACCCGTACGCATGAACAAACAACCTGCACCTGATGAACTTTTGAAAATTATTTTTTGCCAATGCAAAAAAGGATGCGGCATTTCATGTGGGTGCAGAAAAGTTGGTTTATAATGTAACTCTACTTGTTCTGGGTGCTCAGGTGAAGGGTGCAATAATAGTCCACCAATAATTGAAGAAGATGAGGATGACATAGATCACGATGAAGATGTAATTGATGACGAATAAAATTAATATTATAGTTGTTTTAAAGATAAATGTAACTATTTTCAATTATTTATGTAAATGTATAAGAATATATGGTGCCTTTTTATGTTGATAAATTTTTTGTATTTAATTCTACTTTTTTCAATTTATATCTATTAAATTAGTTTATAAAAACTGCAATGTTGTAAAGGGTGATTTTCAAAAGTTGAAAAGTTGCAAAATTTTGGCAAAAAATTGTTTTTCACCTATAGCACTTATAACAATTGATTTTTAAGGGTTGAAATTGTTTGAAATTGTATTTTAAAGTATAAAAACTCACTATTTAACTAATCCAAACCAAATTTCACTCATCTTAAGATTTGTAATGTTATTTTATAATTTTTGGAAATTAGGGGTAGTTTTCACCCCTAAGAAAGAACAATCAGGGTTCATCGGCATGACATAAACTATAAAGCAGAGAGTGAGTTGAGCTTAATTCCAAATTTTTATGCAAATCGTTCCAACGCGAAATCATTTTTTTCGCATTACTACTTTTTTTTACATTAATCTCTAACAAGGGTCGCATTTTAAGGGTTGAAATATGATGGAACTTTATTCAAAAGCACAAAACTATTATTTAATTAATTCAAACCAAATTTTACCCATATTCAGGTTTAATATGTTATTTTATAATTTTTGACAATTAGGGGTAGTTTTTACCCCCAAGAACAATCAGAGTTCATCGACATGACATAAACTATAAAGCAGTGGGTGAGTTGAGCTTAAATCCAAATTTTTATCCAAATCGATCGAAGGCGAAATCATTTTTTTAGAATTAGTAATTTTTTTACATTAATCTTTAAGAAGGGTTGCTTTTTAAGGGTTGAAATATGATGGAACTCTATTCAAAATATAAAATAATCATTATTTAACTAATTCAAACCAAATCTTACCCATATTCAGGTTATTATTACCTGTATCGAGACCTGAAGATGCTTTGCATATTATAGAAAGCGAAACCGGTCGTCTGATAGTTAAATTAAATTGATTGTGAGTAAGTCTTATTTATTATTTCTTTACCTATTTGAAATGGACTCACACAAGCAACACATTCATGAATTGATTGTACTTCATAACATGATCTATTTGATTCACCGCCCTTCCATCAGGGAAGACCCACGTACCTTTGTATATCTCTTTTCGTTTTAGTTGTGTGCTTCTCACCACCATGTTTTTCTCCATGGCAAATCCAATAAGTCTTTGACCATTATCGTTTGTTACTTCGTGTTTACTATAGTTACCAGTTACTGCAGTGTACAGAGGTTCTTTTCCCACTTTGGCATTACAATCACCCATTATTATTTTTACATCACGTTTAGGTAGGCGCTCGTATTCATCATTTAGCTGCTCATAGTAAAGATCTTTTATTTCGTCACATAAATTACTTACAAAAATACCAAAGAATAAAAAAAGAAGGTTAACAAAAAGATTCGTTCGACACCAATCTAAACAACAAATCGCATTCAGAAAGAAATTTAGTACGAGTGATCACTTACTCTCCAGCAAACAAGGCAATAAGTTTTAGTTCTTTTATTTTTTCATATTTCAGCTAAGTTTGAAATACGAAACTTTCATACTTCAAACGTACTAGAAACTAGAACACTAGTAATGCACATACATTTTAAAAACGTGAATAAGAATAATTTTTAAACAAAATATAACTAAAAATCGACTTACTGCTTGTGCAGAGACGAAGAATATGGCAACAATCACGAGATACTTCATGATGACTGTTGTTTAATTCTGTTTTCAGCTGCTTAATTTTTGTTAACACAATTTATTCTGATAATATTAACTCTTCGCCGACAATATTTATACGAATCCCTACAACCTTTGATTCCCTCATTACCTAATAACTATAAATTACAAATCTTTTGTTTCCTCAATTAATATTATTCGGGTAATGTTCATCGCTTTTTAATTCATACTTTCTGGTGACTGAATAATTTTGTCATTTAAATTAATCTATGAATTGCTACCCTTTGATAGCCATTTATTTAAGTTTTGACTGTGGAATTAAAACTTCATTTGCAGTATTCATTCATTATGATAGATACAATTTATAATTTTTGTCTTACGCAATTTCTCTCATACATAAAAATACATTATAGTGTATTTTTATGTATGAGAGAGTAATAAAACAATAAATTATGTATGCAAATCCCTAAACTGTTGATACGGGTGACTCAATGAAAAACAGATATTTGTCAACAAGTTTACAGAAGTATATAGGAAAACAATTTTAAATTGAGTATGACCACCAGGTATAAAGGTTGGAGCAAAATAGAATACAATAGTTGTGAGGGTTACTAATCCCTAAATAAGGTTGCCAGTGTCGGAGTGATGGAGGTTAACAGGTACTAATGAATTTGCAAGAAATGTAAGATGTTTATTTTATTGATTATATATAACCAATAAACGTTTAATAAGTACCTACCTATTTGCAAAATAAAGTTTAATTCTTTAGATAAAATAAAACGTTTTATTTTATCTGAAATGAGTGCATTCCACGAAGTAAGGATTTCACCAATCAAACATTTAATTCTTTAATTCCAGGAATCTACGACAGTAATTGCCTAGATAATTACCTTCTAAACTTATTCCACAGAAAATGTGATAGTGGGTTTTTCCATTTTGTAGGAAGGTCCAAGTGGCGTATTCAAAATTCTTAACAGTTCACTAAAAGTAGGTACTTCAGTTGCAAGGTGCAGTTTATTGTGTATACTAGTGTTATGGAAAATTTGGAAGTGCCGTGTAAACGCCGAAAAATTGGTCCTTTAACAGTTAATGAAAAAACATTAATATTTAATTGTTTTAAATCATTTACAGACAAACGTTTATGTGAAAGTGTTGATGAGACCGTTGAGTTAGTTAGCAGTACACTTGGTGTTGGGAAATCTACGATTTACAGAGTTATTAAAGAAGAGACATGTGGTAGTTTTCAAATGCCACGTAATGCTCCAGGAAACCAAAATTTCAAATAGAATATCATTTTAAAGAAGGACTTCGACGGAAAGTGCATGAATTCTTCTTTAGACAAGAATTTCCAACATTGGATAAAATTCTTGTCTCAGTTCGAGATGATAAGGATAACCCAGAAATGAGTCGAAGTACGTTATGGAAACTTTTAGAAGAAATAGGCTTCCGCTGGAAAAAGAATCCCAGAAAGTCTATTTTATTAGAAAGAAGCGATATTGTCATATAGAGAAGACATTTTCTAAGAACCATAAAGGAAATGAGAAACCAAAAAAGAAAAATATTTTATCTTGATGAAACATGGATCAACGAGGGTCATACACCAAATAAATTTTGGCAGGATGAAACTGTTACAAGTCAAAGGCACGCTTTTGTAAATAACTTATCTACTGGTTTAAACCCACCATCAGGAAAAGGACGCAGGCTGATAATAGTACACATTGGGAGTTCAGACGGTTTTGTTGAAGGTGGTTTATTAACTTTTGAATCAACTCGTACCGGTGACTACCATGAAGACATGAACGCTGATGTCTTTCAAGAATGGTTCGAACAAATGATAGATCTTCCTAAGAACTGTGTAATAGTAATGGATAATGCAAGTTATCACTCCAGACTTATAGAAGGACTGCCCACAACCAAGTGGTTAAAAAAAGATTTGCAGAATTGGCTGAGTTCAAAAAATATTACGTACCATCCCGGATTTATAGGAAAGGAACTTTATTCGTTGTGTGCCCTTCATAAAGAAAAATTAAAAAAATACGAAATTGATGAAATTGCCAAAAATCGTGGAATGACAGTACTTAGATCCCCACCATATCATTGTGAATTAAACCTGATTGAACTGGTATGGGCACAGATAAAGAGTGAAGTTTCAAGTAAAAATACCACTTTTAAAATTCATGATGTTAAACAGTAGTTGTTTTTGGAGGCCGTAAATAATGTAAAACCTGAAAACTGGGAAAAGGCTTCTGAATCTGATTTGGATTTATAACAAGTAGCTGTAAGTTTTATATTAATATTTTTATTCATGTATTTAACATACCTTAGACGGTTTTAAAAACTCTTTTTCTCTTTTGTAATTTTTAAAAATTTAAAAAAAATGTGAATTTTTTAAAACCCTTTTTAATGTAGACCAGTCAGTTCTAATATAGTGTGTGATAAAAGAGGTCACTTTTGTTTACATACACATAACACTTTATAACACTGAAATAATTCATTTATTTTTTACAATTATTCAAAGTAATTTTTCAATTAATCTTGAGCACGCCCATGGATTGGTCGGAGATACCAGTTAAAATTATGCTAATTACTCTCTCGTTCATAAAAATAAACTATAGTGCATTTTTCAGAAAACTATATTTTCTATTTTTTTATTTAGTAATACCTATTTAACTTGTATGATCCTAAATTCTTTTATTTAACAGGTTGCTAAACAATTTAGTAAAATATGTTATATAACAGTATAAGTGTTAATTATATTAATTTAATAAAAAATATTTTAAATGAATGATACGCAAAAAAATGATACTACTAGCATCCAAAAATAAGTTAAACAAGTCCTTCATTATTAAAAACTTTTATTATACTCAAAAAAAATATACTTAAAAAGATTACTTATTTACTGATGTAGTAAAGATTTAAAGTACTGCTAAGCTTCTTTGGAACAAAATGCACTAAGAGACACGACATCTTCAAATTTTTCTCTAGAAAGAGGTAGCAGCTGCTGATGAGATGCTAAAGGTAACTGGGGTGTCATTGGTTTTGTTTTGCCTTTTGGAATCACTGTATTTTGAAACGAAATTTCCTTAGTACGTTGGACGATGAAAAATCAAATGGGGAGATTTTTGTTCAATTTTCAAAACTTTTATCTTGTTTGAAATTTTTTAAAGAATTTCTTATCAAAATACTCAGTCCAGGATTTCAACATATTTTGGCCAACTTCAATCACATCAAAAGGAAACCGCTTTTTTCTTGAATTCCGGAAAACTTCAGCCCATTGCTCTGGCAATTCAACTCTTGATTTTTTATTTATAATCCCCATATTTTTATCTGTTTCCATGTATGAATGCCCTCTTATTGAACAAATCATATGTAGGGTCTTAAGTCTCTTCTCTATGTGAACAAGACTATACAGAAATCTTGCAACTGTATAGTTTTTATTTTGGCCCCCACAAGAATCTGCCAATATAAACAACTCTTCAACTGAAGGATCAAGGAAATTATGGATAAAATAGTGAAGGAGAGAAGACATCTTCTGCGCCTTTTTTCCATATTGTCTGTGGGTATGTATAAGAAATACTTTTATTGGAGGCTAGTACGTTTATGATGAACGTAAATACAGATAATTGTTTTTTGTAAGAGACATCATTTGTTGAAATGTTAGGCACTGGCAAGTTTTTTTTTCATTGGTTTTGCATAACCTTTTCATCTGTTTTTCGCGAACAAGAATTGATTCGCTTGAACTGAGAGGGGAGGGGGCAAGTTAGTTTTTTCTTTCTCGAGTTATTTTAGTTTTGCAACGTATTCATCACACGTACTGCAACTATCTGTTCGGGGGTACCTGAATGAAATATTAAACTTATTCGTAAATAAAGTTATGTTAGAAATGTACATCTGCCACATTTTTAAACGTTTAATTCCTCAGATAGGTACACTTTCGAAGAATTCTTTAAGTTATAATGGGATTTTCTTCCTATAGGAAGATATGTGTTCCATCACAGCAGCAGTAACAGCCTTCGATAGCTTATTAGGGCGATTAGCGTGTTTACCTCTCTTGTTTATAGGTGCCTTTCCAGTTAATTTCAAAGATCGTTGCAATAACTCTAACTTCTTTCTTCCGATTCCATGAATAGACAGAAAAGCTTTTGCGCAGATAGGTAGAACTTCAGTAGTAACGTTCTACGTCAGTAGTAACTTCGTCTGAATTTTTAAATCGAACTCTGAAAACATATATGTTGACTCATGTAATTTTTCTGGATCGCTCAAATCTTTTCTTGACCTCCGTTGTTTAATTTGTGAAACTGTAATAAGACCACATAGGTACAAATTCTGTGCAGTTTCTGAGTTAAGTAAATTAAGACTACGTATTATTGACTGTCTAGCGTCAGATGATACAATTTTAAAACAACGATATCTTTTGCACTTGTAGCATTTTATATTGAGATCCCCTCGTATATGAAATATATGGAAATCGCCTTACCTATATATATTTAAAAAATAAAACGAAGAATTTTTTTTCGTATTTGTTATACGGGCTTTACACCAACAATAAATTCATGAAGAAATTCGTGAAGTCGCTTCAAGGTCAAATTTGACCTGTGTAAAGCACAATTTGACATCCAATTTTGCCGTGAATAAATTCATGAATAACTTCGTGAAGAAATTGACGAAATAGAACATGTTCTATTTTTCCCATTTATTGGACGTGAATTCAGTATCACCAACCTGTGTAGATTTGGCGCGAAGTAAGGATAATAATTATTTTGTTTTTGATTATTGAACCAAATTGAACTTTGCATTTTTAAGTCGTGTGTCAAGTAATAATTTATTATGGAAAAGAGGTAAGTTTATTATTTTATAATAAAAGACAGAAAATAATATTTTGTATTTTTTTTAGGAAAAACATAAAATTTCGAGGCAGAAAACTCTAGTTTTTATTAAAATATTGTTTACTTTTCCCTTTCTTACATGTTTTTTTTTCAAATATTATTTATTTAACGCTTTGAGAATATATAGTAAATATTTGTTAATAAAAGATTATAATAATTCTACCTTTTTATTCACTCCTATCTTTTACTTGGTCTAGTCATTAGGTAAATGTTTTTATCATCTTGAAAGTTTAAAAATGGATTAATCAACGATTTCCAAGAGATATGGATGCTATTGATTTCTAAAACAGGAAAGGATGGTTTTCTTTGAAATGCCAAGTATTATAAGATTGCAAAATGAAAAGTATGGAGTGATATAGTATCTAAGCTGTCACATTCCGCTCATGATTCACAAAAAAAAAGAATTTAGAGATTTTAAATTCTGATAATTTGGTGATACTCCCAGGATATATTTTTTTTTGAACCAGGTATGGATAATATTGTATTATTGATAGGAACCATAGGTATGGATAATATTGTATTATTGATAGGATTTTTAAATTAACTTTGCGTTGAGTCAACTCATCTATTTTTTTTAACCAGGTGTATGAATAATTCTATATTATTGATTAGATTTTAAATTCACATTCAGACTGTCCACTAAAACAATTCACTAATACATCCTGAAATTTTGTGCAATGAATTCCAGATATGTAACAGAATGTGTATGGAAGAAGAAAGTTTCCAATTTTAGCCAATGAAAGTGGCCGTATAGTTGAAATGATTCAATTGAAAAATCAAAGTGGAGACAATTTTGAAGATGAATTGCTAAATAAAGACATTATTGAACTTCCTTAAGTTGAAGGTGTTTGAGAATCCTATAAAATATTTTTGTGTTATGGGAAAAACTTGGAAGCATCATTAATATACATAGAACTTTTTTTTTATTTTTTATTAAATTTTTCTTTGTATAATTTAATTTTTAAACCTAATAAATCTATTTCTTTTCAATGCATGTCTTCACCAATTCCATTTCTCTGACATGTTACTGTTGTGGTCTTTTTCTACATGAAGCAGTTGGCCTGCTACTTATTTTGTTTTTTCTTATTCATTCTTCTTATTCTCATACTTTATTATTCATAGTTTTCTTCTTAAATTGACTATCTTCCTTTAAAAGTGCAGGATTCCATATCCTACGGATAAAATCTGTACAGTTTTTATTTAGAAAAAAATCATAGATGTTTGTGTATAACAAAAATTAAAACTAGCTTTTATTCCTGTTATTATGATTCTTCATTTATTATTTAAATTATATATTTAAAAATTATTGTTTTTATACACCCATTTAGTTTAGTCCTAACCTACCCTACTATTCAATAAAGCAAATTGTAATAAAGACAAATCATTAAAATTGTAAAGAATCAGCTCACAAACTGGTAAAGTATTACTGGTTATTTCCATGTTTTATTTATTTTAAGTATTCATTTCTCTACAATATCTCTTTGTGATTAGAATTGTACACATCTCAATATTCTTTCAACAATAAACATAGCTATTTATTTATATTAGGTAAATATCTCTTGAGAATATAATATGAATAGTGGTTAAAAGATTATAAAAAGTATTGTAGCTTTCTCTCTTCTTTACTTCTACTTAGTTGAGGCAGGTATTGTATTTAAATAAAGACTTTCTAAAAGTCACAATGAATTGATTAACATTTATACTAACTATAGTTAATTTTTAGTATGTAATGAATGCTAGATTTTCTTGTTCTATCATATAAAAAAATCAAATTACCACTTTTTCTGTTTCTTTATCTATGTTGTCATTATTAAAGTTATTTGAAATTATCTGTAATTTCCACTTATTTTTACCTCTTGTTCAAGTTCTTACTCTTTACAGAATTCACGAATTCAGCTATATTTTTTGTACAATCTTAATCACTATTTTCTTTTTAAAACGATATTGTTTTCTGATTCTGATTATATTTCCAAATCCAAATATATATATTTATTCAAATAAACAACAATAAATAACAACCAATAATAAAACCATTGGTACTACTGAAATAATGACACTTGATGTAAAAATTTATTTGAAGTCAAAGAAACTTTTACGTCCAAGAAATTCACGAATTTATTGACACAGAAATTGATGAATAAATTCATGAATTTCTTCGTGAATTTATTGTTGGTGTAAAGCCCGTATTGGTTCGTATCTTTCAAGTTAAAATACGCAAAAGTGTTTTCAATAATTGTATTTGCATTGCTAGATGTTAAAATAAACCATTTTAGAGTTGTTTATTATTTTAACTTTTTCGGCAATTTCTTTTAATGTTTTATTCGAAGTCGCATTATAATTTTTATACGTTGTAGAAGTGAAATCTTTTACGTTTTAATTTCGTTGTGTTTTGTTAGGTCAGCTTTTGTTTTGTTTTCAATTTATATGAACGAATTCTTATTTTCAGCATTCTTACTTGGGTCGAGGTAGGCTCCGGTCACCGACTCAGTATGGATCCAAATTCACCTTCGAATTTGTAGTTTACGTTTTTGGCCCCTCTCTGTGGAATTATGTAGCAGTGGAAAGTAAACTGTGAAGTGTGTCTAGTTACAGAGCAGGTTAAGAAAAAGTATTTAAGAGATTTGTGTCGCCTACAGCAATTCTGATGTTCCAGTTGAAGTGCTTCTTCAATCTCGCCGTTCCTGCTTTGAAGCAGTTTGTTTAGTTCCAGTTAATTGCAGTTATGGTTCCATAATATTCAAAGTGTGATTTGGTGAATTAAGGTAACTTTTGTTTCAAATTTTGAAGTAAAGACATACTTTTAAATAATAATTGCTTTCTTTAAAATTTAAAAGTAATGTTAAATATTGTAAATTTTGGGTTTTGAGTTTAACTGTCAATTTAATTGTTCGTAGATTTAAACTTTATTGTTAACGTAAGACAGCTCGCTTTATTATTTTGATTTTATTTGTTTTGTTTAAAAAAAAAAAGGTTAACCTCCATTCAATTTTGTAAGATTTGTAGCAACAGAGTTTGTTAACGGCTAGGACACATGTAAGTTTTTTTATTATTTTTGTTCTCTGTAACTATTGATCTATTTGTAAAGTTGTGCCATTATTTTTATAACTGTTTGTGGTGACACAAAAATAAATTTTAAATTTTGTTTTCTTAACATTTTATTTATTTTTTTTTGAACTAACCCTTTTTTGATTTTTATTTGAAAAAGATATTTTTTTTTGATGTTTTATAATTATTTCCCTAGTTACAACTAGTGGTTGTAATAGGTATAATTAGGCACCTCAAGTGGCGCCCTATATTAAATTCCTTGAGGTGTTTCCTGTTTATTTTTATTTTGTTTATCCCAAGAGATTAATGACCCCTTTATTTTATTTTTTGTAGTTGCCCCATTACACCCCCCTTATTTTTTACTTATCCACGACCCCGGAGCTCCTATCAAACCGTGAGTGCCGTTCGCGCAAGTAGCGATTATTTTGCTTGCTCTATCTTCACCCCCAATTTTCTACCCCTTGTATTAATGTCCCCTGTGGTAGGCAAAATACTTTCGTTACACGCTTACAGTCTGGCCTGTTACGTGACTCTGTAGTCGTAGCCTTTTACGAACCTTATTCATCCGCCCATTACTACTACTGTCTATAAAGGCACTTGCATAAACTTTACCCATTTTGTTAATCAATAATTTAACAATATTATAGATTTAAAAAAATTGCACACTGCTACGATGAATTGTTTAGTGCAACTAACGGCTGACATTGCGCTTTTATTTCCTGCACTCTTCATATAATATCATGAGAGAAACTTTTGCCGGCAATATTTTAGAATGGTATAAAAGTTTGTTGCTTGGCAATTTTCGCGTTAAATATATTTTATATATAGCTATTATAGAATATTATAAGCTATAGTAGTTTGCCCATTCTTTTCTACCAAAGTTTTAGAGAGCTTGCATTTGAGTGACCCGTTGATTTAAACAACTCCTGTTCAGAAGCACCTTGCTTAAACAAGGCTCACACAGCTGAAGATCGATGAGAATGATTTGTTTTTTTTATGTTTTTTTGTGTCTATTTCAATTTTTTCAGCTGACATTATTGTCCACTTAGATATGGTGTTGATTATAGGTGGACACTTTTTCCAAGATCCATCCTTTCAGTTAGGGTGAACGGTAAGAAATGTCTCATAAAATCTTTGGCCCCCTTTTTCCATTAATTTCAAAAATAATCTAACTGGGCATAAATTTTCGTTTGATGAATTACTTACCAGCCATTTGCTGCTTGGCAAACTTTTCGCACCACCTTAATTCGTTTCTAAAAAAAATGCTGTTGTTTTTAATTCGACCCGTAAATTCTCCCACAACATCAAATTCTCCAAGCAAGTTCAAATGAGCACAGGTGAAAAAACTTTTTTGTGCTCCATCGGGGGTTTTCTCGTCATTTTTCTTATACATTTTGAAACCGCCTTCACTTGGTATCTCTGTCCAATCTTCAATGGGACATTTTCCGAAACTAATTTTTTGATTTGTTTTTTGTTTGTCAAACTGACAACAATAGAATTACCAGACACATTCGTGACGTATCTGGAAGACCAAAACTATATTAAATTGAGGTATGTAAAAATAAAATTAATATTTTGTAATATCTCCATCAGCATTGATAACAGCTTGTAGTCTTCGGTCCATCTGCGTGAAAGAAACTATTACCTTGTCTTCTTTAGAGAGCTCTTCTCAAACCTGTTGGATACCGTGCCACAGCTCTTCAGCATTTTGAGGTATAGAGTTATGCCGATACAACCGTTTTATAATAACCACTACACATTCTCGATTGGGTTTAAATCTGGACTGTAACTGAGCCATGGTAAGGTTTTGATGTTGGTATTCTGGAGCCACTGGTTTATTATATTTGCAATGTGAATAGGACAATTATCTCGTTGGAGGATAAAATTATTTTCTGGATATAACTGTTCTACACAGGGAAACATGATGTTTTATAGAATATCCAGATAAGTCTGCCCAACAAACCTGGCATCAATAAAATTCATCCCCATACATTGGCACTAAAATGACCAGCTGCTCGATATCTATCAGAGAGAGGAATTAAAAAGAAAACACAGAGAGGATTAAATCTATTATTATCTTGTCTATACACTCCAATTTTGCCCTTTTTAGAAGATTGAAAAATTTTCTCATCTGTAAATATTACTCTGTCCCAAAAATCTTGATTTTGAAGCTGGTGGTTTAAAGTAAATATAAGTCTTAATTGCTTCTGTTTTGGTATAAGAGCTTGTTTTTTTTGCTGCAGTTCGGTACCTAAGATGCGATGCTTTATTTTGCCAAGTCATTGTCTTTCTTCCCGGAAACTGTGACATAATTCTTGCAGTTTTAATTTTCAAAAGGACTCTCTTCTAATTTCTTCAAAAGCGTACAATCTTAAGTAGCGGTAGATATTTTTGATCTTTCAAAACCTTGCTTTCTTTCGAGAGTTTGTTGTTCTCATCATCTTTTATTAATAATAGAAACTGTTCTCCTGCTTACATTAAAATGGTTCGCTACGACAGATAGTGACCAACCATCTTCTAATTTTGTTACACTTCTTGCTTTTAGTTCTTTGCTAGCATGTAAACCCATTTTTTGAGATTGAACAGAATAAATTATCTAACAAATTTTAAGATTTATCAGTGATAGTGACGGTATTTAAATAATAAGTATTTATCAAATGATCATTCCTATTCTTGTCATAACGAGGCTGCTAGTTCATTTAACGATCCTGTGCCTTTTGTTCCCGCCTTACCAAAAACCTTGACAAATAATGTCTTGCTAGCTACATGCACATTCTATGTTCTTGATCGTTTTGGTAAAACCTCGGAAGTTAGAGGTTTGTTAAACAATGCGTCTCAAGCTAACTTCATTAGTAAAGAATGCGCAGACAAATTAATTCTTCCCAAATTGCCGCTTTCTCGATACAGGGTCTTGATAGATTGTGCAGTTTGGCCAAATCAGATGTAAAATTGAAAAGTTATTCGCCGTCTTATGACATAAATTTTCATTGTCAGGCAGATACACTAATTCTTTCTTAAATCTTACAAAGCATGCCAACTGCTCATCTAGTTAGAATCTATGGAGAGGGCATCACGTGACCAAAAACGACCTCACTTCGGCCATATTGTTACGATCGTTTTGACAGATCGTGTATGATCGTGTATTAATGTGTTTAAATTTGTTGTTTTTCGAATATTTTTAGTTTTATAATACTTTTATAGAAACTGTAATATTATATTGTGATAGTGAATAATAATGGTTTCTTATTCTCAACGTAGTTGCAGTAACACACGCAATGTTAATAAAAAATTTTCAGGAATACCGTTCCACAGGTTAGTATATAAATATGTAAACAAAGTAATGGCCAGTACTTCAGAGAATAAATTAATAGTATTCATAAAAAATCTTTCAGTTTTGATTAATTTTTCAGTCATTATTGAATATTTTGAAAAGTTTCCAAAATAACAATTAAAAGATCCACTTTCAATAAAATATAAGTAATGAATACACAGAATATAAAGATACTAATAAACAATTTGTAAGCTGTTTATAATATTTTTTAGTTCAATAATCAAATTTTTTATTTAAAATAGAAATTTGTTATTAATACTTAATGATGCATATAATTGTATTTTTAGGTTTTCAAAAGAAACCAAATAAATATAGTGTTTTATGTTCAAAACATTGTTTAGAAAAAGATATTGATAGAACCTCACTTTCTTCTATTCGTTTGAAAGACACTGCTGTTCCAATAGCTTATATCACACAGCTAATATATTATAGGTAATATATGTGATTATCAAAATGGATTCAGACCAAATAGAGCCACTACAGATAACATATTCATACTAAGAATGATACAAGAAAAAGCTTATGAATACGACATAGACCTATATAATATGTATATGGACTTTAAACAAGCTTTTGATAGCGTGAAAAGAGACAGAATGCTGGAAGACCTTAGTAATCTAGGTATACCTAAGAAATACATCAGCCTCATAAAAATGACGTTGCAGGGTTCAAAAGCCGCAGTCAGAGTAGATGGAGAAACAACTCTCCTGTTTAACATCAACATGGGAGTAAGACAGGAGATGCCCTATCAACCATGCTATTCAACCTAGTTCTTGAGGCAGTCATCAGAAAAACCAATATAACCGGCCATATAAACACCAAATCAGTACAAATTACTGCATATGCAGACGATGTAGCCATCATTAGTAGGAATAAGCCACGACTAATGGAAGTGTTCAAACAAATTGATTCTGAAGCAAGAAAAAGAGGTCTCAAAATAAACGAAGCAAAAACAAAGTATATGACAGTCAAAAGAATAAATGACAATGAAAATAAAATCACAATAGACAACTATACTATCGAACGAGTGGATGCCTTTACATATCTCGGCACAGAAATCAATCAGAAGAACTCCGTAAGTAGCGAAATTAAACCACGTATTTTCAGTGGGAATCGTACATACTATGCTAATAAAAGATTGATGACATCGAAATTATTAGACAAAAGAACCAAAATGACTATCTACAGAACACTGATTAGACCCGTAGTAACCTATGGATGTGAAACTTGGGTAATGACGAAAAAAGATGAAGCTCAACTCAAGACATTCGAGAGAAAAATACTGAGGAAAGTATATGGCCCGGTACAAGAGGAAGATGGCACATGGAGAATCAGGAGAAACGACGAGGTTAATGAGTTTAATGAAGGTTATGACATTGTAAGATTTGTGAAAAGTCAAAGACTGTCATGGCTGGGACATGTGCAGAGACAAAACGATGCAAAAACAACAAAGAAAATGTTACAATGGAAGCCCATAGGAAGGCGAAAAAAATTTTTCTAACTTTGTTTATTGAACTAAATTTTTAAGTGTCAGTTAATTTGTAGTTATCAAATATATAAGTTGTAGAACGAACGTATTTCTTTTATTTCATACTGTATATTCATTTTACTCTTTAAAATATTTTTTATATTATTATCACTTTCAGATACAACTTGTTATTTGACTGTATTAATTTATCCTTATGTATAATATATCGTGTTTTTAGTGTTTACCGCAGGATAAATAAATCATTGTCTATTAAAAATGTATTGTACCTGTTTAGATTCTGTTTAAATCTTCTGAATAACTAGTCATATTTGTATAGTAGTTTTAATATTATTGAGTCTGGCCCTCATCCCACCGCCATATTGGTATGATCGTTAGCCACACCTACTGACGCCGTTTTTAATACACACGTTAATATGCTCATAGTTTCTCCATAGATTCTAACTCGATGCATTTGCCCCAAATTCCTTAGACAACTTATCACATCTTGAATATTTAAAGTTTGCTAATAAAATGGGTAATATTCCTGGTAGAGTTGAAATTCTAGTAGAAGCAAATATTTTTCCTTATATCTTAACAGGGGGAATTATTAAAACCTGGATCACTTAAGATTCAGTATTCGAGCTTTTTTAAAAGTTTTATAGATAATAATTATCTAGTATAATGCTTTTTATCTACACTATCATTGTATTTACAAAAAGTCCAGTACTACGCCAGTTCGCACTGTATTTGATACTTTCGCACAAACTCCACTTTGTCTTTACCTTATTCGTATACACCTTATTTCCAGGTTAAAAATTACAAAATGATCTTTGTAAAATAATTGCTTAAATTCAGGTGTTCATAAATACGTCTTCACTACAAATATTAAATCCATGTTTACGTAGATTCTTTTTGCTTCTAATCCACAGAGATTTCAAAGAATACTTTGGCGTTTTTCGGAAACGCCTACATCTCTAAGCTTCTTGTACAAAGCGAAATATCTTAAGCAAAATAGCTCGCGTATTCAATCCTTATCGTATTCTTAATCCTATAACTTTGATAGTAAAGACTACTATTTAGCATTTTTGGTTACTTAATTTGATTTAGATTATGATGCAAATCCACCTTTGGAAATTATTTCAAGGTGGGAACAATTTAAAATTGAACTTCCTATACTGTCTAAATTTTCTATACCTCGTCATATTTTTTTAAATAGACTTGTTTTCTGTGAGTCGTTATGATACAGGAGTCACATAAACTTTTTTTTTTTAGCCCGAACACAGATGTCTCCTACCAGGGTACAAACTACTTCTCGTCTTGAGTTCAATACAGCAGTAATTCTTAGTAAATCAATATCCTATATAGAGCAAACTGTAACTATCCCGTTTAGTAGAATTTAAGCATGGTTAGACTCAACTGTTGTTCTTAATTGGACTAATTCAGAGACATATAAATGGAAAACTTTCGTTAGTAACAGAATTTCTTAAATTAAAGATATGCTTGTTTCAAAACACTGGCGATATATTCCTTCTGCATTAAATAGTGCAGTTAATAGTAGTTAAATGAATCCATGCCATAACTTGAAGAAAAAGTGATAGTTTTGAATCTTAGTATATCAGTTTCTCTTAAATTAAAGAAGAACCATTTTAGGTGGGTGGTAAATAAGTCTTTTTTTTTTCTTATATATTTATTCTTTTTTTTTCCTCGAAGGATATCTTGGTGTTGACACTTGGTGTATAGGTATAGGTATACTTGGTTAATAAAGAGTCTGTTGCCTTTGGGGTCGAAGTTATGCACTTCTTCTCATATTATTAATCTTTTAGTAATTCTAAAGGAAAAGTTCCATAATGTTAAAATAATTACTATACCAAACATTCACAAATGTTTTATTTAGTCAAACAGGTCAAAAAACAGGTAAAACATTTTTAAAAATTCAATATAAAAAATCACATTCCAAATATTTCGCATTTGATGCCGAGCTGCAAAAAAAGAAAAGGATTAAAAATAGATAAGAAAATAGTTAATAATAGTAAATAATAAGTAATATTATGTTACAATATTAAATAAATTATAAATTAAAAGGCCATTAAATTAACTTTTTTTTTTGAACCTATTCTCTATCCTTCCATTGTTGGATATAGGTCTCCCCCAGTTCTCTCCCTCTTTCCCTATCTTGAGCTGTTCTCTGCCATGTGGGACCTCCTTGTTTCCTGATGTCATCTTTCCACCTCATCTGTGGTCTGCCTCTTGATCTCTTTGCATTGTATGGACGCCACTTTCCGATGGCATTGTTTCATCGTCCGTGGAGACGTTCATTGTGTCCAGCCCATTTCCATTTCAGTTTTGCTGCTTGTTCTATCGCGTATACTGTCTTTGTTCTGGTCCTGATCCACTGGTTACGTTTTCTATCTCTAAGTGATACACCCAACATTTGTCTTTCCATCGCTCTTTGTGCCTTCCTTATCCTATCCAAATTGGCCTGTGTAAATGTCCATGTCTGTGCTCCGTAGGTGAGCACCGGTATTATACAGGAGTTATATACCTTGCTTCGTAAGTATAGAGGGATTGTTTGATTTTTTAGAACGTAAGAAAGTTTGCCGAACGCTGCCCATCCCATTCTTACTTATCTCGATATTTCGGCTGTTTGATTTTCTCTGTTAGCTCTGATTGGTTGTCCTAGATAGATATACTCATTTACCTGTTCTATTTTTTCTGTTTTTATTTTTATTGCCTCTTGGTCTTCCGTGTTTGTCATTACTTTTGTTTTGTTGAGGTTAATTTTTAGGCCTTTTTGCAGTGATTTTTCATGAAGTTCATTCAGCATTAATTCCAGTTCTTGTCGTTCCGAGGAGATCAGGAGTATATCATTCGCATATCTAAGGTGATTTAGGTATTTTCCGTTAATACATATTCCTCTGTTTTCCCAATCTGTTGATTTTATTATGTCAAGGTAAACAGTTTAGGTGAAATTATATCGCCTTGTCGGACTCCTCGTTTAACTTTTATATTATCCGTTATTAATTTGTCGTCCAGAATTACGGTCATGGTTGCGTTTTGGTAAATATCATGTATCAATTGTCGGTATCTTGAATCTATTCTACTATTGACCAGAGCTTCTTCAACCGCCCAGTGTTCAATGCTGTCGAAAGCCTTTTCATAATCTACGAATGCTAAGTACAGCGGAAGGTTGTATTCATTGGTTTTCTCAATTAAGATTTTAAGCGCATGTAGATGGTCGATTGTGCTGTATCCTTTCCTGAATCCGGCCTGTTCCACTGGTTGGTAGTTATCAAGTTTATAGGTTAGTCGGTTGTTTATTATTCTTGTGAAGGTTTTATATAGTTGTAACAAAAGGGAAATAGGACGGTAGTTGTTTAGGTCTGTTCGGTCTCCTTTCTTATGTATTAAGATTGTGTTGGCATTTCTCCATTGTTTAGGTATTTTACCTTCAAACAGACACTTGTTGAACAGTATTTTTAGCATTTTTTTATCGTGTCTCCTCCTTCTTTTAGCAGTTCCGCCAGTATTTTGTCCTCACCGGCCGCTTTATTTCTTTTCATGTCGTTTATGGATTTTTCGATTTCATCTTCAGTTATTTCTAGTAATACCTCTGAGCCAACATTTTGTATTTTCCTCGAGGGATTCTGTTTAGATGATAGTGGTGGGTCATTTTTAGAACTGTATAGGTCTGTGTAATATCTTTCTGTGATTTTTACTATTTCTCCTAGATCTCTTTCTTCATTGTTCTCAGCTTTAAGCATGATTAGTTTTCTTTTTCATATATTTGTCTTCATTGTTTTTAAACTTTTGTTCTTCTCTATGATTTTCTTAATGCGGTCTTCTTGGCATTTCTTTAAATCTTCCTTTATCTGTTTTCTTATGGTTCAGTTCGGTAAACTCCACTGTATTTCTTTTGTTATCATTCAGTAGTTGTCGTCGTTTTTTAGCATCTCTTGTGATTTAGCGCTAATTTTTTGTTGTTTTCGCTTTTGTTTATTAGCAATCTTCAGGTCTGCTTCTAGTAGTTCTGTTGTTATTTTATCGTTTAATTCGTCTAGTTGCAAACCCTTTAGCTGTGATATGTCACTTCTTTTTAGCTGGTTTATGTATTGTTCTTTGCGTTTTTTTAAGAAGTTCTGTATCTATCTCTTTTTTAGATGGTTTAAATTTTTGTCTGTCTGTTCTGGAGTTAATTTTGATTTTGGCTCTAACAATTCTGTGAACACTTCCTACGGAAGTCATGTTTATGACCGTAACGTCTTGTACTTTGTTCTTTTCTTTGGATAGGATGTAATCAATCTCATTTTTTGTTAAACCATTGGGCGCGACCCACGTCCATTTTCTCTGTGGTTTTTTATTGAAAAAGGTATTCATCGCACAAATTAACTTACAAAGTCTTAATTTTAATGTATACAAAGCAGTTCACACTATTTTGGATGCCTCTTCTGGCACTTGTCATATTAATATTATCGTCTTGTTATGTACATTCGTAACTGTCTTTTTGTTTTTTAGTTCAATAAACTTAGTTCTTTATCTTTGCTTTAATATGGCTTGCACTTAATATCTTTGCACTGTCCACTGTGTAACTGAATATATGAGAAAGATAATAATAGTGTTTGTTGTATTTTACTTTGTTGAATCATTCCAACAAATTCAGCACAGATTGCCGACATTAACTAATTATCCAATAATCTCTGGAACAGCTTATACTTCATGTTTTAACAGTAATACTTCTTTGCAAGAAATATTTAGACATTATAGGGTTAAGTGCATATGAAAAAAGATACATTGTCATAGCTACTTATTGGTACACATGAAGCACGTTGAAATATACTGTTACGATTTTAAATGTTATGGCATATAGAACTGTAAATATTTTATGACTAATTCTTTTTTATTGATTCTCGTAATTTGTAGGTCAAAATATACCTGAGCTTCGCTACCAGTTGTTTACAGAAATCTCTAGACACTAATTTTAGTGAGTCATCCACGTCTCGAGGTTGAAAAACGAGTCGAGCGCCTTCACCAAAATACGAGATCATTCCAGTATTTTCGACAATGGTCAGGTCAGGTCTAGGCGGTCTTACGGTTCTTTATATAAGGACGAAATTTTATTGAAGGGGTCAGTCATAAGAAGATCGGTAAACGCGGTTTACTTGTAACGAAACGTGAAATAAATACATTTGTAAAGTTATTTAATAAATTAGTAATTAGCTATCGTGAGTTTTAATAAATTAGATTATAGACAATAAATTAGAATAAAGACAAATAAATTCGAACTATATAAATATACAACAGTGGAGTCAGAAGTGGGATATTCAAATAAAAAAGCGGGATTTTAAATAAATCTAATTTGAATTTGAAATAAAAAGAAGTGAAATATGGCTACAATTAATGAGCTCACAGTTACGGATTTAAGAAGACATCTTGAAGACAGAGAATTAGCTTCTACTGGAAAAAAGGCTGAGTTAGTCCAACGACTAAAGAACGCTTTAAAAGAAGAATGTTTGGATCCGGAAACTCATATATTTGAAGACAAGCAGGTTGCTGTTGTCATCTCGTCGATTTCGAAATTAGAGAACAAGGTTTCCTGTGATATCGCTTCTTTAGAAAGCCAAGTTTCTAACGAGATTTCTTCTCTGGAAAGCAAGGTTTCTGCTAACATCTCTAAAGTCACCTCTGAGATGTCTGCCCTCGACGATAAAATGTCTTCATTAAAGAACCAAGTTGCTGCCGATATGTTGGCCTTCGAAGAGAAGATAAAAGAGATGGAAAAAAAGATGGAGGAAACAGGGACAGCAGAGAGAGAAAACAATCCAATTATAGCAGAGACAAAAGAAGAGGAGACGAAATGTAAGTTGGAAATACGGCCGAAATTTGAAGGAAGCGGGGGTTATGTTCATGTCAAAGTTCCAACTTTCGACGAAAAATCGTCATGGAACAACTACATGAAACAGTTCGAATCAGCTGCAAGAGCGAATGGATGGTCTGAAAAAGAAAAGGCTGTAAACCTGACTATCGCTCTTCGAGGAGATGCTTTGGATGTGCTTCAGACCATAGCCGTAGAGGAGACGGATGATTTCGAACAACTGAAGAAGAGGTTAAATATGCGATATGGCCACGAACACTTGGAACATGTATATCAGTCGCAGCTCAAAAATCGAAGACAAAAGAAAGATGAGGCTCTTCAAGAATATGAAGTAGATATCGCCAGATTAGTGCGATATGCTTATCCAACAGCTCCCGAAGACATGATGGAAAAGTTGGCCGTTCAAACGTTTATTGATGGTCTTCGTGATCATGAGATGCAAAGAACACTACGATTAGCTCGTCACAAGACGCTGATGGATGTCTTATCTGCCGCCCTCGAATACGAGTCAGCTACGCTAGCCTCTGGCGGGTACAGTAAAGTTAGAACTGTAAAAGAGGAAGGAGACGAAGATAAACTTGACCAGCTCTTTAATATGATAAAAAGCATGACACACAAGAAAACGAAGACCATAAGACCGAAGACAAAACCAGAACGCGTCGGCCTTAGGGGAGCAGCTTCGACCCAGAACTTTACCAAAGACCCTGTGATACTAATAGCTTCTTTGAAATGTCGTGAAGATAGTGTATATGTAGATGGAGAAATAAATGGTAAAAAGCATACGTTGTTGGTGGATACTGGAGCGACCAGAACCATTATACGCCCGACAGTTATAAACAGCCGAAAGAAACTGTTACCAACGAGGTTGCGACTTCGGACCGCCACAGGTGAAAATGCCAACATTCATGGAGAAATCCAGGTACAATTAGGAATTGGAGCAGAAAAGTTCGTCCATACTGTTATAGTTGCTGACATCGAAGAGGATGTTATATTGGGAATGGACGTAATGAATACGCATGGATTCCAATTGGATTTTAAGAATAAGGTAATCAAAGTTGGTAACGAGGAAGTATTTCTCCATCCACACGATGACAACACTATGCAAGCAGCCGTTAAAGAAGATACAGTCGTGCCTGCGAGAAGTGAAACGATAATAATAGCGCGGCTACAGGGAATTGTGGACGAAGGAACACCTGTTATGATGGAGCCTTGGAATCATGACGACGAAGTTGGCCGTGGAATCATAATTGGAAAAGAATTAGTGACTTCGGCTAAAGAAATTCCTGTGAGACTTATTAATGTCAATGACTACCCAGTGACCATCAAGAAAGAGACAAAAGTAGGAACTTGTCTACCTGTCACATCCATAATCCGTCAGACGACAACGTCTGATAATTCCAACGATAAATTTGATCAAATGGTTGCGGTTGCTGGACAGTCTCTGAATCAGATTGAGAAAAGGAAATTAAGGGAATTTCTTCGGCAGTATCGTGATATTTTCGTACCGAAAGGAGGAAAGACGGGAAGAACTACCGTTGTTAAGCATAAAATTGATACTGGTAATGCTAAGCCAATTCGTCAAACAGCTCGACGATTACCACAGGCGAAAAGAGAGGAAGCTGAAACGATTGTTCAGGAAATGAAGAAAGACGGGGTGATAGAACCTTCTACGAGCCCATGGGTCTCTCCGGTGGTCCTGGTTAAGAAGAAAGACGGAACAACGAGGTTCTGTGTGGATTACCGTTTGCTGAACAACGTTACCAAGAAAGATAGTTATCCTCTGCCTCGGATCGATGACACATTGGACACATTGGCTGGAAGTAAATTATTTTCTACTTTGGACTTGAAGTCTGGATACTGGCAGGTAGAAATGGACCCGGTAGATAAAGAAAAGACAGCCTTCACCACAGGATCTGGATTATGGCAATTCAACGTTATGCCATTTGGACTTTGTAACGCTCCTGCGACATTTGAGAGGCTTATGGAAAATGTGTTGAGAGGGTTATCTTGGAAAACATGCCTAGTTTATCTAGACGACATAATCGTCTTGGGGGAGACATTTGAAGACCATCTAAAGAATTTAGAAAACGTTTTTAATCGACTTAAAGCTGCCCAATTGATGTTAAACCCCAAGAAGTGCCAGCTATTTCAAGGTAAAGTCAATTATCTGGGTCATATAGTCAGTAAAGAAGGAGTGGCCGTGGATAAGGGAAAAATCGATTCTATTAAGGAATGGCCAAAACCAACTGACAAACATCAAGTGAGAAGTTTTCTGGGACTGTGTACTTACTACCGGAGGTTTATTAAGAAGTTTGCAGATATCGCTAAACCATTAACGCGACTTACAGAGGAAGCAAGAGAATACCGCTGGGATGTAGACTGCCAGAATGCCTTTGAAACCTTAAAAAAGCATTTAATCACAGCACCAATTTTAGGGTATCCACTGCCAGAAGGAGAGTTCATCTTAGATACAGATGCAAGTAATGTGGGAATTGGAGGAGTGCTGTCTCAGATTCAAGGAGGACAGGAAAGAGTCCTTGGATATTTTAGTAAAGTTCTCTCAAAACCTGAGCGAAATTATTGCGTCACGAGAAGAGAACTTCTGGCAGTAGTGAAATCAGTAGAGCACTTCTATCAATACCTCTATGGAAGGAAGTTTTTAATCCGAACCGACCATGCCGCCCTTAAGTGGTTGATGCAGTTCAAGAATCCAGAGGGTCAGATAGCCAGGTGGATCGAACGACTCCAAGAATATGATTTTAAGATTGAGCACCGGGCCGGAGTTAGCCACCGAAACGCTGATTCTCTTTCCAGAAGGCCATGCCCAGCAGAGTGTTCTCACTGCAACAAAACGGAATCCAAGGAAGCAGCAGTGCTAAGAACGACGGTGGTCCACGACGACTGGACGCCTACCAACATCAGGGAAGAACAAGAGAGAGATCCAGTTATACAGAAAATCCGAAAATGGAAAGAGGAAAACCGTCGACCACCTTGGCAAGAAATATCGAACCTAGGCTCAGTAGTTAAGACGTATTGGGCCCAGTGGGACTCATTTATCATGGAAGATGGCTTGCTCAAACGAGTCCTGGAAAATGATGACGGTTCAGAGAAGAGAAGACAGTTGGTGATTCCAAAGAGCAGAATAGCCGAAGTACTTCGTCAGTTACACGACAGTCCATCAGGAGGGCATTTTGGTGTGAAGAAGACCCTTCAGGGAATTCGGGAACGGTTTTATTGGATGAACAGTTCCGACGATGTAAAAGACTGGTGTAAGAAGTAGTAACATAGACTAATCACTTAATTTCATGTAGATACGTATACACAGAAAACTTTTTTGGATACGCTAGCAAGTGTAAGATTATAATTTTTTGCCATCTTCTTCTTCAGCCTATATTCATCCACTGCTGGACACAGTGTTTTCTATTTGCTTCCATTGATTTCTACTCTTGGCAATTCTCATCAACTGCTTGCTTGCGACTTATTTGATATCATCTGCCTATCTCTTCTGTGGTCTGCCTACTCCTCGGCTGTTCTCTCTTGGTCTCCAGTTTGTTAATCTTTGTGTCCATTTTTTGGGATTATCTCGGGCAACATGTCCGACCCATTGCCACTTGAGCCTTGCTGTATGTTCTGCGACCTCAGTAATCTTTGTTCTTTCCCGAATGTCGATATTTCGAATGCTGTCCCTCAAACTGATCCCTAGCATGGCTCTCTCCATCGCCCTTTGGGTTCTAGTGAGCTGTTCTAAGGTTTTCTTTGTAAAGGCCATGGTCTCCAGTCCATTTACCCATTATATAGGGGAAGGTGGGGGAATGGTGCGCACCTAAGCGAGAATCGTTGTGGTGGTCAACTCTTAAACATAAAAAATAAAATAAAAACGTTATCTGATACCCTAATTATTCTACTTTCAGTATGCACTATAATAGATATTGAATTTCTTAACATAATCATATATAATTAGAAAAAGTAAAAAATTGCATTTGCGCACCGTTCCCCACCCCATGGGGTAACTGTGCGCACAGGGTGGGGAACAGTGCGCAGTAGTTTGGAATATACAAGTACCTAATAATACAGTGGTATAAAAACAAATTCACATGCAAGAACAAATATTTATTGTACGAGTGATTATATACCTATAATGTTAAGTAGGTATCTGTTTAACCTTGACAAAAGTCGCAAATGTATTGTTCGGGGGCATCTTTACCGGTACATGCCGCGTGGTTCCATAAGCCACATGCAACACACCGGTACCATAGTTCGCTTTTTCCATGTTCTCCACATATGCCACATAATTCAGTCCGCACGTCAGGTTCTGCATCAAATGGAACATAGTTGGGGTTGATATCGTCTACTTCATCATCGTCACAAATGTCACTATCGTCTATGTCAGATACCTCTGATGATTCAGGCGTTGCTGGTTTCTTATTTCTCCCTCTTTTAATTTCCGGAGACTGACATATGCGTTTTTTTACTTTTTTTGCAACATTCTCTTTTGCCGTTATTTTTCTTGTAGTGGTTCCGTAGAAGGAGTGAGGTGGGATCGAGAAATAAGCATTCTCGATTTCATCTTCCTCGTCACGTTCTTGTGCATCAAGTTCAGGTGTTGGAGCCCTCTTCATTTTCTTATTATCTTTCTTAATATTGTTCTTTCCTAATGTTTTGACACTTTTTAATTTCATGTTTTTTTTCACGTCTTTTTCCCTTTTCTTTGCTTGAGCTTGTTCTAATCGTTCTTTTAGGGGTGTGCTAGTCAATATTTCAGAGTGTTGTTTCGAACGAGACACTGTTTTTACTCTTCCTTTTTCTTTTCTCCTTGGAATAGGTGCAAATTGGAAGAATGAATTATTTAATGTAGATGTCGATGGTAGATGGTTGTGTCCAGACTTAGATGTAGATGGTAGATGATCTTGTTCAGCGGTAGATGTACATGGTAGATGACCTTGAATAGGTAGATCCTGCTGCTGTTGTTTTGGCATATGAGCTGTCTGTCTATCTTCACCGTCTGAATTTTCACTAGGTTCGGGTGTTGCCGGATTAGGAATTTTTTGTAGATTTGGCTGAGATGCAAGTGTTAATAAATTAGCGCTACGTTCGGGAGAACCTTCTACTACAAACTGTCTCATTTCGTTGGCCGGAGCGAAATCATCTTCGTTGAATTTGTTAGGGTCAAATGGCCTTATTCCAGCAGAACGAAATCCCGAAACTGCTTTCTCCATCGATGCGACTTTTACGAACGCTTTATTTAACAGCTCAGCTACGTCATATTCAGTGATCTTTTCATGGCCTGTTGTAGTTAAATAAATATCATACTCCCTGTATAGCGCATTTTTTAAAGGACCAAAGAAGGATAGGTCAAGGGGTTGAAGGTGATGGGAAGTATGTGGCGGAAGGGACACCATATGAATATGATTTGACTTACAGAAATCGTATGCCTCTATGGATATATGGCTTGAATGGTTGTCAAGGATAAGGAGAATCGGGTCATTTAAAGTGGGATTTGCCTGTTTTTCGAAGTGCATTAACCAATCAAGAAAAAGTTCAGAATTCATCCATCCATTTTTTGAACATTTATAGTTAGCACCAGTTGGCCCATTTTTCTGCAGCGCAGGAGCCATTCTCTTTCTGGGATATATCAGCATGGGCGCGATATAATTTCCTGTGGCACTCATGCAAAATACGGCTGTAATGGTCCTCCCTCTTTCACCTGAAATAGCAGCTCCTACTTTTTTTACACCCTTACGTCCATAAACCTTCGGGCACTTCTTCTGTACAGTGGTTACACCCGTCTCGTCCATATTATATATCCTGTTTGCTTCAAATTTAAATTTTTGTAAAACTTTCTCGAGATTTGAATAAAAAAGTTTTAACTCGTCCGCATTAAATGCAGCAATTCGATTAAGACTAGTCCCCTCAGGCTGTCTCAATGATATTTCAGGATTTCGCTTGAGAAACCCATACAACCAATCTTTGCCTGCTAACTGAGTTTGTTTATTGAAATTATTTGGAATATTTTTCTGTTGAGCATAATTAAACGCTAACTGCCTCAGTTGTCGGGGCGTTACGCCGTAAAACAATTTTGCGAGTGTCAGAATATAGTGGGTTAATTCAGCTTCCACTTCTGCTGTAAAAATCGCCTTTCTACCGAGATGGGGGATTTTTAGTTGATTTAGAGAAAGCTTTTTTCTGAGTGTTGATTCAGGAATACCAAAAGACCTCCCAACTTCTCGTATTTTCCTCCCATCGTTTCTAATTGCATTCAGTGCAGTCTCCAGCAATTCATCACTATATTGATGGATTTCAGTCTTTCGAACGTAATTTCGTGGCATCTGAAAATAAAAGACGGATTTTAGTACCCAAAAACGATAACAATATTGCTTCATATTTAATTGATTAGTGGGTAACCGTGCGCATTTTCGCGCACGGTTACCCCACTATGGTTTAAAAACGTAATTACATCATCCTACAAAAATTACTTATCTAAATGCAACCAAATGGTGTGCATATATGCAGCAGATGATATTCTTTAAGAATATAATTATTTCAAAACAAGTAGTTAAGATTTACGGACTCACCGTCTTAATTTGTGCAAGTGGAAAATAGTAACAAAAACCTCAAATGCACACTTTCGCCTTTCACTAAGTACACAACTCAACTGCAGTGGCAGTTAATGGCTTCAGAGACTCTGTGCATGTTCCCGCTTAAGCCTGTTCGGGAGGGGACTCTCAGTATGCCGCGTAATTTGAATTTTAATGGTGCGCACCGTTCCCCACCGCGCACGGTTCCCCCACTTTCCCCTATAGCAATTTTCTTATTAATAGGAAATACGAAGATAATGCAGCCAATTTACGGTTACGTACACAAAAGTTTGAGCTGTTTTGATGTTGGTTTTTTGTTTAATTTATTCTCTATAATTTTTATATACCTATTATACTGACAGATAATATCAAAGCTGTAAAAAATTATTTAATAAACTTTGGTACCTACCGCTTTTCCTTCAGTCACTACACATGTCCCCACATTGACAGCTGTTATGCAGGGATCTGCGACAAGAAGTTCTGAAAAAAAAATAAGTTAAATTGATTATAATTTATATCATTTTAGCATAGGTAAAATAAAAAATACATAGTCTTTTATATTACCTGGCTTTCCTCGACAAATTTTGAACACTTTCATCAACTGTTCGTATAATTCTTCGTCACTTTCTTTAATCTTCTCCAAGATCTTTAGAGTTTCGTCAGGGTTCATGGTTCCATCTTCATTTTGCTAAAAAAACAAGATATTTATTAACACTATTGATGGTTTAACATTAAGATGACTTCTGAGAAAATTTAATGTTTTAGTATGTTTAACTTACAAGTTTGAATGCTTTGTAGATACAGGAGATCATGCACTTTCCTTCATGACTCTCTGGAATTTTGTGAGCCATCATTTGGGCAACATCCTCTGTGGAACATAATTTGCATTAGATATTTAAAAATAATTGTGAACAGAGTTAAAATGGAAGGCTATTAAGAAAAACTAAAGCATTGTCAATATTGCCTACGAGAAACAAGTAAAATAACGGAATGCTGCTGTGGGATATAACTTTTTTTTATTATTATGCAGATATTATATAAATATCTGCACATCACGCATAGTTAGTTTTGCTGAGGAAGCATGCATTGTAAATATGGGCTAGTTCCGGTTTATCTTATTTCATTTTTGGTCCTTCGGCCACAATCTTTTGTCTTTTTACTATCGGAAAATTCATTGTTCAAGTACAATATTTTTAAAAAGAGTTTAAATAGAAAACGTAAACGGGTTAATAAAATTAATAGAAAAACAGCGACATTTGGAGAGTTTCATCATTTATTTGCTAAACTAATTAGGTATGCATTCTGATAAATTTCGAAAATATTTTCGGATATATTCGGATTATTTCGGAAATATTTACGTAGAGAAAATTGCACATAAACTGGAGGAAACCATTAGCCAAGGTAAATTTAAACATATAAATTATAGTACATCGAATATTTTCAAAAATCTATCAAAAATACAGGGTTTTGTTCGCGCATGATCACATTTAAAGGTTAGAAACTTCAAGGTTAGAACTAATTACTTATTACTTAATAATTTTACTTGGAATTTAATGTTGTATTATGCCAAACCGGGAATTTTTGCGGAAAGTAACTGCATCATTAATAACATAAGATTTTCAGACGATACCGCAATCATGGCAGAGAATATAGACGATTTACAAACTCTCCTGGAAATCATTAACAGAGAAAACAAAAAGATGGGACTAACAATGAATATAAATAAAACCAAATACATGGTGATCTCAAAAAACTCTGTTGAGAACATACAACTGACATTGGAGGGTAAACCCCTAGAGAGAGTCGACAAATATAAATACCTCGGAGCAATTTTAAACTCATAGTTAGATCAAGAGCAGGAGATAATGGTCAGAATATAAATAGCTCGAAAAGGCTTTATAAAATACAAGTCAATGTTTACAAATAAGAAATTGAGTATGGCCATCAGATTGAGGTTTGTCGAATGTTATGTTTGGTCGCAACTACTATATGGGGTAGAAGCTTGGACTCTGAAAGCCCAATCTATAAAAAAATTGGAGGCATTCGAAATCTGGCTATATAGGCGTACTTTGAAGATCCCTTGGACTGCAAAAGTCTCAAATGAGGAAGTGTTGAGATGAGTTGGACATGGCAGAAAGCTTATGAACACAATTAAAATAAGAAGAACATCGTATCTCGGCCACATACTCCGAAACGATAAATACTCTCTGCTACAAGTCATCATGCAAGGTAGAGTAGAGGGAAAAAAGGCTTGGGAAGAAAGAAGAAATCTTGGCTGAGGAATATCAGCGATTGGACTAACCTCAGTGTTGAACAGATATTTCACATTGCAAAAAATCGAGAAGCGTTTAAAGAAGTGATCGATAACCTTCGTTAGAAGCCATTACAAGAAGAAAAAGAAGAACTGCGAGACGTTCCAAAACAATATCTATACACTTCGATAACTAATGAGTGTAGAGCTTCTAGATTCCGAGAAGCCTTTCAATTCTATATATCCCAAGGAAGTAATAGCAGCTTTGACCCACCAAGGCATTGACAAACCGTACATAGAGTCTTTAGCTAATGTATACAGATACTCAGAGAAAATTTTTAACGAGGCTCTTTACGGAATAGACGAAGGCATCCTTTTAAATGGTGAAAGAGTAAACAATGTTAGATATGCCGATGACACCATGGTGATAGCAGATAGTTTAGAGGGACTTCAGAGGCTTCAGAGAATAAACGAGTACAGTCAACAGTACGGACTAAACATTAATACCCACAAAACGAAACAAATGATTATCAGCAAGGAGAATATAAATGGGGCTCATATATACATTAATGGGCCGCAGATAGAGCGAGTAAAACAGTATTGTTACCTGGGAACTATTATTAACGAACAGTGGAGCAATTTACAGGAAATAAAGTGCCGCATAGGAAAGGCAAGAACGGTCTTTAACAAAATGAGCGCCATCTTCAAAAGTCACAACATATCCCTTGATACAAAAATGAGACATTTGAGATGCTATGTTTTCTCTGTGTTGTTGTACGGGGCGGAGGCATGGACGCTTACAGACGCCACTATTAAAAAACTTGAAGCATTTGAGATGTGGCTTTATAGAAGAATGCTGAGAATATCATGGACAGCAAGGATCACGAACAAAGAAGTTCTAGGAAAAATGAAGAAGGAACCAGAGATTGTGTTTACGATCAAACGCATAAAATTGCAATATCTGGGACACGTTATGAGAAATCAGCACCGTTACTCCCTGCTACAGTCTATATTGCAAGAAGTCAAAGGTAAGCGAGGACCCGGTAGAAGGAGAATATCATGGCTGCGGAATTTAAGAACATGGTTTAAGAAAACCTCAACGGAGCTGTTTCGAGCCGCAGCGAGCAAGGTTATGATTGCCAATATGATTTCCAACATCCGAAACGGATAGGAACCAGAAGAAGAAGAAGAAGAAGCTAAAAACATTTATGAAAAGTCCCCAGAATTTTCCTCTACCAGAGGCGTTCGACAAGGAAACGTAATATCACCAAAGCTCTTCACTGCAATTCTAGAAAATATATTCAGCAAAATGAACTGGCAGAATAAAGGCTTATCCATTAATGAAAAATACCTCAGCCATTTAAGATAATCCTGCAGAACTAAAGTCATATTTTGTCTCAACTTCTTCCACTTCTTGACACTGGTCATATTACAGTCTCTCTTTGGCTTTCTTTATTTTCTTTTTAATTAATCGATTGGTTTCATTAATTGGATTTTTTAATGATTTTCTTTCATTCATTAATAGTATTCTAAACCATAAACACTCCAGTGTTTATGGTTTTTTTCTTTGGTTTTAACTTTTCATTTTCTGTTTTAATTATTGCTTGTTTTATATTCCCTCATTTCTAATCAATATTTTAGCTACTTTTATACATTTCTTGACAATATTCTTTTTAGTAGTTTAAAAAGTGTATTGGCCATTACAAATTTTTTTAAGTGGCAGATTTGTATTAAACGGTCACCACGTTCATTTCTATTTCCTAGACCATATTCACCCACATATTCATCCACTCTTCCTTGGTCATATTTGGAATTGAAGTCGTCTATTACTCATGTAATGTGATTTTTCTTCATTGGCTTTAAGACTTGTTCCAAATCATGGTAAAATAGTTCGATTTCGTCTTCGTATTTATCTGCCGTCAGAGCATACACTTGAATAAAAATTACTATACTTTTCTTAGATTAAACTTGATGATATGATCGTATCAGAATTAGGAGTAAACTTATTACAGCGCAGTTGACCTTTTTTTTGTAGCTAAGATAGCGATAATTGACCTTATTGAAACCTGAATAATACATGGTTCTGCTATTTGTAATAAAATTGCTTGTCTGAACCTCGCCACTGTACGTCACTTATTCCTAGAATATCAATTTGGAGGTTTTTTATTTCAAAAAGTACGTTCGCTAATTTATCACTTGCGTACACATAGTCTGAAATTTCAGGTTGGTACTTTTAATGTCTTAAATGCACAGGGATTTCTCTTGTTAACGACCCTGTGGTTTACATATATTCCTCTCCTACCGGATTTTGGGTTCCATGGTCCATGATCAGTAAGTTGGTTTACTATTTTTGTCATTTGCGATTCATGACTTTATGAGGGGTACTTTATGAGTCTGTAATGCTGTAGTTTCCGGTGACCTTCTACATCCTTACGATGTTAACTTATTTTTCAGTTCATCTACCTTTAGGGACAGTTTCTCAACCCCTGTACAAAAGAGTGCCCTTCCACTTACTAACTCATCCCGAAGCCGTTGGTCACTAAGTGGGGGATGACTTTTACCAGTAATCATTTGCTGAATTACCTGTTTGTCCATGGGAGGTATTTTATTTCCCTCCTGCCCTCCGAAAAACCGTGTCGGGCTTTCCCCTTTCCACCACCTAGTGACGCGCTATCTAGTGGTTACAGGTTCCAGATTCCCTCGAGTGTTTTTTGTCTTAGTGATATTTTTATTCTATAGAATGCCATAGTGACAGGATACTGCTTTTTTTGCTGTTGTTATTCTTCTTTGTATTTGTTTGTGCATTTAATTTAAGTCAGTCTTTACTGTTATTGTGTTATTGTTTGCATCATGTACTTGATAAACAAGCGTAAAGAGTCTCTTGCTTTCAAGTTATATTTCCATCCCTTGAATTTTTCTTTTATAGTTTATTAAAGCGGCTGTAACATAGATTTAACTCTGAATTTTGTTCTATTTTTCCCATATTTATCTTATTTTGTTTACATCATATGCTTTGTGTAAGTCTACAAATAAATTTCCTGTTAGTTACCGTTGTTTTCTTAATAATTTGTTTGAGACAGAATATGTATATTGCTATTACATATCAATTTAAACTAATTTTAATAGTATTGTGGATGAAGGTCTCAATAGGTTTAAGAAATAGGTTCCCCAAACACAATCTGTATGCTATATATGATCTATACCTCGATCTTACGATTTAAAGCTCAACGATCTCTATTTCAATTACAATAAATAAAAATAATAAAAATCTACTCACCACTTGTTGCTTTGGTCTCTGCCATACACGTTTCTGCAAAATTGGTAATTTTTTCCGTAACTTCTGCGACGTATTTGGGGTCAAGCTGAAAGGCATGACATAAACTGTATTGTTTAAATTTGTAATAAGTTACTTTTTTAGTCAAACAAATACCAGTTCCAAGAAATGAAGTCATTAATGAGAAGGGTAAAGGAAATAAAATCAGACGGAGTAACTATGGAAATGTATGAGAACATAGACAATTCTGCAATAAATACTCTCCACAGTTTTCTCAATGAAATATGAAAAAAAAAACAGTATTTCAATTAACTAGAACGAATTTATTACAATAATTATGTATAAAAAAATTAGACAAAGTACACATAAAGAACTACAGGACCGTTAACTGGCCATTAAATGAGCAATAAATAAAGACATAGTGTACTGACGATATACAGAATCAAAAATTGTAATAAATCTACGACAACAATTAAAATACATGAAGAAGAAGAGAGAGAGAGAAAAAGGGTAGTCTTAGAAAGTAGAGACACCAAGAAGAAGATGTAGACTTTATCGAGAAAGTCGATGAAAAATAACAAGAAAGGTCCAAAGATCAAGATGAAATAATCACCCCCACATCACCTAGAGAGATAAGTGAACTAATCTGGAAAAGCTCACCAAGAAATACATCTGGTCAAGTTAAAATACGGACAGATCTCTGATGTATCTTCCAGCTAAAAAAATTCTATATTTAACAAATATAACAAATGTAATAGTAAGATACAGGCTCTTCCCAAACCATTGTAAGGAAGATCATGTAATTATGATATCAAAGCCTAGAAAAATAACATATTTCCGCAAAACTACAGACTTATTACTTTACATCCAGCAGTTAGCAAGATACCAGAGATACTCATCCGATCCAGATTCCGGACAGGAACAGATAGACTATTAATAATCCTTGAAGCAAATCCAAATGAAGTACATATCAATGTAAGTGACAGTCAGGACACAGGAGCAGCCATCCCGGGTGTAAACAAATGTTTCGACAGAGTGTGGAATTAGAAATTTACATAGAAAAGGATACGTAGATTGACTACCTTAAAAAGTCTATGTAGAAAAAGAACAAACGACGCTAGAACCGGAAACACCAGAAATTACCATAAATGAAGAACTTAAGATAAATGTACAGGAGGTTCGGAAAATACTTGAAAATTTGAAGAACAGAAAAGCAGTAGGTAAGAAGGGATACCAAACGAGGTACTGAAATATTGTGGAGCAGCAATAACAGAACAATTAACAACATTAGTTAATAAAATTATTAACACAATAAAATACCGGAAGAATGGAGAAGGGGGTGAACTAATTGTACAATTCAAAAAAGGAGATAAAAATAGCAGAAACAACAACAGAAAACTACAGAGGTATATACTTGTTAAATACTACGCTAAATCTTACAACTAAAATTTTATAAGTGCTAATAAATCAGAGGATAAGTTTAGCAGATCAACAGGGTTTTCGAAGTGGAAGATCGTATACAGATGCAATATTCGTTATAAAGCAAATTACTGAGAAATCACTCAAGTATAATAGACCAGCATTTCTGTGTTTGATTGACCTAAAGAAAGCGATTGACAGAGTAAAACTCAAAGATGTAATTCATCGTCTGTACAATAGAGAGGTTCCCCTAAATATTATAAAAACTATTTAAAACATCTACCAAAACAACAAAATGGGAGTCAGAATAGATGGACAACTTACAGCCCTATATTCTTCAATTTGATCATGGATTAAATAATTAAAACCGTAAAAAAAAGAGGATACAGAATGGAAAACAAAGAAATCAAGATACTCTGTTAGGCAGACGACGCAATATTGATAGCCCAAGATGAAGATAGTCTACCAAGATTGGTTCACAGATTTAACATAAAAGCAAAAGAATTTATTATGACAATTTCGTCTCAAAAAACTAAAACAATAGAAGTCAGCATAGAACCAACTAAAGGTAAAATAGAAATTGATGGCATCAGTATTGAACAAGTAATGCAAATAAAATACCTGGGAATTACACTATCCAGGTCTATGGAGGCCTGGACAAAGCACGTGAGAGATCAAGTCCAAAAAGCAAATAGAGTGGCAGGATGCCTTAATTAAAACATTATATGGCGAAACATACAGGAAAAGAAAATGAAAAGGAAAACAGAAGTCGCTTCTTCGAATTGATCAGAGTCTAAACAAGAAATACCATGTGTTCATTCTGAAGATGAAGTGGATCAAAAAAAAGGGAATGTCGACTGCTTATATGGAACATGGAAAGGTTCCATTCGAAACAAGAGGAGCAAATTGTAGAACTATACATTTTGCTCAAAAATTACTAAGCGTTAAGAATTTTATTAAAACTTTTAGAGACATAGAAAGCCACTACTGTCGAAATAAAATCGCTATTCGGATCTTTTACCAAGCTATTTGAATATTAAATCTATGTGGCGCTTATATCAAAAACATCTACCACAGACTTGTGGGTAAAAGAAAGCAATTTTCGTATAGTTTTTAATTGCAATTTTAATATTGGATTTGGAACTTCACGGATAGATGCATGTTCTACCTGCATCGAATTAGTGGAAAGAATAAAAATAGAAAACGGCAAACAGAAAAAAGCAAGTTTAATGTGTTGCAAACGTGTCCATTCTCTGAAAGCAAAAGCTTTTTCTTCTGAATTAAAAGAAAAAGACCCAATGTTAAGGGTCTACCCAGGGTCCTGGATCAATCGGCATACTATGCCAGGCAGCTATATCAATACCATTCTGCAGGGCGATTCGAAAGCGTCAATATGTTTATTTACACATGGAATGACGTAGAGCATGGAAAAGGTTAAAATGAAATTGCCTCTGCCTTATTCCACAAACTACAGAACACTATCTTTAATGAAAGTATAACCCGAATAACACTAGTATCAGATGGGTGTCCAGGGCAGAACAAAAATTCAACTGTCCTCGGAATGTTAATGCTTTGATTAAGTAGACATGCTCCTGAACATGTGAGGGAAATCCAATTTATTTTTCCTGTAGTTGGCCACAGCTTCTTGCCCCCGGATCGTGTGTTCGCCAGGATAGAAAAAGTAGTGTGTTCGAAAGAATTCATGGCCAATCCAGAGGAATATATTGACATTTTTAAAGAGCACGTAACTGTAATTACTCTAGCCAATGAGTGCATTGTATATGACTGGAAGAAGTATTGCCATGAAATAGTCAAGCAGCCAGGGCAGTGGCACTTTAAATGTGCACCTACAAAGAGGTTTTTTATTAAAAAAATAACCATGGCAAAATGTTGGTTTGTGGGGAAGTCGCGTATACACATGAATTGGGAAATTACAAAAGCATTTTAAAGAGAAGGAAGAATCTACCCACGAAGACAATACAGCCAGGAATGGTAAACATCAACCCATTAAAGCTTAATGACGTACAGAAGTTACTCAGAAAACATTATGGTGAAGAATGGGCAAATTTTGAACAACTTTTCTATTATCGTAAGCTATTAAGGAATGATAAGTGTGGGAGTTGTACGCAATAGATGGCAATGGATAATGTTGACGGAAATTACAGCCACGTGTAAAGTTTTCTTTTTTTATTCGTTTTTGAAAAGTATGTTGTAAGTTTTTATTTTATTTTTTGTTCGATTCATTCTTTAATAAAAATATACTATAAAAGTAATTCTAATTTTATTGATGTTTAAAAACACATGAACACAAATTTCGGGCACAATGAAATGGGTAATGACGTTTTATTACAATGGGTGATTTAGCTAGTTTGTTTCAAAACCGGACATGTTTAGGGGAATGAGTTTCAAAAACGGCCAAGTTGATTTATAAGTTCCAAAACATATTTAATTTTATTTAATAACTAAGCTAATTAAATTCAAAATAACAAGTTGCAATTTGATACATTATCTGATAGATAGCAAATGGCTAAGTATGAACTTTTTTTCAGGAGGTTTAATAAAAAAAATCAGTTTTCTTCATTTTGTGAAAATTGCACTTTGTGCAAATGGCCGGTTTTGGAATTAGACAACTCATATAAGAAGTAACACATAGGAATCATTATTTTATAGGCATTTATAGGTTATTTTTATATTCTACAAAAATATTTAATGTCATTTGTCACAATAAAAGATTTCTTTAACATTATAGCAATAACTCTCTTTTAAACATGAAGTATTTTGTTACTTATTGAAGGCGGTTGCAATAAAGTCGGCTGTCATTTTACGGTTTCAGTAACTCTCTATTTATAGTAATATTTTAATAATAAGTAAAATTTTTGGATTTTTATTTATAATTTTATAAATATTTTGAAAATTGATTATTAAAGCTTTCGAAATGAGCAGCATTTGTATATTTTATTGATTCATATTACATTTAGGTTTACAGAAGCAACTAGAAAAGTACATACATTTTGAAAATACGAATAAAAATAGTGTGTAAATGAAAAATAATCCAAAAACGACTTACTGCTTGTGCGGAGACGAAGAATAGGGCAACAATCACGAGATACTTCATGGTTACGGTTGTTTGACGTGGTATGATAATATTTACTATTTTTCGTCAATATTTATATGAATCCTTACAACCTCTGGTTCACCCATTATCTAATAATTATAAATTACAAAGCTTTTGTTTCCTTAATTACTATCATCCATATAATTTTTATTGCTTTTTAATTCATACTTTCTGGTGACTGGATAATCTTTTATTAAAATTAATGGATTAAGGATTGCTACCCTTTGACAGCCATTCATTAAATTTTTGACTACGGAATTAAAATTTCATTAACAATAATCATTCATTATGATATACCCAATTTATTATTTTTGCTGATTTTAAATTTTTTATTTTTGCCCATTCATGATTTCTGTATAGACATTTTTGTACAAAAGGAATTCCCTACAACTACGAGAAATATCACGTCAATGTCGTGAGCGTGACTTCAGTACTGGTGGTGACCACATATTAGTACTGTATGAGTAATAAGAATATATAAAAGAAATATCTCGGATTAATAAATAAGACAATCCTCAAGAGGATAAGAAAAGACATGAGTAAATAAATTAATTAAATTTAAATTTAATTAATTAATTAAAAAAAAATCAAACGAATATTGAAAAAAAAATAAAAGCACAAAGATTTAAAAAAAACATACAAAATTAAAAAATTAAAATGAACAAGCCATAAAACAGAACAGGAGATACAACTACGAACAAAGACGAAAAACCAACTCTACTTAAAGAATTCTACATAGATCTCTATAGGTCCATCCACTACAAAAATAGGAATGTTAAACCAAGGGTCAGATTTGATGTCCCATAATTCAGAATCAGAAATCAGAGATGCCCTAAAGAAGATTAAAAATAGTTTAACTTCTGGTGTTTAACCTTCATTCAAGGACAGATGATGCATAAGGCATGGTGGCGCAATGGTTTTACAGGGCCACCGCTAATGTCAGAAGAAGAGCAGCTACACTCTGACGTAATCGTGTCAGGTAAGTAAAAACATTCTTCTTCTTTAAGTGCCGTCTTCAAATCGGAGGTTGGATATGATCATTACTATCTTTACTCTATTTACTGCTGCTCTAAAGAGTTCTATAAAACTGCACTTAAACCAATCCCTTGAATTCTTCAACCATGACACTCCCTTTCTTTCTATACTCTTTCATCCTCTTATCTTTTCCTGTATTATCAACCTTAGCAGTTCATATCGCTGTCCCCTCATTACGTGTCCCAGATATTGTAACTTTCTTATTTTTATTGTGTTTATTATTTCGCATTCTTTGCCCATTTCTCTCAATACTTCCGTGTTACTTTTCTTCTATATCCATGCTCTTCTAAGCATCCTCCTGTAACACCACATTTCAAAGAACTGTAATTTATTTACGTGTTCTTGCTTCAATGTCCAGCTTTAAAGTCCATATTGCAGTATCGAAAACACGTAGCATCCATCGAGCAAAAAGATAAAAGAGGGAATGTAAAGGTAGTGGGGACAAAAAGTTTGTTAGACAGGAAGTGCTATCTTGAGAGGCCACTTTAAACAAGGAAAGACAGTCTCTTTCCTTGTTTAAGAAGTCAAATTTAGTTTGGTTATGTTATTGTTTGTCCCAACTGTCACATGAAATTTTATTTATATTGAAGTTTTTTACCAATTATGTCACTTTTTAGACTATTATCGTTGATATTTAATTAAAACTTTCTTGTCTGAAAAATATTTTACAGGTATTGTTAACAAGTGTTGGAAAATTTAAATTTAGCGCCTTTGCATTTCCGGATATGTCCGCCATCAGAGGCCACTTTTTTGGTCTCCTTTTCATAACGATTAGATTCCCTCTTTTATCTTTTTGCTCGATGGTAGCATCTCAGTGCTCTTACTCTCAGTTCTAATCTAAGGTCTTTGTTGCAGAGAATTGTTTTCATTTTTACAAACGCATTTCTTGCTATTTCTATCCTGGCTCTTATTTCCGTTGTTTGATCATCAGATGCAGTCTCGAAGCTACTAGACTTAATAAATAGGGTCAGGCTAGAAAATTTTTTCTAGGACTAGAGGACCACAATAGATCTGAAAAGGTCGCAGTGGATTAGGCCGAAAGGCCACCTCTCTTATCTAATCTAATCTAATCTCATCCCTTGCAGTTGTTTTCGCTGGCATTAATTCGATTCGAGAAAGCAGTATGCAGCTAGTAAAATTTTTAACTGAAGGGACAACAACTGGTCAAAAAAGGAACAAAGCGTCTAAGAAAAGAGAGAAAGAAATAAAGCCCATAAAATTAAAATCAGGTTTGAAGGAGTTAAAAGTGACAAAAAAGAAAACAAAGATCTAAAGGAACCAACATTGGATGACTCTCTAGATGATATGGACGATGATGACCAGACTTGTACCAGTTGTGGAGAAATATATTCCCAAACCACAAAATTTGACGACTAGGTTAATTGCTTACAATGCCCCTAATGTTTCACGATTCCTGCTCCAAGTTTGTGAACTTTTGTCACGACTGTGGTGTTGTTATGTGTAAAAAAAGTGACATTTTGGTCAAAATACCTTTTTTTCTGGGCCCTCTCACCTCAACACTGTGGGCGAGATGGTTGAAACTTATAATTAAAATTTTCACTATCTACAATAAATACATCCATTTTTTTTTCAATCTCATATATTTTTATCTTCAGCGTTACAATACTATTTATTTTTTTCAGACCGTTAATTAATATGAAATAATTTTGTTTTATTATTTAATCAGCAAAGTTTCGTTAATAAAACTAAGTGCGTTTCTCTGCAAAAAGGAACAACAGTTGAAGCTTTCAACCAATATTAAACTTATGTTTCTTATGGCAGTAATAAAAATTAATAATGCCAAGACAAGAGATACTGTCAAAAGCTTTTTCGTTTTTTTTTTGGTTTCGATTGTATAATCATTTACCCACTACACTTCCCGTCATATAAAACTGGTACACTTTTCTTTCCCAATGTAAACCAGTGTTCAGACTGGACACAATGATTCGTGAATCAATTCGTTGTTGCCATCACAGATAACGGAATTGCACTAAATCTAAATAAAAAAAATAACGTTTAAAAATATATAAAGTATTACCAACAAAAAACGGTATGAAACAATAAAACACTGAAAACTTTGTTTTGAAACTTCCACAAAAATTTATTTTAACTCTTATCACTACAGCTGTTTCGGCTGATTGCCTTTCTCAAGTGATCTATTTTTGGCATACGTTTACACTTTATAGTCTCTAATGAAATACGTTGAGGAGGGGAGAACTGTTTGTCTCAAGTTGGTCATTTAGAATTATATCTGTGTTTTTTAATTTGTTGATTTCCATAGATTCTAACAAGGATAGCTTTAGGCCTTTATTTTGAATGTGAAGAATTTTAAATTCGTCGTTAAACGAATGATTGTGATCTAGAAGGTAAAGTGCGTATGCAGAATCTGGTTTTCTATAATTGAAAGCCCTGTTATGTTCTGCTATTCGTTTGTTAAAGTTTCTACCAGTTTGACCGATGTAAGTTTTTGGGCAGTCGCCACATTTAAGTTTGCACACACCACTGTGTAAGTGTTTTTTATTTTGGCTCTTGTTATTTTTGATATATTTGCCTAGATTGTTATTTGTTCGGAAAGCTGGTGTTATTCCTTTTTTTTTATGTGTTTGTCTATTTTTGTTGTAATTTTGCCTGTATATGTAATCGAACAGAAGGTACTGGGTTTTTTCTCTGGTGGTGGAAATACTAATTTCAGGGCTTCCCTGTGTAGTTTTTGATTTAACATTTTATTAACTGATTGTTCATTGTATCCGTTGTTTACTGCTATTTGCTTAATTATATTTAATTCTGTCTCAAAGTTGTATTTTGACATCGGAATTTCTGGTAATCTATGTAACATACTATGATATGCTGCCAGTTTATGTTGTGTTGGATGGGATGATGAATTGTGTATAGTCGTATCAGTATGGACAGGTTGGTGAAATATGGAGAAGTCATGTTTGTTTTTAAATCTGATAATTTTAAAATCTAAAAAATTTATAGATTGATTTTGTTGTGTTTCTATTGTAAATTCAATATGACTATGAAGTAAATTAATATACGATAAAAATTGGTCGAGTTGTCTGTTAGTTCCTGTGAATAGTACGTCGTCTACGTATCTCCACCGATATAAAAGTGTTTAAATACGGGATGTTTTGAAATCTTTGTCTCTAGATGATCCATAAAAATATCTGATAGCAATGGGCTTAGAGGATTTCCCATTATAAGTCCTGCACTGTTATTTGTATATATTTGATTATTAAATTCGAAGTAGTCCTGGTTTATGCAAACTTCAAGATGTAAAATTTCAGATGTAATTATTGGATTTGTACTATTTTGGTCTAAAAGGTTTTTTACTAGAATAAAAGTTTCTGTAGGAGGGATACTGGGAAAAATATTTTTTACGTCAAATGAAATTAATTTGGAGTTGTTAGGTGAAAATTTAGTGTGTTCTAAAATAATCCTTAACGGTTTTTTTGAAAGTTCATTTCTTATATCGTTTCTGATATAACAAAAAAATGGATAGTGTCATACAAGCGTATAGTTTCTTATATCAGAAACGATACAAGAATTTGTGTCCCCTGCATTTTCTTGTACAAGAAATGCGCCAATTTGTGCGCAAAGCCGCAAAAACGTAAAACTTCTGTCATATTGGCGGCTAGAGAAGAACTTTGATCTTTGGTATACAATTAGACTGAATTAGACCAAGCAGACATAAGAGAAAAGTGCCCACCAACAATAACCAAGATTAGAACATCGGTAGCCAAATTGAAAAACAATAAATCACAGGGATTGGATCAAATAGCATCGGAACTACTGAAAGTAGAAGGAGATGTTTTACTAAAAACAATACATAACCGTTCTAAAAATTCGTGATGAGTTTAAGGATTATTTTATATATCCAAATAAGAGAGTAGAATTTCAAGAGCATGCCATTCAAACACATAATTAAAAAAAAAAACAAATAAATTATTACAACCAAATTATTTATTATTTCTGTCTTCCATTACAGCCTGTTGAATATGTTCAAAAATTGTGGTTTCCAATTTAGTTTTAATATAAGGGCATTTTATTTCTTTCATTTTTGCACCACAGTATTTTAAACCACAATCAGTAGCATATGTCCTCAGTCCCCAGTAGCTTGGGGTCCTCAGGTACCGCAGTTATATTTTTATAGGTGTCAAAATTTCGACCAATCAAAAGAACTTGCATAGTGTCATACAGGGCAAAAATGTACATGCAAGAATCGATACAAGAAAATATAAATAACTTTCTATATCAGAAACGATATAAGAAATGAGACAAGAAAATGCAGTGTCCTACGGCCTTTAGTCTGATTTATATTTAAATATTGTATTTATTTCAGCATTTTCGACTTACGATATTTCTCGTGAAATATTTATTTTCGAATTAAATGGTATTTTTGACCTGAAATGGTACAATTTCATATTTTTCAGGTATTTATCGACTTGAAGAATTTTGGTAAGATATTTATTTCCGATTTAATAACTTAGAAGAATTTGCATTATCTAGGTATTTCTTTCCGGATTTTTCTAAGTTCTTAACAATTTTGGCATAGTTTCCTTATTTGATTATTTGGGAATTTTAACTTAGCATAATTTCGTTATTTTATTTTTTCTTTCAGATTCTCTAAGTTCCTGAATGGAACTTAGAAGATTTTTTATATTTTTATATTTCTTTCATTTACCTTTCTATTTACCTTTTTGAACTTTAAAATATTTTTGATATTAAAATAACGATATTTTTTCTACATTTTTAGGTCTCATCGACTTTCGGTCTTTCGACTATCGACAATTTTCGATAGTCGAAAATTTCCAATAACTGGCTTTGTGTCGATATTTCGTTACATATGTTTGTTGATTCTTCCCGAAGTCACCACGACGAACACTTCTATCACATTTTGGACGATATCGAGTTTTCACCTTTTCACCTTTTTTCGAAATTTTTTCATTTTTTTAATTTTTTTTTAAATAGTTTTAGGTGTGATAACTAATAACTTTCTCTTACATATCCTTAGTTTCAAGAATAATTAACACTGTTATTGCAGATTCTTAGTTTTAGTTAATATTTATTTCTATTTATTTTAAAAAGGTATTTCCCTCTAGCTTTGTGGGCGTATACGGCCTATATGTCCATGGACCGTGATCCTTCCATTGCTCCGGTTCATTTCAGCTATTGATAGTGCGACTGGACCGCCTTCCTTCATCTCCGAGGGTTCAGGCCAGCGACAGGAGTTATATTCAAGAATTATGCTGGGCCTGTCAATACTCGTCTCCATCGGTTTTTTTTACCGCATCAACCCCTAGGGTTATTAGCGGGGTAGTATATCTTTATTTTGGAGAAGTTACATTAGTATGTTATAAAAATTTAGATAATAGTTTTGAAAAATACAAAAATAAATACAAAATTATGTTATGTTACAGTTTGTTATACAGTTGACAATTTTTGATAAATTTTATTGTATTACTGATATCTTCTTTTAGAATTTCTTTTAAGTTGTGTTTTATTTTTGCTGTCGATCTTGCTGTTGAGTACACTGGACAGTCTATCATTATGTGTTGCACTGAAACTGGTGCACTGGTGTTTGACAGATGTGTCAAATCGGCTGAGGGTCCTTGGAGATGATGTATCCATGTGTAAATATGTTAATAATTACTTGGTTATGTCTTTGAGCTGGGAGCGGTAATAAAGCAAAAGTAACATCTGGTTTGATAAATTTTAATTTTGCTTCTGTTTGGTTCCAGTTTACTTGCCAGGTTTTGTTGATGTAAGTTTTTATTAATGTTTTTTGGTCTGATACTGTTATGTTTTGTATAATAGGAATTGTCATGTCATTAATAGTTTCTGTTGCTGCTTTATCTGCTGCTTCGTTACCCTTTATTCCAACATGGGATGGTACCCATAAAAATGTAATGTTTTTACAACGTGTTTGGGTAATGTATAGCATGTCTTTTATTAGTGCTAAATTGGCATGAGTGGGGTACATCTGCTTGACACCATTTAAGGCACTCAAAGAATCTGATATAATGAGAAAATTTATTATTGCTGGTACATTGGTTCAGTGCGTTGAAGATTGCTTGTAGTTCTCCAGTGTATATGCTACACTCCTTGGCTAGACGGGTAACAGAGGTGTTGTCTTCAAAAATAGCTGCAGCAGCTACATCATTACTGCTTTTAGAGGCATCGGTAAAAATTAGTTTGAAATCAGGGTATCTGGAGATGGTAGACTGGAATTGTTGTTTTATTTCAGAAGGATTGTGTGATTGTTTGGGATAGTTAAGTAAGGTAAAATCTACTTTTGGTATTGAACTTTCCAGGGAGGATACTGGCATCTATTTGTAGAAGTGGCTCTCAATTGATGTATATCGAATTCGAATCGATTTATTCGTTCATTGAAAGGTAAGTTTCTAGGGCAATAACTTGAGTACAGATTTGGAGGGTTGCTCCTTATTAGGCTTGTTATAAACAGGTTTTCATTTGCACTGAGATATTTAGTAGCACAACACATCGAAAAATATTGTCTTCTTAGAGATAGTGGCGGTTCTCTTGCTAGGACTTGAAGGCTGCTAATTGGCGTGGTTCTGAAAGCTCCAAAAACTATACGTAATGCTGTGGATGGGATGATGTCCAGTTTGTTCAATTGGCTTTTAGTAGCAGTTTCGTAGCATATACATCCGTAATCTAGTTTGCTTCTAATTAAAGCTTGATATAATCGTAGAAGAATAGTTGTGTTTGCGCCCCATTTGTGATTGGAAAGAACTTTTAGAAGATTTATTCTCTGTTGGAATGATTTAATTAGTTCATTTATGTGCGATGTCCATTTGAGTTGAGAGTCGAATGTCATTCCCAAAAATTTGATTTAGTTGATTGTTTTAAGAGCATTGCCGTTTATCTCTATCGGTTTGTAGCGTTGCTTTTTGGAATAAAGCGTTTGTTGGTCTTATAAATCTAAATTTTTACTGGTATTCTGTTACAAATATTATTAAATATTTCGTTATATCTTGCCGCTTGTATAAAGTTTTTTATTCAATGGACAATTTTAAAGTCAGGTCAAAATAAAGACAATAATAATTATGTAAAACATGTATAATTGTTTTATTTAAACAAACAGGTCAAAAAACAAACAGATTTTTAAAAATCCAATAGAATAATCACATTCCAAACAATTCGGATTTGATGCCAAGCTGCAAACAAAAAAGAATATTATTAAAAATAGATAAAACATTTTGTCATAATAAGAAATTAGTAAATATTATGTTACATTATTAAATAAATTGTGAAGTATAAAGCCATCTTAATTTCAAAATATACAAAGTTATCCCCACTATTTTGGGTGCCTGGCCATAACGTGTGGTTATGTAGTTGCATTTGTAACTGTCTTTTTGCTTTTTAGTTCCATTGCTTTAATATTACAGTGTACATCATCAATCGTATTATTCGATACTTACACGATTCTCTACTTAAAGATAATAATGACCTTTTTGACTTTATTTATCCATTATACACAGCAATTTTTGTATTAAAGGGAAATGCAGTCAAAGGGCAGTTCGGTTTTTACTATATATTCTATAATTTTTGTATTATATACATATTTTATGATAAATTATTGCTTTGTTAAGTTCTTCTTTAAAAGCATAGCGTTCAATTGAATCAAACACCTTATCGAAGTCTATGAATGGATAACTTTACATATTAGATATATTAAGGTATTCATTTGACTTTTCTACACTTTTTCTATCAAAAGAGTGAGGTGATATCACAGAACGTTAGAATTATTATTTCAAATAGATACATTAATATACCAGAATTAAAACTTAAATAAGTTAATATATTATCCAGCAAATATATAACAAAGCTATTAAATATCATTAAAAAAACTTTGGTACCTACCGCTTTTCCTTCAGTCACTGCGCATGCGCCCACATTGACAGCTGTTACACAGGGATCTGCGACAATAAGTTCTGAAAGAAATAAGTTGAATTATAATTTTTGTATCATTTTAGCATAAAGCCGAATGAAAAATACATAATCTTTTATATTACCTGGTTTTCCATGGCAAACTTTGAACACTTTCATCAAGTTTTCAAATAATTCTGCGTCACTTTCTTTAACCCTTTCCATGAGCTTCAAAGTTTGGTCAGAATTCATGGTTCCATCTTCATTTTGCTAAAATAACAAGATATTCATTCACACTATTGATAGATAGTTTAACCTTAAGCTGAGTTCTGATAAAAATTTATTGTTTTTATGCGATTGACTTACGATTTTGAATGCTTTGTAGACACACGAGATCATGCACTTTCCTTCGTGACTATCTGGAATTTTGTGAGCCATGATTTGGGCAACATCCTCTGCGAAACAAAATTTGCATTAAATATTAAAAAATGCCTAATTTTCAATACAGTTAAAATAGAGGAATATTGAGGAAAACTAAGGCCCCGTCAAAATTTCCTGCGTGAGAGAGAGAGAGAGAGAGAGAGAGAGAGAGAGAGAGAGAGAGAGAGAGAGAGAGAGAGAGAGAGAGAGAGAGAGAGAGAGAGAGAGAGAGAGAGAGAGAGAGAGAGAAAGAGAGAGAGGGAGAGAGATAGATCGATAGAGAGAGAGAGAGAGAGAGAGAAAGAGAGAGGGGAAGAGAAAAAAGAGTAGCTCTAGAAAGTAAAGTAACGCGAAAACGAAAGTAACGTGAATGTTGTCGGTCGGTTCCGGTTTACCCAGTATGTAACAGTTGAAACAGATCTTACAAATATTTGGCTTTTGAGTGAATAAAAGAAGGGCCTTATTTCAGGATCAAAAGCAGAATCCTCTTAAGCATACGATTATTACTGTGTTATGTCTTTAGCATTCTATTTTATATGTAAAAGGATTGAGACTTTCGAGATATGTGTTTGTCTCGGATTGATAAGGATGGGTAGAATGTCGAATAAAGCGTTTTTACTTTTTTACAACGTCTAAACAAAGAAGGAGAGATTATAAATTTCATTAAAAAACGTTACTTTGCTCACATGATGAGAAATCTGAAATATAAACGGTTGAGTTTACCGAAAGTAATTAACTGAAATTAATCTCCAAAGAAACAAATATTTACTCATTCTTGTTTTATATAAATCAAGAATTGCAGAATTTACACCATAATATAAACAAAATGTACTCTTCTAAAGCTTTATCATTTTATATTTGAAACATGTAGCACCTACATTATAAAAACATGCCAACACTGCTAGACCGAAATTTTATGTTCCATGTTTGACATTTGCGGCTATATTCAGCTTGCACTTTCGGCAAACTCATGATACTATAAACTACAGATAAACCCACGCGCACGCGATCAGTCGTGTGACGTCACTTGGCGACAAATGTCACCAGAAATGTTCTGTGTTGTATGGAGTTTTGTCAGATTTAGTCAAGGTTAGTAGATATTTAAGTATCTACTTAAATATCTACTAACCTTGAGATTTAGTTTTGTTTTATCGTTTATCTTGTACGTTGACATCGGTTTACTGGGTAAACCATCTTTCCGAAGGAGGTTTACTTAAACCATATCCAGATTTTCTAATTAAATGTAATGAACTGGACCATATTTTTAACAATTTTAACAAAGGGTCATTAAAATTAACCAAGAATTATTTAAAATCGCTAATGGATTTAGCTGTGTTCAGATGTAATGTTAGTAAAGGTGTAAATTATATTTTAAAATTAGAAAATTGAATAGATATATTAAAGAAACATCCAAAGTTAAGAAGAAGAAAATATTAAAAATTGTAAAATAAATTGTTAAATAAACTTGTAAATTATTTACAGTGTATTTTATTTTATCAGTTGTATTAAATTTTTATTTTAATAAATCAATCCATTGTATATAAATTTCCATTTGCAAAAGGATGTTTAGTTCTTACTTTTTTATATAATTTTAGTTTACATTGCTAGGCTAACAGAGATGTATATATAACATATTTTTAAGATTTAATTGCAGATATTTTACCTAACATCCCTTAATATTCTAAATATTTAAATAAAAACTCCTTTCTTTCCATATATGTTTTACCGACTGTGATGATAAAAGGTTGGTGATAAAAGTGACTTTTATCACCAATTGACGTCATGCGCGTCGATGTACAAAATTTGATTGCGAAGTGGGTTTATCTTGGAAGTCTTAGTATCATGGGCAAACTCAACCATATAAACTACTATAAGATTTGGTCACGAACGACGAAGGATATTCTGGCTCAAAAATCTTTATCATTTATATGAAGTTAAGATTATGCGACTGGTCGATAATGTTATTTTAAGACAAGGGATCTCCAGTAAGTGTCTGATAGAGATCAATCGACACAACTGATCTATTAAGCCAGTCAGCTCTGCCAACGATTACCTCTTACGTCCACGAAGATATAAGTCGCGTAATCTTCGGACAATGTATGGTGTTCTATGAGAACACGTTATAGAGTAGAAGGAGAAGGGTGAAAGACGAGTTTAGGGGCCTTATAATAATATATTATTAGGTACGCCTCACAACATTCAAAATAAAAGACATATTTAAATCATTTCCCTCAGTCTTCCTAGCCCAAAATGATAGTTTTAGGGATCAAGCCAGGAGGGCAGAAGGTGCGAAGAACCTGCGAAGGCCAAACCACTACCGTTTTATATATCGATATATAACTACCGCCAAAATGGGACGATATATTAAATTTTCTTGTTTTAGTAACGTTTTTATTCTATGAAACTGCATTCAGACAGAATATTGCTTTTTTCACCGTTCTTATTCTACTTTCTCTTTCTTTGTTTTCCATATAAGTTGACTTACTGTTATTGTGTACTTGATACACATTACGTACTTAATAGTTTCTTGATTATTTGATATAACTGCTTGATCATCGGCAAATTTTAATTCGTAAGGGGTCGTGCTTTTGAGTTTTATTCCCATTCCTTGAATTTTTCTATTCCAACTTTTTAAAACTGCTATGGCATAGATTTTAAATACTTGGCGATATACAAAACCCTTGTCTCACATCCTTAATAACTGAGAATTTATCAATGATATATTTTTCCATTTTTACTCTTGATTTTTTTCCATTTTATCATCTCATCTTTGGCTCGACAATCCTCTGTGGATCTTGGACTGCTCTAAGATTCGTCGCCATTCTGTTCGGTTTTTGGCAACATGTTGCCATCTTCTGATTTTTAATATTCGTAAGTCGGTTTCTACTCCATTTAACCACCTAATTCGCGGTCGGCCTTTGCTTCTTTTTCCTACAGGTGTTCCTGTGGTTAGCTTTTTAGCAATGGTATTTTCTGGCATTCGTATTATGTGTCCAGCCCATCTAAGTCGCTGTGTTTTAATGAACTTTATGACATCTGGCTCATTAAAGAGCTGATACAATTCAAAATTATATCTTCTGCGCCACTGCCCTTGGTCGTTTACAGCTCCAAATATTTTGCGGAGTATTTTACGCTCAAATATTCCCAAAAGTCTTTCATCTTTCTGCGTTAGAGTCCATGTTTCTGCTTCATATGTGAGGACCGGCCTCAGCAATGTTTTGTATATAATAATTTTAGTTTTTCTTTGAATGTTTCTTGAGTGGAAATGCTTTTGGAGTCCATAGTATGCCCTATTTGTAAGATTTATTCGTCTTATTTCTTCGCTTGTTTTATTGGTAGCAGTCAATAGCGACCCAAGGTATGTGAAGTTGTCAACACGTCCAAAGGTATGACTTCCAAAGACTGTTTTTCGTTCCTCATTTGCTATCGGATCCTTTGCAACCAACATGTACTTGGTTTTGTCTTCGTCATTTTGTTTGGATTTCTGTAGAACTTTCGAGTTTTTTTCGAGAAACTGCTTTTGCTCAAATTGTCTTTTTTTTCTTCTATGTAATCGTTTTTCTTCTCTTCTTAGTGTCCAATATTCTTCCTTTGCTCTTCTTGTGGATCCAGCTTGATTTGTCTTTAGGTATGCCCTGTTTTTGTTATCTGTTGCTTCTTGGCACTCCTTGTCAAACCATTCGTTTTCTTTAACTGGTTTGGTTTTTCCCAATATTTTTGTTGCTTTCTCAGTTATTATGTTTTTACATTTTGTCCACAGTTCCTCTACATTTTCCCCTACCTCCAAGCTCTCCATTTCCTCGTCCATTTGTCTCCCATACTCTCTCGCAACGGTTTCAATGCGCAGATTATCAACATTAATTCTGTCTTGTTTCGTGTGTTTATCTTTCTTTAGGTTTGATATTCTTCCTCTGATTTTTGCCATTACAAGAAAGTGGTCACTGTCAATGTTTGGGCCTCGGTAGCTTCTGACGTCTATGAGATCGGAGGAGTGCCTTGCATCTATCAGGATGTGATCTATCTGGTTAATGGTTTCGTTATCAGGGGATTTCCATGTTCCTTTGTGTATCATTTTATGGGGAAATCTTGTTCCTCCTACTATCATGTTTTTAGTACTTGCAACGTTTATTAGTCCCAACCCGTTATCATTTGACTCTTTATGTAAGCTCTCACGTTGTTCTATTTTATAGATTTTTTAAAGCTGTAATGAGTGTATGATTTATATTTGTATATTTTAAGACTTTACAGAGTCACTGTTGGTAATACATAATATACTTTGTGTAAGTTTACAAATGTATTTCTCTGTTACTTACCGTTCTTTATTCAATGATTTTTTTTTTGAGGTAGAATATATTCTCCTTACATGTAAATCTTAACTAATTTTAATGTTATTGAGGATAAATGTCTCGATATTTCTAAGAAATTGAAATTAAAAATTATAAATCATCATATGATCTACACCTAGATCTTTTGATTTGTTTTGTAGCTCAACCATCTCTACTCCAACTAGAATAACTGTCATTAATAAAACCCTACTCACCACTCGTTGCTTTGGTCTCTTGCATACATTTTTCTCCAAATTTCGTAACTTTCTCCATAAATTCTGCAACTAATTTGGGGTCAATCTGAAAGACATGATATAAATTATATTGTTTAAATTAGTAATAAGTTTCTTTTCTAGTTTAAGAAATGCCAGCTCCAAGAAATTAAGGCATTACTAGAAAGAGTAAAGAAAATAAAATTATAAGAAGAAGAATCAGTATCAACAGAAAATACAACTAATATTAAATAAAAGAGGCGAAGAAAATTACATCGAAAATGAATGAAACATCATCAAAACGACAATAACCAACACAATAAGGAAAAAATTAGGCGAAACCTGAAGCAAAAGAAATGAGGAGTTGTTTAACCAAGATATCGAACAAGTAATAATTAGCAAAAATACAGGTAGGCAGAAATGTCTACAAAGGAACTCCCGATTAAATAGAAGGACATATGAATAACTAAGAAGAAATGCAAAGAGAATTTATAGAAGGAAAAGAGAGAAATGTTAAACAGCAAAAAACAACAAATTACAGATTATATTATCAGAAGAGAGACTAGGACATTTTACAATAAAACCTAGTGATACACTCAAGGATACCTGACAGGAACAACAGTGGACAAGAACAAAAACGTGGCAACTATCAGCGAAAAAGAAGAACTAATGAAAAGGTGGAAGAAGTATTATCAAGAGCTCTTAAACCCAGAAATGGAACAAAACCAAAAAGTAGAAATAACTCATCGAATAGCAGAACCACTAGTTGAGGAACCAACATTTAAAGAAACTATATTCGCTCCGTGCGTGACCATGGTAGGGGTACATTGAAACGATGCCAGCGTGCGTAGCGGAAAAATATGACAAAATTGGAATATTGGACAAAATATTTCATAAATTTTATCAAAAATGTATGCAAATACATGTTGCGTATTTAATTGTGCTAATAATAGCAAAAACAGTGAGTGTAGTTTTTATAGGTTCCCAAAGATTACATATAAATTGGAGAAAAGAAAAAGATGAATTCGTGCTATTAATATGAAAAAGTAAATATCACATAATTTCATTTTTATGCAATTGAAATAGGAAAAATTTAAATAATTTACCTTGAATGATATTTGATAAGGCTTCAAGCTAACTGCAGATGACTTTAGCTTTTATATCATAAATTTTACTATTATTGTTTTTAATTATATGCTCTTTTGCGTGAAAAACTTGATTTGCCAGTACTAGATTTTTCCCTTTCTTTTCCGTTTGGAGTTGAAAATATATATTATGATAAATTTTGAGAAACCATGTTTTTAATACTACATTTATTTTAAACATAAACTGAAAAAATATAGTCAAAAAACTAATTTATTATTAATTGTCAATTTCGCATGTATTTAACAATGTCAAACATATGTCATATGTGTAACCTGAAAATTGGGACTCCAAAATTGTCAGATGAAGGCGGTAGGTGTCGCGTCAGTCACGCACGGAGCGAATACGTCATTAAACATCTGAAAAATAGCAAAGCGCCAAGCATAGATGGAATAACTGCAGAACTGATAAGGAATGGTAGACATGTGCTGTGGAAGCGTATCTGTAAACGAAACTGCAGCATATAAACTCTAAAAGTCATCTCAGAGGATTGGAAAGTAGGAATAATACTTTCTATGTTGAAAGGGAGAGACAAACGACTCTGTAAAAATTATGGGGGCATAACACTATTAAATGTCGCCTATAAGATATTATCAGGAATTATATTCGGAAGAAATAATAGATGAATACCAATGTGGTTTCCGACCAAAGAGGTCTACTAGAGACCAACTACATATGTTAAGAGGTATACATGAAAAATGTGTTGAAAATAACATACCAATTTACAACTTGTCTATTGACTTCAAACAAGCGTTTGATGGAGTAGACAAAAAATATTAAAAGAACGATCCATGTTAGGAATACTGAAAAAGTTAGTGTAACTTATACAAATGACTTTGGAGGATTCTAAGGCCATGGTAGGACTAGATGGAGATATGACAGGGGCATTTAATATTGAAAATAAAGTTAGGTAAGTTGATTCCTTATCACCTTTAAACCAGCACTTTTTAATCTAATTTTGGAAGCTATTCTGAGAAAACTAGATAGAGTGCGTTATATCTTGGATTAGATATTGCAGGCAACATAAAGCGCTATAATCGGCAAGATTGTCTCGTACGAAGTAATTGTAATTTTTCCATTTCCTCTGACACCACGACAGAAAATCATTTAGAAGCACATACAAATGCTTGGGATGTACATCTCCGTCCTTCGATGTTTGTTTTCATTACTTATACCCGGTTTATTTCTTAGAGTATATAAACTCGATAAAAATACACTGACCTTTATAAGGCGGTGCATTTATATCGGTTTTTAATAATATGAACAATTTTTTGTGGTTGAATTAAATTTTATTTAATTTCTTTAAATATTCTTTCTTTTAAATTTCATTTATTTAAATAGACCAAACAAAAAATGTACTCTTATTGAAAATAAAAAATGATTCCTAATAAAATTAGAAACAACTCTTTATGCCCTACAGAAATGATTCAAATATTTAACCTTCTACGGCTGAACAGGATCGCAATCTGACGAGCCTCAAGATGATCGCAGATGATGCTTAATAAATGTTCCCAAAAAAAAGAAGTCCATGGATGCAAGATCTGGAGATCGCGCAGGCCACTTAATATCGCCTGTTCCACTGATAGCTAGATTCGGGAAAGTATTGTTTAAATATTTCCTAATTATTCGAGCGTTGTGAACTAAAGAGCCGTTTTGATGAAACCAAACATTCTCGAATTGCTCGGATCGGATTATGCTATAGATTTGAAACGGGAAGCCGCTGCATTTGGTCTAAATATAAATGAAAAGAAAACAAAATATATTAAGTACACAAAGCCGAATTGACTTAGATAACATATCTACAAATATGCCTCCACCTTTCTCTACCTTGGGAAACTATCACTGATAAATGATAGCAACAACGTCAGCCAAGAAATACAAGCACATATTTTTAACCGTAATAAGTGCTTTTATGTATAGAAAGACTTAATGAAAAGTAAGTTATTGAATCGTGAATCTAAGCTTAAAATTGTATAAAACAGTAATTAGACCAGTGGTCACATATGGATATGAAACGTGGACCCTTTTAACCACTTCTCCTTCTCATGACACCGTCTCCTTTCGAAGGTTGGAACTATGAGCTGGATGAATTAATGCAGATCGCAGATATAGATTAGATTTGTAATGTCACAAAGGCTAAATTGACTTGGTCACTTAGAAAGAATGCCAGATAATCGAGCTGTAAAAGTAATCTAAAAATGGTCGGGAATAGGATAAGAGCAATGCATTGTAAAAGGTGAATAGACGATGTAGGGAAAGGTCTTAAAACCATTAATATCAGGCAGTTGCGAAGGCAATAATCCAAAAGGGCAGATTGAAAGAACCTACAAAGGTTGTAAAGAAGAAGCAGAAGATAGGCAATAAAATCAGACGAAGTGACAATGGAAATGCTTAAAAACGGAAATAGTTCTGCAATAAATACTCTTGAGACTTTTATCAATCAAATATGACAAAAACAAAATGTCAAATAACTAGAACGAATCCATTAAAGAATATGTTAAGAAAACAAAATTCTTCCGAGACCAACCTAATTAAAAAATCGCCTTTAGAAAGGAATTTACTACACGTGACCACATACTAGGAATGATAATTCTAATAATTTACTTATTTCAAAGAAGTTTTTCATATAATAAACCAGAGTAGTTTGCCGATACACAGAACTCATAACAAATAATTGTAACAAAGCTTCAACAACAATTAAAATCTACGAAGCGCCAGAACAGATACCGAAAAACTATATTGGAAGGGAAACAGCAATAACATTAGCGAATACCGATTAAATCATTAAAATATGCAGGTCATGTATCAGTAATACCAACCAAACTTAACGGATTGATGAAATTAAAATAAGAGAAGAAAATCAGGCTACAGAAATAAAAAGAACAATACTTACATGGGTGGCATTTGATAAATTGAATTATATTTTTAAAAGAAGAAATCTTCACAATATTAAAACAACATTTTTTAACCATTTTTACATGGTTTTTATTAAGGGTCACATCTATAGAATTTTACGAAGGCAAATTTTAATTTGAATTTGAGCCGTATTTTGAAGGGAAAATGCTTAAAATATAACGAAAGGACAAGCAGAAAGTTGGATTAAAGGACCAAATAAGTCGGAATACATAAAGCAAAATCAAAATGGTTAATATTAGCGGATGAACTTAATATAGATAGATACATTCTTAAATTAAGTCTTGAAACAAGTTAAAAAATAATACATATATTAATTATAAAGTTAAAAAAGCTCTTGGTAGATGCAGAACACACCCTTGAGAACAATTTAATCACATTAAATTGAGTTTTTCTAAAGTGAATAAAAAAGAATGTGGATAAAAAATATTAATGGATAGTCAGATTTGCCAATCGGGCACCATAATACAGGAAAAAAAGTATTGTAGCCTTCTAATATTTTAGTATTTTACAAAAATTATTTCAAGAATGAAAAAACTACATTTTTAATTGTTTTGTTAAAAAATTGCCGTACAAAATCAATTTTTAATTCTAAACTAGAAATAGAAGAAATGTTTGATACTAATGAAATCCAATGTAGTCAATATTTCCACATTCTTAAGATTCACAAAAAATTAGTAAGCTGCCAAATTCTATAAAAAAAATTAATTTGGGCTTTAATTTTATAATTTTTTAAAAAATACCGTGTTTATTAAAGAAAACTGATTATCGAAGTGTTCCGAAAGAAGCAGCATTTGTTTATTTTGAGTAATGTAAAAATACATACAGTTTGAAAATATGAATAATTTTTATACCAAAAATCGACTTACGGCTGCTTGTGCGGAGACGAAGAATAGGGCAACAATCACGAGGTACTTCATGGTTACTGTTCTTTGACGTGATATTTAGCTGTTCAACTTTTGTTAACACAATTTGTTATGATAATATTAACTCTTTCCCGACAATATTTATACGAATCCTTACAACCTTTGTGTCACTCATTATCTAATAATTATAAATTACAAATCTTTTGTTTCCTCAATTACTATCATCCGTGTAATGCTCATTGCTTTTTAATTCATGTTTTCTGGTGACTGGATAATTTTTTACTTAAATTAATCTTTGGATTGCTACCCTTTGACAGTCATTCATTTTAGTGTTTACCGTGAAATTAAAACTTCATTTGCAATATTTATTTACTATGATGGACACAATTTGTAATTTTTGCTGATGCAATTTTTTATGTTTGTCCATTTATGATTTATGTATAGAAATTTTTGTGTAAATTTTTTTATGCCTCAATCTCAAAGGGTCATTGGCGTATTACAGTTTCAAATTTTACAGTTTATTTAGTATATTTATGGAGTGTAAGTATCATGACAAATTTTTCATATCAGTTCCGTCACTTAATATTGCTTGTAAGCTCTACATCAGGGGTGTCCAACTTGCAATGCCTCAAGGGCCAAAACTAAAACCTTTGATGTTGTCGCGGGCCATATAATAATTTTGTTACAAGTAGTAACAAAATAAAGTGAGGTATAAAAATAATTAAAACAAAAAAGAGTATTATTTCTTTTATTGCTCAACAACTACATTTTTTTATAAACGGAAAATTTATTGATTACACTTTTCAATAATCAAGACAAACATTGCAAAAGCAACGAAAAAGATATATCCAATTAGTGTGAGGACTGTGGTCGATAGGCTTCATCCACCAATAAAGAAATGTCCACCTCCAGTTCAGTTGTAGACATTCTCATAAGATGACGTAAGGAAGAATCGGTAAGGTTGCTTCTGTTTTTATTTTTTATGTATTTCATGGACGAAAAGGCACTTTCACATGTATATGTGCTTCCGAACATTGACATCATTTTCAGTCCAAAATCTCACAGGTTTGGGAATTTCTTCTTTGACAGTAATTTAAGAAATTTAGGTCCCTTTTCTTGTCTGGTGATTAGGAATATGTCTGCTTGAAGATCACATAACTCAAGCTGTAAGTTGGGTGGTTAATCATCAATGGTTGCTCCAAGAGGGTTATTATAAAGTAGTACACTGCTTTTGAGACTTTCCATTTCTTCAAATCTTGTATTGAATTCATCAATAACTTCAATTTCAATTTATGAAATTCAGGATGAAAACTCAATATTTTCCTTACCGTTGATACTTTACTGTATCGTAGGCTGCTGTCAAATTTACGAAAGCAGCCCCTGTTATAAGTTTCTCTTCAAAGTCCTCTTCAATGTGTTCTGTTAGTACGAGGACTTGACCGGCGCAAGATTTGCTGGGTCTGAATCCTCCTTGTTGTGGGTGAGGTGCCCATAAGGTAATGATTTTTTATCCTCATGTAATTATGTGCATTTAAATCTTCAAGTACATATTACGCAAGGTGTTTGTTTTATCAAATCTGAGATTTCGTTATTGCTTGGGTTTTGTTTAGGTGTAATGTGTATTATTACATTTGTTTATTTTTACAGACTTTTTAATAATAATTGTAACTGCTTTAAGTTGTGTATTAATTTGAAGGATTTCTGTATCGATGGATTTTGTGTAAATTGAATTCACTACAACTGCGAAATATGTCATGATAGTCAATGTCGTAAACGTGACTTCAGTACTAGTAGTAAACTAGAGACCTGACTGTACCTAACCTGGTAGAATTTTCTATAAAGGGTTCTTTGTAATATTGATATAATTCATGACTGAACCTTATTCTATATATATATATATATATATATATATATATATATATATATATATATATATATATAATATATATATATACATATATATATATTATATATATATATATATATATATATATATATATATATATATATATATATATATGCCAGTTTAGAACGTCCTTCTCCTTTGTCCGACACCTAACTTCCATCCTCTTCTATCGTGGCAATCTTCCGTTGATAGATTCCGTTCGCTCATTGTCTTTTTTATGTTTTGTTGCCACTCTGGTTTGGGTCTTCTTCGCTTTCTATTCCCTATTGGGGTCCAGTTCAGTATTTTTTTGGGCCATCTAGTATTTTGCATTCGCTCTACGTGTCCGTACCAGGTAAGTTGTTTCTTTTCGATATCCTGAATTATCGTACCTCCTATTCCCATTTGTTGTTTTATATGGTCATTCCTCATTCTTTCTCTTCGTGGGACTCGCATAGATCTTCTTATCGCGTCCATTTCGACTGCCTCTACCTTCTTTTTTGTCTGTCTGGAATTCTCCATGTTTCCGCTCCATACAATAGGCTGCTCTTAACCATTGTCTCGTATATATTAAATTTTCTCCTTTTTGTTATCTCCCTGCTCCACAAGATGCCATTCAGACATCCTGTTATCTTTTTAGCTGTAACTATTTAGCTGTAACTAGTTGTCGAACTCCAAATTTTTGCTCTGAGAGCCTACACATAGATATTTCGTTTTATTTACGTTAACAGTCAAGCCCCATTCCTCATACTCTTCTATCAGCTTTCTAATCATATATTGCATGTCATCTTTGTCATTGGCCACTATGACCTGATTATCTGCAAACTGAAGAGTAAACAGGTATCTGTCGTCTATCTCTATACCCATTCCGTGTATTTTCCTTTTCCAGTTCTTAAGTGCCGCTGCTACATATATTTTGAATAGTGTAGGAGAGATAGGACATTCCTGACGTAGTCCCTTATTCACTATGACGGCATTTGTGAGTTTTTTTACCTATCTTAATTCTTGATTGTGAATTTTCATACAGTTCTTTAAGTGCAGCTATATCGTTGTGATTGATGTTAGTTTGTTCTAATACCTTCCACAGTCTCGATACTGGGACTGTATCATATGCTTTTTGTAGGTCCACAAATGTAAGATGGGTTTCCAGATGTCTACCCGATCTCTTCTCTATGACTTGTTTTAGACAAAATACGTTGTCGGTAGACGATCTACCTGCTCTAAAGCCGCTTTGATCTTCTTCTTTCTCTTTATAGTCTTCTTCAATTAGATCTCGCAGTATTCTACTGTATAGTCTGCTCAGTGTACTCGTGATTGATATGCCTCGATAGTTGTTACAGTCCAGTTTATTTCCTTTTTTATGGATGGATGATATATAAGCTGTTTTCAAGTCTTCTGGAACAGGATGTCCATTTAGGCATTTATTGATAATTATTGTTAGATTTCTAAAGAGTTTTTTCCGTTCCCCATCTTAACATTTCGGAGAAAATCCCTTCTAGTCCGCTAGCTTTCCCTAACTTAAGGTTCAAAACTGTCTTTTTTACTGTTTCTTCGGATATCTCTATTTCTTCTCCATTTACTACAAAATGTTTTGGAGATTCTATCATGTATATGTTTTTGACATTTGATATAAATTTCTTATCCCACGTCTCGTTCTTAGCTAAATTAATGCCCGCTCTTAATTGTCTTTTTGTTTGTTTATAATCTTCCAGATCTTGTTCATTTTTTGTTGCCAACCATTTTAAATATTTTTGTTTCATAGATTTCATAAAAGGTGCATTCTTCCGCATTTGATAGTTTGCTGTCAAGGCGCCTCTGATAAAGAAATACCGTGCTTTCATCGTTAAAACCTTGAAAATTATATACTTTATTGTACACATTTCGTCGGTGAGTACGGAATCGTTGTTATGTTCATCTTTGGCCTGATTTGTTCTTCTAAATTTTATTCTTACTTTGGCTCTTACTAAAAATGATCTGATCCGCAAGTGAGTCCTCTCAACACTCTTACGTCGTTCACCTCTATATTTGTTTCTTGTTTACTTATCACATAATCAATAATGGATTTTAGGTTGCGGGTATTCTGTGTCCATGTGTAGCGGTGAATATCTTTTGTGTTTAATGAATCCGTTGTTTATTCTGAGATTGTGGGTTTCGCACATATGTATCAGCCTTTGGCCATTATCGTTGGTTACTTCTTCCCCAAATGGGCCTACAACTGGGCTATTGTTCATCTTTCCCGTTCTTCCATTGAAGTCCCCCATCATTATAATTTCTCTATTTTTTTCAATATTTTCTAGGATTTCGTCAAGTTTGTCAAAGAACTCCTGTTTAATGTCTATTCTTTCGTCGTCTGATGGAGCATATGCCGTGATAATGGCGATGTTATGGCCGTGTAGTTTTAAGTTTACCGTTAAGATATTTTCATCTACAGCTTCAAAATTTGTTATTTGGTTTTCCAGTTTTTCTTTATTAATATGGATACCCCTCTAGCTGCTCTTCTTTCCTTTGGAACTCCAGTAAAAATTTGAATGTATTCTCTAATAACTCCAGTACCATGTCCTTTTTTCTTGGTCTCTGTTAGCGCTACTACATCGATGTTTAGTTTCTGGATTTCTGATGTAATGATATCCGTTTTCAGTCTAATACCCTGTACATTCCACGTAGCGAAACTCATATTCCATTTTCTTTGCCGTGTCCGTCGTCTATTTGAACCTTATTCTCCACATCCAATAGTCACAAGTGTGTCGCAATATCTTTGTTAATATTTTTCTTTCAAAAGAACTACTAAGATTTGTTGTTTTTTCTGTCACGATCCATGTTTCTGTGCCATATATGGCCATTGGTCGTATGATGGTTTTGTCTATTTTGAATTTATCTTTGGATCTAAACACCTTTGGCAGAGATAAGTATGTTCTCTTAGTTTCTGTGTATGTAGTAGTATATATGTTACGGGTAAACCCCGAAATTGGATAGAACTAATTTTAGCCGGATATTTTGGCCCCAATATATATTTCGATTATCTTTATGATTTTACTGTCAATGTGCTTATTCATGAGTATTTTTTGGGAAAGCATTTAGTATTTATTTACATATTTTACATTTAATATTTTTATTACTGTGTTATAATATGATCTTATTTAATTTTGTATTTTAATTACTTAATTATTTATTAAAAGATTACAGTATTATATTTTTCTTCCTCTAGTCAGTAAATTCTCATTGTGGAACCGGCAAACAGATGGTAATCTGTTTTTAAGTTCAAAGAAATACCTTGTTGCTAATTGCCTCGAAAGCAAAGAAAAATCTTTAGAATATCAAATTTTAGTTATATACGCAGTTTGGTATAAGGCAACCATTTTAAAACCCTGATTTATTAGGATACAGTTCCTATAGTTGTACTATTATAGAGTACAGCCACCCCTGTGCCACATCTGTCCTTTGCGTCGCTGCACGCAGATGCTACTTTTCTACCCTTCTTCTTCTAGTTCCATGACCGTTATCGATCGTTGGATATCATGTTGGCTACCATATTCGCTATCGTGACTTTATTGACAGCAGCTCTAAATAACGATGTAGTTGATTTTCCATACCATTGCCTTAGATTTTTCAGCCATGATGTTCTTCTTCTACCAGGACCACGATTACCTTGGATCTTTCCCTGAATGATCAGATGTAAAAGATCATATTTTTCAGGGTGTCTCATAATGTGACCGAAGTATTCCAGCTTGCGTTTCTTTATTATATTGACCAGTTGTGTTGTTTGGTTCAGCCGTCTAAGGACCTCCTCATTTCTAACTCTGTCGACCCAGCTTATTTTCAGTAGTCGTCTGTATACCCACATCTCAAAGGCTGTCAAGCGTTTAAGCATAGCCTCAGTTAGAGTCCACGCTTCACTCCATACAGCAGGACAGGAAAGATGTAGCAAGATGTCATTCGAACTCTAAGGTCAATGCTAAGATCGTGACTGCAAAGTACGTTTCTCATTTTTACAAAGGCAGCTCGGGCTTGTTCTATTCGGCTTTTAATTTCTGCGGTTGGATCCCAGCTCTCATTGATATTACTGCCGAGATACACGAGTTTCTCTACTCTGTCCAGTGTGGCATCTCCGACTTTTATACCGTCATCCTGTATATAATTTTGTTTGCTAACTATCATATATTTAGTTTTCTTAACGTTGAGTTTTAATCCATACTGATCACAAGTCTGTTTTATTTTGTTCATTAGATTTTGAAGGTCTTCTCCGCAATTAGCAAGGACTAAGGTATCGTCGGCATGTCTAATATTGTTGACGGTTACTCCATTCACAATAATACCTTCGGTTGTCTCCATTAAGGCTTCCTTAAATATTTCCTCCGAATATAAGTTAAAAGTAAAGGCGACAATATACAGCCTTGTCTCACTCCTCTTTTTATATTTATTTCATCCGACAGTTCTTGTTCAACCTTTATTCTTGCCACTTGATGCCAGTATAGATTTGTAATTATTCGTAGATCTTTATCGTCCAATCCAGCTGTTTCCAATATTTCTAGCATTTTGTTATGTCGGACTTTGTCAAAAGCCTTTTCAAAATCGATTGCACAAATGTACACATTTTGATTTATATCTCTGCATCTCTGTACTAGCACCTGTATACTAAACAAGGATTTTCTTGTACCCAAGCCACTCCTAAACCCAAATTGAGTATTGCTAATTCTGTCCTCTAACAGCGTGTAAATTCTGCTGTGTATTACTCGCAGGAAGATCTTCAAAACGTGACTCATCAGACTTATTGTCCGATAATCACCGCATGTCTTTGGACGATGTTTCTTAGGTATTGTGACAAATGTCGACTTTAACCAATCAGTTGGTAATATCCCAGTGTCATAATTTCTGTTAAAGAAATTACACAGAGCTTTAATTCCATTTTCTCCCAAAAACTTTAGTATTTCAGTACTTACTTCATCGGGGCCAAGTGCTTTTTTATTTTTTGCCGTTTGTATTAAACGTGTAACCTCACTTTCTGTTATATATGGACCTGATATAGCAATCGGTGTATAGTGTTCTACTCTCTCATCTTCAAATAATTCAGAAATGTAGTTTTCCCATTCTTTTAACTGTTCCAGGGTACTGTCCTCAGTAAACAAACTTTGGTATACTTGTTTCCGTTTGTTTCCAGCGACCTCTTTTAATTTCTTGTGCAGATGAAATGTATCGTGTTTCTTTTCATATTGTTCAATTTCATTACATTCTTTACTATGAAATTTGTTTTTTTCGCGTGTCTTATCTTCTGCCTGATTATTGCGTGGATCTTCTTGTATTCGTTTTTATCTTTATTTCTGTCTTCTCTGCTTTAATCCATAAGTCTCAGTATTTCTTGTCATCCACCCTTGTTTTTTTCTTGCTTTTAGTTACTCAATGCTCAATTTTGTTTCTTGAACAGTCTTTAAGATGTCTTTAATTCTTGTCCAGTTTTCCTCAGTACTTTCTTCTTTGCTTGATGTTAACTTCATTTTTTGTTCTAATATACTAGTTATTTCTTGTTTTACAGTATCATTTAGCATCGTTTCTCTATCAATAGTAACTGTTTGCTTATTCGTCCTTGCAACTCTCCAGGTCCTGCGCCTGGATATGTTTTTACTGCTAATACTGAATTTCTGTATCTCTTATTTATACATACGAAGTCTATTTGGTTACGACAAACTCATTCAGGTGTATCTGCTGGTGATTTCCAGGTGTAAAGACGTCGTTTTGGAAGTTTGAAAATTGTTTTTGTTATTATTAATTGCTTTTCTACGCAAAAAGATGCCAACATATCTCCTCTTTCATTTCGTATTCCCAGACCATATTTTCCTATGATATCTTCATGTTCACCTTCACCAATCTTTGCATCAAAATCTCCCATGATAATATTGAGATCGTGTTTCTTTGTAGGTGCTAATACTTTTTCTAAATCATGATAAAATTTTTCAATTTCTTCTTGTTCATAGTCTGTGTCTTTTGTACCCTAGCTACAGTTATTACATCATACTCAAATGGTAAGTGCTTTTTTTTGTACAGACAACATTATTGAGCTACGCCAGGTATTTTTCTGATTTTCCAATTAACTGCTAATTTATTCACAATTAAAATATTGCATGATTTTCGTTATCATGCAATATTTCGATCACCCGCAAAAAGTCCTGCAATATTTTGATCACCCAAGGTCAGAAGAAAACAACCGTTAAATATTTATTTTTAACTACCCTCGAGAGTCCCCTTGAAAAGCTACCGATTCTGTATTAATATAAAATCATGTTATTGCCCTTGTTTGCAAATATTCTAAATAATTTCTTTAAATGTATTATAGTAATGGTCCAAAATGGTATAGTTACTGATCTTTTTATACCTCCAATAATTCTGATTATTTCGGTCAACATTCAAAAACAGTATTTCGCCCAGGCAATTTTTTTGGACTGTAGAAAATATCCCACCTTCCTAATTCTTTTTATTTCCCGTTGTTAAAATAAGATGTAAAGATCAGTTTTTGCCCACTACTGAAAAAAAATACCGTTCGTGTCACCACATCTGTTAATTGAATCAACTGTTCTTAAATTCCTCTATCTCCTCTTATTTTTCTTATTTTCACTTTTGACTTTTTTGTCTCTTCGTCGAAGCAAATGCTACTCTATTATATTAAATAAATTCATTGAAAATAGGTACTGTATTACATAGTTTAAGATTCGACTGATGTATCAATAAAATTTCTTGCTAATTAAGACTCGTACTATCTTAGCAAATTCCTTTGACTCGAAATCGAAATGGATTAACTTAACATTAATTTTTTATTCTTAGTAAGTATAGTGGGATATTAGATTTTTCTATTATTTGTCTTATTTTCAGAAGGTGTTCTTAAGTACTTACCTCTACATTTGGTTTACCAAGTTTTCTCTTGAGATATTTCTCTTTGTAGCAAAGTTTTCAGTCTCTAATAGATTATATGTAACATTATCTTGCTGGCACGTGAAAAAGACAGATAGCCTTTTTTTATGTATTGACGTTATTGTAGATTTTGCTCAGTTGTCAGATCATTGCTTGAATTTGTACATTTTGTTACAAAGCAAGTGAAGCAATTTTACTCTTTTTTTCTGTAGCTTTAAGCATGTCTGGTGTTATCATATCTGGACTTGGCGCTATGTTATAGTTGAGTTTACTGATTTCCAGTTTTATTTTCTTCTCGAGTATATAAGATTCTTTTAAAATTTATTTAGGGGTTTAGTGAACAAGTTCTATGTAGAATAGAAATCGCTAGATCAGTCTTTAATAAAATGCGCAAACTCTTTTGCAATCGTGATATCAATATAAAGTTACGAATACGAATGCTGCGGTGTTATGTCTTTTCTACCCTGTTATATGGAGTTGAAACTTGGACACTAAAACAGTTGACCATAAAAAACATCGAAGCTTTCGAGATGTGGTGCTATAGGCGCATTCTCAGAATATAATGGATGGACCGCGTCACTAACACGCAAGTACTCCAAACTTTAGACAAAAGATACGAAATTCTAAATGAGATAAAAACTATAAAGATGGAATACTTGGGGCACATTGTGAGAGATGAAAAGTACGAACTTTTAAGAAACATCATGCAGGGCAAAATTAAGAGCAAAAGAAGTGTGGGAAGAAAAAAAATATCGTGGCTTCGTAATCTACGTGAATGGTTCGGGTGTAGTTCGATTGAACTTTTTAGGCGCGCTGCTAACAAAGTCGCAGTGGTCATGATGATTTCCAATCTCCGCTAGGAGTGGCACGAGAAGAAGAAGAAGAACAAGTTCTTAGCGTTGATCATATTTATGTAGATCCCGGCAATGTAATCTCTTCTATATCTTCTCTGTTAATCTCTCGTTTCAATATGTCTCTGCTATATCTTCTCTGTTAGTTCTCAGAATTTCTGTGTAGTCTTTAACGGTCCAATTTCTGGGCCGTTCTTCCTTAAAGTCTCTTGTTATGTAACGCATATCTCTCGGCTGATTGTTTTGGCTCCCAATTTCTTTACAATTATTGTGATAGTATTGTTATTTATCAGCCTTGCATGTTCGTTTTATTTCTTTCTTGAGGCTTCTTAAATTAAATTTTTCCCTTTCACTATATAGGTACACCACTAAGTCTTTGACTAGAGAAGATAAATATATCCAAATGTTACCAGTTGCCAGCAAATATCGTTTATTTACGAAGATATTTTTTGACACATTCGTCAATCAAAGTGTCTCTGTTGCTTAACTTAACTGTTGAGGGAGAAGGCATAAAAAACAAAAAAAGTAATTAACAAGTATTTGCATTTAAAAAATATTTTTATTTAAAAAACAAATTAACAAATTGTATTGTAAGCTTTATTTTTGTAATTTCTCTTGAATTTACATGCCAAACATCTCAGACGTGATTCCAGCCTGAAAATAAAAAAATGCTTTAATTAAAGTAAAATACAAAAATATTCCATCATTAAAAATGATTTGCAAAAACATAAAGTAAATAAAAGCTATTATTCTTTTCTACAATTGTTTCAGTAGCGAGTGACCTATTGTGATTTAAAGTACAAACTAACTAGAGGAAAAACTCAACGTTTCACTTAATAAAACTTAACTGTAAGAAATACTTAAAATATAAGTAAGCAGCTTAAGATAAAGAAATAAACTTCAAGGGCGTTAAAGAGTAACCGAAACTAATAAGAAGTTCGCAATAATATCTACTAAAAGCATTCCAACTATTCATGAAAAGCATCAACAATCTCAGCCGCGGCTCTCCCTTTCTCTGCAGCTGAATACTGCTCACCAATATAGCTTAATAGTGCTCGTCTAAAGACTGCTGATTTTTAATAAATAATAATATCATTATCATAATCATCATTATTATCATCATCAGTCGTTTTGAGTCTATTGCTAAACATAGGCCTCCCGTAAATAATTTCATTGCATCCGATCTCTAGCGCCTTGCATCCAGTTTTGCTGGATGTGCTTGATATCGTTTGACCACCTTGTTGGAGGATGACCTGTATTACAATAAGCATCGTATCTAGATGCTGACTATAAATAAAGAAATGAACTTAGTGAAAGAGAACCACCTATCCTTGTCTAAGACGTAAACACAAATTTACTTCTTTGTGTGACTTGTCGAGTTTTCCTAACGTTGACACTCATTTCAAGTTGATAGATAAGTGAATATTTCCAAATCTTCCGTAAGTTTAAGAAGTTTGTCGACACTGTAGATACCTGTGCAGTCCCAAAAGTGTCTTAGTCGTGATGGTTTTTATATCAATTCATCTTATATTATTGTGCCTTTTATTATTACCATGACGTATCTAAGATATTTAACCGATTGTTAAATATAACAATTAATTAAATAAAGATCTCTATACAAACTACTAAGAACAAAAAACATCTCCAGAGAGGCGCAAAGTTGAGACTATACCGAACGGTGATCTAACCTACGACCACGGTCCTGCGCGGAAGCAAAACATGGGTTATGAACAAAGGTCAAGAAAATATACTGAACATCTGGGAACAGATTGTACCGGAAACCAGGAATTAGCTGGATCGCTTGCTTAGAAGGCAATGAAAGAAGAGAACAGGACGACCACGAAAAAATTGGCTAGAAGGTTTAAAAGCCAAGGAAGACCTACATGCAATCGGGATAACAAATTGGAGAACTGCAGACTGAAAAAAATGAAAGATTCCGAGCCATAAGCCTCTAGGGTCTGAGCCTAAAAATGTTCCCAAGATCCTAAAATTTCCTTGGGTTTGATGCAGTGCTAAAGATACAAGTCAAGAATATTGAAATATACTATAATAGTAACATTTATCAACTTTAACATAAATTAGACGTATGTAAATAAAAAACTATTTTTTTGTTTTTCTTTTTTCATATGGCTAATCCATTCCCGATATGTGATTTTGATTCGTTGTCGTTGCCGTTTCTGCATTTCAAAAATATTTTTCTAATTCTATAAATCGAGATAAATCATTAATAAATGCTGTACTGTACATCATGCAGTTTAAAAATAGATAGGAAAAGAGTATTGTCACTAGACCGAACTCCCAGGAAGACAACAAACTTTGCATCAATGATGAAAGGATGTATGACTGCTGAATGTAGTATTGAAATATACGAAACAACTGTTAGAAATCAAATTTGGTACCTACCGCTTTTCCTTCAGTCACCGCGCACGCTCCCACATTGACAGCTGTCACACAAGGATCATCGACAATAAGTTCTGAAAAAAAAATAAGCGTGAAATATAACTTTTGTAATATTTCTACAGTATAATATATACTAAGATGTATTCTACAGTATAAAAATGATTTAATCTATTATATTACCTTTTTTTCCTTGGCAAGTTGTGAATACTTTCATTAACTTTTCGTATAATTCTGCGTCACTTTCTTTAACCTTCTCCATGAGCTTCAAAGTTTCGTCGGGGTTCATGGATCCATCTTCATTTTGCTGAAAATTACAATATATTTATTAACGCCAGTTGACGATGTGTCATTGATATGCGTGTTCACAAAAACAATGTTTTTGAATATTTAACTTACGATTTTGAATGCTTTGTAAACACAGGACACCATGCACTTTCCTTCGTGACTTTCTGGAATTTGGTGGGCCATTATTTGACCAACATCGTCTGGAAAAAAAATTTAAATTAGACCAAGAAATTCGTTATTTCAATAGAGTTAAAATACATGTCCATTGACAAATTAAAATATGATAAATACTGCTCATGAGAAAGTATATTTTACAAATTTTATTTTACTATTTTGGTTTTCTATTGTCTTAATGCCTTTAAATATATTAGGATGAATAAATCAGCTAAGAAAGAAATTAAAAATAACAAGACACCGAGTGAGGATAGAATTCTAATACAGAGAATAAGAGAAGGAGATTAAGAACTTAACGAAGTCTTAAAAACTCTATTTAACAAATGCTTGTTTGAACGAAAAACTTGTCGCATTATTTAAATGCTAATATTATGTACAAATCAGCAGACGTTGCTGATCTTGTAAAGTATATGTCTATAAAATTGCTTAGTCATATATAATAAACTATACAGTGGACTCAAATAAAAGCTGATATTAGAAAAATGCTTAAAACCGTTTCTAGCATAGTAGGGGGAACCCTCATCAACTCCCTAGGCTCCACCCACCACAACCAAAAAAAGTTTAAATTGCAAACCCCTACTTGTGATACATCATTGAAAAGACTATAAAAAATGCCATTTAATGATATAAATAATAATTATACAGGGTGAAGCAATAATTGTGAAACTTTGGCTTAAATGGAAAATTTAATGAGGTTTTTGTTGAACTAAAAATTTGATTTGAGTTGAAGTAAATGTTTAAAGTGACTACCGTTATTTTGTGAACAATAATACAGCCTATATATAAAATATAAAAAATATTTGCCTCCCAGAACCAGTGTTATTTACGAACAGCTCAAATATTTCATGAAAGGCATCCGGATAAGTTCTGTGTACGTTCGCGATTTAGTTGAAAAGTTTAGAGAAACGGGATCAGTGCAAAATAAAAAAAGAGATGCCCCTAGATTACGGAATGAAGCATTCCAACTTAAGGTTCTTGGAAATTTTGCAATAGAACCTACTACATCAACACGTCAAGTATCTGCAATGACAGGACTTTCACATGAGTCGGTTAGAAAGGTGTTGAAATTACATAAGTTTCCACTGTCAAAATACAAATTCTTCAAGAACTAGGCGATGATGATCCAAACCGACGAATTGAGTTTTGTGAACTCCTGACTGAAAGAATTCACGTTGAATTGATAATGTTAAAAAATATATGTTTCACTGATGAATGTACTTTTATTATGAACAGTAATGTAAATAAACAAAACTGTCAGTACGGGAGTGGTGCGAACCCGCATCGATTTAGAGGTCACACTCAATATTCTGAAAAACTGAATGTTTGGGCAGGAATATTAGGCGATGCTATAATTGGCCCCTTGTCCATACCAGGCAGTTTAAAGGACGATCAAGGCAACCTAGCTATAGACGAAGATTTGCTGCACTTCCAACAAGATGTAGCACCTCCTTACTATGCAGCTCCAGTTAGGCACTTGTTGGATACTAATTATCAGAACAAACGGATTGGAAGAAAAGGTCCTATTGAGTGGCCACCGAGGTTACTAGACTTACTGCCACTTGACTTTTTTCTCTGGGATAACCTCAAGTCAGTTGTTTATAAAACTCAACCTGCGTCACTTGGGGAATTTCGAGAAAGAATTCCGCAAGCATGTCGCACTGTTACTAAAACAACATTTGCACACTTTGTGAAGAATTTGAAAATAGGCTGTAGGTATTATTGTTTACAAAATAACGGAAACTACTTTGAACATTTACTTCAACTCAAATCAAATTTTTGTATCAAATTTGTAGGGGTTTGCAATTTAAACTTTTTTGGTTGTTGTGGGTGGGGTCTAGGGGGTTGTTGAGGGTGAGTTCTCTTTCATGTCATTTTAGTTCCTCCTTACTCTCCTAAAAACAGTTTCAAGTATTCTTCGATATCAGCTTTTGTCCATGAGGTGTAATCCATTGTAAGTTTTAAAATTGAAACACTGTATACTAATTAACAAATACAACCGATTTTATCATCATCATCATTCTAACTTTACAACCCTACGTGGGCCCGAGCCTCCTTAAGAATTTTTCTCCAGTCGTCCCTATCCATCGCCTTCCTTCGCCAAACACGTAGTTCCATATTTCTCATATCTTCATCGATGTTATCAAGGAACCTTGTTCTGAGTCTTTCTCTTCTTCTTTGACCAATGGGTCTATCAAAAAGCATTTTTCTAGCTGTCATTTTGTTCCACCCGCATTACATGCCCTATCCACCTTAGACATCCTATCATAATATGTTTATACAACCGATATCTTTCTTGTAAAATAACAGCTGGGTTTTAGACCAAGATATGGAACGAATCACCAGCTTCTTGTAACAAAAGTTTTGATCGATAAATACACTAAATATAACAAACCTTCTTTGCTATGCTTGTCTTCGTAGTCTTCTAAAATGCCTTCGTCTTAGTATATCAATGTATATATATATATATATATATATATATATATATATATATACATAAATATATATATATATAATATATATATATATATATATATATATAATATATATATATATATATATATATATATATATATATATATATATATATAGTATAGTATAGTAATATATAGATTATGCACGGTTGTAAAGCCAGAATGATGATAATGATAATGATACTTGATTTCGTTTTTTCCAAATAACATTTTTTTACTGTTCTTTCGATTTGTAGCTAAACTATCAGTATTTTAAATATAATAAATGTTGAAATTAAGGAATTACTCACCGCTCGTTGCGTGCGTTTCTGCCATACACTTTTCTCCAAATTTGGTAACTTTTTCCATAAAGGCGGCTACTACTTTAGGATCAAGCTAAAAAGCATAAATTAAATTGTATTATTAACACCTTTAATACGTAAAACGAGGTATAATGGAATATGTTGTTGTCGTCAAATAAATATAAGTGCAGTGAATATCTTCATTTACAAAATTTTCAAGAAACTGCTCTCGAACAAAAGACATAGAAAGAAAAACAGCTGATATGGTACGGACACGTCCAGAGGATGGATAACTCAAGACTCCCAAAAATAATTATGCAAGGAATCCTTAAGAAATTAGCATAATAATTTGTTTAAAAAGTTTTTATTTTGCAATGTATTTGGTTATTTTAATAATTGTGATATTGTAAATGAGTATTTTTATGCCATCTATATAGGCAACCAAATATACACTGAAGTAAATTTGGTTGTGGGAACTTTTGTGAATAAGAGACATTAAAATAATAATTACGGATTTAAAATAGTGTTATTTATTAATTTAAGATGTTTAATTTATATATAAGTTTACATTCTGATCTGAAAGCCTAAATTTCCATAAAATTCTCGATAGAAAAGTAAAGAATTATCTAGAACTTTAAAATAAGACGTCAATAGTAAGCATTTAACCTCTTACATATGTTCGAAGAATTCGAACATATTTTCTTTCAAGAATATTCGTTAACATTAAAATGATATAAATACGATGTGATTTGGATTCAAGATGGTTAGTAGGACAGTATTCAGTAGTCAGTATTTCAGTATTCGGTGGTAAATAGTCGGTATTCAATATTAAGTGTATTGGGTGGAGATTAAAAATTATATTATCTATATGGAGATTGGAAGAGGTTAAAAATTATATTATCTATATGGTGATTGGAGATTGGAAGAGAAAAGATTATTTGAAAGAAAAATAAACAACAAAGCAATAAAGAAGGAAGAATATTTTACCGATTCATAAATGCTATTAAGAAGAAAAATATTTTAAAATGGTGGAAGCTGATAATTAAAACATTGTGATCTATTTGGCAAAGCAATTTCACAAAAAGAAGGATAACCGAGGCTGATAACGAAGACATTTCGGACTAAAAAGTTCATATATGAGTATATATGAGGTAAGCCACTAAATATCTGGGTAAAAACCCTTAAAAAGTTGCAAAATTTGTTTTGTGTCACATTATTGCTAAAAATATGCCGTAATGTTATAGTATTCAACAGATATCCTGTATGACAACTTCAGACTCACAATAGGGGTTGATGACTCTCAGACGATGTCTAAATGGATTCTACATGGCAACTAATTACAATGACAGTTTTGAACGGATGCATGAACATAAGTTTTGAACAGTAGTCAATGTAACTTGACTTGACTTGAATGTAACAATGATTATAATCTCAAAAAAGAAATGAAACGAATGGAAGTAAATATTTTTCATAAAAATAAATTAAACATAATTTTTTCTTTTAAAGTTTCCAGTTACTGAAACTACGTTCACAAGCAACAGGAATTGTTAGCAATATTCTTAAACTTGTCCACAAATTTGGCATAATTGTATATAGGTCATTAATTTTTGCAAAATTTTTTTTTACAAAAATAGTTTCTATAGAATTGTTTTCTTCTTCTTCTTTTTATGTAGACATGACTTTTTCAATGTGCCTTGAGTTTGTCGTTCCATCGTTTTTGTGGTATTGCTACAGATCGTCTTCGTATTGGAAAATCTTTCCTTGCCGTCGTTACTACTCTATTTGTTGTCATTCGGCTTATATGATCATTCCATTCTACTCCTCTATTTCTTATTCAGTCCTTGATCTTCTCCACGTTTCATCTACGTCGTATATCTGTCCCATATTCTATCATCATTTTTGTCTACTCTGTATTAGGTCGTGTCTCTGCCGAGTATGATATTATTGGTCTGATGAATATTTTGTAAATTCTGCCTTTCATTTCTTTCTCGATATTTGTATTTCTTCGTATTGTCTTCATAAGGCAACCTGAGTTTCTTCTACTTCAATTTCGATCTTTCCGTAGCTAGGTACTGTGATGCCTAGATATTTAAACTCCATTACTTGTTCTGTTATCCCTTCGACTGCCAGTCCCAGTATGTGGTTATGACCTATGTGCCACTTATAAACTAACAAATTTTCACAAAAAATGCGGTAATTATGTTGTTTTAGGTCATTGTTTTACAAATTTATGATATTGGGACCGTGCAAGATCGGAAGAGCGACACCTGGTGTCGTAAATCAGCAAAATTTACTGCGCTTTCATGTTAGATCGAGGTTACCGGATAACTGTCAAGGACGTAGCCCCAAAAAAGAATAAGAAGAAAAAGTAAGATTGAGGTTATGTCGGTATGTTATTAAAAGTTTACAAGGTAAACGTTGTATGTAGTGTAAATACAATTAAATATATTATTAAATTACAGCATTACTGTTAATATGGATGCAATAATAAAAACTGGATTTGAGAAAGTAAGTCACCAAATAACTTTTTAAACCAAGCACTGAGTCGAATGGAAAAGCTTTAGTAGTGGCAAATTATGTTAAGAATGTGGAAGAATTAACAAAAAATGGACAAAGCTATGTAATACATAGCTAAACTTAAAGTTACATTAGCATTAAACTTGATTTTTGGGTTAAAGTGAACTGAAGTGATTGTTATGAAAATTTTCACTTAAAAGTGAACTTTTATTTATTATTTATTTCAAACTGACTTTAAAATCGGGCGCAAGAATAATGCATAATTTAGGTTATGTTACTTATGCTTTTTTTATGATATAAATCCATTTGTCTCTTTGTAGTAATTTGTGCTTCGAAGTTGGAAACGATTAAAACTTAAATTAACAATTTTTTGTTGTATTTTTACAATTTATAACACAGCATTTACTAAATCCCATTTTCTTCATTAACAGAAGCTGTAAATAAACAAACGAATATGAAATATGACAATTTGACAATTGACAATATGAATTTATGAAATCTATGAAATGTGCAGTAAAAAATGCAAGATTTCTCCGCTACTCGCGCACGATCGTTTCTCGTATCACACCCAAGTACTTGCACGTCGCCAATACAACAAAAAAAATATATGTTCAAACTCAAATTTCCAAAAACCTTGGGGTCAAAAACAATAACAATCTGCTCGTGGCGAGTAACATCAAAACTCGCGTTTGCAATCATATAAAGAGTTTTTCACTTCCTTTTGAACATCCCTTCAATTTTTGATAAAATGTAAAACAATATTTTAAATGTAGGTTTTTCGCATTTTAATAACAATCAAAATTTGGCGTTCCTCAAAATTTGAGGCTCGAGCCTCCCGGCTTGAGCGCTTTTTTATCTGTCGCTGATTGTAATATGGTAACAATATTGATGAATAAATGATTGAACAACTGATAATATGATACATCAAGATGAAGATAAATATATATATAATAAGCATAAATACGGGGCCATTCGTAAAAAAGGATCCCTATTTCGCTGAGAAAAAATCCGATATACTGTCAAATTACTAACGCCCTGACTGCATTAGTTACTGTCGGCCTAGCGGCCTTCGAAGATGGAGCTTTCAAAGTTCGTGTAGTGATAGTTTTTTTTAAATACCAAACAGATTTCACTTATTGATATTAATCGTCAGTTAATCGAAGATTATGGGGAAAAGCGCATATCTGTTTAGCATGTTCGCAAATGGTATAGAGGATTTAGTGAGAGAACAACGGAAATTCACGGTTAAGATCGGAGTGAAAGGTTTTCAGTTTCAGACAAAATTGCCGAAAAAGTAGAATGCATATTGCTTGAAGATCCGAGGTTTATTATTAACGACCTTGCTTTGTGTATTCTTGATACTACACATACCACAATTATTTATGTCCTGTGCTGTGGTGCTTACTCATAACAATGCTCGGCTTCATGTCTGACAATAAGCTGAATAACTGCTAAAAGTTTTTGGCTAGACTGTTGTACTCACCCTCCCCTCTTCAGTCCAGACCTCGAACCAAGTGATTATTACCTATTCCCAAAATTTAAATAATAAATTAAGTCAAGGAAGAGGTTACTCAATTCTATATCCCTATAACATGGGGATAGAATAGTTGAAGCATCGTAAACAAAAAAAAAACGTGTTCTTGTTGAAAAAAGCATTCCGTGAATAACGGTGTATATATTTAGAGCCAGGTGTACCAATAAGCAAACACATAATTGTTTAATATTCCTGTTGTTAAAATATTCTTAAATTTAGTTCTTGCGATTTACATAAATTTTCCAGAGATACTAATGTAACCTTTTCATGTCATTTGTGGTATATTTGCTGACGTATTCAGTTAATTGTGTAGGTAAATATATCACTAATTATATTTATTTATTTTTGCTATTTATGCCACTTCAAAGAAAAGAATTATTGTTTTGCAAATAAGAATAAATCAACAAAAATAATTATAGATGTTTAATTATTATTCAGTCTTCGCACGTAAAAATTGACGTCGGGAAAAGTATTATTTACATTTAAATTATTTTTCCATATTAAATGTTATTAGAAAATATCTGGTGTGTGTTTCCTTTTGCAAAAATTACACTGAACTAATTACCTAAAACATTTTATTTTAATTGCAAGTATTAATTACCAAGCACAATAATTATCAAAACGTATAACATACATCACGTAATATAGTAGTCCAGTTACAAATAAATGTTTTTTAAAGTAAAAATATATGCTGTTACTAAATTATTACTGTTGTAACAGCTTTACACACAAGAATATCACACGTGACAAACTAGAATTAGTGTATTCCAAAGTAACCCTAACAAAAGTAACCAATACAAACTTTGAAAGGGTTAATACAAAAAGAGTGGAATACCAGTTCTACTACACTGCGACGCACAAGCCGAAGGTATTCGCCCTTATCTACTTTTTACCTAAGACCGACCATACGCAAGGCCAGATGACCACAACGGGTTCCACGGCGGGTGCCGTGGAACTCACACTAACTTTCGATGGGCGCAAACAATGGGATCGGTCACTTTTAAAAAAAACTACTTTGTAAATATTTTGAGTAATATTAAATAAATGAGATAATATACTAAAAAGTAAAACTTGGCCAATAAATAAGTTTAACGCCCAGATAGGCAAGGAAGACTATATTAACCAAGTTGCAGTAAATCCACGTTGAAGTCATATATCGCCATGTTACCTCATCCAACGGTAACTTTAACATCATAACATATTATAAGAAATATCGTATACCAAATGTAACTAATTATTTGTTAATCGGTTTTTACCCATATATTTAGTGGCTACATTCATGTACTCCTAGACACTGATGATGGAATATGGATTCCGAAAACGTTTTGTTTAATTAGCCCGTTAGGGTTTTTAAATATATACCTTTTGTAAAGGTTTTTTAATAAAAATTTTTTTAATATATGGTATACAGCCAACTACAGGAACGTAGATTCCTTGTGGATCTTTAAAGGTAAGATAAAAGGCTTGAAGGATAGAAATGGAAAAGTATCAGAAAATGACAAAGAGTTTAAAGAAACCTGGACTGATTATTTTCAGCAAGAATTATTAACAGTACAAGAGGACCAAGACTGAAATGAAAACGTGGAAGAAGATACCACGATTATAGAAACCGAGCTAGAAAAACCAACGAAAGATGAAGTTGAGGAAATTATAAACAGTAGTCGCAACGGTAACGCACCAGGTATAGACGGTATAAACATGGAACTTATAAAATATGGTGGACATGAACTCAGAGAAAAAATATACCAATTAATAAAAGTCATATGGGACGAAGAAAAGATGCCAGAAGAATGGCACAAAGGACAAATTATCACAATCCATAAAAAAGGAGACCAACAAATGTGTAATAATTATAGAGGACTGACATTATTAAACACGGCGTATAAAATCATGTCAACCTGAATACAACGAAGACTGGCCGAAGCGACTACAAATATCATGGGACAGTATCAATGCGGATTTATTAGGGGAAAGTCAACAACAAATGCCATACATACGGTAAAGCAAATTATGGAGAAAGCTTATGGATATAAAATAGACACTGAACTGCTTTTTATAGACTTCCAACAAGCATTTGATTCAATAAACAGAGCTAAATTACTTACAGCTATGAGAGAAACGAGAATACACAACAGATTAAGACGATTAATAAAAATGACAATGAGCAAAACCGTAGTATCTGTAAAAACACAAGAAGGGGACACAGAAGAATTTGTTATAAATAAAGGTGTACGTCAAGGAGATTCATTATCTGCAACTCTCTTTAATCTTGGCCTGGAATATATAGTCAGAAAAATCAACAAAGGTACACGTAGAACGAGAGAGGGACAAATAATAGCATATGCCGACGATATTGTGATAATAACAAAGAACAGAAAAAAAATGGAAAGTATGTTAAAAGAATTGGTAGCAGAAGGAAAAGTAATGGGCTTAGTAATAAATCAAGAAAAAACAAAAATAATGAGATTTGACAAAAAATATGAAAACAAAAAGATTAGACTGGGAGAATATATATTTGAAGAAGTAGAAAAGTTTAAGTATTTGGAAATATTATTAACAAACAATGGAGAAAGGGAAGCAGAAATTAAAGAAAGGATAATTACAGCAAATAAGACATAATATGCAAATAAATAATTTCTAAAAAAATAAATTACTGAGCAAGAAATCGAAAATGAAGATATATAAAACAATAATTCGACCGACTATGATGTATGCTGCATAACCCTTAGCATGACAAAAAACAAGAGGAAGACCTTAGAATAATAGAAAGAAAATTACTAAGAGCAATATTAGGACCAATAAAAATTAATGAAAACCAATATAGATAAAGAACGAATCATGAACTACTTAACAAAATTAAAGAGGATATAGTTTGTAAAATAAAACAGCAAAGTGCAAAATGGCTAGGACATATATGGAGATCAGGAACATCTACGACAATATTTTCAATATTGGAGTGGACACCAGCTGGTAAAAGAAGACGTGGAAGACCAAGATCTACATGGCTACAAGAAGTAACAAATGATCTCAACAGGGCGGGTGTACGGCAATCGAGAGAAAAAACCAGAGATAGGAAACGATGGAGAAAAATAACAGGAAAAATTAAATAAAGAAAATGGGGACTGATCTACCTCGTAACATAGATCTAGAGAGCTTAAGCGGCGTAACCCTGTGTGGGGTGTTTAGCCACAATATATATATATATATATATATATATATATATATATATATATATATATATATATATATATATATATATATGTTATGTTTTGTTTGTTAGTTATGTTTTTATTGTGGATTTATTTATGTTTTAGTGTTTTAAAATCAGATATTTCTATTAGATAGGCGTATATAAGTTAAAAAAGGATAGGAAACATACTTCAGACATGATTGGAAACCATAATATTGTGCTCGATAACCCTTGCTTAGAAAGAGAAAGATTAGAAAGTTCTTGTAGAATAGTAAGAGGTCGTTACTAACAAAAACTAGAAAAGTTTTCAGCCAAAATAACTAGCAAAAAGTAAAAAATATGAGAAGTCGGTCGTTTTCACCCACTTAGTATTACCCACCGATATTATTCTAACTATAAGTGGTTGGAATATGTATATTCCAACAAAGGATGCAGCTTTCTCTTTTTTGTGAAGGTGTTTTGCCATGAACGATAGTACTAAGTTTGGCTTGATAGAGACTGCATTTATTTCTATAGAGTGGATTTTTATCATGGAATAAAGCTACAGAACGATTTAAATTGCATCAAAACACAAGTTGGCGAAATTTGCAAAGAAACTTGAAAAAGTTATAACGTGAATTAATCCGTAGATCTTTAAATCCAAAAGAAAATAGACGCCAAAAGCTAGAAACAAGCAGCGACAAAAATATTAGAGTATATGAATAAATTAATTGATATAATTATACTTTTATTAAAATACGGAAAACCTCTTCGTGGTCATGATGACACGTAACAAATGACTGTAAAAGATTATTTCTCGAAATTGTACTTCTTAAAAAATATGACCGTACATTTAAGGCATACTTGAAATCGGCCTAAAAAAGTGCTTTTATCTTAGCAACTACATTTAAAATGATGTTTTATATTCTATCAAAAATTTAAGGAATATTCAAAAGGAAGTAAAAGGGCAGCCTCTTTATGTTATTGCAGACGCGACTTCTGATCTCACTTGTCACGATCAGATTGTTATTGTTTTTAGATTTTTTGTACTGTTAGTAATCTTCTGATTACCAGTTTTTTCATGTCCTTTGCAACATCTTCTATCCAGTGAAACTGAGTTCTTCTTTAAAGTATTTTAATTCTTTGAGTTCCTCGGTAGGAAACTGAACTGACCGTTTTTGTGGCATTCTCTCTAATTTAGCCTTGCCTTTAACTCCGTTACTTAATCAGCTTGTTATTACTTACTCTTAAGATAAAGGATCTTAAAAACATGTCCCAACATAATCCTCCTCCTCAGTCATAATCCCTTTTGGGAATGTGGTGAGGCCGTCAAACTGTTATTATATTTTTTAAATTTCATTCCATCGTTTTCTACTGTTTAGTGTCGTTTAAACCTCGAATAATCAGTACTTTGGTTTGATCTACCTAACGGCTTGTAGATCTTCCCTTAGGTCTTTTTCCTTCAACTGTGCCGTTAAATATTAGTCTTTCCATCATACATGTTCTCCTAGTAATGTGTCTAAAATAATACAAATATCTATATTATATTTGTTCGTCTTTTACTTTGCTTTGCTCTAGTGATGATTAATTGGTTTGACGTTTAATTATGATATACTTAACAAGCAGCGCTATAGTTAAAAAGCCCCATGAAACCGAATCCAAAACGTGAATGCAGGTGAAGAAAAAAACATTTGATCAGTGTATACTACCAATCATGACATACGACTGCGAAACTTGGATCCTAAGGAACGAGATAATATCGAAACTCAAAGTCACTCAAAGATCAATGGAGCTAGGTATAATAAAAAGGGATCGAAAAATAATAGAATTTATCAGACAGAAAACCAAGGTTATTGATGTAATCCATAGAATTAAATCTTTAAAATGGTAGTGAGCGGGACATCTAGCGAGAAGAACTGACAATAGGTTGTCCACTAGAATTACACTGTGGTATCCAAGACGAAGAGTATCCATTACACTGGGCCATTATTGAAAAGAACGTGCTAGAGCCCGCTAAAAATATTCTGAAGAGAGAAAAACCAAAGAAACAGAAAGAATGGATGAGTGACGAAATTTTGATGAATTGATGAATTCTCGAAGATTATCGAAAGGTAAAAATGAAGAACAGTATTAGCAAATTAACACAGAGATCAAAAGAAAAATCCGCGACGCTAAAAAACAATGGTTACAAGACAAATGTAAGGAGATTGAAAACCTGGAAGCCAAATATGATTCGTTCTATCTTCACAAGAAAGTTAAAGAAATGATCAACAATAGAAACAGGAAGCAGACAGTACTTATAGACCAACAAGGCAACATGATAATGGAAACCGAGGAAAAACTAAAACATTGACAGACATACATAGAAGAACTGTTTGACGATCAAAGGCAGCCTCCTTGTGATAATTTTCCAGAGGAGACAGGTCCAGAAATAAGCAAAGAAAAAGTAATGCAAGCGGTGAAGTCATCAAAGAATAGCAAAGCTCCAGGACCAGACGAGCTACCAGAGGATATACTAAAGTTGATAGACGAAGATTGAATCCATTTGTTAGCAGACTTATTTAACAAGATTTATGAAAACAGTATAATTCCTGAAGAATGGCTAAGATCAACCTTTGTCTCTCTTCCCAAGAAGGCACATGCTAAGCAGTGCAGTGATCATCACACGATTAGTCTGATGAGCCATACCTTAAAAATATTCCTCAAAATAATTCACAATAGAATTTACAGAAAATTGGAAGAAGATATCGGTGAAACTTAGTTTGGATTCCGGGAGGGATATGGAACTCGCGAAGCATTATTTACCTTTAACATCTTGACACAGAGGTGTTTGGATGTGAATCAGGATGTATCTGCCTGTTTCATTGATTACAACAAGGCATTTGATAATGTCAAACATGACCAACTTTTAGAGATCTTGAAAGCTAAACAGTTAGACACTCGCGACATAAGAATAATATCTACTCCGTATTATAATCAGAAGGTAGTCACACGCATCGAAAATAGCACAACAAATGAAATTTAAATTAAAAAAGGGGTTAGACAAAGATGTGTGCTGTCACCAATGCTATTTAATCTATATTCGGAAGAAATTATGAAGAAATAACCAATTAACCAACCAACCAATTAACAATATTAGATACGCAGATGATACTGTTTTAATGGAGGAAGCAGTAGAAGACCTGCAAGCCATTTTAAACAAGCTAGTCACAGCTACTGAAGAGAAAGGGTTAACAATGAATGTCAAGAAGACGAAATTCATGATTATTTCAAAAAAACAAAGATTGAATGCAAACCTGTACATTCACAATAACAAAATCGAACCGGTGCACAAATATAAATATTTGGCAACAAGTGTTAATAACAACAATGGCATCACAGAAGAAATAAAAACTAGAATTGAAAATCGAGCTGATTTTGTTTATATAAAGGACATTCTGGGAAGTCATGACATTAACTTAAATCTGAAAATGAGATTGGTTATAATCTCTTTGGAGTAGAGACTTGGACTTTAAACAAGAGCAATAACGATAAACTAGAGGCCTTCGAAATGTGAATATATAGAAAAATTTTGAAAATACCTTGGACAGACAAAATACCAAATAGTGTAGTTCTTCGAAGAATTAACAAAGAACTGGAGCTGTTGATCACCACCAAGAGAAGAAAGTTGGAATATCTTGGTCATGTGATGAGAGGAAAAAAGTACCGATTGCTCCAGTTAATTATCCAAGGAAAGATTCAGGGCAAACGAAGCGTGGGGAGACGACATATATCTTGGCTGCGCAATTTAAGAGACTGGATCCAGTGCTCATCTTACCAATTATATAGAGCAACAGCTTCAAAGATACGAATAGCAATGATGATTGACAAACTCCGTAGCGGAGAGGGCACTTGAAGAAGAAGAAGAAGATGATCCAAGAGGTGTCAAAAAATCTGCGAATTTAAAATCAATGTATATTTGAAACTAAAGGTAAATCGATCAATAAAGAGACATTCGTAAGGATTTTGTTTGTTTAATACGAAAAATTTCATTATGGTGAACTACGTCATTGTTTTTTAACATTATGTTTAATACCATTAAGAAAACCGGGTATGCAAAGCATATGACCATTTGAAATTTTATAATGAATGCCATTAAAAATTATTTCTGCTTTGTTTATAAATTGCTACGGCTTCCGCACTAAATATAAAAAAATTATGGTTTAAATATTTTTTCTGTGGTGTTAAGAGTCTTTGTCAAACATGAAGTAAAACAAAGAAAAAAGGGAAATTAAAGAAAATTGTTTATAGAGACAGAAAACAGCAATGAGGAGACTTAAAAAAAAACAAAATGGTGATTTAAAAAATATAAAAACGACTTTATAAAAGAAAAAAAATTAGGTAAAAAAAAAGTTACAGTAAAATCAGACTTCGAAATTATCATAAAGATAGGGGAACAGAAAAATATTTTAGAATTAAATATTTTCTTTAAATAAGAAATCCTTTATTTTACGTACTGTTGAAAATACTTTGTAACACTTTAAACAACGTTAGAACCAACTTAATAATAGGTACATATCAAAAGGAATATCATTTAATTTTTTATATTTTATTTAAAAATTTAAAAATTTCGTTTTTAAAAGTAAATTTTGACTCAATTCCTAAAGTTGTGTAGTTGATTAAAAAAGCAGAATATTCACGAATGACGGAATATTTCTGTGCAAGAAACTAATGGAAAATCTGGGAAAGATTTTGATAAATGGTGATGAATAAAATAATTTAAGTTCAAACATAAGGCAATGCGTTTATTAGCTACAATTTAATTTAACAACTAGTTATTCAACGGTTTTAAAGTATTACTTCTTTTACAAAAACCTATAAAGTTATAAAAAGTTTTACAGTAATTCCAATTTTTGAAGGTAGCTATATACTTTGAGTTTGGAAAAGGATTTAATATGTGTAAGCATCATGACTAGAATTTAAATGACTCAAACCCCATTTAAAAATTCCCCAATAAACGAGAGTTATAATAGATTTTTTATGAAATTTATTATTTTTTTGATTTACGATTTTAATAATTTTTCAAAATTTTGATATTTAATCGAAATGGTATTGTCCTAAACGGAGAAAGTAATATTCGGCAATTTTATGTCTTGTCATCCAAATAAGTTGAGAGCAGTAAATAAAAAAGAAGATACCTTTTCAAAATATGAATAAAAAACCCCGGTTTTCTAACGACAGTAACCAAAAATCGACTTACAGCTGCTTGTGCGGAGACGAAGAATAGAGCAACAATCACGAGGTACTTCATGGTGACTGTGGTTTGATGTTTGATGTTCAACACTTGTTAACACAACTTGTAATGATAATACTCATTCTCCTCCGACACTATATATATACGAATCATCACAACCTTTGATTTACCCATTATCTAATAATTATAAATTACAAATCTTTTGTTTCCTCAATTACCATTATTCGCGTAATGTTCATCGAGTTTTACTACACGCTTTCTGATGACTGGTTATATTTTTCATTTATATTATTCTTCGAATTACTACCCTTTTGTTGCCAATCATCATTTTTGACTGTGGAATTAAAACTTCCTTTGTAATATTTATTCATTTAAAGTTAATAATTTTTGCCTAATGCAATTTTCTATCCTTCTTTATTCATAATGCAAGCTAGTTCATGAAAAACACTTTTTTTAATGTCATCTTGGAAATAATCCTAGCAGGAGCAACCTTTATTTACAAACAAAAAGAGACCAACCAACGTCCTTACATTTTTTAATCAAAAATTTGCATATTGATACTAAAAGAAATTACTTATATAATAATAAAAAAAACAATACTTGTATAATATTGTTCGAAAGCTATGTTATTGTGGCATCTTAATGCAATTTACTATTTTCATTGGGAATTAGCTACAATGTTGTAGCAAAATTATACAAATATTGCCAATTCAGAAATATATACATTTTAAAGTAGATGCTTTTAAAATGATACTGTCAATATTTTTAAGTTGCCTTCCTGGGACAACTTTATTGGAAGATAAATTTATTCGATTACATGAAAATAACTTTAAATTAAGAATAACCATCAGAAAAATCAAAGAGTTTGATTTTTCTTTAGCTCTTTAACGGACAAAGAAAAAAATAGAACTCTACACATTTTTTTTAACATTCAATTTATTTAGAATCTGTAATAAGGATTACAATAAGTAAATTGTTTAATTCGATTACAAGAGACTTGCAGGAGACTGTCCAGTGACAATAACCTATTAAATCATAATTTTAGCAACAACATTATTTGTGACTCTAATATAATGTTTATAATAAATAAAAAAAAAATTATTTGAAAAATTTAAAATCTTGTTGGTAGATCGTTTGGAGTAAGAGGTTGTAGCCTTCTGTTTGCCTGGGGGCCTCATAAGGTTCTTCGCTAGCCCGTTGGGGTGGTTTTGCAGTCGTCTGTCATATTTTTGGGAGTAACTGGCAATTTCTTCTTTGACAGTTTTCATCTGAAGATCGCGATTGATGAATTCCTTGGGCATGTACCACGGTGCATTTGTGATAATGCGGGAGGTCTTAGATTGAAATCTCTCCAGTATGTCGATATTGGATCTTGACGCAGAATGCCCACAGTTGGATCCCATAGCTCCATATTGGCTTTATCACTGACTTATATACTATGATTTTATTGTACAAATTCAATTGTGAATTTTTTCTTATTTTTTTTTTTTGTAACTAAATCTTTATTTGGTCGAGATTGGTCTGGAGCAGTTCTGAGGCGATATACGAGTTTGAGTAAGCCGCAAGAATTGCTGTGTCGTCTCCGTAGGTGGCTGTGACGATGTTTTGACTTGTAGGAAGATCTTCTGTGTAAAGTAGGTAGAGAACAGATCCAAGTACATTACCTTGGGGTAGTGTACTTGGTAGTGCACTGATCCTTTACTTTTATAAGGAAATGCCGGTCGGAAAGATAGGACTTGAGAATTAGAAAATGGTAGAGAGGAAGGACTTGTCTTATTTTGTATAGCAGGCCAGTGTGTCAGACTTCATCAAAAGCCTGCGAGATATTCAAAAATGATGCAATATTTCTTCTTTTCTAAGGCTTTGCTCAATGGTATCATGGTGTTATCTAAATCCAAACTAGTGGTTGGGTATTAGCTGCTGTTGTACGAGGATTGGCTGTAATCTGCCTAGTGGTAGTTTTTTAAAAACCTTTGACATCACTAAAAGTAGACTGATAGGTCTATAGGACTTAATTTCTTCTACATGTTTGCTTGGTTTAGGTATTAAAATGATCTGTGTAACTTTTCACAAAAGTGGATAGTAACCAGTTCTATCTATCATCATATTATATTGCATATCATATTGCACTTCGTTCTTAGGAAGTTCTTTTAGAATTATTGCAGTGATTAAGTCGAACCCTGTTGACTTCTTCGAATATGTATTAAGAAACTAGCATTTTTCAAGCGGATATTTATGCGATACTGCAATGTGCAAAAGGAAATAATAAGAGAGCTCTTAAAAAAGAGCAGATCCACATATTGTCTGACAGTGAAGGGAAACTGAGGGCACTGCGTGTCAAAAAGTAACGTCTAGGCTGGTGTGGGACTGCACCAAAGAACTGAATATACCAGGAGATCGGAATCAGGTTAAGAATACTAGGACATCAGGCATTCGAAGGAAACAAAAAAGTAGATACACTTGCAAATAGAGGATCGAACGAATCAAACGAACCTGTTGTAGTTCTGGGAATACTAAGTATGCATAGAGCTGTAGAGAACTGGATCAGAGAGAGTTATGAGCGATATTGGGAGAAAATCTTAAAACAAACAAATGAAAAAATCTTAATTGGTGGACTATGTAGAAAAAGAACAGAGCAACTCGTTCATATGGACAGGAACAAATTGAGAACAGTAACAGGATGTTGACTGGGTGTGCAACAGTAAAATAATTCCTGAATAAAATAGGAATATACAATGGAGACCTTAACTGCAGACTCTGTGATAAGGAAACTTGGACATAAAAGTGAATGCTCAACTCGCCACTGGCTTCTAGACTAATCGTAATAACATTTTTGTTAATTAATATATTTCGGCAAGTAATGAAAATCGATTAACATCAATAATTAGAATAAAAAATTGTAGATATAATAGTAAACAAGTAATGATGCCTAATTTCTCAATCAATTCACTTCTTTTTCGTTTTTGTGGACGTCCATGACACTTGAGCCAACCTTTGTATTCGCTTACAATTATGGAATAATTAACGGAATTATAAATATGTGTAGCACTATGAACAATTTTTTCTAATGATTGATTCAGTTGCAGATATTATACTGCGTTCTCAGCCATTGTTAATCAAAACAGTGCGAAACAATTAAAGTGCAGTTGTTTGAACATGGCGTCTGCGTTTGCGCTCATTCATATGACGAAAATATCATACTCTTAGGTTGTGTTCTGAATCTTTTATCACTTGCATATCATATGATACTGATCAGACAAAAGAAATAAGATGCCACATTGAAATTGCACGGTCAACTTTTAATAGAATGGTAAAACTTTTTGTAATCGCGATATCAATATATCGCTCCGGGTAAGAATTCTTCGATGTTATATTTTCTCTACCCTTTTGTATGGAGTTGAAGCTTGGACACTTAAAAATCTAACATTAAAAACCTAGAAGCATTCGAAATGTGGTGTTACCCACGTATTTTGAAAATATCATGGATGGAACGCAAAACAAACGAACAAGTTCTCGAACAACTAGGAAAATAATGCGAAGTTTTAAATTCCATAAAAATCAGGAAATTGGAATACTTGGGGCACATCATGAAAGGTGAAAAGTACGAACTACTAAGGAATATAATGCAGGGTAAAATCAAAGGTAGAAGAAGCGTAGGAAGACGTAAAATCTCGTGGCTACGCAATCTCCGTGAATGGTTTGGATGCAGTTCAATTGAAATATTCAAGCGCGTAACCAACAAATTATACATGAAGATGACATTGAAACGGTTGGAAAGTTTACATACCTGGGAGTAGAAATATATGCCGATGGAGCAGAGGATGGAGAAATACGAAAAAGGATAACGCAGGCAAACAAAGCTTATTTTGCCCTCTCCCATATATTTCGGTCTAAAAGTGTCCACCGAAATACAAAGATGAGAATATATAAAACTTTAATTCGGCCAATAGCATGTTATGGCAGCGAAGCATGGGTCCTGAAAGAAACATCCAAAAACAAACTCGACACATTCGAAAGAAAAGTACTGAGGAGAATACTAGGACCTGTGAGGGAAAACGGAATCTTCAGAATTCGATATAACAACGAGCTCTATCAACTGTATAAGGAAACACCCCTGTCAAACTTCATTAGAATACAAAGATTGCAATGGGCCGGACATGTGATACGAATGGGAGAGGATAGGCTACCAAAACGAGCACTGAACGCCAGAATGCAGGGAAAGAGACCAGTTGGAAAGCCAAGAAAGCGCTGGGAAGACAAAGTAAGCAGCGACGCACAAGCACTTTTAGGAGTCCGTGTATGGAGAAGAGCAGCCACAGACAGACAAGGGTGGAGGCAAAAAATAAAGGAGGCCAAGGCTCATTTTGGGCTGTAGTGCCGTAGAAGAAGAACCAACAAAATTAGAATTACCAGAATGATTTCCAATCTCCGATAGGAGTGGAACTTGAAGAAGAAGATTCCAAATTAGTAATAGAGCCAGTTTATTGTTCTTTTTATTTATTTAAATAGGGGAAATACGTACAAAACGACATACACGTACAATATGACATATCATTCTAGTAATGTTGTACACATAGGTGTTTGTACAGTATAAGTATTTGTACAGACAAAAAGTTTTATGTATAAATGGTAAGTTTTTTGCCATTTTACCCATTTTTGTTGCATTTATTTGATCACTAATGGATTTGTTGTGCCTCTAGTATAATTTAATCTACAAAAAAACACTCTTTGAATTTTTTTTATTGTTTTCTTTCATAGCGCTATCTGGACAAAACGACATAGCAGAACAACGAACATAATGACAACAGGATCTCATTTTGTCCTTATAAATTCAGTAATGAACTAAAAATGTAATGTAGGTATTTATTAATTACATATATAACAAAATGCCTCACAATTATAAGCATAAGACTGATCGCCAATCCTGGAGTGAATATTCAATGGAGAGAGCTATAGAAGCAGTTCGAAAAAAGGAAATGGGTTGGTTATTGGCATCAAAAACATTTGGTGTTCCCCAAGCAACTCTAAGGAGGCACGCATTGAGCAATAATAAAATTTTTGAAGTCCAATTTGAAAGGTCTTGGATGCTTGAAACACACCTTTCCTTTTGATGTGGAAAGACAATTAGTACAACACTTGAAATTCCTTGAATCTCGTTTGTTTGGGTTGACATGCGCATCAGTCCAAGAACTAGCTTTCCAGTTTGCTGAGAAAAATAACTTTGCTTATAAATTTAACCCACAAAAATAAAAAGCTGGACAAGAATGGATTTCTAAGACGAAATAAAGATATATGTTTACGGAAACCTGAACCTACTTTAGTAGCCCAGGCTCAGGCTTTTAATCGGCCTTAAGTCAAAAAGTTTTTTCAGTTATATGAAAAATTTCTGGAGTCTGTAGACCACAAGCCATATAGAATATATAATACTGATGAATCGGGCATTTCTACTGTACAAAAACCACAGAAAAGTTTGGCTACTACTAGTAGAAAGCAGATTAGCGGTATAACCAGTGCAGACCGCAGAATAAACACACCACTATTGTTTGCTGCGTTAATGCTATTGGTACATTTGTCCCACCGATGATGATATTTTAGAGGAAAAATATGAAAAATGAACTTGTCTATGAAGCTCCTCCAGGAATTTTAGGTGGAGCTCATGATGGATGATGACAAACAAAATATTTCTAAAATGGATAAAGCATTTCCAAAATTTTGTGAAAGCTAGTAATAACAATAAAGTTATTTTTGTTCTTGATGGGCATGCAAGTCATAAGGGCATTGATGTTTTAAAGTATGCGAAACAAAACGGCATCAGTATTATTTGCCTGTCTAAGCACTGCACTTATCGCATGCAGCCTTTGACGTTACTTTTTTCGAACCCCTAAAAACATACTTTAACCAAAAAATTAAGTGGCTGAAAGCACATGCTGGGCGAGTTGTTACACAATAACAGATATCCGGCTTGTTCAAGGAAGCATACGGCAAGGTAGCTATAGTGCAAAGTAGTTGTAACTGATTCAACAGTGCTGATATTTGGCCTTGAAATACCCGCGGAAACTACAAATAGACCACTAGAAAATATCCCCAATGAGCAACCAACGACTTCAGGCGATATTTCAAATGCTGGGCTATCTAAAAAACCACACAATATTTTTACTGCTGGGACATCTAAACAGCCACAAGATGATACCTTTTTGCTTCCTGCAACAAATATTCTACAAGTTACTCCGAATACATAATCTCAGTGCAAGCTGTATACATACATCCATGCAACAAGCCGATAATGATTCATGTCAAAAACTTGGAGCCTATAGACAAGTGTGTTTCCAGTGACTTAAAAGCTTATTTTAAAAATAAAGTGCGTGTTTGTGGCGAAATTAGTGGTTTCAAACTAGTTCTAAGCTGAATATGATCAAGCGTAATGTTTTCCAGTGGATTTCATCGCCGCTTAACAGGCATGAACAAATTGTGCTTGCGCGTCTACGTCTAGGACACACCAAGTTAATATACTCTTATCTTTTCACAAAGAATAATCCACCCATATATGATCAGTGTAACGTTCGATTAACAGTTGATTACTTTTTAATAAATTGTGGTAAATATGATCAAGAAAGACATTGTTACAATATCTCGAACTCTCTAGCAGAAGCTCTAGATCAGGAGTGTTCCTATGATAATATAATTAAACATCTAAGATCTTTAAACATTTTTGATAATCTGTAGTTATTCAATTTTGTTATATATATGATATATATTATATATGATATTTTGTTCCATCGCTAATATCCTTCTAATGGATGTAACTATTTTTTCTAATAATAAATAAAAGAAAGGACAACGTCTGAAAAATCTGCATATTAATGGGTATGCACGCAGCATGCTATTAGTATCATAAATATCACTTAATGCTTACACGTTCCGCCCTACTGCATAAAAGCCATATTGTAATAATTAAATAACACAAAATATCAATAATATAGTATTAATGATAACTTGCGGTGCATTTCCTAGATTCATTTAAAACAATATTGCCAAAGCAATAAAAAATTGTTGTCCTGCAAATTGTGGAGTCATCAAAATTACCCAGAGTTATTATTGAAAATTTATTCTTACATGTAAGTATAATTTTTATTACAATAAATTTAATAATTAAGATAATGGCGATGGAGCTAATACACTGTGTGACATTGAAAAATGCAACAATCATTAAAGATCAAATATTTATATATATTAAATAAAAGCCATATATTATAACATTGGAGCACAAATTAGGCACACTTTGCACGTCTTAATCGCGATATAACAGTTATTATATTGTATCTCTACATTGTCAGTCGTTCGAGCTGATTCCGATTTAACCAAAGAGATCAACTAATGTCTCCGAAATCTTCTCACTTCCAGTGGTTCGATCACAAAGGTGTCACCTGTTTGGTGGCGAAGAACTAAACAATATAAAAAACAGTAATACAGTATATACCTCAAATGAAATTTTAAATCAATTTTGTTACTATTTGACCTGATGTCTGATAATGACTTTTTATCCTTTTGAAAAATCGAGAAAACAGAATTAAATAAATTAAAAAAAAAACAAATAATATTAAGTAAAATTAAATATCAGTACAGTCTGATCCAGAGTGGGCGGCTGATATAGAACTCACAAACCCGTCTTGCAAGTGAGGTGTTTTAATGCCAAAAAACCCTCTTCAGGAAACATGTCGAATTATAAAACAAACGGAATAGGACCCCAGGGGGTAGAGTTACTAATTCGGAATCCCACACCAGGAAACCGATTCGCCTCAAGGACTCTGGGCAAATTTTGAAAATACTAAAATCATTCATCAAAATTATTAAATAAAAAAAATTATTTAAATTTTATAACTTCGGTTCTAACAATCAGATCAAAGTTTACCATCATTTAAGCAATTAAATTGTTAATAAAAAATTATTGACGGTTTTTTATCTTTGTACCCTGTAAAATTTGAATCTACCCATCAAAAAACATAAATAAACGTCAATCTACCGGGGGGACATAAAAATGAGCAAGAGGACTCAACCTCACCCCTTGCTCCTAGACTAATTAGTCGATAGTTGAAGTTTTTGGCAAATTCTAAATAATTCGTTAAAGCAACACTTTAACAATGACCGTGACTTAATAATAAAAAGTGGAAAAGAGAGAAAATGGTATTTTTCATTGTTTGAACATTTTATAAAAAAAAAACCGGAATATAAATCTGATACATCACTTTTGAGATTGATGATTAAGCAGAAATATCTAATAAAAAACTAATTTAGTAGTGAGAATAATTTCACGCAATTTGTATTATTATATGGTTTAATAACCGGTAACATGTTTACTTAAAATGCGGTACTACTAAACCTTGAAGCAATATTTTAATTATTGTCTATGTCTAAGTTTGGTAATTTTTTGCACTAAAATGAGAGAGAAAAAAAAACAAATACATGGACACACTTATGTTCATCCATTAGTTTAATTGCTAATATTGTAGTAAATGTGTCAGCGATACTGAAATTTATATCCTTTTCTTTTAGGTATCTATTTGACAATCAAATGTTTTAGTGTGTCACGTAGAAAACTGGATCTATGATGGCTATGATATTTTTTTCCTACACTGCTCTGCAAAACTAGCCTTCAACGTTACCTTGTAAAATGCATTGAAGTAGCTCATATCTGGCTTGATCTCTCCTTATATGTCCCAAGTACTGCAGCTCACGTCCCTTCACGATGTTGATCAAATCCGCGATTGTGTTCATCATCCGCAGTACTTCTTCATTGGTAACTTTGTCTGTCCATGGTATCTTCAGGATCCTTCTGTATAGCCGCAGCTCAAAAGCCTGAAGTTTTGATAGAGTTTCTGCCTCCAATATCAACATTTCTACTCCGTACAGAAGTACTGAGTACACATAACGTTTAAGGAGCCTTATTATTGTTTCTAGAGTGAGGTTATGACTGATATTTAATCTCTTAGGTGTTGTTCCACGACACATTGATTATAGTTCCCAAGTAGTTGTATTGTGAGACAAGTTCAATTCCCATTTGGTTCACATACAGATTTCCTCTAGTTACGTTTTCCTTGTTAATTATCATTAGCTTGGTTTTGCTGGTGTTTGTATCCAGTCCATATTTTCTCCTTGTTTCCATTATTTTGTTCATTAAGTTTTGCAGCCCTTCTATGGTATTCGAAAACACTATTGTATCATTTGTATACCGCAAGTTATTAAGCTTGACTCCATTTATTGAATCATCTTCATCAATATCTTTTAGAGTCTCTTCAAAAATGTGCTCCGAGTACAGATTAAATATCAGTGATGAAATTATGTCTCACTTCTCTTAAGATTTTGACCTGATCTGTATATCCTCCATCTATTCGGAGCATCGTTGATTGATTCGAATACAGGTTAGCTATTATTTTTAAGTCTTTTCTGTCAATCCCTGTCCTCTTCAGGGATTTACAGAAAAGACTTAAAAATAATAACTTCCATCATTTGTTCATGCCTGACCCTATCGAAAGCCTTCGTGTAGTCAGTGAAGCATGCAAAAGCATTACATATGACATCTCTACATTTCTGAAACAATACCTACACACTAAATAAAGCTTCCCTCGTACCAACCGCGTTTACAAATCCAAACTGATTGGGGGCAATTTATTGTGGATGACTTCTAAAAACACTTCAGCAGATGGCTCATTAGGCTTATGGTCCTATAATCTTCACAAAATTTTGTTCCTGTTGTTTTGGGCAATGGTATGAACTCCGATTTGAGCCACTCTACTGGTATTTTTTCTGCCTTCTATATTTCATTAAATATTTCAGTTATTATTTTTATTTGTTCTGCGTCTAATAGCTTCAACAGTTTTTTTCATCAAAACAGGAATTTCATTGTCTTTCCATCCTTCATTTGTCTGACGGCTACGGTTATCTCTTCTGATAGGATTTCGGGACCTGAATTTTCTTCAATGGTGGGCTTTTGTATTGTTATTGTGAAGACCTCCTCCGGTCGGTCTTTTTTTAGGAACTCTATTGTTTCCTTCTCGTTCTCGCATATTGCCATCTTATCGTAGATAGCGTCCTCCCTTTTTTAATGGCTTTTGGATTCTTTTCCACTTGAACCCCCATTGGCACCGTCTTTTTTCCTAGGATAAGCTTTCGATAAAAGTCACCAGTTGTACGAGTTGGAGGAATCGCTAGAAACCATCTAACTTAAATCAAGTAAAAGGTTTATGAGACGTGTTAGCGTCGAACCCCTCAAATTGTTCACCCTACATCCAGAACCACTACACGGAATGCCTGTACGGGTACCTGGCGGGCACCAAATATTCCCTCCTACGAGGCAGGTTTTGAAGAAAGCAAGGAGGTAGAAGTGGTTAACCTTTTTGCACTTTTTTTGGGTCCCAAAATTGACATTTTAGATAAAATTTAGTTTGTTCGTATAATTTTTCGAAGTAAAATCTGTAAAACCAAAACTTTTGCGAATGGCTACTCAGGGTTTATTTAAGAGCTGGGTCATGGATAAGTAAATGAAACAATGGGATTGGATTGGAGCAACTACAAAAATGAAATAAAAGAGTACTTACGTGAGTCTCCTGGACAAACAAAACAGAAGGTTCTCAAGCCATTTAAAATAAGGACGCCTATTTAAAATAAGTAATGGTACAAATCTAGTATTTGTTTTATTTTGGATTTTTTTTCACCAATTAGATTGCTGTAAAACTAAAATAACTAAAAACGTATAGTGTGTAGACTCATTTTTTCCTCTTATTCAAAGGTTGCAACAATTCCAACCCTTGTAACTAAAAATGGCTAGATAAAAGACATGTCATTTTATGAACATTAATACCTTTCAAGTACTAATCCCAGTAGGTACAGAGTAAAAGCACTTTTTATCTACCTCTGTGAAAATCTATCCCGATTTTTTTGTAACTATTGCAACAATTAATATTAATTAAACATTAAAATAAACACAAAACTAAACGCCTTTTAAAATGTTGTGCCATCTATCTATATATCTATATATTTTATTCTCACTATCCCATTTAAATTGTGAGCGTTACATTATTCCTTGATAGGGGGTTAAACCTCGAGGTCTAAAAATATTAACTGATAATCTTAAAACAAAATCGTCACTGTAATTATGAGTTAAAAGTTGTTTTGGTATAAAAAAATATAAATATGTTAAGATTTGAGAGAATTAGTTACACGCGAGTTCTGATACATGTGAATTACATCACTAAATCAGGTGAAATATGTTTAGAAGTAAACTAGAAGATTTTAAAAACCATTTTTTGATTTAATATCTTAGTGTTAAGAAAGTATTGTTAGTTTCTATTTTTGTGAACTTACGTACGTATTTGGATAAACACAATAATTAATGCAATAAGTTAAAACATGTCTCACTTACCGCTTTGAAAATCTGCTCCATCAAATTCTTCCAGGAACGATCATCAACGGCTTCGGCAACAGTTTCGTTCGAAATATTTACTCCAGGAGAAATACTTTCCAAAATACTTTCTTTAATCTCTTCAAAATTCCTCACAAGACTTTCGTTAGCAACTTTGAGTCCAGAAGCAATATCTTCAAGTATATTTTCTTGGATATCTTGAGCAGTTTTAAGAGTATCATTTGAAATTATCGTGTCAGGGATTATAGATTCAAGAATGTTGTCTGGAAGGCTACCTTCGATTATTGTTGTGTTGGCATCTATAATAAGATCATGCGGGTTGTCGTGAATAGGTACGTCTTCGGAGGATTTTTCATCAGAATCTTCAGACTCTTGAGATGGCATGTCAGAATCGTTTCCAAGACCTGTAGTTTCATAAGCTCGGCTTTTAACTATAACAGGTGCCTGCAGTTCTTTGAAATCTTCCTGAATCTGACCTCTATTAGAAATCCTACTGGTGACTATAAAGTCAGTGCTGTTTTGTCTCATTTTAAAGAAGTAACTTTTCCCATTACCACTCCCATTTCCGTCGATGCTTTTAGAAGAAGAAAGGTGAATGCAAATCACTAAAACACACAACAATCTCATTATTAACGTCGTTTCTTGGTCTGTGAGTAAACGTTGTATGATGCTTTTTATTTGGGCAAGAGGATCTTGGTATTTAGCTTAAGTGGGTAATTTTTTCATCAAAAGACTTGCCAACTTTTATTAACTGATTCATTTGGAACGAGGTGGGCTCTTTTACAACTGTAATTATGCGGTTATATTAATGTAAGGTCTTTACTCTGTTAAATAGGTTGCGTAAATATTTTTACATGATACAAGGATGCAAAAATTTATAGGGACAACACGTGTGCATTGTTAGTAACTTATTCGATTGGGTTAGGACGAGTTTTTATAACACTTTTGGTATACTGAAATAATTGTTTATGCATATAATAAAATTGAAACGATACAACGTAGTTAACATGGTACCTAGGAAAGGATAAAGTCGTGAAACTTTCCATTCATTTTTTTATTGTCATAATAAAATATGGGGAAGTGGTAAAAATAATTGAGACGGAATTTATCTTTTAAAGCTATTTAGGGGCGGAACTGTTTAAGGTGGATGTGAGAGGTGGCAATCGGATGAAATAGTTAGTTAATAACTTTAGTAATAATAATTGACTTATCCTCCTAATCAGATAAGTTGAGAACATTAATATACAATCCTAAGCACATTTACCCCAAGGTGTCGGGTGTAATGTCTTTAGTTAGTTGTATGTACAATTTTTCTCCATTGTTTCTTATTCTTTGCTTGGTTTCTTGCTTGTTCTTTGCTGTTTCCTGGTGTCTCTAGGATTGAGGTTACATTATTATCCCATCTCTTCATTGGCCTGCCCCTTAGTCTCTTGATTTGTCTTCTGGCTTCCCATACGTTTTTAACTGGTCTTTCTTGATTCATTCTAAGCATGTGTCCATATCATCTCAGTTGGGTCTCTTCAATTTTCTTAATAATTGGTTAGACCTTAAGATCTTCTCTGACTGCCTTATTTCTAATCCTGTCTATCCTGGTTATACCCATTATTCTTCTAAAAAACTTCATTTCTATGCTTTGTATTTTCGATTTTAGTGTATCAGTAAGCATCTAACTTTCACTACCAAAAGTTAAAATCGGCACAAACACCGTCTTGTATATGGTCACTTTGGCTTTTTGGGATACTTCTTTTTTCGATAAAAACCTACTTTTAATTGCGTGGTACATCCGAGCAGCACTTTCTATTCTGGAACTCATTTCAGTTTCTTCAGTTCCTCTGTTCTCTTTTTGTACTCCCAAGTATTTGTAAGTATCGACTTGTTTAATTGTATTTTCGTTAAGTGTTATCTTTGGTTATTTTTTATGTTTTCCACATACCATTACTTTCGTCTTCTCATTATTAATCCTCAAATTTCGTTTAATTAGTGCAGCGTTCCATACTTGTAAATTTCGATGGAGTGCTTCTTCATTTATCCCAAATATTACTAGATCGTCTGCGTATGCATACTCTGAGATCCACACTGTTTTTAGATTTCTATGTCCGGCATATAATTTCAATGTTTCTGCTCTAGTTTCTTTAATTATGTCATCCAAGACAATGTTAAACAGCCCAGGGCCTAGGACTCCTCCTTGACGTAGACCCTTATTTACTATGAACTCTTCGGATTCCATATTATCGGTTCTGATTCTGTTTTCACACCTTTCTTATTGTACTACTAGTACTATCAAATGCCTTTTCTAAGTCTATAAAATCTTGGTATAATTCAGTGCTTAAGTTCCGTGCGTTTTGTATTAGTTTGTTTATAGTAAAAATGTGATCTTGGATGCTTCTGCCTTTTCTAAATCTTCTCTTTGATTGTTCCATTTTAGAATCGACTTCTTTAAAAGACGTTTTTCTAGTATTCTCTCATATATTTTGGATATGATGCTCAGTAGTGTTATTTCTCTGTAGTTACTACATTCGCGTCTGCCTCTCTTTTTAAAAATGGGTAGAATAACTCCCATTTCCCAATCTTTTGGTATTTGGCTCTCACTCCATGCCCTATTACATACTTTTTTAGCAGTTTAATGTCCCTGTCGCCCATGTTTTTAAGCATTTCTGCTGTGGTTTCATCAAATCCAGCCGCCTTACCTTTCTTAAGCTTTTGTATGATTTCTTTTGTTTCTGCCATAGTTATTTCGTCTTGAATTTAGTCTTATTGCTCTACCTCTTCTGGTTCTTCTGTGATAATATCTACATCGTTTTGGATATTCAGTAGATCCTCGAAATATTGCTTTTGTGTTTTTTAGGAAGGAAGAGCCTATTTTTCCTTTATCCAGTAAAACTACGATCCTTCGAAGCGGCGTCCTTATTTCAAATAGCTAAAGGTGTTTCTTGTTGTTTTTGTTTGCCTATTTGTCCAGAAGATTCATGTAAGTATTCTCTTTTTGTTTCATTTTTGTAGTTGCCCTAATCCGACTCCTCTCAATTCAACTTATTCACGACCCCAGCTCTCCAAATCAGCCCTGAGTGCCGTTCTCCTAAGTATCATTTATTGTGCTTGCCCTATCTGCAGCCCAATAGTTTCTGTCGCAATTTTCAAATCCATAATAATACCCTATGTGGTAGGCAAAATAATTCGTTACAACAATATTTTGTTTATTAAATCTTATCTTAAAGTTACAGCAACCAATATTGTTTTATATACAGGGTGAGTCATAACTATTGGGACATAGACTAAGGACAGGTTATCTGGACCAAAATATGGCCATTGGGCCAAATATACCTTAATAAAATGTTGCTGAGAAAAAAGATACAGGGTGTTAAAGTAGAAATTTAAAATTTTATTTTTGGCTATAACTTTCATATTTGTAAACATTTATGTATAAAAATTTACAGCTGGGTACTACTGAATTTTGGAAATTATAATTTGATGCATACTTTAATATATCTAATAGAGGGCGCCACATATGCCACATACGTGGCATACATTTACACTTAACTTTTTTGTTCTTCAAATTACCGGTATTCTTGATAAAAAATATTAAAGATACAATATTTTAACAAAAAAAAGATATACTTGTTAATAACTTCAAAACTCAATAGTTTTCGAGATAATCGCATTTTACAAATCAACTGCATAATTCTGATTTAACGCAATTACTCCAGGCAATGAAAGAAAAATAGATAAAAACATTAATACTTCTGAATTTTGTTATAAAATACCTTTAATAAAGTCAATAGTTAACGAAATATTAAATAAACTAAATATACCAGCAGGATAATTAATAATAGGATTTGATAAAATAACAGAATAATTGGATTTTAAATCAAACAATCAAACCGAAATATACAAAGTCAAATTCGTAAAGAAATTATAGCGGCGAAGGAGATCTGGATGACTACACTTTGCGCCGAGGCTGAAAGCCTATATAAACTCGGCGACAGCTTCAATCTTCACAAGAAAATTAAGGAAATTGCTGGTGTCTTCAAGAAAAAACAAGTCACTGGTATACATAATGACCAAAATGAATTAATAACGGACCCTAGCGATATACTTAATACTTGGAAAATGTACACAGCCAATTTGTTCAATGATGACAGAACACAAAAACCACCACAACTGGGAGACCATTTGTATGGCCCAAGTATTTTGAAAGCTGAAATTGTACACGCTATCAAACTATTAAAAAGTAACAAAACCCCAGGACCAGATGATATGTACGCAGAAACAATCAAGTTACTTAATGAAGAAAACCTAGACATTATTGTCAAGCTCTTTAACGACATCTACGATACGGGCCAGATTCCAAAAGATTGGCTTCGATCTACATTTATCGCCCTACCAAAAACACCACGTGCGAACCTCTGCAAGGACCACCGACTAATAAGCCTAATGAGTCACTTTTTAAAACTTTTCCTGAGAATACTTCACACTAGATTGTTTAAGAAATGTGAAGAGGTCAGTGGATGGAGTCAGTTTGGTTTCAAAAACGGACTTGGCACGAGAGAAGCGATCTTTAGTATGCAAACATTGATACAGAATTGTTTAGATCAAAGAAAGGATGTTTTTATCTGTTTCATCGATTACGAGAAAGCATTCGATAATGTAAAACATGAATTGATGATAAAATACCTACAAGAGTTGGGATTGGATGCAAAGGATATAAGAATCATCGCCAATCTGTATTGGAATCAGACAGCAACAGTACGTCTTCAAAATTACAACGAAACAGAAGATTTCTCCATTAAAAAAGGAGTAAGGCAAGGTTGTATACTGTCCCCAATGCTGTTCAATTTATACGTAGAAAAAGCCTTCGAAGAAGCAGTGGAAGACTCTAATAAGGGTATTAAAGTTAACGGCATATTTATTAATAACATCAGGTATGCCGATGATACAGCCATAGTGGCAGATAACATCAAAGATCTTCAATGCCTTTTAAATGATCTAACTCTTGCAAGTGAAGCTCGGGGTTTGAAAATAAATATCAAGAAGACAAAATCAATGATTATAAGTAGAAATGATTACCCCAACGCAAAGATATATGTCTCTGGAGAAGAAATCGAACAAGTCAGGCAATTCAAATACTTGGGATGTTTGCTGAATGAGGGTTGGGACCCCGAGAATGAAATAAAGAGCAGAGTTGAACAAGCCAGAAATGCTTTTTTGAGGCTTCGTAAGTTTCTGACTGATCGCAAATTGGACTTTAACCTCCGATACAAGATGCTTAAGTGTTACGTGTGGCCTGTTCTCCTGTACGGAATGGAAGCATGGACGTTAAAGGCCAGTTCCATTAACAAACTTGAAGTGTTTGAAATGTGGTGCCTGCGTCGAATGCTCAGAATATCATGGACGGACAGGGTCAGAAATGAGGAAGTACTCAGAAGAGCGGGCTTACAGGATAGGGAACTTTTTGATTATGTAAAAAGTAAGAAGACTGCATACTTGGGGCACATTATACGAGGAGAACGATACACTTTTCAGCAACTGATACTCGAAGGGAAGATAAAGGGTAGGAGAGGTCTCGGACGTAAAAAAATGTCATGGCTGCGCAATATTCGACAATGGACAGGAATCCACAGCTATGAAATGCTTCGCAATGCTGCTAAAAACAGAAATATTTAATCCTAGAATATTTAACATCTCACCTGACAAGACGATGTACGGTGGACGCCTACGCAGAAATGCACGGCACCTTAAGAAGAAGAAGAAATCAAACATTTTACGTTTTGTATTAAATTAAAGTCATAATCAAAACATTTTATTTACAAACCAAATTTAAAAATAGGTAAACTAAATAACATTAAACTTTTTGTCAAAGTAAGTGTTTGATATGTCTACTTTTTTTTTAATTCATTTGTCAATACATTCCATAAAATATCATCTCATATTAAATAGCATCATTCGTTCTAAAGAACCTGCTGCAGTATTTATTATAGTTGTTTTAAGTATAATAATTAGTAATTTTTTGAAATTTTTATGAATTAAACAATTATTATTATCTCACCACAATAATATGATTACCACAAACAATCCAACGTTCAGGAAAGTGTATTTAAATACTGTCTTACTCCGCTTTCACTGTAATGTAATGGTGTACCATCTTGTAGAAACCACATATTTTGCCTTAAGTTTGGTAACAATTCTTCCAATAAATCAATAAAATCGTTTTATTAAAAATGTAAATCAATCTCGACATTCAAATTGCAAGGTAATTCGCATATCCGAAAAAAATAATTATCAATGGTTCCAAACCATGGGACTGAATTTTAAATATGAATTTTGAATGATATTTTACAGATATGCGAATTACCTTTCAATTTAAATGGTGAGATTTATCTACATTTTTTATAAAATGATTTTATTGATTTATTGGAAGAATTGTCATCAAACTTAAGGCGAAATATGAGGTTTGTACAAGATGGTACACCATTACATTACAGAGAAAGCGGAGTGAGACAGTATTTAAATACACTTTCCTGAACGTTGGATTGTTCGTGGTAGTCATATTCTTGTGGTGAGATAGTAATAGTTATTTAATTCATAAAAATTTCAAAAAATTACTAATTATTATACTTAAAACAACTATAATAAATACTGCAGCAGTTTCTTTAGAACCAATGATGCTATTTAATATGAGACGATATTTTAAGGAATGTATTGACAAATGAATTAAAGAAAATGGTGGACATATCGAACACTGACTTTGATAAAAGGTTTAATGTTATTTAGTTTAACTATTTTTTAATTTGGTTTGTAAATAAAATGATTTGATTATGACTTTAATTTAATACAAAACGTAAAATGTTTGATGTAAAATCCAATTATTCTGTTATTTTATCAAATCCTATTATTATTTATTCTGATGATATATTTATTTTATTTAATATTTCGTTAACTATTGACTTTATTAAAGGTATTTTATAACAAAATTCAGAAGTATTGATGTTTTTATCTATTTTTCTTTCATTGCCTGGAGCAATTGCATTAAATCAGAATTAAGTAGTTGATTTGTAAAATGAAATTATCTCGAAAACTGTTGAGTTTTGAAGTTATTAACACGTATACCTTTTTTTTGTTTAAATAATGTATCTTTAATAGTTTTTATCAAGAATACCAATAACTTGAAGAACAAAAAAGTTAAGTGTAAAAGTATGCCACGTATGTGGCATATGTGGCGCCCTCTATTGGATATATTAAAGTATGCATCAAATTATAATTTCTGATATTCAATAGTAGCCAGCTGTAAATTTTTATACATAAATGTTTACAAACATGACAGTTATAGCCAAAAATAAAATTTTAAATTTCCACTTTAACACCCTGTATCTTTTTTCTCAACAACATTTTATTAAGGTATATTTGGCCCAATAGCCATATTTTGGTCCAACTAACCTGTCCTTAGTCTATGTCCCAATAGTTATGACTCACCCTGTATGTATATAAGGTTCTTGAACTCCTAAGTTGAGCATAGAGCTTCAGTGAAAACGCCTTATCGGGTTCTATTTTGCGCTAAGGCCTTCACCTCATTCCAAGACTTTCCTTGGCCTCCTGTCTCGTCCATGATGGATCTTCTCCAAGTTTGTACCGGGCGACCTCTTGTTCATTTCCCTTGGGTATTCCACTCTAGGGCAGTCTTTGCGATACTGGAATATTGTTTTAAGAACAAAATATGATTGATTAAGTAGATTGAAGTTTCAGTTGGTAGTTCATATTTCTTTCCTAAGTGGCATAGTTACCCTACCAGACAAACAGTGTCAGTTGTCGTCCTAGTCTTTTATATAGATAGATTATCATTTTTTATCCTAGTCGAAGATTTACTTGGCTTTATTATAATACTGCGATTTGCAAAAAAAAAACTTTTTCTGCTATATTGTATCTTGTAAAAGTTTGAAAGATTAGACACTTCAGTAATAAAATAGCAAAAATAAATTTAATAATTTAAATTTTAATAATTACTTACGAATAATATTCAATCAAGAAAAAAATCATTTTATTAATTATAATCTTAAGTCCATACAATAATAGTTTTTGTGCATGTGCAGATGAGTTATTTTTTATAGTCGTATGTAGAATAGAATTATACTGATAGAACATATATGTATTTTAATACAGCAATTCATGGTTTTAAATTGCATTTCGTAGTTAATTGATCATTAAAATCTTATGAAAAAGAATAGAAACGTTTTTCTCATTGGCTATAAAAAAGTATAATTAAAAATTGTTTGCAAAAAGATTCAGCAAAGTTAAAAATCATCGATCTAAAAATATGTCTTCACGGACACAAAAACAAAAGCAATCGTGTAACTAAATTTGTCGAGAGCACTCAAACGAAACTATTTTTTCGCTGGTACCGAAACGAAAATTACTTTTTTCACCGATTTTTTTTAAGAAGACCAGTCCTCATGACTGGTAAGTTTGCAAGGCAAATGTTTTGTTTTGCAATTCTTAGTAGGCACAGATTAAAGTAGAAATCTGAGGTTTCGACAATTAGTTTCCGGATTTTTGATCAGATTTCGAAGCCATTTTAGTGTTGCCTCTATTACGACAGCAAATATTGATTTCACGTTCAGAGCGTTTGTAAATATTCGCTCCGAAGATTTCTTTTAGGATGAAATACGTATAAAATGTGTTGTGGAATTCAATTTTAGATTCCCCATGTCTCTAATTACATCTTTATAAACGTCTGTTTTGTCTTGCAGTTCTTAGAAGGTACAGATTAAAGCAGAAATCTGAATTTGGTTTCGACAATTAGTTTCCGGAATTATGACCAGATGTCGCTATTGTTTTCGTATCGAAGCCATTTTAGTGTTGCTTCTATTATGACAGGAAAGATTGTTTTTACGTTCAGAGCGTTTGTAAATAGCCGCTCTGAAGATTTCTTTTAGGATGAAATACGTATAAGCGGATATACAGACGCACTATACATGATATCAAATCTTAACTGTCTTTCCTTTTCTTTCGATATACTCTTTATGAGTACTAGAAACCAATTAGCCAAGGATTTTTGCTTAGTTGAGAAGATATGTTGTGAAATACAATTTTAGATTACCCATGTCTCTAATTACATCTCTATCAATGTCTGTTTGGCCTTTCAATTCTTAGAAGGCACAGATTAAAGCAGAAATCTGAATTTGGTTTCGACAATTATTTTCCGGATATATATATATATATATATATATATATATATATATATATATATATATTATATAGTTTGAGTTTAGTTCTTGAACCTTACTATATATTTTTTAGTGGATTTTCTTGGACTTAAGTTCATAAAAAAATTAATTTGATACTAAGACATTTTTATATATTTTTTTCGACGTTTCGGCAGGAAATCCATGCCTTTTTCAAGAAGTAATATTGACTAAAAAAACATTTTATGATAGACACATTCAAAAGGAGTGTGCCGCTGCAACCTATTGTTTCATGCATTCAGTCTGCTTTTGAAAACCTTTCAAAATATTTGAAGAACATTATTTTCAACGTAATAAATAAAAATCCACACTATTTAAAAGACGCTGATCACCTGAAATTAAAACTCAAAAATATACATTTACCTCCAAATTATAAATTAGTTTCTCTGGATGTGGTATCTTTATACACCAATATTCCAATAGCTTTAGCGAAAGACATTATTAAAAAAAAGTGGAATGAAATTAAAGCGTTCACAGACATTTCTCTAGAAGAATTTCTGCTAGCAGTTGAAACAACATTAAAGTCAATCTATTTCCAATATAAAAACAAAATCTTCCAACAACCAGATGGATGTGCTATGGGTGCTAGCATATCCAGTGCCATCGCTCAATTAGTTTTAGAGCATCTAGAGGAAATTGTTTTAAATAAAATAGATTTTGATATACCTTTTTTCTATCGCTATATAGATGACTGCTTGAGTGTAACACTAGAGGATAAAATGGATACTTTACTAAATGAGTTCAATAACTTTCACCAAAAATTAAAATTCACATTAGAAATTGAAAAAATTTATCAAATTAATTTTCTGGACCAGACCTTACATAGAGAAAACAGCACTATAACTACTTCATGGTACACCAAAAAAACCTGGTCGTCGAGATATCTGAATTTCAACTCTCATCATCCCCTGTCTCAAAAGAAATCAGTAGTTATCGGACTCGCCAATAGAGCTATTAGATTATCCGATCCTATCAATAGACTTCAGGCCATTAAAAAAGCAAAAACAGCACTAAGACTTAATTCATACCCACACCACCTTATCGACAACACTTTCAAATCGCGACTGCATAAATTTTACAATAACAATAATAACAATGAAACCAACACTGTAAAGAAAAACTATATGTCTCTCCCCTATATAAAAATATTATCAGAACAAATTGCAAATCTTCTGTCTAAACATAATATTACGGCTGCTCATAAAGGGCACAATCTTTTGAAAAGGAATTTTACAAGATTAAAAACAAAAACCCCTCTATTAAAAAGATCGCTTGTTATATATGAAATTCCCTGCTCGAATTGTGATGGAGTTTATATTGGATAAACCAGTCAGCTACTTAACTCAAGAATACGTTCCATAAACTCACGTTCCCTCAACCGCCCTCACAAAACATGAAAACGAAAAAAAAAAACATAAATTTTGATTTTGAGAAAACCAAGATCCTAAAAAGTGAGCCCAATAGGAAGAAGAGAGAATAAAGAGGAATAAATGATAAAAATATGTCAAAAATTTGAAAAAAATATATTTTAACTTAATTTAAAAACACATAAAAAGACAATCTCAGAACGCCTATGATGTTAAAATAACTGATTGTTTAAACGATAAACTAACATCAATAAACAACACAGATTTAAAATACATTTTACATGTAGTGACTTAGTGGGTATGTCCTATGCTTTTAATATTATTTTAATTGTGACGTCTACTTGTTAGTACCGAATTTTTACATGCTTGGTAAGTCAAAAGTTTAACTTTTAAACCGCATTATGTCTGTCATAAAATGTTTTTTTAGTCAATATTACTTCTTGAAAAAGGTATGGATTTCCTGCCGAAATGTCGAAAAAAAGATATAAAAATGTCTTAGTATCAAATTCATTTTTTTTTATGAACCTAAGCCCAAGAAAATATATATATATATATATATATATATATATATATATATATATATATATATATAATCATTATCAAATACGTTACTACTAATCCAAAATACAATAATTATAGAGATATCTTAAAGTAACTTCAATTTGAATAATGTATAAGTCCACAGTCCAAAAAAGAACCTACAGCACACGCACAAATCACTATAATTAAAAATATTTCGTACTTGTCCTTTGCCTTTTTCTCATTTATTACAGTAGTTAAAACCAGAACATACCAAAATATATTAAAAGTAAGGAAAGGCATATAGGCCAAAAGGTATTTGCGCCAGACTTAAAGAATGTTTCCTCTCCTGTTTATGTACTCATCAGTGTTATCTACATTTCTTTACACTTTTTCACTTTTTTCTCATGTGGTTTTTTAAATTAATTATGATTTATAACTGGGAATAAGCCACAATTAAAGATAAAAATACGTTTATTGACGTTTCAATTTCCAATTCGGAAATCGTTCTCAAAATACAAATAGTAAATTAAACAAATTTTGTTTTTTTGTTACATAGTAAAAAAATTCTTCTAATAATTTAATTTTATCTGACTCATTTATATTGACAATTCAGACATACATTATGCATTTTAAAGTAGACGACTTTAAAATGATATTGCCAATATTGTTGAGTTGCGCTCCTGGGACGACTTTACTTATAAGATAGTTCATTCGATTACATGAAATCAACTTTAACTTGAGAATATCCGTCAGAAAAAATCATAGCATGTAATTCGTCGTTAAAAAGACAAACACATGACATGATGACAGTAAAATTCTCCTGTTAGTGATTCCATAGTAAATTATGAGGGAAAAACCAGGAAAAAAACCTCATAATACTATCCCGACATTGTAAGTATTTGTTCGTGAATTTAGTTTACCTTCAACAAACATCAAAATTCTGATTTTATATGTTACGTTATTTAAAAAACATAAATGATGTATCCTCTATATGTTACTGACTTACTAATACTGGTATTTTCTTATTAATAACTTCCTCTTTCAATATTGGTAACCAGATCCTACTACATTCTGCCGAGGAATTTGCGACACAATTGGCCTCATTTAACATAATTAGAGCCGCTTCTTTGATTTTTCTTTTTTTACCATCCGTTTCTTTTAGGACTATATTTGAATTATTCCATTGAACCCTATGTTCATTATCCCATGCGTGTTTACATATGTGTTTATATCATGTCATGTGTTTGTCTTTTTAAAGACGAATTACATGCTATGATTTTTTCTGACGGATATTCTCAAGTTAAAGTTGATTTCATGTAATCGAATGAACTATCTTATAAGTAAAGTCGTCCCAGGAGCGCAACTCAACAATATTGGCAATATCATTTTAAAGTCGTCTACTTTAAAATGCATAATGTATGTCTGAATTGTCAATATAAATGAGTCAGATAAAATTAAATTATTAGAAGAATTTTTTTACTATGTAACAAAAAAACAAAATTTGTTTAATTTACTATTTGTATTTTGAGAACGATTTCCGAATTGGAAATTGAAACGTCAATAAACGTATTTTTATCTTTAATTGTGGCTTATTCCCAGTTATAAATCATAATTAATTTACAATGCCACAAGAAAATAGCTTCAGAACAATATTAAGAAACCGTTATGGTTTTTTAAAGTTCTGTGACATCTTTTATAATATTTGTTATTTTCACCGTTAAACAAACGAATTTTGTCGTGTATTATTAAAAATATCGTCGACATATTCCTTTTATCGTCTTCACTAAGTGTACTAGGAGGCTAAGTAGCTCAGAGGATCTGAGGTAATGGAACGATTATATGTGGTAATATAGATATACAGTACTATTGACTTAGCCTGTTACTAAATTGTAAAAAGCTAACCATATATTTGAAAAATTTAGGATGAAATAAAACAAATATTAGTAATGAATCGTGTTCATTATTGATTCTAACTAATTAAATATCTATAATACAAAACAAAAACATTAAAAGTCATAAATAAAAACAAATATTATTAATTACAGCGGTCATCTAATGATTTTACTTAAATTATGCCTTGAGTTGACGATTCCTTGGTTCTAATCTGATCTTGAAACCTTCTGCCCTCTTTAGGATGATATCAGCTTGGAGGAGGAAATCCTTTTCTTTTAAGTCTGATTTGACTCTGTAGTGTCTTAAGATGGTAGATAGAAGAATTTTCAGTTTCAACATGGCGTATTTACGACCTGCAACGAAAAATATGTTAATAAAGATTCAATAATTATATTTATTATTAAGGTGTAAATACTTGTGTCTCAGCAGATACATTAATAGCGAAGCAGTTTTATAAAATAAAGCTTTCTGATAAATCTGGTTTCGAACTAAAACAAATAGTTTAAGAGAGTGGCTGACAATAACAAGATAACCTGGATGTAAGTGAAAGAATATAATAAGGTTAGGAGAACTGTTAAAACAGGCCTGAACTCCGCATTGATTAACTTTGGCTTGTAGAGAAACGATTGGTTTGCCGACGTTTCAGCAAGATCATACTTGCCATTGTCAAGTCTAAATGTTCGAAAAGAACTTGAAGAACATAGGGGGATTTTATTTCTCCCCTGAATATGTTGCTAACTGCTTATTGAAGCAGTACCTTCGATTTTGGTTCTATGTAGTTATAATAAAATAAAATTGGTTACCTTATATTTTGGCGATCACACTCTCGTAATTACTTTAAATTACACTTAATAATTAAAACTATATTTTTTTTTATATAACACAAAATCTTTTGTGGAGAAAATGAACGATTTATTTTAAAAGTGACAAATATTAGAGAGTTATTAAAAATTGACAAATATTAGAGTAATGTCAGAAATTATAGAATGACTGTTGTCGACGTCATAAAGGTTAAGAAGGGAATTTCTCGCAATTATGTGCAGCAAATAGAAACAGCATCTGTCTTGCATTATCGGCAATTCGACCTATGAATTTTTTAGGTTGCGATATGCAACATAGTCCCCCCTTGATGTGAACGCATCAAAAAGAAAAAAAAAAAAAAAAATGTTTATGTACAATTTGAAGAAAGGTATAACTAAAACTAACAAACTATTAATATTCTTGAAGGTGAGTCATAGGAAGAGGACACAGTTTAGCAATAGAGCGAACATATAAGCCTTCAGGAGTTCTGACCTTAACAACTCTTACCTTGTTGTCCTTTCCCGGATATGTCTCAACTACCCGTGCTATAGGCCATTTGAGAGGAGGCGAGTTTTCGTCCTTAAGCAAGACGAGATCACCAGGCTTTATGCCTACCTGAGGAGTGAACCATTTAGGTCTATTTTGCAGCCTATTAAGATAATCGCGGGTCCAAACCTTCCACATATGCTGCTGAATTCTTGTGCATTTATTCCACAAAGACAATTTATTTTCTTGAATATCAGAAAGATCTGATTCAGGATAAGACATTAAATTAGATCCAATAAGGAAGTGTCCGGGAGTAAGAAAGGAAAAATCGGAAGGGTCATCTGAGAGCGCACAGATAGGGCGTGAATTGAGCACTGCCTCGATCTGCGAAAGTACAGTGGATAGTTCTTCGAAAGTAAAATTGGAGTTACCCATTATTCTTACGAGATGGTATTTGAAGCTCTTTATGGCAGCTTCCCAAATACCACCGTGGTGTGGTGAGCGTGGAGGGATAAACTTCCATTGAATTTGACACGAAGTAGCGAAAGAGCGAATAGATTCAGAGGTATCACCTTTAAGAAGCAACTCATAAAGTTCTTTCAATTGGTTTTTCGCACCTAGAAAGTTTGTGCCATTATCGCTGAAAATGATATTCGGATTACCCCTTCGGGCGATAAACCTTTTCAGAGTCAATAAGAACGCTTCAGTAGAAAGACTGGAAATTAATTCCACATGCACGGCGCGAGTAGCTAAACATACAAACACTGCCATATAGGCCTTAGTAAGGGGAGCTCTCTTGAGTTTAGAGGTCTTGATGGGAAACGGACCACCAAAATCAACTCCAACATTTATAAATGGACGTGCAATTTGAACTCTTTCCCTCGGGAGATTAGCCATGATTTGAGACGCGACTTGTGCGTTAAAACGGTAACAAGTGAGACAATTTTGTATTATACGTTTGATTTGTCGAAGACCATCAAAAGGCCAGAATTTCAATCTAACATTAGACAGTGTATTTTGAGGGCCTGAATGTAGAAGTCTTCGATGTTCTCGGGTAAGTAATAAATTGACAATATGTGATTTTGAGGGTAACAGTAGAGGAAATTTCTGATCATAAGGAACATCTGAAAGGAGAAGACGACCGCCTACTCGTATCATTTGAGACGAATCTAGAAAGGGATTCAATTTACAAATAGACTTATCTTTAAGCAGACGATTATCCATTAAAAATTGGATTTCCGAACTGAAGAAATGTGACTGGGTCAATTTGATGATCATTAACTCAGAACTAGAGAGTTCATGTGGAGTGAGAGGACCTGTACGTCTATGAGACTTAGCTCTTACATTGTGAATAAAACGAAGGCAGTATGCAAAAACTCTCTGAAGTCGAGTGAAACATGAAAATTTGCAGAGGGCATCATATACTTGTGAATCTGGTTTTCTGATCAGATGAGTAACCCTTTTGAGTTCAGGCAGTTCATCAACATTAATACTCGAAGGACCATTAGATACAAAGAGGTTGAAATCAAAGTGTGGATCTGACAAAAATTGAGGACCATTAAACCAAAAATCACAATCAAGCAACTGCAAGGGTGTAGCACCACGAGATAATATATCCGCGGGATTGTCTTTCGATCGTACATGTCTCCATGTATGGTTGGAAGTGAGTTCTTGAATTTGAGTTACTCTATTGGATACAAAGGTAGACCAACGAGAAGGGTGTGATTTAATCCATGCGAGGACGATTTCTGAATCTGTCCATAAATTGACAGAATTTATCTGAGATTGGGATGGAATCAAGACAGAAAGAATCTTCGTAACAAGATTAGAGAGTAATAATGCTCCTAGAAGTTCTAATCGAGGAAGAGTCACAACTTTTACAGGACTAACACGACTCTTTGAGGAGATTAGATTGCAAGATATAAAGCCATTTTCATGTGACGTTCTTAAATAAACACAAGCACCATACGCGCTAAGACTTGCATCCGAAAACCCATGTATTTGAGTACTTGTTACATTGCTAGAATTTTGCAGCAACCTAGGAATCTTGAGATTGGAGATGTGAGGAAGTGTTTGTAAAAATAGATTCCATTCGGTAAGCAATTTTGGACTGAGAGGGTCATCCCAATTCGACCTTTCTAACCAAATCTTTCTCATAATTAATTTGGCAGATACCACTAAAGGGTTAATCAATCCTATAGGGTCATAAATGGAAGCGATTAAAGAGAGAACTTCTCTTTTTGTATATGTATCCTTAACGGTAACCTTTGGCACAAGAACTGAAAAATGATCGGAGTGAAAATTCCAACATAGGCCGAGAATTTTGTTCGTGTGATTGTCAGGATTGATTACATAACTAGCTTCATTAGAGATATGAGAAATACCTGCGAGAAATTCAGGTGAGTTTGCACACCATTTATGAAGCGAGAAGCAAGCGAGGTTTAAACATTCCGTTAATTGACGATGAATTTCGAAGAGTGTTTCGAAATCGTTACAGCCATAAAGCACATCATCGATATAACAGCAATTTAAAAGAGCTTCACTAGCCAAAGGAAATTTGTCGGAATTGTTTTGAGCTAATTCCTTAAGACATCTAGTGCTAAGAAACCCGGAGTTATTTAATCCATAAGTGATAGTTTCGAGTTGAAGACATTTCAAATCCTCTTGAGGTGAATCACGCCACAAAATGTTCAACAGAAAAACCTGTTCGGGATTTACTCGAATTTGTCTGTACATATGACGTAGATCTGCTACAATACAGTATTTAAATAATCTAAAATTTATCAAAATATCGAATAATTCGCGTTGTACCGTATAACCAGGAAGCATTATGTCATTAAGACTTAGATTTGAGGTAGTTTTCATACTGCCATCAAAGACGACACGCAACTTATTTGTTACGCTATCCTTTAAAACGCAATGGTGAGGAATAAAATATTTTAAATCAGAGTGAATATTTCGAGTGGAGAGAGGCACATATCTGCAATGTCCAAGTGCAATATATTCATGAATAAATTGTTTATACTGTACATATAATTGATCTGACTTGATCAGTTTCTGTTCGAGGTTTAGGAATCGCTTCTTTGCGAGGAAAAACGATTCGCCCAATTTTTTATATTCGTTGGGAGATTTGAAAGGGAGATCTACTTGGAATCTACCAGATGATAATATTTTAAGTGACGATTTAAAAATGTCTTCGGCCTGTTGCTCCGAAGGAGTTAGGATTTTTGGAGTACAAGTAAAAGACGAGATTTCTTCTACTTCCCAAAACGACCGTACGAGTGAATCGGTATTTTGAGCTTGAACGAACAAGGATACTTCATTTCGAGGTTGAGTATTTTCTTGAATATTAAGTATGGAATATGAGTCAATTAACCCAGAGGATTGAGGTACATTTCCACCTACAAGATATCCGAGATGAGTATTTGTTAAGGTAGGAAGATTAGGGCCTAATTTTATTAACCCATAAGTGAGTAAGTCGAAATAAACATCTGCTCCAAGCAACATTTGAACTTCGGCAGGAGTACAAAATTCTGGATCAGCCAGGTGAATGTTTGGTGGAATTTTGAGGGCATTAAAATCCAATGTAATTTGAGGGTGCTTACAAGTGATGGTTGGGAGAATCGCACAAGAGAGTGTAAAATGTTTTGTGGGATTGACATTTGAGAAAATATTTAAATCCACCATTTTATTCGACGTCGAACAGATTTCGGATATCCCAGAAATGTGAAGACTTTTTGTGTAAGGAATACATTTCAAGCGACTTGCTAATTTCTCAGTGATAAACGAAAGCTGACTAGCTGAGTCTGTAAGGCAGCGAACCTTAACGGGATTATTATGAGAATCATAAATTGTAACACATGCTGTTTGGAGTAGAACCTCCTTTTTGCCTGAGAGTGCAGAGAGAGATGATGCTCGGTAGACATCATTAGACTGACATTGATTTGCTATTCGTGGAATTGCAGGAGAACTTGAAGTTTCGCCTTGAGTATTGGGATCACGAGATACATTAGAGTGAGTACGAGAATTTGAAGTATCATGTATATTGTGAGTCTGGCGAGTATTTTGAGAATTACGATTTCCTTGTGAGTCTTGAGAGTGACGAGTATTTTGGAAGTGAGTGTTTCTAGTGGGTAGACTACAAGAATCTTGATTTGTTCTTGAAATGAACCGAGAACTATTTGAGTTATGATTAGAAGCGTTAGAGAAATGGAGCAATGTGTGATGTCTCCTGTTACATTTGGCGCAATTCGACGAAGAGGTACATGAGCTTGCTGAATGACCACTAGCCAAGCAGTTGAGACACGCTTTCTTTGCCTTGACCGTTTGAAAACGGTCATCTTCAGACATATTTAAGAATTCCTGGCAAGTGTATATTTTATGAGAGTTATTTTGACATAAGAAACATTTAAAATACTGATTATTACTACTATACTGCAAATTATTGCTAACTGTGTTAAGAGAAGTAAAACGAGAAAGTTGTTTTTGTTTCGGAGAATGGGAATACTCAGGAGCAAGATTTTCGAGAATTTTGCATTTTCTTTCAATAAATTCAAGGAACTCCAATAAACTTGGGAGTTTGTTTATATTACGATCGGTTTCAAATGATCTTTTAGTATTATAGTCTAATTTTTGAGTAAAGAGATTGATGAGAATTAAATCAGTGAGTTGATTCGAGATGTTGAGGTTTTCTAAGGCGGCGAGATGGCTTTTAATTTGAGTTAAGAAATCCCTTAGAACATGTGCATTGGGTTTTGTAATGAGTGGAGCATTTAATAAACTGTTCAAATGGCTGTTTACTATTAAATATTTATTTTCAAATCTATCGCATAAATTTTTTATTGCAATTTCGAAATTGGAATCAATTATTTCTAGATTGTCAATTAACTTTAACGGTTCATTCCTTAACACTGATTTGAGATAAATAAGTTTTTGAGCATTAGATAACTGTTTATCATTTGTTATTAATTTGGTAAAAACTTCAAAAAAACTGGGCCATTCTGATATTTCGCCCGAGAAAAAAGGTATTTTTAATTCTGGCAACTTTACATTTTGAATTGTGCTGACAGATGGTGTTACATTTGTTACAATAGGTTGAGTTTCAACTGGTTTTGCAGATAATTGCGTGATTTTCTCGTGCAAATATGAGTCTAAATTATAATACTGTTCTTCAACTATGTCCCTATCTGAACAATATTTATCAAAATCTTCTAATTCAAGTTCCTCTTGTAAGTTGAGATACTTGCGATAAGTTTCATTTAATACATTTTTGCGTGCAATATATTGACCGCAATCTAAAACTACATTTTGGTTTTTTGAGACAAATGTTTGAATTCTAGTAATACAAGCTTTAGTATGCCCTCTTAACTTTATAATTTTTGCAACATCAGTCATTTTGAGCGTGAGAAAAAATAATACAAATTTTAAATATAACAAGAGATACTTAGTATTAAGAACTAAATAATATTACCATAAAAATCTACTTATAAGCACTGCGAATCTAAAAATAAAATAAAATAACATGCGACGATACAAAAAACCAATTCGTAAAAGTTACAATAAGTGACCAAACCGCACAGTCCAACCGCGACCGAAACATAAAACTTCTTATCCCTTCAAAGTGACGAAACCAAACCTTCCGGACGGCGCCAATACGAAAAACCTTGGATCGTGGAACCGCCAAAACTGCGATGTGTGAATATGAAAGAATAAAAACTATGTCTTTTCTTTGCGAAGAAATGAGGAAACGAGTGATTTTTACGAATAATGTGAGAGAATCTTGAGAATTCTTGCGTGAAAGCGTCTTTGTAGAGACGAGAAATGATCGCCTTCGTGGTTTATCAATGAAAAATCCAGCTTCCAGCTTTACAAAGACGGGAACAGCTGCTGTATCCGGCTCGTTAGGATCATGAAGAACATAGGGGGATTTTATTTCTCCCCCTGAATATGTTGCTAACTGCTTATTGAAGCAGTACCTTCGATTTTGGTTCTATGTAGTTATAATAAAATAAAATTGGTTACCTTATATTTTGGCGATCACACTCTCGTAATTACTTTAAATTACACTTAATAATTAAAACTATATTTTTTTTTATATAACACAAAATCTTTTGTGGAGAAAATGAACGATTTATTTTAAAAGTGACAAATATTAGAGAGTTATTAAAAATTGACAAATATTAGAGTAATGTCAGAAATTATAGAATGACTGTTGTCGACGTCATAAAGGTTAAGAAGGGAATTTCTCGCAATTATGTGCAGCAAATAGAAACAGCATCTGTCTTGCATTATCGGCAATTCGACCTATGAATTTTTTAGGTTGCGATATGCAACAGAACTGATGTCGAGATTGTAGCCATGTAGTACTGTATGGCTTTCGCCTGTTCAAGAAATGGCTGCCTCCTTTTTTGTTGCGGAATTTTGTAAACATACAGATTGTGTTCTGTTGTGAAGTCAGAAAATTTGTGAGCGAAAACTAGGGTGTTGAGTGTTAGTTCTCAGTGCTGGCTCAGAAAATCAGAAGGCGTTTTAGTTACGTTTTATTTTACATTTATTTCTACAGTTACGAATTGGACTAAGTGTATTTTTAGAAACGGCTCTTTGATCAGTATTTTTAGCAAGGATGTTCCAGTACTCATCAGGTTGTTTATTGCCTGCTAGGTTTAGAAGTTTAGCGGATAAAAAGGGAACTTTAGTTTTTGGGAGTATGGTGAGTACTTCTCTATAGCGATGGCATGTCTTTTTAGGACCTCTTTTTAGGACTTTTGTTTTGTTTGATTACATATCTTTTACTAAGGCTTAGTATGCTGTCATGAATAGTAGGAATATTTGCTATTTAATGTATTAATGCGATAATCACGTTTTTTGCCCTAATTATTCTCAGGGTCTCTCGGTTGTCATGGTTTGATTGAATTTCTGTTTGTTTATCGTTATGTAGATTTTAGCTCTGTATTCGATAATTGGTCTTATAAATGTTTTACAAGTGTGAAGAAAAGTAACATGATTGGTGTTCCTAAACTTTACACTAAGTCCTTTTAGGAGATTGGCTCTGTTTTTTACCCTGTCTAAGGTGTTTTAAAGTCAATGCTCCAGTTGTTTCCAGTTTCAAGTGTCTTTGAAAAATCGACACTGATGATTTGTAATTAAACCGTTCTCCATGGAGCAAGATGTGGATGTTTTGTTTGAATTTTTTTCTGAACAGGATTAGCTCTGTTTTTGCTGAATTGAGTGTTACTGTCGATTTGTTACACCACTTGACTATGGTGTCAAGTTGTGCTTATGTTCTTTCGAGTAAAAAGCGTTCTCTACTAGTGGAGGTCCTGCTGAGAGAAGGGCCGTGTCATCAGCACATCACAGGCCTTTAAACTGGATAGTCTGAGTAGACAGGTAGAAGAAAGTTATTCTTAAGTTATAAGACTTCTAGGTCTAAAAATATGCCTATAGCTTGCCTGTTATGCTCGTTAATTACATGAGATGTGAAAGTTGATGCTTTTATTAACGCGTTTTGTATGAAGTGACCAGTTCTGAATCCAAATAGGATATTTAGGATCAGGATGATGTTGTATGTTTCTAGGTGTTCTACGAGTTTTTCCTTGAGATCCTCTTGCAAATATTGTCAAGAGTATTTAGTACCTAAAGATATATCTTTATTCTAAAGATCCTAAAGATCCTAAGAATCCTAAAGATCTAAGATAGATCTTTAGGATTCAGCACTGCTGAGATTTTTCTCTGATCTGGGGATTATAATTGTTTAAATTATTTTCCAAGGAATAGGATAGTTGGGCGTTCTGTGTTATCGAGAAGATAATCTCTGTTTCGGTATCTATTCGAAATCGCTGTTTGAAGTTTGGATTTGAAAGATTCCAAATCTTTAAAAATTTCAGTCTTATCTGCTGGATTTTTATAATTTGATTGTTGAATTTTAAATAAAACCCATGTTGGGTTTTTTGGTTAGTTAGGATTTTTAAATTTTTGTCAAAATTTGCCTCCGTCTCGGTAATCTAGACTAGCCGTAAGATTTGCAGCTGCATGATTAAAAAAAAAAGAAATGTATAACATAATATAACATATAGTAACAGTTCATTCAAAATAACTGCATACAATTCGCTAAACATTGGAAAAATGATTGCAGTTCTATACTAACTCAGTATGTTCTTCTCGAAAATAAGTACAACATTCTGAAATTGAATATTGCTACTCGCCATTTAAATTCTTTTTAATATTTTTAAACAAATCTTATTTACTTACCAACACAACTTCTTGGTCCAGCTGAGAATGGAATGAATGAATAGTAGTGTCTGTTAGCACTGCGTTCTGGCAAGAAATTATCTGGATCAAATTTTTCGGGATTGGGGTAGGTGTCAGCATCACGGTGGATCTTGAAGGTGGCTACCACAATGGTTGCTCCAGTGGGAAGAGTGTAATTTCCAGAAACTAAAATAATAGTAAAAAAATAAAAATATTATTTTGGTAAAAGAGTAAATATTTTTCAAAAATGGTCACCATATTTACTTATAAAATGTTTCACTACAATTTGAAACTACAATCATATTATAATATAAGCAATAATATTGAAATCACTAATACGCTGGTTATATTTACTCTAATTCAAATCGAAAGATTGATAAGGCGTTGTGCGCCTGAGATATAGGTGACCTTACATACCTCTAAGCTACAGAAAGTTTCTACATTCCATTGTCCAATCATAATTCTATTTCGCTAAATTTGTTTATCCTTTGATCTTCTTGAGATTTCTGTTATTAGGGTTCCATTTTCACTATTCATTGTTTATACATATTTATGACATCCAACTTAATCTTATTACCTTTTCCTCTTTCGCCGTGTCCCTTAGTTTTTTTTGTAGTGTTGCTTCAGCTTGTTTTAAATCACTTTCAATGAAATACTGGGTTCCTCTGAGTTTGTTTATTATTCTTCATATTAAGTTATATTTCATAGCAGTAGATATTGTAATTGTAGGACACTTATTATACTAACATAAATCATTTTGAGACTACTACTGCCATCTATCAAATAAGTGTATAAGCTCCTGTCTGGCTTTAAGATTACTGCAAAATTATGATAGATATCTTCTTCCCAGTATTGACAACTTGAAAATTCAATTGCTTTATTATTTATAATCTTTTTATTGTGAAGTTTAAATTATTTAGATGGTACGTACATAATTTTGGTTAATAATGCATCAATTCGATTCATGAAAAAATGTATGTCGACCTTAGGATATAAAATCAGAAGAGAACTTATAGTCCAGTCGAAATCTGTAAAAATAGTTACAAGTTGAAAGTTGGTTATAACAGTTGGAGCTGGAGCTTAGATTTTTATAGAAATGTCTCAGGAAGTTCATCTATAGCTATAATTATTAAGATATGCTCTATGTCAAAAATACATGAAAAATTCAAACTAATTTTGTACCCCTGTTTATCTTATTACCTTTTCCTCTTTCGCCGTGTCCCTTAGTTTTTTTTGTAGTCTTGCTTCAGCTTGTTTTAAATCACTTTCAATGAAATACTGGGTTCCTCTGAGTTTGTTTATTATTCTTCATATTAAGTTATATTTCATAGCAGTAGATATTGTAATTGTAGGACACTTATTATACTAACATAAATCATTTTGAGACTACTACTGCCATCTATCAAATAAGTGTATAAGCTCCTGTCTGGCTTTAAGATTACTGCAAAATTATGATAGATATCTTCTTCCCAGTATTGACAACTTGAAAATTCCGTTATTGAAAATTGCTTTATTATTTATAATCTTTTTATTGTGAAGTTTAAATTAGTTAGATGGTACGTACATAATTTTGGTTAATAATGCATCAATTCGATTCATGAAAAAATGTATGTCGACCTTAGGTTATAAAATTAGAAGAGAACTTATAGTCCAGTCGAAATCTGTAAAAATAGTTACAAGTTATAAATTGGTTATAATAGTTGGAGCTGGAGCTTAGATTTTTACAGAAATGTCTCAGGAAGTTCATCTATAACTATAATTATTAAGATATGCTCTATGTCAAAAATATATGAGAAATTCAAACTAATTTCGTACCCCTGTTTAACCTTTTATACTGAATATCTCGTAAAGTTTCATAACTATGTACAGTACAGGCCATGTAGGAGTAGGGCTTAATATTCTTATACTGTCGATAAGATCCCTAAAATTCCATAATTAATTTTTTTTATCTATCAGTACCTTTCTTTTTTTTTAACATCAGGGTTCTCTCTATTCGGATTGCCGAATATAGGCCTCTCCTAATATTCGCCATTTATCTCCGTTGTTTGTACGACGTTTCCACATTGGTCCTGCTGTTCTTTTAATATCGCCGCTCCAGGGCATTTGCGGTCTTCCTCGTGGTCTTTTGGTTTGATATGGCCGCCAATTCCAGATTTCTTTATTCCGTCGGCCATCCTTAAGACGTTCGTTATGTCCAGGCCATTTCCATTTCAGTTTAGTTGTCTGTTCGACAGCATCTTTTACTTTTGTTCTATTACGAATGTCTTTATTGGTTTTATGGTCTTTGAGTGAGATACCCAATGTCGTTCCATAGCCCTCTGAGTTTTTCTGATCTTCTCCATATTTATTTTAGTGAATGTCCAGGCTTGAGCTCCATATGTAAGTACAGGTAGGATACAGGAATTAAACACTTTGGTACGCGGTCTTTGAGGTATATTTTTATTTTTAAGTATGTATGAGAGTCTTCCGAATGCTGCCCATCCAATTTTCACACGTCTGCTTATTTCAGTAGTCTGATTTTCTTTGCTTACCTTGACACTTTGATCCAGATATATATATTTATCTACGAGTTCTATCTCTGTCCCTTGGGTGTTTATCATAGGCTTGTCTTCTTTGTTTGACATTAGTTTAGTTTTGCGGAAATTTATTTTCAGTCCTTTTTTAGGGATTCTGTGTGTAGCTCCTCAATAATCGTATTCACTACATTCCACGGGTCGGCTATTACTACTACATCAACTGCGTATCTAAGATGGTTCAAGTATCTTCAGTTAATAGGGATTCCCTTATTTTTTTAGTCTATTGACTTAAAGAAATACTATTTAATTAATGTCTATTCGAAGAAACACACCTGAACAACGAAATACTGCTAAAACAACACTAATACACAAAAGCAAAACATTACAGACCTGAAAAATTATCGACCAATTTCACTTCTTTCACAACTTTACAAAGATTATTACAAACAGGTTAACAATTATTTGACGGATATCAACCAGGAGAACAAGCTGAATTTAGAAAAGGGTACAGCACCTGTGATCATCTATATACTTGAAAATCCTAATAGAAAAGACTAACGAATACAATCTCCCATTATGTCTGGCTTTTATAGATTATGAAAAAGCTTTTGATAGTGTAGAACTGTGGACAATAAAAGAAGCATTAGTCAACAACCAGATTGACTCCAGGTACAGAATATTAATACATAATATTTATGTGACATAATAAGCTGAAATGATAGTGACGTTAAATAATGGAATCGAAATAAGACCAATAAAAATCAACCGAGGCGTAAGACAAGGAGACACCATATCTCCAAAATTATTTACCTTGCTTTAGACTGTCCAAATTGCTCACCGCGGTAGGTCTTTTCTGTATCTCAAATATATTTTCAAGCGTATGGTATTGGGTATTATGGTTTTAGTATTTTTAATGACTGTTGGATAATCTGCCTCCATTTGTTTTTGTTTATTGCCTTATTTTTCAATTTGTGATGCAAGTTCTCTTTAAATCTTTTCCGTCTGAGTTTTGCACTTCATTCTTATTTGATATCTCGTCTTTGCATTCTTTTTACTGTGCTAGTTATAAGATTTTTTGTATTCTTCTATTTTGATTTTTTTAGATATCCTAAAAACCTTTACAGTAGATTATTGGTGTAACTATTCTAGCTCCTTATTTGTCCTTTTTATCCATAGTACATTGTATATCGAGTGCACACCAAATTAACTAAATATGAAGCCTGTTCAGAGAAAATAGTCTCAGTTGAGATGTCGTACTAACAGAATGACAAAAGAGTAAAATACAGGTAGTAGAAATGATACAAATATCTGCAACGAGTTCGATGAGTTATTAGAAAAGATAGACTACGGAACACTCAAATAAGACAAGATTAGCTAATATAGTCAACATTAGAATATATAGAAAGAAGGCAACTCAGTTGATGAGGTCATCTTCAGAGAATGAAGAATACAAAACCCGTGAAAGAAAGTTGGCAGGCAAAATCCCAAGAAGCAAACGTAAGGTAGACCACGACAAACATGGGATCCCTAGAAAACATTATCGAAAAAGTTAAACATGGACAAGCAAGGGCGCTGGCCAGAAATAAGAAGAAGTTGGCCAAAATTTGTACATAATGTAAATTTTCAGTAGAATATAGTTAAATTTACAAATAAGATTAAGTTTGATATTGATATTGAATTGTATTTGTATTAAGTGTTTTTTGAAAATAATTACATATACTGCTTATATTTTACTCTCAAATATTTTTCTTAATTCTCTTCTGTCGGATATTTTTGGCATATCCTGTTGTTTTGGATTAGTTCCCACCTTTCTTAGGCGTATGTAACTTCCCTCTTATCACATAAAACTCCCTTTGTTTCTTCGAACTTGTACATTTTTTGTTTTGCACGTTTTGATGTGTATATAATCCTTTTTTTATTTTCCTATTGTTTGTTTTAGTTTTTGTTTCCGTTTTGTACGGTATAACTGGTTGGTATTTGAAAAATAAATTGATATCTCTTGCTAGCATTCAGTATCCTACAGTAAATAAAAAGTAATGTATCCCCCTTATCATTTTAGATACTCTGGTATGGAAAGGTAAACTGAAAAAATACAGCCTAAGTGAGGTGCACAAATTATAGTTCAGAAAATACGAACTGGAGGTTCTGTCATCCATAAACCGCAATATACATTATTTGCGAAAGTAATTTGCTTAATGATCTGAGGCAGACATACATCGGTCAACCAAAACATAAACCGGAAGAGATAAGACTTCTGGCTCTAGTTGAAAGCACAGGATATATTAGGCCAGTTTAATGGGTGCGGTAATAGTGTAATAGTGGAAAGTTTGACGACAGGGTATGGTCTGTCCAACAATATTGTTAGGTGCCTTGACTGAGAATAGAATAAGATTCTAAAAAAAATTAAGAGACTTGGTAACTTCAATTGAACGTGGTGAAAGTGATATGATTTGAATAGACTTGACGACATTTTGATGGCCATTTTGACAGGGAAGACATTTTAATAATTTCTTTAACAAAATGCATCTCATCTCAAAGTACCAAAATATATCATAACGGGGTCCGGCACATAAAGAATTAACTAGAGCATTGCCAACACCACAGAAATGATCTGCAGAATTCAGGAAGTCACAAATAAAATATATCCGCATTGAAAACATAAAGAATAAAGTGCACATATTCGTAGACAATATAAAAGACAATATATAAACAACTTAATTATTAAATTGAGTAAACTAGGACACACAAAACAGAAAACTTAGGTGATATGGCAAAATATATGCGATTTCGAAAGAGATATATCGCGATTGAATTTTAATTTGGACCGATCAATGAAAATGAGATATGGAAAAACGAGATATAATCACAAATTTTACCAGTTTTACTATAGCAGGATTCAGAATTCGTTAGAATGCAGAGTCTTCAATTGGCTGGCCATTTTGGGAGAATGACGCCGATTTTTAAATATTATCTATTACTAGGCAATTAGTGCAAAAATTCAACATATGTTTTGAACATTTTTTTAATCTTCTAAGTGACAAAAATGTTTGTAATTTACACGTTAATAAACACACACTCCAACTTTTTTAGTTGTTTCCTTGATTAAAATTACTTGATTAATTACTTATTTTACCTAACCAATTATAGGTTTTTCTCAATACTAAAAGTGTGTTAATTTGTCCTGTATTTTAATAACAATGAGGAGCTAACATTTTTCAATGAGTTTGAAAAACAATTTAATTAAAATATCAAATTGATATGTTTTGATCAAATACTTATAGCTATTATATGATAATAATTTTTAATATTAAACTGGCTAGATAGATTAGTAATATTAATAAATTTATTTATTGCCGTGAACTGTAGATAAAACACTGAAATCAAATTGGAAAATCAACTGGAAACAAGAAAGCGAAACAGTTTAAACCATATTTTCAAAGATAAAATGCAACCATGCCATTGTGGACAATCATTTTGTCTTCTGCTATTACCCTCAATGTACTATTAAGTATATGACACTTTCATGACACTCCTAAATGTGCTGGATAGCCAATTTTTTGACGAAATGCCCCTGAAAATGCTCTGAGAGCGAAAGTACTTAGACAAGATATAATAAATGAACTGTGCTCGATATTTGATAATTTTATTTGTAAAATTCATATATGCGAGCATCAAGCCATATCTTGTTTAATATCATACTCACCTAATTTAACGTCTTGTCTAAGCTGTCTGGCAATAATAGGTACTGGTGGATACATACGAAGAGTTTCCATCATACACCTTTCTAAGTACTTCATTTCTAAAGTATCGGCAAAGGTAGCAGGTCTATCAGAGTCTCCAAAGATATCATCGATTTCTTGGATGACCCTGTCTTGAATGTCCTGGTGAATTCCCATCAAAGATAGGAAGAAACTGCTTCCAGCAGCTGTGGTATCGTGTCCCTCGAACATAATGGTATCGACTTGCTCTTTAATTTCTTCGTCGTTTATCACGACACCATTCTGGGAGGCTTCAATCAGCAAGTCTAAGAATGCCATCCTTTTCTTTTCTCCAACGTCTTCGTCGACGTCCAAGTCATCTTTTAATCCGGCAGACTGACCGTAGGAAAGGCCTTCAACAACAGTTTTGGAAGCTACATTCTTTTCGTATTTTTGCGTCTTTGCATCTTCGGGTACTTCAGCAGTGGATCCACGTATTCCTAGAATATAGAGTGAACAGTTATTCTTGATTTATTGAAAACAATGTTACATACCTTTCTCAAAATCTGCTCTCTTCTTTTTAATAACTTTCCTAGTCAAACTGTGGATGGTGTTGATAAGACCTTCTTGGTACTTGGCGTATTTGGTGAAGTTGAAAATTAAATCAGGTCTGAGCCAGATTTTGGTATGACGAATGTGCAAAATGTCACACATTTTCATAACAGCTAAAGCATAATCGTATCCACTCTGGTCCTGTGTCTTCTTACTTACACCCATAGCTGTCTCCAAAAGCATCTCTACAGTGGCTTCAGACATATAGTCATGGCAATCAAATTCCTTTCCTACTTCTTTTTTAAGTTTTTGAACGACATCTCTGGAGTTGGCATTGAAAAGGTCAATGAAAGATTTCAAGACATTCAAGTGGAAAGTGGGGGCGATGAGTTTTCTATGAGCTCTCCATTTTTGTCCAGTGGAGATGAGAAGGCCGTCTCCCAACCACGGCTTGAAGAATCGATATTCACTGGCTTTGTCGATGTGTACGTGACTACTCAGGATGATTTCTACGTCCCTTGGGTCTGTCAAGAAAATGAGCAGTTTGGGACCTACCCAGAGTTTAACTACTTTTCCGAATTCGAAGGATTTCTGGTATACTGTTCTGAATATATCTGAAATAAATAAGTATGTATATAGTTTGGAGCTTTACATTTATGTGAAAACCCTTTATGGGGTTATATAAAACTAATTTCAATTCACTAGTATTTATTGGAAAAGTAACTCTACATTTTATATAGCCGATAACAAGACCGGATAAAAGAGAAGTAATAGAGAAATAACCCCTCTATAATCATGGTTTGGTTGGCTCGGCTGGTAACACTCTGTAAGATCCCTTGTATAGGGTCACCGATGAAGACCTCAACAGCGATGAAATTGGAGAACAAGAATATTTGAAACGACGAATTTAGGAGAAAGGGTTCCTTGAACTGTTATGAGTATAAGTAATCCTCATATTGTTTGCCAATAGCTTAGCCAAATACAAAATATTTCGTAAACATATACATACCTAGCAAACATAAAGTTTTTAGACAAAATTAAAAAATATATAGATAAACACCCTCCTTCTTTTTGCCTCAACAGTCAGCAAATTGAAAGTGTACTTGAAAATTGCTATGGTTGCTTTGATGTACAGACGATGGCGAGTGCTTATATCCCAGACTCTTATCAACATGTTGGAATAAATGCACCCCCATTTAGAAGATAGAATAACAAAATATAGCTGCCCAAAATTAAGAAAAAAAATTGCTGTACCACTCGATTTAGTCATTTTGGATTCTGAAATTGATTCATATACTTGTTAATTTTGCATTTTTTTGCTTAATCAATATATAATAATTTATGTATAATAAAATTTTACAGTGGAATCTAAATAGGATTTAAACTCGTTTACCTATGTTACAACTATTAATCAATCAATATACACCACAAATTATTTGTCTTTAAGCAACTAATTTTATAAGTTCCACCTGCGTGAATCTAAAATCTTTCAATTCACACTTTAAAGACAGAGACACTGTTGATCACGCGTTAGGTGGAGTTGCAATTTATGTAATATTCAAAGAAATTCTAATAAACACAAGTCTCGAAGATTTAGCTGTAGAAATTGGTATTATCGGCACATCTCGAGAAATTATCATATTGGGAGACTTAAATAGCAGAACTAAAAAAAACACATATCGCAGCTATAAATCACGTAAATGATAATGGTACCAGACAATATTATTATGAGAACAAAATGAAATAAAAATTGCAATTGAATTTTTTTAATACAGAGGCATACACAAATACACATGAACGCAAAATACAAGAGGGTTAAAATCAATTATACGACAAAAGACAAATATGATTGTACACGTTAAGAAGAGCTACCTGTGGAAGCGATCATCACTTATTAAAAGCTAAGATCACATTTGGAGTAATTACTACCCTAAAGAAGAAAAAGAAAGAAATGAAAGGGAGAAAGTAATACAGAAGAGGTATAACCTATAACCTAATCAGCTTAGAACAAGAAAGCGTGAGAGAATCATACAGAAATAGATTAAATCAAAAGTTGGAAAACAATTTAATAATAATTAAGAACATTACACTCACATAAAAACGTGTCTCCAGGAGGTAGCAACAGAAGCCAATGGATACTAAATCCAGAATCAATTCCATATTAGTTTGACAAAGAAATAGAACAAGAAGTAAAGAAGAAAAGAGACCAATATCGAAAATTCTTAAATATAAAGAATGTAATGGATAAAATAATCTACAAGGAGTCTTAAGCTAAAATGCTTAAGCTTAAACTTAAAACGAAAAATGATATGTTGGAAGAAAAATGAGGCATGGCAACAAAAGTGTAACATGATAAATTCACATCTAGGAAAACGAAGAAGCATTAAAAGTTGGAGAGTCTTAAAATCTGTCAACAATCTGTCTCTGGAGAGTGTCAACAATAACAATGGATAGGTGGGACCAATATTTTGAAAAATTCCTAAAGGAAAATAGACCACAATTTAAAGACAGCAACGGAACACAAAATATAAATATTTTAACTTCACCCATACGAATAACAACGAAAGAAGTGGAAGATGTATGTAGATCTCTAAAAAATAACGAAGTAATGGATCCAGGTAACATTACTGCAGAGTTAATTAAACACGGTATAACCAAACTATATACAAGTTTGGTTATACCGTGGTTATAACGTTTCGACGTTCCTGAAAGGCACTTAAGTTTAAAGGTAGGAAAGAGAGGCGGCTTACAAAAGGGTTTTTTTTTAAGTTTAAAGTTTTTATTTATGGAGAAGAAGTAATAGAGAAGTTTTAGTTTGGGTTTTTTTTATAAGTGTCCTGTTTGTTTTAAAGCCACCTTGATCTGCCTACCTTTGGGAGACAAACAGAAGTCGGGGGAAGAATTTTTTGCTTTTGTTTTTTTTTTTGGAATAATTTTAAACAAGAAGGATTAATTTGAAACCTAGTCCGGTTACACCTGGTTCCGGGCCTGTTTTTTTTTCTTGCCGTAGCTGCTCTCCAGAGGTCCAGATCTAACCTTCTGATTGCCGAACAATTTTTAAGAAGTCAGCGGGAATTATCTCCCTTTAAAATATAGTAAACCTGGATTGAGTTTGTTTATTAGCTTTAATTTTTTTATATATAATATTTTTTGTTTTAAACGTTTAATCATACTTTTTTGCTTAATAATATAAAGAAACCATTATTTTTTCCCGAAATAATACTTAATTATAGTTAGAGACTAAGTAGGTTGACGTCTTCAATCCTCCCTGTTAACTCATTTGTATGGTTTCATGTGTACACATTTAGAGCGTTATTTTTTTAAAGATTTTATTATTATTATATATTTAAACGTTTGGACATTTATCTCGTCAAGATAGTGTCCTTATTACTTGTTACAATTACATTCAATTGAAAGCCAAAATACAGAGTTGCATCTCTGAGGCAAGTAAATTACCTTTTTTAGGTCAATCATTACCATTTTTTCCCATATTTTATTATTTGTAAATTTAGATCATCAAGGATCAGTTGGGTATAACCAGGGCATTTATTTTTTGTATATAATTAAGTTGACTGTACATAATTGGTGGTGGGTATTTTAAGATAAATTTATATTGTATATATTTGGCTAGGGATTAAAGTTTTGGTGAAAATTAAATATTTCAATTCATACCTATATCCTTTTTTTTATTTCAGCACATAGCTTTACAAGATACCTTGGAGAGTTTATGTAAATACTTTCCTGGCGCTCACTCACATTTTGGAGCAACTTCCATAATCACTTTTATTTATCTTAGTTATATTCCTATAGTTTTTTTTATAACCTTGTAATTCATTTTCTTATTCTACGGTCTCTGTAGGGCATGCAAATTGGCCGATTCCTCCTTTGAGTGTCAAGTAGTCACTCTCCGGCAATTTCTGCTAGCCAGCTTTAAAATTGTATGTTGTCTTTTACTTTACCCCCTTGTGTTTCATTGCATACACACTTTTGTTATATTCCTACACATTTTTTGTTACACTGGCGCCCAACAATATGTACAATCTTTTACAATTACATGTAATTTAAAGGGTTTTTACCCTGGTATTTTGGTGGCTCAGGCATTTTAACCTAGCAATTTTAAACCTGATGATGGACTGTTTAGTCCGAAAACGTTTGTTTTTTTTATGTAGCCCTTTTAAGGGTTTTTAAATAAATATACCCATTTACGAAGTTTAACCTCTTTTTTGTGATATATTTTTTGTGGTATACAGCCAGCTACAGGAATTGTTTTTCTTGTGGATTTTATATACAAGTTTAGCCAAACTGTTCCAAAAGTGCATTATTGGAATGACAACCCCAGAGGATTGATAGACATCATTCATATCCACTATACACAAAAAGTTTAGGGCAGGCAGATCTACTGTTGACTATTTATTTTGCACTACACAGATTATTGAAAAGAAAATAGCCGTTAATCAAGAAGTACATTTATTATATGTAGACCTATGAAAGGCCTATGATAGCTTACCACAATATAAATTATGGGAAGCGTTAAGGTGGGTACACATATGCTCCGAATACCGTCTCGAACCCCGTCGCGTACAGCGACGCGATCAACAAAAGTTCGCGACGTTGTTACAGGGGGCATTGAAATAAGTAACGAACCGAACACCGCTCCGTACTTTGTACCAAACATTTTAGCGTTCCAGCAGTAATTGAGTTGAATTCGCATGTGCAAGATGGATGTTGCTGCAGCAGCATACATTCTTATGCATTATTCAGTTAATAAAACGAAAAATATTCGTGAAAGGAGATGGTCCATTCCATTTTGATGCACTCAACTTTAAAAACACCGTCAACCTTCAAAATAACAGACTGACTATTTTGAATGACTGGAGATTCGATAAAAGATTCGCAAGCTAGTCCAAACATGAATTCGCGGTGTACATTGCTGCGCTCAAATTTCTTTTGATGCGTAGGTATTTTACCGACAACCGATGGATCGCTTCGATGTACGTTGTTGACGCGTCGAGGTACGGTACGCGGTTGCATGACTCCGTCCACACTTAAGAACGCGACGGGGTTCGAAACGGCATTCGGAGCATATGTGTACCCACCTTTAGAGAAAACAAACATAAGCATGAATTTAATAAATGCGACAAAGGAACTGTACGCTAATGCTAATTCAAAGGTAAAGGTTGGAAATAATCTGTCAAGTGGATTCCAAATGAGCAGGGCTGTTGTCTCTCCCTGACATTATTTACAATTTATCTAGAACAGGCTCTAAAACTATGGAAACGCAAATGTAGAAATATGGGAATGCCAATAGCATATACACTTTAGAGATAGCAGAGATATTGAGTATGTGACTCGAAAATTAATCGAGGAGTATAAAAAGTCTTCTAATGAGGTCAATGCTTCTCTCAAGGCGTGCCAAAATCCAAATGTAGAAAACCATAATACGACCAGCAGTGACATATGGAAGTGAAACATTGAGAAAGAAAGAAATCAATAAGCTATTAGTATGGGAACGCAAAATCCTGCGAATTACATATGGTCCTTGTAGGGACAGCGTGACAAATGAATGGAGGAGCAGATACAACAATGAATTAGATACTCTCTTCGAGAAAGGAAACATCGTAAGATACATAAAAGCCAATAGATTAAGTTGTGCAGGCCACGTGGTACGGAGTGATGACGACAGACTGATTAGCAATGTGTTTTGGGAAAGACCAAATAGTAGAAAATCGACAGGAAGGCCTAGAAAAAGGTGGAAAGACCCAGACAGGGAAGACCTGGAGAAGATGGAAGTAAGGCCATGGGAAATAATAGCACAGGATCGGAATCAATGGAAGGCAATAGTAAACCCGGCAAAAACTCACGAAGAGTTGTAAAAGCCAATGATGATGATGATCAATCATCAATAAATTATTATTATTATTGATTAATATTAATACTAATATTAATATAGTGCATAGTGCAGTAGAAAGAACGACATTACCACGGTATTTAGGAGGACGAGGACTTATTGATATAAGCGAACAATTAGATAAACAGATTAATAATTTAAGAACTTATTTTCAGGTGCAGGCGGAGACATCTACTCTTCATCGCGCGATTTGCGCAGTAGATGACACAACACCGATCAAACTGAGGGAACAAGAAATGCGCATAGACCATCTTACTAAGAACGAAAAAATGCGCATCTGGATGGGTAAACCTCTACACGGGCGACATCCGAATGAGGTCAGTCAAGACTATGTCGACAATATAGCGTCGAACTATTGGCTGACATCAGGAAAGATGTTCCCTGAAACAGAAGGTTCATTACTCGCCATTCAGGATCAGGTTATACCAACCAAAAATTACCTGAAATATATTGTCAAAGACCCTCAGGTCCAAAACGACAAATGCCGATATGGATGTCAAGCCCAAGAAACGATCCAACATCTTACCGGAGGCTGCCAGGCATTTGCTGCAACTGAATATAAGGAACGGCATGACTCAGTAGGGAAGATCCTCCATCAAGAGATAGCTATTAAACTGGGACTTCTACAAACAAACCATCTCCCATATTATCAATACATTCCAGAGAGTATGCTTGAGAATGACCACTACAAGCTATACTGGGATCGCACTGTGCTCACAGACCAAACTGTAGCACATAATAGACCAGATCTCGTGCTAGTTAATAAACTAACAAGACAAACAACTCTAATCGATGTGGCGATACCTAACAACAATAATCTGCGTGTTAAGTACAACGAAAAGATTGCCAAGTACAGAGATCTGGAAATACAAATAAGGAGACAATGGAGAATGGAAGGTATCCAGACGATACCTATTATTCTTTCTACCACTGGAGTCATTCCGAAGAACCTCCTAGAAAACATAAAAAAGCTGGGTCTAAATGAACATCTATATAAGATCATGCAGAAATCTGTGCTACTTTCGACGTCCAGATGCGTGCGAAAATTTTTGGGAGATACACCGACGTACCAAGTCACCTAGGACTCGATAACATGGAAAGAGTCCCACCAGAGCTCAATCCTTTTGATACCGTAGGTATCTGGGATGAGTGAATTTTCCCCTTAGAGGGAGTGTGAGCCGTATGGCTAAATCTGGATATTAATATTAATTTTTATTAATTATTATTAATTATTATTAATTATTAATTATTATTGATTAATATTATTAAATTATTATTGATTAAAATCAATATCCAAAAAACCGCGTATATGTGTATCTGTTTGAAACAACAGGACCTCATATTGTAAGATAAAGAAGTTATCAAACATTGCAACACATATAAATATTTAGGTATGATCATCACAAAAGAAGGCAACGTAGACGACACAATTCAGAAGAAAAACAACCAAGTAAGAAAAACAATTTCCCTTCTCAATAGTATCCTTTGAGATCAATCAATCTCTAATAATAACAAGCTTCTTCTTCTTGTAGGTCCTTCTCCTATCGGAGTTTGCCTATCATCACAGCTATCCGTACCTTATTGGCGGCTACTCTAAAAAGATCTACTGAGCTGCTACTATACCCCTCTCTTAGGTTTCTCAGCCAGAAAATTCTTCGTGTTCCTATGGATCTTTTACCTCTGATTTTACCTTGGATCCATCCATCCATCCAATGGCACTACAGCCCAAGCCGGGCCTTGGCCTCCTTCATTAAACCTCTTCAAACATCTCTATTTACTGCTGTTCTTTTCCATGAACGCGTTTTTAGGAGATTTTTGGCATCCTCATCTACCTCGTCTTCCCATCTCTTTTTTGGTCTTCCAACAGGTCTTTTTCCTTGCATTCTTGCGTTTAGTAATTTTCTGGGGATTCTGTTCTCATGCATGCGGGCCACATGCCCTGCCCATCGTAATCTCTGCAGTCTAGTGTATTGTGCTAGTGTTGGTTCAGTGTATTGTTCGTATATTTCGTTATTGTATCTAATTCGCCAGTTGTTATTTTCCTTTATTGGACCCAGTATTCTACGCAATATTTTTCTTTCGAACACGTCTAATGCATTGGTAGATTTCTGTGTTATAACCCATGTTTCACACCCATAATTTACTATTGGTCGGATTATTGTTTTATATACCCGGAGTTTTGTTTTCCGGTGTACGTCTCGCGATTTGAATATGTGGACCATCGCGAAATAGGCTTTGTTTGCCAGCATAAGCCTTCTATTTATTTCCGGTTCTTCTTCATTATTTTCGACCAGATCCATTGCTAAATACGTGAATCTATTCACGTATTCTATATCGTCTATAAATTGTTGTTGTTGCGCCTGTCTATTTGATCTAATTTGTATAAGTAGTTTTGTTTTATTTGTATTTATTGTTATCCCTACAACTTCTGAACTCTGTTTCAACTGAACGTAGGTTTCTTCTGCCGCAGTCTTTGTTCTGCTCATTATGTTTATGTCATCTGCGTTGTTTGTAAGTATGTTATTTCTGCTCACCGTCAACTGTCTAATTACATATTCAAGAACAAGATTAAAAAGTGTTGGAGCCAGTCCGTCACCTTGTTTCAGTCCTTGCGTTGTCATAAACGCATCAGTGATCTGTCCTTGGATACATACATGTGCTTCTGTTTCTGTCATTGTCATTTGCACTAGTCTTATTAATTTTGATGGTATGCCAAATTCTTGTAATATATTAGGTAGTATTGTTCTATCTATTGAATCATAGGCTTGCTTGAAATCTACAAAGAGATTGTAGACGTCTATGTCATATTCCCATGCTTTGGCTAGTATTTGTTTAACTGTAAATAGTTGGTCAATAGTAGATCTATTTTGCCTGAACCCTGCTTGATATTCCCCGATAATTTTTTCAGTGAGGGGTTCAAGTCTTCGATTAAGAATGTTTGTGAGTATTTTGTATCCCGAACAAAGTAAAGAGATGCCTCTATAATTCTGGCATATCAGTTTGTCTCCTTTTTTATGAATAGGGCAGATTATACTTTTCTTCCATTGTTGTGGGATTTTTTCTTCTCTCCATATTTCTTGTATAAGCTGGTACATCTGTTCTGTCAAATTTGTTCCTCCCTGCGTGAACAGTTCTGCCGGTATCTTATCTATTCCCGGCGCTTTATGGCTTTTTTGCATTTGGATTGCTGTTCGAACCTCCTCTAGCGTTGGAGGTCTAGCCAATTCATTATCTTCTCCATCTTCCCACAGCTCCTGTTGTTGACCTTCCTGTTCTACCTGCTGCTGCCGCTGTTGTAGTGGTGTTTGTGCCCTTTCGTTTAATAATTCCTTAAAATACATCATCCAGGTTCTCTTAATTTTGTCCATATCGCTAATTATTTCCCCATTCTTATTTTTGCATAGGCTAGTCTTCGGTTTGTAACCCTGTCTTAAATGTTTGATAAGTTGGTATGCACTGCGTGCACCTTGGATCATAAATCCTAAATAATTCATATAACAAGCGCAAGATATATATTATAATCAAAAGTATAATTACCTACAGTAGTGAGCAAATAAAGGAAAGATACAAGAGAGAATTTGAGGCAACGAAAATGGATTTCTGGAGACGTTCAGGTGGAAAATGGTACCCAACAACTCAGATGGTACGGTCATGTAAAGAGAATCTCTGAATAACGTCTCCCAAAACAAGTCTTAAATGTGGACTTCTCACGGTAGAAAAAAAGAGGAAGACACCGCGTTAGTTAGAGAGAAGGCATCAATAGAGAAAATTGTTCTTAGATGTTAATATTTTTATTCTTTTGTATATGACTTTGTAAATAAAAAAAATAAATATCGCGCGTTTCTTTGATCTAAGAAGTAAGATATTTAAATAATTTGGTAATAATAAACACCCTTCTAACTTCCTTGTTACATATGCTAAAACATTAAATAACAAAAGATGTCCGAATTATGGAAAATTTTAAAAAACACGCGAAATCCTCAAACACGCTATTACATTTCAAATGGCAAATAAGTTTATTTATCTTCTAAATCTGATCTAAGGTCAACCAGATAGTATTACGCAAAGAAAATAATGTCTTTGCTTTTAATTCTCATTGTAAATGAATAAAAACCAGAATTTGGGGTCAAGTTGTTGTATACCGTAAATGGTATACAACAATGTTATTTTTTATGATAGCTAGGTATTTATTTGAATGTTCTAGGAAATTCCCGCTAATGAGGAGATGACAGCATGATTCACTGATGAGTAAATCAGGGCACAATATAGTATCTTATAAGTTGCGGAATTTGAATATTTTTTGCGTTTACCGTTTGATTAGAACCAAGAAAATCGTATTAAAAATAAAGTTATAAGAAACTGAACCCATGGCAAATGTAAAAGAACTTGAAATCAAGGAAGGAGAATTATAATTTTTTAAGTAAACTTATTTAATGTATAATTAGCAAATTTACGTATGTATACTTTGCAAATTAGCTTATTTAATGGACAATTTTAATTAAAATTAAAAGATATAGCGTCGCAGTCATGCGGCAAGTCTTAAAAAACGCGATTAAAAAAGAATATTTGCTTGAAGAACCAATTCATCTGAATCAGATTGATGGTTTGACGACGACCTTCTTCTTATAGTCCCGTACAGTGCGTTGTCGAATTATCTTAAGGCCAGACGTTTGTCTTTCACGACATGCAAACAATTTAAACTCAGCATGTGAGACATGTTTTGACACTTCTGGTTTGGCATAATGAGACCATGCCTTGTGAATGGTTTAAGGCGTGATATGCCCGTTATATAAAAAAGGTGACCAGCTCCAGTGTGACAACTATAGAAGTATAACCCTGTTAACAACTGCTTACAAAATACTAGCAAATATTCTCTACGAAAGGCTGCAAGTTTACACAGTGGACATGGTTGGTAAATATCAAGCTGGATTCACTCCAGAAAAATCAACAATTGACCAGATTCATTTAATAAGACAGATTCTCGAGAAAACATTAGAATTCAGTATTGAAACCCATCACCTATTCGTTGACTTCAAGGCCGCATACGACAGTGTCAAGAGAACAGTGCTATATCAATCAATGCATGAGTTTGGTATACCAAAGAAACTTATCCGACTAACGAGAATGACAATGTCTAACTTAGAAACCATTGTTAGAATACAGGGAGAGAATTCTAGATCCTTTGAGATAAAGGATGGACTCAGACTAAAGGATGCTCCTATTTAATATTGCCTTAGAAAAGGCAGTCCGAGATACACGAATTAGGGATGGCGGTACTATTTACAATAGATCGATACAAGTCTTAGCATATGCTGATGACATTGACATAATAGGCCGTACCAAGCGAGATGTTGAGCAATATCTCCTAGAATTGGAAACAGCGGTGAAACAGGTCGGTCTCGTCATCAACGAAGACAAAACCAAGTACATGTTGGTTACAAAGGATCCGATAGCAAATGAGGAACGAGAAACAGCCTTTGGAAGTCATACCTTTGGACGTGTTGACAACTTCACATACCTTGGTCGCTATTGACTGCTACCAATAAAACAAGCGAAGAAATCAAAAGACGAATAAATCTTACAAATAGGGCATACTATGGACTCCAAAAGCATTTCCACTCAAAAAACCTTCAAAGAAGAACTAAAATTATTATATACAAAACATTGCTGAGGCCGGTCCTCACATATGGAGCAGAAACATGGACTCTAACGCAGAAAGATGAAAGACTTTTGAGAATATTTGAGCGTAAAATACTCCGCAAAATATTTGGAGCTATAAACGACCAAGGGCAGTGGCGCAGAAGATATAATTTTGAATTGAATCAGCTCTTTGATGAGCCAGATGTCATAACGTTCATTAAAACATAGCGACTTAGATGGGCTGGACACATAATACGAATGCCAGAAAATACGATTGATAAAAAGCTAACCACAGGAACACCTGTAGGAAGAAAAAGCAAAGGCCGACCGCGAATTAGGTGGTTAGATGGAGTTGAAACCGACTTACGGATATTAAAAATCAGAAGATTGCAACATGTTGCCAGAAACCGAACAGAATGGCGACGAATCTTAGAGCAGGCCAAGCTCCACAGAGGATTGTCGAGCCAAAGATGATGATGATGTGAGACATGTTCACCCCTTAGAATTACGTTTGCGTGTAACAATTCATTGGAGCGAGGTATATTAACTCAAGTAAAACAAGAGTCACTCCACCTCCCTCTAATGCTCCAGACTATCCCTTTCCCCCCTATAGCACTTTGATGCGCGATAGGAGCACAACTATCAACCAAATGCTCTTCATGTGGGAGTAATGAGTAATAGAACTCCTTCCTCTAATACTCTTATGACTTGCTTGGTACTCACTCCTCCGCTGGGCTGACGCCCAGTTCGGAGACTTGGTGCTCAAGAGTTTGGGCCCTACGTGATTTTCTGATTTTGTTTTTTTTTTTGTTGGCTGAGGCTTTTTTATCTTGTTTATTCATTTTTTAGTAGGATGTCGTGGTGAAAGGTCTTCATTGTTGGGGCCTACACAGTGCTTTCTGTTAGTCTAAATTGGTAGAGCCACGAACTTTCCTCTTTATTTCTTTTATTTTCTAGTTGTTTTCTCTCTAGGAGTTGTCCTCTCTAGGGTTTGTATTCTCTCCGGGTATTTTTTTATTATTTATTAGTTCTCTCTCTTGGGTTTGTTTTCTCGATAGGGTTTGTGTTTGTTTCTGTCTCTCGTTATACCTTTCATTTTATTCCACTTTTATTGTTTTGGACGTTTGTGTTTCAACATGCAACATGAGACATGCAAAAGCTTGCGAGTGTTATTTATGCCTATCCAGTTCTTTATATTCTGTAGCCATGACATTCGACTGCGACCTTATCCATTTTTTCTAATGACGACCATAATGAGAAATAACCACAAAAGAAAAAGATCAAAAAATGAGATTAGAATAACCTCGTGAGACCAAGAAATGTGCAATACGCTGATGGAAAAATGGGTAGATATCTACGTCTCATAAAAAAAAGAAAAAAGAGAAATATCAGCAATTCTAGGAGAAACATATCTTAATTCATGGTGGGATGCGAAAAGAAGATATTATTAAAGCGGAATTACCATACTACGACATCAAAATTAGATAACGTAGTGCCAATATATCCAAAAGGATCATCTTAATAAAGACAAGATATATTATTATTTATTGGATTATCTATATGTATAACCCAGAAAACTGCGAACCAAAATCTATAAGAGAGTAATCCTATGAAGAACTACAACAAGCTATTGACCAGATGTGTATATTTTTCTGCCATTTATTGATATGTCCTTTTCTTATCCTTATAGTGGGATATTAAATTTTCTAGATTCTTATTTTATTTATCTTATGTTTAGCAGATGTTCCCAAGTACCTCTACCTTTGGTATATCCAGTTTGCTCTTAGGGTATTTCGCTTTCTAGGAAATTTATCAGTGTTTCATTGATTATGTCGAACATTATTTAGTTGGCATATGAGATAATAGAGATAGTTATATAGTTGTCGCACTTATAGAAGCTGCCTTTTTATGTATTGTCGTTATTGTAGATTTGGTCCAGGCGTCAGGCTATTGCTTGGAATGCCATATTTTGTTACAGAGCAAGTGAAACAATTTTATTCCGGTTTCTTCTGTAGCTTTAAACATTTCTGCTGTTATCATATCTGGACCTGGTACTTTGTTATACTTGAGTTTACTGATCTGCAATCTCCGTTCATGAGTATGTTACATTTTTCTTTGATATCTTCAGGAGTGAACTCTATAGACTTTTTGGTGATGCAGATATTGTGAAGACCATCAAGATAAACCGCCTAAGGTGGGTGGGCCACGTTATGCGGATGGATGAGAGTGATCCCACTAAAATAACTATGCTAAATAGGCCGGTCGGAAGAAGAAGAAGGGGGCGACCTAAACTCAGATATCTGGACGATATACAGGAAGATCTCAGGGAGATTGGAGTGAGGGGCTGGAGAAGACAGACACTCGATAGGGAAGGATGGAAGAATGTTTTGAAGCGGGCCAAGGCTCACGAAGTCTCAACTATATCTTCTCTGTTGGTTCTCAGAGTTTCTGTATGTTTTTCAATAGCACAAGTTCTGGCTTTAAAGTCTGTATCATATTTGTACCATATTAATCTTGTATCATATTAATGTATCATATTTTTTTAAATAGACCTCTTGGCTAATTGTTTTGATTGTGGCTTTCAATTTCTTTGCATATATTGTGAGGGTATTGATGTTTATGAATTGATGTTTTGATTGTGGCTTTCAATTTGTTTGCATATATTGGAGGGTATTGATGTTTATCAATCTTACATAGTCGTTTTATTTCTTTATCGAGGTCTCTTAAATTGACTTTTTCCCTTTCACAGCGTACACCCCTTTGACAAAAATTTCTTCTATTCTTAATTATTTTAAGAGTTTCATCTAATATCCAATTTTTTTGTTTTATTAGATTATTTACCTTTGGGTGACTAATTGGTATTGTTATACAATATTTAATAGTTTAATATTTCTTGTGATGTACCCTTACCAATACAGGGCATACTTTTTTGTACTTCTTGAAGAAGGTCGTCTTTTTTGCTTGGTTTTATTCTCGTTGTCCCTCTTCGTTTGTTGGGCACTTTAAGTTTAAACTTTGAGGGTATACAAGGCAACTATCGAACACGGTGATTAATTTAATCTTGCCCAAGTACTTTCAATCAATAGATCATCTTCAGGGGCATCTGAAATAAGCCAAGAAACGTTTTTTATAAACAGGAAAATTAATTCACTTGGATAAAAAACTCCAAGTTTATGGTTGAAAAAAATTTTTATATGTGATAAACGTTTATAGACTTACTTCGTCAATTGTGGACTATCCGACATAGTAGAATGTCATAAATTTAAAACTGGACATAACAATACAAAATACACTACACTAAGACAAACAAACACTTTAAAATTTATATGGCGAAGCTACATATTGTGAAGAAGCCGGAGACAGAATGGGCTCCCGGTCTGACGGTCTGATAGCCCATTCTGTCTCCGGCTTCTTCACAATATGTAGCTTCGCCATATAAATTTTAAAGTGTTTGTTTGTCTTAGTGTAGTGTATTTTGTATTGTTATGTCCAGTTTTAAATTTATGACATTCTACTATGTCGGATAGTCCACAATTGACGAAGTAAGTCTATAAACGTTTATCACATATAAAAATTTTTTTTCAACCATAAACTTGGAGTTTTTTATCCAAGTGAATTAATTTTCCTGTTTATAAAAAACGTTTCTTGGCTTATTTCAGATGCCCCTGAAGATGATCTATTGATTGAAAGTACTTGGGCAAGATTAAATTAATCACCGTGTTCGATAGTTGCCTTGTATACCCTCAAAGTTTAATTATTCGAACATTCAACCTTATATTGACTTTAAGTTTAAACTTACTATAGCTACGAGGAGAGTATGATCTAGTAAGATGGGGAGACAAATAATTTACTGCTTGGAGACTTTACTGCACTAATAATCAATCACGTAATAAGCGAAATCAAATAGAGACAACTGAATGTTCAATACCCAAACGGAAAGTTACTGTTCAATTTCTGAAGCATCAAAGCGTACTAAATGAACATAAAACATTAGCAGAAGAATAAAATTACAAAGAAGAATTAAAAAAAAAGGACAAGGAAGATTTAAGCGATCCAATTGATTAACTTACGTTAAATTTGGTTTAAGTAAAATATTATATATTTCTATATTCTATTTTATCCACTATATGTATTCGAAAAAGGGCAAACTTTAACATTGCACGATATCTGCTTCTCATTTATACAAATAACATTCCGTACTTGACGTAATGCTGTTAAACATACTAAGACATACCCAAGAGCTGATATAGGCTCAGATCATAACCCGTCAGTTACTGTGATAGAGGCGAGACCAAAACAGATTAGAAGACCACACAGAAAGGCACTAGATTTAAATAAACTTAGAAACAAAAATATATGACAAGAAACAGGAGAAGAAATGAATGAAAACCTCCGTTCAGTGCAGCAACAAATTAACGATACAAATAACGTTAACCAAAAATTAAAGTACATAAATACAGCTATACAAACAGCAGCAAAGAAACATCTTACAAAAACAACAACAAAGAATAAGGGGTGGATGACACAAGATATACTAGACTTGATAGAACAAAGAAGAAAGATGAAGAATTACCCAGACAAATACAAAGAAATAAATAAACACATAAAAAAGAGAATAAAACAGGAAGCATAAAGAAATGTTAAATAGGTAAATTTAAAGACAAATATGAAAATTTTATTGTAGATCTAGAGAATGAAATAAAAAGATGGACAGAATACCTGAATGAATTATTTGAAGACGATAGAAACAACTTAACTCAGATAATCAATGCAACTGAGCCAGACATATTGAAAGAAGAAGTAGAATACGCAATAAGAAACGCTAAAGATGGAAAAGCAAATAGACCTGATGAAATTCCTACAGATCTGTTGAAGCTTTTGAATGATAAATCCATAACCATAATATTACATCTATTCAATACAATATACAGTACTGGTATAATACCTCAAGAATGGTTACTGTCTACGTATGTCACCATACCGAAGAAAACTAAGGCAATGCAATGTTCAGATCATCGAACAATCTCCTTGATTAGTCACCTGCTTAAAATATTTCTTAGAGTCATCCACAACCGAATCTATCAAAAGTTAGATATCGATATTAACGATACACAGATGGGATTCAGAAAAGGATTAGGTACAAGAGAAGCTGTCTTTGCCTTAAATGTTCTACAACAGAGATGTCTAGATGTTAACCAAGAGGGGCATGCCTGCTTTATAGACTTTGAAAAGGCCTTTGACACAGTACGCCACAATCAACTAAAAGAAATCCTGGAAGGTAAGAACATCGACACCAGAGACATGCAAATAATATTAAATCTGTACTGGAATCAGCGAGCTAATATAAAAGTAGAAGACCAAACATCGGACGAAATAAAAATACGTAGAGGAGAACGACAGGGTTGTATATTGTCACCGCTTTTCTTTAATATCTACAGCGAATAAATATGCCAAAAAGCTCTCTTACATGCAAACGAAGGGATAGTAGTCAATGGAGAAGTTATCAATAACATTCGATATGCTGACGATACTGTGATAATGGTAAGAACAGTGGAAGATCTACAACATCTAGTTCAAAGTATGAATGAGATATGTAATAACTACGGCATAAGGATGAACGTCAAAAAAACCAAATATATGACCTTCAGTAAGAATCCAGTTCATGACACCAGTATCACAATTACCCAACTTGAAAAAGTAAGCGAATAAAAATACTTGGGAACCCTCATTAATGAAACAGCTGACCAAAATCACGAGATAAAAAGACGTATTGAAATTGCCAGGTCTACCTTTATAAAAATGAAAAAATTATTTTGTAATCGTGATATTAGTATTCATCTACGAACTGGAATGTTAAAATACTATGTATTCAGTACTTTGCTTTACAGTGTTGAGGCATGGACTCTTAAACAGAGGAATATTAAAAATCTTGAAAGCTTTGAGATGTGGTGCTACCGCCGTATACTAAGAATAAGTTAGGTGAATAGAATTACAAATGAAGAGGTAATACGCAGAACAAATAACGATCCAGAAGTTATTATGAATATAAAAAAGAGAAAACTTGAATGCTTAGGCCACCTGATGAGAGGAAAAAAGTACACGTTCCTACAAAATATAATGCAAGGAAAGATCCAAGGACGCAGAAATACAGGCCGTAGAAGAATATCCTGGATGAGAAATTTAAGAGAGTGGTTTGATTAAGATTATACATTATAAAAATATTTAAACAAAAAAACATAGTATAAACTGCCTTAAATAATTTTTTCGATATTAATGAGCCTCATTTCTACAGTTCTAACTGTCTACAGAGCTAACGATGGCGATGCATTAGGTACAGGTCAACTCTACCAATTTTATGATCGATCGGCAGTCTGTTTAGTCTCTTAATTCAAGGCAAGTGAACTCAGTTCACTAAATGTGCTGCTTAATTTTTGACTAGCAGTAAGAGAGTACAAATAATATAATGATCGCCAACCATCGAAAAAAAAACGGCATAACAATAGGTCTATAGGTTTCGTGGCATTGGCCACTGGACACTGGCATTCGGTAGAGTATACCTTCCAATTATTCTGGCATTCTTAAAATCTAGAAATGTATTGTTCTGTAGCTATTTTTTTGTCGCATTTTAAAGTAATTACTATTTTAATGGGAACAAGCCACAATTGAAGTTTAAAATAAATTTATTGACGTTTTAATTTCCACTTCGGAAATCGTTTCACTTCGAAAATCGTTCTCAAAATACAAACAAGTATTTTGAAAACGACTTCCGAAGTGGCAATTGAAACGTCAATAAACTTATTTTAACCTTTAACTGTGGCTTATTCTAGAAATACAATCAAGCAATAGACTTAATATAATTATGTAAACAAAAAATACCATATGAGGTTCCGACAAACTCCAGGGCGTTTCCAAGAATGGGTAATCCGTCGGGTCCGGGGATTTTATCAGCGCATTCAATAAGATGGCGGCGTGAAATCTTCCAGTAGATGTACCATAGCGATAATGCCGGCAGAAGAAGGAACACAAAGACGTTGGTTGCAGATAGGCTGCCAGTCTGAAGGGCTAGATCAGGGCCCGCTGTGGTAGTGGCCGACATTTTTGATCTAAAAATTATAAAAGTTAGTTATTTATCAATATTAAAATAAAATTAAATTAAAATAAAATAAATGCTCTTATATTTTAACTTGCAACACTCCAGACTTTCCCACCACCAGAGGCGTCCGATAAGGAGACGCAGTATTACCAAAGCCCTTCACTGCGAATCTAGAAAATATATTCAGTAAAATAAACTGGCAGAATAAAGGAATATCCATTGATGAAGAATACCTCAACCATCTAAGATTTGCAGACGACATAATTCTTATTACTAATAATCCTGCAGATATAAAAGAACTTATAAGTGACCTAAATGCAGCTAGAAATGAAGTTGGACTAAAAATGAACTTGACAAAAACAAAAACCATGTGTAACAACCTAGTGAATATCCAAGATGTAATAATAAACAACCCTGCACTTGAGACCGTAGACGAGTAGGTATACCTGGGACAATTAATACTTAAATCAGGCTCCTTACTTCCAGAACTCAACAGAATAATGAAACTAGCTTGGGCATCTTTTGGTAGAAATTCAGTTATATTCAAATCAAAGATGCCAATGGACCTGAAGAAAAAAAGCATTCGATCAGTGTATACTACCAATCATGACATACGGCTGCGAAACTTGGACACTAAAGAAAGAGATAATATCGAAAGTCAAAGTCACTTAAAGGTCAATGAAGCAATGTATGCTAGGTACAAAAAAGAGAGGTCGAAAAAGAATAAAATTGATCAGGTAGAAAACTAACGTTACTGATGTAATCCATAGAACTAAATCTTTAAAATTGCAGTGGGCGGGATATTTAGTGAAAACAAATGATAATGATGGTCCACTAGAATTACACTGGGGCATCTAAGAGTTGTCAAGAGACCAAGAAGACCAAATTTAAGATCGGACTATGACATAAGGAAACAAGACAGTACAACATGGCAAAGAAAAGCTATAATTCGCTTTTTTGTGCCATACACAGAAGACACATCTTTTCTGCTACGATTATAAGGCCAAATAAACACAGAACAAGGGGAATATAGAAGATCGATGACCCATGAAATAAGAAATATATCCGAAAGGGAAGACATATTAAAATTTATTAAAGCACAAAGATTGAACATATATACCAGAAAGAATAGTAACAAGATAAGAAAAGCGTTTGATCGTGTCCAACACCACAAGTTAATGCAGATAAAAATAGACAATTCTATATCCAAACCCATACATATAGGAAGAGGCGTTTGACAGGGATGTGTGCTTTCCCCTCTTTTATTTAACATTTATTCGGAAGCCATATTTTAAGAGTTTTTGGAGGATGCAGAGATGGGAATCAAGGTGAATGGAGTATTGATCAACTTGTCACTATAATCGGAGACTACAGTAAGGGAATGGGATTAGAGATTAATACCAACAAGACCAAATTCATGATCATCTCCAGAAACTTGGATGCACTTGAAAACTCCACCATAACACTGAATACTAAGTCCATTGAAAGAGTGAGTAAATTTAAATACCTGGGATCGTGGATTTTTGAAGACTGGGCATCGGACAGGGAAGTAAAATGTCGCATTGAGCAAGCTCGACAAGCTTTCGTAAAATTCAAGAAGTTCTTGAATTTTACGAAATTTCTGAAACTGACTTGTTCAGAGTTCGATCTTCAACTGAGACTAAGGTTTACTAAGTGCTACGTATGGTCAGTGCTGCTATATGGCGTAGAGGGCTGGACACTCAAAACGAGGGATATAAACAGATTAGAAGCTTTCAAAATGTGGCTTTATCGCCGTATCCTAAAAATACCATGGACAGCGAAAATCACAAATATAGATTTCTTTAAAAGAATAAACCAAGAACGCCAACTTTTCGAAACCAGCAATAAAAGGAAAACGGCGTATCTAGGTCACATCATGCGAAATGAAAAATACCAGTTCCTCCAACTTATAATCGAGTGTCCTGGCTCCGAAACATAAGGCAATGGACAGGGATTAACGGCATACAATCTCTGATACATATTGCAAGAAATAGAGAATTAATGGAAAATGTGATCGCATCCATTATTGGATTTGCATCTGAAGAAGAAGAAGAAGAAGAAGAAGAAGAAGAAGAAGAAGAAGAAGAAGAAAGATAAGAATGGAGAAGGAAGACCTGAACATCATCGGAGTATACGGCCCAGAAAATAACAAGCCTCAAACAATAAGGGAAGCGTTTTACGACCAATTACAACAGGTAGTAGATCAAATCACAGGAAAGATGATAATATTGAGGGATTTAGTAATACCGGCATCAAAAAAAACATAACGAGAATGTTAAAAACGAAAATGGAGAACTGATGATCAACTTCTGCACGAATAACGAACAAAGCATAAATAACACATTTTTTGACCACAAAGACCAACACAAATATACATTTAATAACATCCGTGGACAAAAATCTATGATAGATTATATTATAACCAAAAGAGATGTACATTTATCAAAAATAATGGACGTAAGATGCGTCAACTCAGCAGATGTAGGCAGCGACCACAGCCTAGTATTATGTAAAATAAGAATAATCCTGAAATACTTTCCACCGAAGAAAGCGGCGCCAACACAAACAAAAATTAAAGTCGAAGGACTAAATACGGAATCCACACGGAATATTTATACAAGAAAAGAATATCAGAGAATATCGTTGGGAATGAAATATTATAAAACGATAACACCGAGGAAAACTGGAAAAAACTCAAAAATTACATACTTAACGCAGCAACAGCATCATCAAAGAGGAAAGTAACGAACACCAATATCAAAAAAAACACCATGGTTTAAAGAGGAAGTGAAGACAAAATGTGAAGAAAAGAAGAAAGCCTTTTTACAATACAGAACACAACAAACACAACAGGCATAAGACCACTATAAACGAATCAGAAATAAAACAAATACTTTAGTTGGACAAATAAAAAAGGAACACTGGCAAAATTTGTCAAAACAGATGAAACACGACTTCTACGGAACACAAAACCAAATATGGAGAATGATTAAAGAACAAAGAAAAAAATAAACGAACTAATAAAAACGAAACGCATTCCGAAGGAAACATGAGTAGACTACTTTCGATACGGCAAACGAAGAAATAAATATTGAGTAGGAAGAGGTAAAGGAAACATCAAGGAAATTAATAAATAAAAAATCACCAGGAGAGGAGAGAATACCTAACGAACGCCTAAAGTACGGAGGACCAGATCTAACCAAACAACTATTAAAACTAATCCAAAACAAAATTCGTCAAGAATGGAGATCAATCATCCTAATACCTCTCTTCAAAAAGGGAGACAAAGCGAACCCAGAAAATTACAGAGGAATTAATTTATTAAACATTACACTAAAATTAACAACCAAAGTGATAGCAAATAAATTGAATGAAACACTAGCAGAAGAACATAAAGGTTTTAGGTCGGGAAGATCATGCACCAATGCTATATTTATAATGAGGCAAGTGCAAGAGAAATCATTAGAATACAACAAACCGGCATATCTATGTTTCGTGTACCTTATAAAGGCATTTGGCCGGGTCAAATTAAAAGACGTTATCCACTTACTCTACGCAAGGGAAATACTTCTAGGAATAATCAAAACGATCGAAAATATCTACCAAAAGAACACAATAAGGGTAAAAGTATAAGAATTAACCGATCCTATTGAAGTTAGCAATGATGTAAGACAGGGAGATTCATTGAGTCCTATATTGTTCATCTCTACTACTACTCTCTCCAAGTGAAGATGATTTACAACGTACGCTGCACCAATTTAATATAACCACCAGAAAATTTAACATGTTAATTTCCCAAAAAAAGATAAAATACATGGTTACAACAGCAAATTCACCAAAATGTGAATTGGATCTGGAAGGTCAGATAATAGAACAAGTGATGGAGTTTAAATATCTAGACATCGCATTATCTAGCTACGGAAAGCTCGAAACCGAAGTAAAAGATCAAGTGAATAGAGCAAACAGAGCCTAAATGAAACAATATGGAGAAATAAAAATATCGGGAAAGAAACGAAAGGCAGAATTTACAAAACAGTCATCACACCCATAATATAATGACATACGCGGCAGAAACAAGACCTGATATAATGAGGACAAAAAGGATGTTAGAAACAGCAGAGATGAAAACACAAATTTATGGTAAGATACTATGGGACAGAGCTAGAAGTACAGATATACGACGTAGATGTAAGGTGGACAACATCAATAAATGGATAAGAAATAGAAGAGTAGAATGGAACGAACGTATACGTCGAATGACAACAAATAGAGTAGTAAAGACGGTAAGAGATGGTTCCCCAATACAAAGAAGATCAGTAGGAAGACAACGAAAACGATGAAACGACAACTTATTGGAAGCACATCGAAAAACAGAGTTATGTCTATATAAAAAGAAGAAAAAGAAGAATAAATACAAAACAAGGAGAATATAGAAGATTGATGAACCATGAAATAAGAAATAATATCCGAAAGGTAAGACAAAATTTATTAAAGCACAAAGACTGAGATAGCTTGGACACATACAAAAAAGAGAAGAAGACGCGCTAATTACTAAAGTCAAATTAAATAAACTGAAAACGATAACCATAATGACTAAAAACGATGAAGGAGACTTACGGATAGTGGAAAAGAAGATCACGAAAAACATAAACTGCAGAGATTAAAAAAGTACTAAAAGAAGATATCGTGACCAAAATAAAGCAATGTAGAATTGGATAACTAGGTCACAGGAGATAAAGCAGTGACATACGCGATCACAAGTTGAAATTGTATAAAAATAACATGAAAAGTAAAAACCAAAGAAACCCACAAAAAAGAATTACTGCAATAATTTTATTTTTAAGAGTTATTAAAAAATTATATTTTAGAACAAAATTAAATTGTTGATTTTACAAAAAGCAACGTTTTGAGGTATGACTTGTATTGATGGTGCAATATATATATATATATATATATATATATATATATATATATATATATATATATATATAATATATATATATACGTATATCTTGGGTTTAGTAGTCAATATTGGCCTTTAAGTAAAACTCTTTTAGGTTTGTTAAGCTTTCGAGTTTATTGTACCTACTCTTTTTCAAAACGTACTAAAAATTAACATAAAAACTACATTAGAAAAATGAAGTTGTTATATCTTCAATAGGCTTACCCTTAAGATTACTGTATCTAGCAATAATAATAGCCTAACTATGATCAAACAGAAATATTGAGAAGGGAAAGAAATTACAACAAAAGACTGTTTCTAGAAATGTGTTTAATTTAAACTACACAAAACACCTTAAACAAAAGAGAAGACATTGAAAATCTTAGTGCTATATACAGTAATCTTCTTTTAAATAAAAGAATAACAATATAAAAGTTCTTAAAAGTTACGCATATTAAAGGGATTATTTCAAGTTCAAATGAGATAAAATTTATTTTTATTTGTGTTTTTCTTTCTTAATTACTTAGTAACATAAACTCTATTGCTTGTTTAATAACTAAAAACGAAACATTTCTTCATATTATATCAAAATTTGCAATGAAGGTTTGCATAAACATAGACACTTCCTGTGTCAAACTAACCTAAAATAAATATAAAAAATAGAAGAGACATGTAAACCTTAGTAATAAGTTTTGACAGAACGAAAAAGAAAATCAAATTTAATAATGTCATTATGTTAATTAATTTTGCTAATTTTAAAACACAATCCTCAGAAGGGTAAGCCTATTGAAGATATAACAACTTCATTTTTCTAATGTACATAATATAATGGACGACCACTATGACGAAAATTGAAAAAGCCACCACAAACACATACAAATTGCAATTCTTGATACAAATAACTATTTTAATTGATGTAACATAAACTTACTATAAAAACTAGACCAAATCACTATCTCGATATTATTCTCCCCGTATATTGTACCACCACTATGTCTAATTATTGTTCTACTCTCAATGATCTAGAAACCTTGTCTATTAATCTTTTATAGTTGCCCTACCATGTCGTAGAATAATATTATTTCCATAAAAAAATATTATTTTAATTTCAGTGCATCCAAAGGTTGCAGGGCATATTTCCGATTAAAATTCATAAAAAATAATGTTTGTACAAGTGAATGTAGAATGAGTATTGGAAACCGTAAATATGGCATTGTTAATGTGAAATGCTTGAAATTTTATTTCCTGTTTTTCTAGTTGTATAGAGAAAAAATTAAAATTTGCTAAAGATGCACAAAAAAGATGTTTTAATATAAAATTTTATATTGTCCTAAATATGTTAATAATTTTTCTTCTTTTGGTGCCTAATTGTTTCAAATATTGGCGATCATTCTAGTTATTTTTATTAACTGATGCTTTATATAGATTAGTAATGACATTAAAGATAAACAACCCGAAGAACAAGCGGGATTTAGGGCCGGACGCTCCTTCTTCTTCTTAAAGTACCCTCTCCCCAATGGAGGTTGGCTACTACAATTTTAAACTCTTCTCTATCTTCAGCTGTTCTTATTAGCTGTTCAAAATTTAGCCCTGTCCATTGTCGGATGTTTCTGAGCCACGATAGTCTTTTCCTTCCTAGGCTTCCCTTTCCCTTGATTTTTCCTTTCACTATAAGTTGGGCATATTGGTACTTATTATTTTTCAGTATGTGGCCTAGGTATGATGATTTTCTAACTTTTACTGTGTTAAAAAGTTCTCTTTCCTTGTCTATTCTATGCAGCACGTCTTCGTTTCAGGTATGAGATGTCCATGAAATTTTGAGTACTCTCCGGTAGATCTACATTTCAAAGGCCTCCAATTTATTTACGGTTGATGTTTTAAGGGTCCACGTTTCAACTGCATATAGAAGAGTCGACCAGAAGTATCATTTTGATAAACGTAGTCGAATTTCGAGTTTTATTCGAGAATCACAAAGCAGTTTTTTATTTTTTCGAAAGATTTTCTGGCCTGTTCTATTCTCGATCTTATTTCTAGATCAGGATTTAGGCTGCTATCGATCCAACATCCCAGGTACTTAAATCTATTGCTTCGGTTTTTTTTTCGAATTATTTTATTTAGTCTTTTGTATTCTCCGTCCTTGTCATTTTTCCTTTAGATTCTCTTCGTTTGTTCATTAATTGTAAAATTTCTTCTGTCATCCATTCCTGTTTGTTATTTCTAGGTGTTACTTTTAGATGTTTTTCCGTTACATTGTTTATTTGTTCTTTAATAGTTTTTCACAGAACGTTTATGTCATCGTACTCGCTAATTCTATTGTGGTAGATATTTCCTAAATTTTTGTTTAATTCTTTATTTACTGTCTGATGTATGGTGTCGTTTTTCAATAATTGAATGTCTAATAGTTGGTGTTGAGGTTTTTGTTTCTTTATTAGTTTCTATCTTGCGCGAACTTTTGCAACAACAAGATTATGATCGGAATTGATGTCAGTTCCAGGATATGTTTTTGCACTGATGGTTGCATTGTGAAATCTTTTGTTGACTAATATGTAATCTATTTGGTCAACAGTGGACCGGACGCTCCACTATGGATAATATTTTCACATTAAAAATTGCAATGGTAAAACGAGTGCAGAGAAATAGAGATACCCATATAGTTTTAATAGATTTGGAGAAAGCATATGATAGTGTACCGATCTCCCAACTATGGACATAAATGGGTAACTTGAAAATAAACCCAATTCCTATTAACGCCACTCAAAAATACTACGAACAAAACTTTGCAAGAATTAAAATGGGACAAGAAATCACCTCCCCTTTTCAAACAACAAAGGGACTAATACAAGGTTGCTGTCTGTCACCCACCTTATTTAAAATCTATTTGGACAGATCCTTGGTGAAATGGGTAAAAAAAAGTAGAATAATGGGAATAACGGTTGAAGAAAACATGCTATAATTATGTAATGCGTAATTGCCGAACACAGAGACGATCTTAGCTACATGGTAAGAAAACTGCAAGAAGAATATGAAGTGGCAGGTCTAAATATGGATATGACAAAATCTGAATATCTATCAGTGGGAACAGATGAAATATGTGACATAGTCTTGAAAAACGACAAAATCAAAGGCGTGCAATTCTGCAAATATTTGGGGGTCATTTTCAATAAGAAGGGAAATAGCGCAGATGAAATCAGGGAAAGAATAAACAAGGCTAGAGCATCGACCCGTGCCTTAAACTCTATTCTGTGGCAAAAAGCAATTCGATGAGAAACCAAAAAACACATTTACGGTAGTATAGTCCAAAGTATTACACTTTACGGTGCGGAATAAAAGAAGGAAGCAGAACGAAGAAGGCAAAAAAAAATCTATAGAATATGTAGAAATCAATAAAACAATAAACAGAATGATAAAAGAAAATAAGAGAAAAGAACAAGAAATAAAAATAGAAGAAGTAATACAGAACAACAAAAACATGAAATGCTTAAGGCCGAAATTAGGGAAGTTTGGAATAAACAAATAAAAGATGTAAATTGAGTGGAAACAAACGTTAAAGATGACATCAAAAATATAATCCACCATTTCTACTCAGAATTATATAAAACAAAAACGGAACCATCAGAAGAAATTAAAAACCAATTTAAGGTTAAAATAAAAAATGTCAACTCAGAGCTACAGCCTGAAATAAGCAAATCAGAAATAAAGAAGGCATTGAAAGAAATAAAAAACAACAAATCGCCTGGAAAAGATGGAATAACTGCAAAGATGCTGAAATATGGTGGAAAAGTGGTAATTAATACTCTACATCCCCTTGTTAACAAGATATTAAAAGAAAAAAAGAATCCCAAACAACTGGAAGGAATCAGTAACCATTATCCTACACAAGAAAGGGGATAAAGCAGACATAAAAAACTACCGTCCTATAACACTCCTCAATGTAATGTATAAACTCCTAAAAAAAATTTTAACTAATAGATTGACGACAAAATTCGATGGATACCAGTCGAAAGAACAAGCTGGTTTTAGAAAGGGATTCAGCACAAGTGACCATTTACTAAGTATGAAAATACTTATAGAACGAGCAAATGAATACCACATTCCTCTATATTTGGCGTTCATAGATTTCGAAAAGGCTTTCGACAGAGTCGAACATTGAGCAGTGAAAAGTTCTTTGATTGACAGCAGAATTGACCACAGATGTACGGAACTAAGAGCCAATATATATAAGGAAGCCAAAACAACAATTAAAGTATATGAAGGAACAAAATCGATAGGAACAAAAACAAATAAATAGAGGCGTGAGACAGGGTGATACAATATCACCGAAACTTTTTAATCAGGCTCTTGAAGATTTTTTTAAAACATTAGAATGGGAAGAGAAAAGGTATAAAAATTTGTGTACAACGCTTGAACCATCTAATGTACGCTGATGATATCGTATTGATAATTGATAAAAAAGAAGAATTATTTGAAATGATGAAAGAACTGGACGTAGAAGCTAGAAAGACAGGCCTTAATATGAATTACAGCAAGACCAAAACCATAACAAATACAGATGAAGACATCACAATGAGAATCGGACAAGATGAAATAGAACAAGTTCAGAATTATATATCGTGGTCAAACTATAAAACTTAACAAAGAGAACCAAACAGCAGAGATAACGAGACGAGTTAGACTGGCATGGGCGGCATTTGACAAATAAGCTACATTCTTAAAAACAAAAGATATCAACAAAAAGAAGAACGATGGAACAAAATTCTTATAAGTTGGAGACCGTGGGAATATAAACGAAGCATAGGAAGGCCCCAAATGAGATGGGCAGATGATATCAAGAACCACGTGGGCTCTAGGTGGATGACTGTAGCGACAGACAGAGAAGAATGGAAAAGGATTGGGGAGGCCTATGTCCAAAGATGGACCGAAGAAGGCTAATTAGATAGATAGATAGTGGTCTGCTGTGGGTACATAGACTTGTATAATATTAGTGTTCATGATAATAATAATTATATAAAATAGGTACATAAACTTATGGTTTGTTTACGAATTAAAAAGTTCACGGGATTAACCGTGGGTCAAGCAAAAACATGCACGTGTTGAGTACAATATTTTTTTACAGCCTAATATAAATAAGAAGAATTTAAATACATATTTGTAATATTTGAATTAAAATCTTTCAAACAACTATAACTAATAGCGAAATTAGATTGATTACGATTTAATTGAAACTCATGAAAGAAAATCGATAAGTAAATTATATATTTCTATTTAATGCTTTATTGTCGATACTAAGAACGCAATGTTAATTTCTGATTGCTACATAAATAGTGTTTCTATTAAATATTTGATATTTATAATTGACAAATGATTTGAATGTTGGTACAAATGAATGGTGTTATTAGGTTACTGTATAATGCATGGCGTATGTATATATGTATAGCGTCGATAGGCTTTTTAGGCCCATTGCTGGATGAATAATTTCCATCTTTCTTGTTCTTAGCTGTCAGCTTCCAATCTCTCTGGCATCTCTTTTTTTCTTGGTCTTCCATTTCTTTCTCGGTCTTCCTCTCTTTTTTTTTGCCCTTTGTCTATTACCTTGCATTATTTCTAGATGTACGAGCTACTCTAGTCTACGTTTTTTTTACCTAGTAAAATATCTTTCTTTCCCATGCTTCCAGTTTGTTCTGTATGGTTTTGTTCATAGTCCATATCTCGGCAGCGTATAGCGTTGCGAGTCTAATTATAGATTTGTATACTCTTATTTTTGTATAACGTAATATAGCTTTGACCTTAATTATTTTATTTACGGCCCCAGCCCATCTACTTCTCTTGGTCAGTCTTTGGTTGATTTCAGTTTCTTCCTTAGATATCTGATCAATAAGGGTACCTTAGTATATATATATTCACCCAAATTGTACAACTGATGCATCCTTCACCTACAATTTAAAAGAGCTTTTGGTGTTTATTTCTTTTTACTTTTGCTATTAATATTCACTTTCAGTCCCATTTTAAAGCTTTTCCAAAGCAGTCTTTTTGCTATACTTGTCAGTTCTTTTCCATTTCTTGCAATGAGAACCACATTATCAGCGTACGCGAAGCATTGGTGTTCTTTGTAGAAAAGAGTGCCGAACCTATTGATCCCACTAATCCTAACAAATTTTTCTAGAACTATAACTGAATAGCGAGGTAGACAACTGGTCTCCTTAGCGAACACGTTTTTTCATTTCAAATTCTTCTGAAACTATATCTTTGCATTTCACAGCACAAACGGTTTTTCTAATTGTCAATTTTACTAATTTTACTATTTTTGCTGGCACTTGGTATTCTTTTAGCGTTTCTATTTATTTGTTTCTTTCTATTGTATCCTAGGCAGCTTTGTAATTAATAAATAGTGCTTGCGTTGAAATATTGTGTTCATAGCAATTGATCAGGATTTGTTTTAGGACAAAAATTTAATCAAACCAGATTCTTCTCCACATATATTTCTTATTATAATTTTTTTCAGTAGTCACTTCGCCATCTAGAAGCTCTTCGAAATATTTTTTCCATCTTTCACATATTTGGTCTTTGTACACTATCACGTTTGACTGTTTATCTTTTACGTTTATAGTTATTCCCTGGTACCCAGTTTTAATGTATTTTGCCTCTTTGCAGAAATTTTTTATTTCGTTTTTCTTATAATTGTCTCCAATAGGCTTTACTTTATCGCCTATATACTTTCGTGCCCTGAGAATTTTCTTTCTATCTATCTAATCAGCCTTAAACGCCCACTCTTGGGCATAGGCCTCCCCTGTTAATCTCCATTGGTCTCTATTTTAAGCGATCTGCATCCAGTCCTTTCCTGCCATTCTCTTAAGATCGTCAGTCCATCTCATCTGTAGTCTTCCTCTTTTTCTCTTCTTTCCCATGGTCTCCAGTGTAGAATTCGCTTATTCCATCTTTCATCTTTTGCCAGAGAGTGTGACCGGCGAAGTTCCATTTAAGTTTTGCAACCTGTCTTGATACATCGATCACCTTTGTTTTTCTCTGATCCATGAGTTTCTTTTCCTGTCTTTAAAACCGATACCCAGCATCTGTCTTTCCATTGCTCTTTGTGTTTTGGATATCCTGTCGATGTTCTCCTTTGTGAAAGTCCATGTTTGTGAGCCATATGTGATAACTGGTAAAATGCACTGGTTGAATACTTTCGTTCGCATATATTGAGGGAACTTTTTATTTTTTTAGAATATATGATAGTTTACCAAATGAGGCCCATGCTAGTCTAGTTCTTCTTTTTATTTCTTCTGTTTGATTATCCCTGTTCAGCTTTATTATCTGTCCTAGGTAAATGTATTCTGCCACCTGCTCTAATTTATTCTGTTTGATTACTATTTCTAATTGGTCTTCTTGGTTTGCCATAGTCTTGGTTTTACTATAGTTCATCTCTAGACCTACCTCTGTCGCTTTTCTATCTAGTTGCTCAACCATCTTCTGTAACTCTTCCTTCTTATCTGTTATTAGGACTATATCCTCTGCATATCTCAGGTGGTTTAAGAGCTCTCCATTTATTCTTGTTCCGTATGTATCCCATTCTAATTTTTTAAATATGTTTTCCATAGCCTGATTGAACAATTTTGGCGATATTCTGTCTCACTGCCTGATTCCTCTTTCGAATTTTATTGGTTCTGTAGCGTGTTCGTTCGTCAATTTTATTGTGGTACTCGCATTTTTGTATATGTTTGTTATTAGGTCCGTGTACCTGTAATAAATTCTGCCGTTCTGTAGTGAGTTTTTGATGGCCCAATGTTCTATGCTGTCAAACGCCTTTCGGAAGTCTATGAATGCCATGTATAATGGGATTTGATAATCGTTCGAGTTTTCAATAAGTATTTTTACTGTTAGCAGATGATCGCTAGTACTAAAACCCTTTCTGAATCCCGCTTGTTCTCTTGCTTGGTATTTGTCAAGCTTAGTTGTTAGTCTATTTGTCATGATCTTCGTTAATAGTTTAAATACAACACTTAGTAATGTTATAGGTCCATAGTTTTCTAAGTTCTTTCGGTCACCTTTTTTGAACGTTAATAGTGTCTCTGCATCGTTCCAGCTATCGGGTATTTCTTTTGTGGTCAATATTTTGTTCATGAGGATATGTAGGACTTCTCTAGTTGTTTTCCCTCCTCTCTTCAGCATCTCTGCAGTTATTCCATCTTTTCCAGGTGACTTATGGTTTTTTAATTCCTGAATGGCTTTCTTGATTTCTGTTTTACTTATTTCTGGTTGTAGGTCAGAGTTTATATTTTTTTATGTGTTTAATTGTTTAAGAATTTCTTGCTGTGGTTTATGTCTTATTCTGTATAGGTGCGTATAGTATTCTTGTGTCAACTTTAATATTTGTTTCATATCATTAATGGTTGTTCCTTCGCTGTTTGTCATTTCATTTATCTGAGTTTTACTGAGTCGTTGTTTTAAGCATTTCATATTTTTGTTCTGCTGGATTACTCTTTCAATCTTTGCCTCCTGCGTTTTTCTCTTGGTTTCTTTTATGTTTTTTCTAATTGTTTTATTGATTTCAGTATATTCTACTGTGTTTCTTTTGCCCTGTTCAAGTAGGCTTGTTCTTGTCGTCATCAGGTTTTCTACTTCTTCTGAGATATAATTGTCCTTTTTTGTCGTCGATTTTGCAATTCTTTCCCTGGCCTGTAGCAATGTAGTTGTAAGTATTTCATTTATTTCGTTTGTTTCTTTATTTATTAAGTCGGTTGTATTTGGGATGCATTTTTTTATTTCTTCTTTGTACTTTTCTTCGTTTTGGCTAAGTTTCTCCATATCTAGTTTTTGTACGTTTTTGATTTTCTTTCTGGTTTCAAATTGGCTGTTAATTTGTATCTAAGCCTTCACCATTCGGTGAATTCGGAGAATTTTCTTTACTTTTTCTAATTGTTCGGCACACCTTTCTAGGTAGTCTTGTTTTTGCGATGGCAAACCTTTTAATCCCACATCTGACCTTTTTTAACTCTGTTCCCTTACAGAGATGAATTGAGTGGAGAAGGTGCCGCAATGCTGAATTAGTGACTCTATATGGTGGACAGATAAAAGTTAATCGGGTAAGATAAGCAGGTCATGTGGTACGATCATGGGAGAACAGAGTGTCAAAAACAGTGTTTTTTTTTGATAGACCAGACGATAGAAGATCAGTAGACCGTCCCAGAAAAATATGAAAGGATGATGTTGAAGCCGATTTATCTAGAATTGGGGTACAACAATGGGAAATAAAAGTGCAAGATCGTAGAGGATGGAGGGCGATAGTGGATTCGGCGAAGACTCACCCGAGTTGTAAAGCCAGTGAAGAAGAAGAACAATGGAAAATACCTAATGCTGGTCTTTAAAATGGTCCGTAAAAACAAAAAAGAGTCGGAAAACTATAGAGGAATTACAAATGAATAAATGAGAGAATATCACTTAAGGATGAACAAGGCTACCGAAGCGAAATCATGTACAGACGCAATATATGCTATAAGACAAATTACGGACAAGGCACTAAAAAATCATTTGACAGAGTAAAGCTGAAGGGCGTTAGTCAACTTTTATAAAATGGACAAATACCATTTGATATCATTAAAACAATCGGAGATATATACAAGGACGACAAAATGCAGTCCAGAATAGATGAAAAACTGACATGGAGAAAATAGACTTGGGGAAGGCAGGATGAGTATAAGTCAGGGAGACCCTTAAGTTGTCTACTCTTTAATCGTTACAGGATGACATAACTAAAACTGTGATTAAAGATAACGGTTATGAGATGGGAAATAAAGAAATTATAATACTGTGCTATGCAGACGACTCCACACTAAATAGCAGGAAATGAGGACAACAAAAATTGATTCATAAGATCAACATAATAACAAAGAAGCTAAACATGGAAATTGATGAAACCAACATTGAACAGATTATGGAAATCAACTATGTACGCATCACACTATCCAAGAACGGTGATGTAAAAGCAGAGTTAAACAAATGTAGAATTAATACAAGCTATCTAAATAAAGTCATAAGTAGACATGAGATCTGATACATCCAAAACAAAAAGAAGAATACTGAGAAGAATAACGGAAGTCACCGAAAACTAAGTGGCGAAATCAAAACAGCGTTGGAAACAGCAGTGGAAAAGATAGACAAGTGGATATTGGATAGAAAGAGACAACAGAACAATGATATAAGCAGAATGATAGAACAAAGGGTAGTCAAGATAGCAAGAACTAAATCGCCGTGTACCTACTACAAAAAAAAATTAAGATAAACTATAAGATGAAAGCACCACAAAAAAAAACAGAAACAGGCAAAATTGCCTAATCAAAAATGGAAGGAAAAGAAGAAGATTTAAGTAGCAATCTAACAATTGAAAAATTATCTCATACATAGCCATAGTACATGATAAACCAGAACCACAGGTCTAGTAATAGTGAGTGAGGTCCGACACAGGGAAAGAAACTTAGTGTACCCTATAGAGCTAAACGAAAATTTTGTGAAAATGTGGAGGAGACGTGCGAATTGTGTATACCTACGGAGCACTTATCACACTTCCTTGGGGGTTAGACTAAAGATTAATATGAACAACACGCAAATAATGACTTATCTGGTGTTTAATCGAAATATTGCTGTTGATGGAAGGGATATTGTGCAGACTGCATCGTATAAATACTTAGGACATGATATTTGGTTGGGCAGAGATAACCAGACATGTGAGTTCCTACGTTATATAGAATTAGCCTTGGCAGCGTTTGGTAAATTAAACTACGTATTTAAATCGGGATGTAATGGGATAGTGAAGCGCAACAAATAGCCACTCCTATTCAAATGTCAACCTCACCTGCTCGTATGATGATCTAGATCATGGTCTTCTGGTACATCCTGCTAGATAACTAACGAGGCTCTGACGTCCGAGTGTTTACCGGGATAAGCAATCAACCATTTACTGGCCAACGGCTTAGGGCGGATGAGCTAGTAAGTGGAAGGACACTCTGTTGTCCTGAGACTAAGAAATTGGTCTCGAAGGCGGAAGAACCAAGAAAGTGGTCAACGGCATCAGAATGCAGAAGGCAACGAGAAACCACTGCATTAAAGGTCCCTGATGACATCTCTAGTATAAATTATAATGGCTAGCACTATTTGCGCAAGAAACATTATTGATTATGGTAATCGGAGACCAAAATCCGGCAGGGGAGGACAACCATCAGAACGCAAGGCCTCCTCGGTCGTCAACATGCGAAACCCTTGCACAAAATACCACAAAAAAAATACTCAACCCTCTCAGATAAAAATAGCTATCTGGAATGTAAGAAGTATGTATCAGCCTGGAAAACTACACAATGTTATTAAAGAGAAGGAGAGGCTAAATATAGATATACTTGGGGTTAGCGATGTACAGTGGTCAGGAAATGGAGAGATATCAATAAATAACCACAATATTTATTACACTGGAGGAGACAAAACTGATCATCGATACGGAGTAGCTTTTATCATAAGCAACACTATTAAAAAATCAGTGTTAGGTGTGATTCAAATCTCAGAAAGAATAATAATGCTAAAAATTCAAGCACGGAACTGTAATATTAATATGATCCAAGTTTACGCTCCCACTGCTGATAAGACCGAAGATGAGATCGAAAACTTTTATTTAGAATTGCACAATACAATCAAGTTAACAAAATCTAGAGATATTACTTACATTTTAGGAGATTTTAATGCAAAAATTGGAGTAGGTACAGTTGAAAATATAGTTGGACAGTTCGGACTAGGAACTAGAAACGAGAGAGGAGAAAGGCTCATAGAATTCTGCCAAGAAAAGAATATGGTAATTGCCAATACTTGGTTTCAGCTTCCTAAAAGAAGACTATATACATGGACGTCTCCTTCACATACAGAAAACCACATTGTCAGAAACCAGATAGACTTTATACTCGTAAATAGCAGATATAAAAACTCTATAACCTCAGTTAAAACTTATCCTGGAGCAGATGTTAACTCAGACCACAATCCGCTAGTGGCTGACGTGAAAATAAAATTAAAAAGAATTGAACTCAGAAAACAACAACCAAAAATTAACGTAAGAATGCTACAAAACGAAGAAATAAAAAACGAAATAAAAAATAATGTGAATGTTAATATGCAAAAAACACTAACTGACAACAAACAAATTATGGATGTAAATAAAAAGTGGTGTAATATAAAAAACACATTACTGAAACCAGCTCAAGAAAGTTTAATAGAACATAAATCAGAGGCTAAAAAACACTGGATGACAGAAGAAATACTATTACTGATGGAAGAAAGAAGGAAATATAAAGGAAAAGATCTACAGAAGTATAAAGAAATACAACGAATAATTAAGGAAAAAATCAAAACAGCTAAGGAAATCTATTTGATGAAGCAATGTAAAGAGATAGAAGAACTAGAAACAAAATATGATATGAGAAATATGCACAAAAAAATTAGAGAAGTGACTGGAATGGGTCGAAATAGACAGCAAGGACACATAAAAGACAAAAAAGGAGTACTACTAGTAGATTTACCAGAGAAGTTAAAGCGATGGGAGGAGTACGTTAGAGAACTTTTCCAAGATGAAAGAGGTGAAATGCAGAAAATACAAGAATTAAATCCTTTAGAGATACAGAAGATCACGATAGATGAAATCAAATATGCTATCAAAAACTCTAAAGACAATAAGGCAGCTGGATTAGATGAAATACCAGTAGAACTCTTAAAACTAGTGGAAGAGGACAACTTGGAAGTATTGACAGATTTATTCAACACGGTGTACGATACGGGAATAATACCACAGGAGTGGCTAAAGTCAGCATTTATAACCATCCCTAAAAAACAAGCAGCAAAAGAGTGCTCTGATTATCGAACACTGAGCCTCATGAGTCATACTTTAAAAGTTCTGCTAAAAATAATACATAAGAGAATATACGAAAGGCTAGAGGAGGATATTAGCGAGACGCAGTTCGGGTTCCGAAATGGAATGGGTACTCGAGAAGGACTATTTGCCATCAACATATTAATTCAGCGATGTCGGGATGTGAATGTTGATCTACACTTGTGCTTCGTTGACTACGAAAAAGCTTTCGATAAAGTAAGACATGAAAAACTAATATCAATACTTATGAACAAGCGCATTGACAGTAAAATCATAAATATAGTGCAAACATTATATTGAAACCAAAGTGCCATAGTTCAAATTGATGGGCAACACTCAGAAGAAATGAAGATCTGTAGAGGAGTTAGACAGGGATGTGTGTTATCACCACTTTTGTTTAACTTATATTCTGAAGAAATTTTCCAAAACACGCTCAATAATATCGAAGCGGGAGTCACCGTTAACGGAAAATTAATTAATAATTTAAGATATGCAGACGACACTGTGATCATAGCAACGAGTATAGAGGATCTACAACATCTTATCGAAAGCTTGAGTATAAATAGTGCTGAGATGGGAATTACTATAAACGCCAAAAAAACGAAGTACATGCTGATTACAAAAAGGCCACAAAATATACATCACCTATTGACAATAAATGGTAACGTGATAGAACAAGTAGAAAAATATCAGTATTTGGGAACTTTGATCAATGAAACCAATAATCATACTGTAGAAATAAACAGACGAATAGAGATTGCCAGATCAGCATTTATACGAATGAAGCCACTCCTAACGTGCAAAAATCTAAATTTGGAGATCAGACTACGTACCATTCGCTGTTATATATTTTCAATATTATTATATGGAGCTGAGACTTGGACATTAAAAAAATGTAAATTAAAAAGAATCGAGGCCTTCGAACTCTGGTTATACCGCAGAGTATTGAAAATATCATGGACTGATAGAATTACAAATAAAGAAGTACTGGAGAGGGTTGGTAAAGAAACAGAACTAATCACCACTATACAAACCAGAAAACTGGAATACCTAGGCCACGTGATGAGGGGACCAAAATATGAAATTTTGAGACTGATAATACAGGGAAAGATTCAAGGAAGAAGATCTGTTGGCCGAAGGCAGAACTCATGGTTAAAGAATCTACGTGATTGGTACCAATGCAGATCGATTGATTTGTTTAGAGCAGCAAGTTCTAAAATAAAAATAGCCATTATGATTGCCAACCTCCGTAGGGAGACGGCACTCTAAGAAGAAGATTTAAATCGGACCTACCCATATGCCTCAAAAGGAAAATCTTTGGCTAATTTGTATTAACTGTATTCACTTATAGAGCGGAAACAATAACACTAGTGACTCTATGTCAGGCGCGAATAGAGGGCTATGTAGCGCCAGATGCTATAGGTATCTCTTTGAGAGACCGTATCCTAAACGAAGAAATACGTCGTAGTACAAAAACAACAGACGCCATCGAAAAAATCGTATCGCTAAATGGAATTGGGCAGGATGCGTCGCCAGATTATTATATAAGACAAGAAGCACTACGCAGTAGAAGACTCCACCAACCAGATGGACCGATAGCGTGTTACTCAGTAACTGGATGCAAGCTGCACAAGACAGAGACATACGGAAAGATCTGAGGGAGACCTATGTCCAGCAGTGGACGCATACAGGTTGATGATGATGATAATGATGATAATGATGATGATTGACAGGGCACTTGCTTGCCAAGCAATGGCATAAATATTTGAAGCATGTCTTTTTGGACTGTAAGCAGGTAACATATGTGAGTACGAAATATACCATAGGATTTCTTAGAAGCCTAGATCTATTGAACTAAACGTATATGTAGGGTATAAACAAAAGATATTTCAGTTGGCAGATCTACAAATCCAAACGGCCACCTTGATATCTACAATCTAAAATAAGACTAAAAGTAAAATAATGTTTGACTTACCCTGCAATATAAAAACTACTACCACTGTTTGATGTATAGCCTCTTATATATAATTAAATAATCTACGTAAATAATCACTGGTGACTTTTATGTTCTAAATTAGAATTCACTGAATTGATAAGCATGTGCATTTACTTTATATCTTTAGGAAATAATTAAATGTTCTGATTATAATTTGGTATACTATTCTAATTTGACTTAGTAGTGTCAAACAATGGTATCTAATAATCTAATTATTTATATAATAATAAACACACTTTGCGGAAAATTCGGTAAAACACAAAAATACTACTACAGACGAAACACCAATAACAGTAATAACCATAGTTGGTACAATAACAATATTAGACTTAAGGAGTCTAAATATAGTCACCATCGAATCGGCATTAAAAAGAAGGTGTAGCCTTACTACTACACCAAAGGTACCAAAATCACATCAAAGAGTGTTTACATATATCAGAAAGGATCGTAACAGCAAGGATAAGAATGGAGAAGGAAGACCTAAACACCATCGGAGTATACGGCCCAAAAAATAGCAAGCCTCAAACAACAAGGGAAATGTTTTTGACGAATTAAAACAAGTAGTTGATCGAGTCAGAGAGAGGAGGTTAATATTGGGAAATTTTAACGCTCGAATAGCAAATAATAACTCATTAATTTAGAAATCCGTGAAAAGTTTACAAGATGTTACATGTGGTCTGTACTTTTGTATGGATGTGAACTTTGGACTTTAAACGCCGATATCATGAAAAAAATCGAGGCGTTTGAGATGTGGTTGTATCGAAGGATACTAAAAATTCCATGGACTAGCAGAACCAGAAACGAAGAAGTTCTTCGAAGAATGGGACATCAACGAACTCTATTAAATATTATTAGAGGCGTAAACTAGAATATCTTGGACATATAATCAGAGGACCAAGATATGAGTTTCTTCGGCTAATTCTCAACGTTAAAATCGAAGGAAAGAAATGGATAGGACGGAAGAAACTCTCTTGGTTGAGGAATTTGCGGCAGTGGACAGGTTTGACAGCGGGCCAATTGCTACACGTAGCGCAAGACCGAGATCAGTATAACAATATTATAAGCATGGTAGTCGCCGACGTTCCGTAGGGATATGGCACTCTAAGAAGAAGAATAGCAAATAAGAACTGATGATAAACTATTATTAACACTAACAAACTTACAATAAACAACACATTTTTTTACCACAAAGACTAACACACATATACCACTTTTCAAAGTAAAACACTTACACATCACGATTTATACAAAGTGACGTCACTTATATTTAAAATTTTCAGAACGTCAACCTTAGAGTTCAAACACAGCTAATAATACGAAACACATACAAAACTTCTTGATCTTTCATAGGCGTCACCATGGTGTACTAATCAGAAAAATGTAATCATCATTATATTGGAAATTTTAGAGTTATATTTATTAAATAACCAAAAAAATTTGCTAATATTAATAATAAAAATTTTATGAAATAACTCTTTAAGTGTAATATTCCACAAAATAATAATTTTAATGAAATATATTAGACAATTGTACGCAACTGATACGATAATACTTTAAATTTTATTGACAGTTAAGCGTGTGGCAAAAGTGTATAAAGTGTTGCCGCTCTTTTAGAGTAGGAATTTTGTTTATTTATTGATTTCTTACACAACTTGATCATAATATAATATATATTAATAGATTGTGTTTATAAATACATATTAAATTTAGAGTAATAGCTTTAAAAACTAATTATTGTTGTGATTGTGATGTGCCAAAACAAATAAATATAAGATAGATTATTTTGAACAAGAAATAATGGCGGGCTGTTTTTACTATTAAAGCCCTAAAATTTAGAATAGATAATTTTGTATTAAAATGTTTTCGTATATATTTTAATCTTTTGCAGTAGTCTTAAAACTAAGTGTATTTACTGTTAATATAATAGTTTGACAAATAGTTGACATTTTAAAAACTCCTCACTTACTATGATAACTATTTTGATGTTTTGGCAACGCTGTGGGGTTCTGACGGCGTAAATCTTGAATGACTTACAAGCTTTTTTTACATGAAAAATGCTAGACACAAAAATATATCGCACGACGTCTCAGGAGAAGTCAATGTACATCTTCAAATACTTTAGAAAGATACTAAGAGACAGGCAGAGAGACCTAACCTAACCTAACCTAACCTAACCCTCTTATCTATGGAGACTGGATATTTTGTACCAAGAACTGGTCAAGGACGCCCAAGGTGCACAACCGCAATTGATGACCGGTTTTTGGTTCTAAATTCTACAAGAAATCACGAATTAACATCGATGCGCCTCAGGAATAAGCTACTAAATGTTAGACAAGTTAATGAGAGTTTAAAAACATTTAGACGAAGATTAAAAGAAGAAAACTTAAAGCCTAGATGTCCTGCCAAATTCCACGTCTTTTCCAAAATCATAAAGCTCGTAGTTTAGAATTTGCAAGAACACATATTCAGTGGAATCTCAACAATTAGAAAAATGTTCTTTTCACTAATAATAACAGAATCCTATTATGGAAGCCAGACAGTCGAAACTACGTTTGTAGAAGAATTGGAGAACGATTCACTACCTGCAATCTCAATCTGTTGATGATGACAACATATAACATGAATACGCCGCATACTACAAAGAAATCCCGTTCTTAATACGATACAGCTTCTTTGGCTTGCTGGACAGGTGGAATGGACTACAATTTCCCAAGGATTTGTCAAAAATTTACTTGCAAACATCCAAGGAAAATGCGGCTAGAGGGATAGCTAGAGGAAGAGCTAGAGGGGGAATACTTGTTACTGATCATACATGTATTGTAGTTAAAAAGATTTGTTTAAGTAATTTAAATTAGCATTTAAGTTTAGAGTAAAACACCCTTATTTACCTTACATTTGCATTATTTTTTTCGCAATTTTTTCCGCATAAAAACTTAAAATTGTTCATTAAACATTGTAGCGATGAGTCCAAGCCATCACCGTTAAACCAGCGTGCGCACGAACCAACCCATGAAGTAGGAGTGTATCGACAGTAGAAAGGGCAAAACTAATTACCAAGCTCCGCTATATAAACCGCAACATTTCCTCATAGAGGCAGAATCGACAGGTGTTGACTGAAGGTTCTCTTCTTCCCTACCCCGGCTTGTGGACGTGTTGAGTTCACAAGTTGTTCCGTTCCATACCGCCGTTACCCGAAGAGCGTGTTGAGCTCTTCATTACCCGTACTCTGAAGCAGTCGTGTTGAGACTGTCGAGGAGTGTCCTATTAACCCGAATCACTTAAGGAAAATGTTGAGTTCCTTTCCTTTCTTTGTACCTATCGTCCGCTGTTATTAAATCGATACAACGTTCTCGTAAAATTTCAAATACACACTCGCTTGCCGATAAGACTAATTTCATATGACAAGGTCAAACTTAATTTGAATAAATAGGCCAGGTACTGAGAAGACTAAACCAAATTGTAAATATGAACATAAGATTTTTGTCAATTTAATTTAAGGAAGACAATAAAGTTTTATTTTTATTTTGAACTCTGTCTCTGATTGTCCAAAAGCTACCCGGATAGTGACTCCTACGAAAGGACATCACAACATTGTCTCTATTGTTGTAAATTTTACAACAATAAATTTTACAACAACACGAATAACAATAAAGTCCACAGTATCAATACTACGTATATAGCTCTTTCATATATAGAAGGTTTACCGGAACAACTAACGAATCGTTTTACCCAAACATAACATAACAGTGGTTCATAAAGGCAACAACCTTTGCCTCAAAAACTCAAACTCAAAACTTAAAAAATCACATGTTGTTTACGAGATAGCATGTATTAACTATGAAGGTGTATATATTGGGCAATCCAGCCAACTGCTGTGGTGTCTATCCATTACGGATGTTGGCAACTAGCATGGCAATTCTAACTTTATTGACCGCAGCTCGAAATAGTCCTGAAGTAGTTAAGGAAAACCATTTTCGTAAATTCTGGAGCCAAGATATTCTTCTTCTATCTTGTCCTGTAATATAAGTTGCAGCAGGTTATATCTATGGTCGTTTCTCATTATATGTCCAAGATATTCTAGCTTGCGCTGTTCCACTGTGGATATAATTTCACATGTCTTATCCATCGGACATTTCGATGGATAGGACATGTAATTAGGCGAGATGCAGATGAAACGATCAGAAAAATTTTCGACTGAAGAGGACCAGTGGGAAGACGAGCCAGAGAAAGATCAAAACTTAGGTATCAACATAACATAAAGGATGATCTAAATTTCATCGGAGTTAAAGCATGGAGAAGAGTTGCCAGAGACAGGGAAGAATGGAAGATTGTTCTGAAGAAGGCTTTGGCTCATAACGAGCTGTAATGCCACTAATGATGATGATGATGATATATTATAGTAAAATTTATGCTAGTAAACCATGAGATATCAGATATCAATTTTTATTTCTGTCAACTCATTAATGTCAGTGTCCTGTTTTACGATTTGATAAGTTTTTAATATCTTATACAATAACTTTTTTTTCCTACCGTTTCCTGCCGAAACGTTGATTTTAGTGGACAATAAAATCTAGTTCTAAATTAAATAGCACTTATTGAACCTACACCCAAGAAACAGTAATAGGTCAGATAATAGTACAAGTGATAGAACAAGTGATAAAGTGCAACTGAACATTATTTTTCAAAATTGTCGGTAAATCAATTTTTTCCACTTTTTTCCTTACGAGGGCGGTGGTGTTAGGGAAAAGCCAGGGGTAGGAATAGCAAAATTTTTTACATATTTTTAATATTCCCAGAAAAATTCAGCTTGTTCGTATAATTTGGTGATTAAAAGATTGAAAAACGTGAAGAAAATTGTTTTATTGGAAGCCGAAAAAATCTATTTTTTCTTCAAATTTCAAATAATGATGTCATTACTTATCTAACTTGATCCTGTCAAAGTTTGATGTCTCCGCCGGCAGCAGTTTTTTCCCCATTTCTTTACGGCGAAGGGAAAAATGTTGTCATGGCAACAATATGAAACATGTCACAAAGTAACAATAAAAATGTCATTAACAACAATTAAACATCATTTTTATTTATAGTAATATTAAAAGTACAATTAGTTAATGAGGCATTTTCAAAATTGAAACGTGCAAAAATGTTCCCGACTCTTGATACGTATTGGTATATAATTGTTGATAATACTGATGGTCGAGAACAACTTTCAGCAATAATTCCCGATGTTGGCGAATCATAAGGGTTTAAAATTTTTTTAGCGTTATCGTTCTTATTTCTTATTGAATCCTCTATATATCCTTCGGCAACCGTGCTTGATTTCCAGCCCCCATGTCGTTTGAAGCATTCTAGATTTCCGCCTCCATCAATTAAAAGTGTTGCTGAAGTTCGTCGTAAAGAGTGACCCGTGTATGCGCTTGCATTGTTTAAATTTATATAACTAGCTACTTTTTGGGCTACTGCGCTGATCGAATGTATTCCCATGACGCTTCGGTAACACTTTCCATTTTGGTACTTGATAAAAAATCGGTTATCTATGAAATTTTCAGGCCGCAGTGGTGCATACTTTTTATACAGTTTAATGTAGTTTTGACCAATTATCGTAAAAGATCTAATTTGTCGTGTTTTACTGTCTGGGATTTTGAAAATTATTAAATTTTCTTTATCCTCAATGTCCACAGTCTTCATTTTTACCATTTGGTCGCATCGACAGGCGCCGGTAACCCCAATTAACAAAACAATCTGAATTATTTTTATAATTTAGTAGAGTATACTAGATACTTTGCAATATAATTTTTTTACCATTAATCCTAAATACAACTTATCTGGCGCTTTAAACAAAAATTCATCAAACTCGTCTTTAGTGAAAACTTTTGACTTCTTTGCAGTATATCCTTCGCTTGTTTTTTTCAGAAAGGCACGTAACTTTAAAAATTTGCTTATATCCACATTTTTTCCAATAACTAACTCGCATTTTATCATAGAGTATCACATGTAGAGACCATATTGTAGAAGATTTCCATTTATTTTCATTTTCCATTATATTAAAATATGCCAGTAAAACGTCTTCGGTAACTTCCAAAGCACTTGCATTTTCGCACTAAATTTGCGCTTGCGGTTGCAACAACAATAAGCTGCTTAAATAATTGCAAACAACTGTCAAACAACTGTAACCAGGGAGACGCAAATCCCACCGCGACGACTTAATTATTTTAATTTCTAACATCTAGACGACTTTGATAGTTGTCAAAGTTAATTTAGAGTAAGCATTGCGTATCAATTGTACTATTTATGGTTGAAAATTGCTACGTTTAAAGAAAAAATAGTATACTTTATTCGGCAAAGAAGCAACTTTTCTTGACTTGCCCTCTATTACGCGCTTTACTTCGTTCGGCGCGTAATATCGGGCGCCTTACTTCGTTCGGCGCGTAATATCGGGCGCCTCAAGAAAAGTCATGCTTCTGCGCCTCATAAAGTAATATACTATTTTTACGTAAACCGATTTTGATAGTTGAAATTCAATTTTCTTCAACCTAATTTTTTTGGTATTTTTCACCCGCAATACCGATGGTTTTTAATATTATAATATAATTATGTTATAAATATTTTGAAGATATGAAATTTTCTATCGAGAAAGAACTTCGAAAGAAAGAAGAATGCCGGTCAACTTTGACCGGTTGTCTCTCTGGGAACCACTGCTTGTAATTAAACTGTTTTTCTTTTATAAGAAACTTCTTACTGAATATTTTTCAACGCCGTTTTCTGAATTTAAATACCTAGATGTTCTATTTGGTTATAAGTGAACACCTTTTTTATAATTTTAAAACATTCCTGTATAATAAATTATGATTTAATTTTTGTTACTTGTATATTCATGCACATTGTACCATATTGCTGTAAGTCATGACTTCGAAAACGTATCTTATTTTCTCTATTTGTATCATAAACCTACCGCTAATAACCCTAGTGGTTGATGCGGATAAATAAAAAAAGTTATAAGCAGAAAAAGTAGAAAAAATCGATGTTCTTAGTAATTTTTAAATATTTTAATTTTTTTATTCTGCAAAAATCCGAATACAATAGTTATTGTATGTACTTTTAGTCTTTTTATTCTCTTGAACTCCCTCCCCCCTCGATACCAAACCCTAGACATGCCTGTTTAAGAAGGTGAAGGCATTTTTAGTTTTTCTATATTTAAAACTCCTCTATTAAGACCGTTGTAATGTTTTACTACCTAATATTGCGGAGGAACAAGCAGGTTTCGTCCCTGGACGTGCTACTAGAGAACAAATTTTAAACGTACGGCAGATTGTAGAAAAATCCAGAGAATTCAACATCACAACATATTTGTGCTTCATAGATTATAGTAAAGCTTTCGACTTGGGCAACTGGAGTAAAATGTGGCAGGTTTTGTCTGAAATAGCAGTCCCCAATCTTCTGATACTGCTAATTAAAAGCCTGTACAATAACAATTATGCCAGAGTTAGAATAAATGGGGAACTAACCGATAGTTTCAGGGTCACAAAGGGCTTGAGACAAGGCTGCATATTAAGCCCAATTCTATTTAACATCTATGGTGAATGGATAATGCGGAAAGCTACTGAGGACTGGAACGGTGGCATCACCATTGACGGGAAGAAGATTTGCAACTTGAGATATGCAGATGATACTACTATCCTCGCTAGTTCTGACAACAATCAAAATCATCTGGTCGTGATAAACAATATCGCTGTTGTAGATAAATTTGTGTATCTGAGCTCATTAATAACCAACAAAGGAGGCTGTACTGAAGAAATAAAGCGGCGGTGAATAAAGTAAATTTGGAAAAGCCACGAAATAACTACCGATACAAAAATGAGACTAGTAAGAAGTCTAGTTTTTCCAGTTTTTACTTATGCATCGGAATGTTGGATCCTTACTGAGAAAGACAAAAAGAACATAGATGTATTTGAGATGTACTGCTGGAGACGAATGCTGAGAATACGATGGGTGGCCCGAAAAACAAATAAATCCATACTGGACCAGCTAAACATAAAGAAAAGACTAATAACACAAATATCAGAACAAATAATAAACTATTTTGGACATGTGCTTCGAAAAAATGGTCTTGAAAAACTTACCACCCAGGGAAAATTAGAAGGCAAAAGAAATAGAGGTAGTAGATCTCCCACACGATACACGGACCATATTGTTGCTACCATTGGCGCTCCATTGTCAGAATGTGCTAGAATCGCAGAAGATAGAAAAACGTGGAGGAACATTGGGAAATTTAGCCAATAGCTTCATGATATAACGATACCTGCATCAGGTTAACGACTAAGAAGAAGAAGAAGAATGTTTAACTGTAAAAACTCTATTATGCATTTCCAAATCGAGTATGTTCTCAGTGAAGCCTTAAAGACTTGGATGAATATATTGTAGAGTATTATGATAAAATAGCAATCTTTATTTCTGTTTGTTGGCCAAAGCAGCGAAAACATTATTTTAACATAAAAAAATGACTAAAATATTCCATTGTACTTTTGCACACTATTACTTTTCCGTATATGCATTAGCATATATGAATATTACAATTCATCCAATTCTTTAGTAATTGTATTCAAATGTGCTATATTATTTTTGCGTCAAAAAGAAAAAGTTTTATTCTGTTTTTATTTTTATACTAAAGACATAATATTAGTTTATATTAAAATCAAATACAGTAATATTGATTTAATATTGTTAATGTAAAAGGATAATTATCTTTAAAATTAAAATCGATGTCAGATTTTTAAGTTATCTAAGATTTATCGATGACATAGTACTCATAAGCAACAATACAGAGGAACTATTCTACATGCTAAAGGGGCTTCAACAAGAATCTGCGAATATCGGCTTAAAAATAAACTTAAATAAAATAAAAGTGATGTCAAACCAAAATATCACAACAAACTTGCAAGATGTAATTGAGATCAAAAGTGTCGAAAAGGAGTATATATGTTACCGGTCAAACCCAATATAGGACAGGCTAGGAAATGAAATAGTTCCAGGAATAAAACAAAGATTTATTGAAAACCATGTCAACGCAAATGGAAAACTCATGAATAATCTCTGTGCTTTTAACGAAATGAGAATTATTAATACATTTTTCGACCATAAGCTCCAGTATACATTTGAATACTCCAGGAGGCACAAATCTGATTGATTGTATTGTCACTAATAAAAATATCCACCCAAAGCAAATTCTAGATATTCGAATTTTAAACTCAGCAGACGCAGGGCGTGAACACAAACTAGTACTAGCAAAAATAAACATGAAAACACAAAGTCATACTGATTAAAAGAAACAACAACAATACACCATGGTTCAGAAAAGAAATAAAAGAGAAATGTAAAGAGAAACGAGAGGCCTACACAAAATACAAAACATCAAATACTCCAAAATTCCGAGACACCTATAGAATAATACAAAATGAAACAAAGTAGTTGGTAAGAAGACCAAAAAAAAAGAACACTGGAAACAGTTTACAAAAATGATGGAAAGCGACTTCTACGGTACACCAAAACAAATATGGAGATTCATAAGAAATGGCAGAATTAAAGGAATACAATAACAAACCAGCAAACGAATGGGTAAAATACCTGACAGAACTATTTAAAGGAAAGGAAAATAATAATCAACACAATAACGTACCTGAATTAAGAAACAAAATAGAAAACAAATTTCAGGAAGTAGAGATAGCCATAAATTCAGTCAAAAATAGAAAGTCACCAGGACCAGTCGGAATAACCAACGAGCTTCTAAAACACGGAGGAAACAGTATAACCCTAGAGATGACACAACTAATGCAAAAATTAATATTGCACTGCAAGATACCAGACGCATGGAGAAACAGCATAACGATACCAATGTTCAAGAGCGGAAATAAAGAAGACCCCAACAATTAAAGAGGTATAAATCTACTGAACTTAATCCATGAAGGACGAAGTTTTCGAAAATCTTTATTTTACATAAATAATACAACTAACTCTTATGAATGGACAAAACTTACTTAGAAAAAGACAAAAATAATTATTAAATATATTAAAACCTAAAAATATTGCCTGTTGCCAAATGGCAACGCTAGGTTCCTATGGCTACATTAACCGAAAGAAATAAAAGTAAAAAATATTCTATGAAATTGAGAGATAATCGGCAAAAAAACTTTCTATAGCTGTGTATGAAATTTAACATTACACTTTGTGCACAAACCTACTTCACATTTGGCGCATCTTGTTCTCATGATCGACCTGCATTCTTCACCTGCACACCTAATTTTCTTTTTATTTGGTACTGGTTCCAGTAAATGCCCAACTCCTTCGTATCTAATATCATCAGATACTCTATGAAAGGAACGACTTGAGAGTGAACTAGACGGTCGGCCACCTTGTTTTGCAGGCACTCCGTATTTGGTCAGATAGGTTTGCACAATTTCACGTCTAAACTCTAACTGTGTCAACTTGTTGCCGGATTTTTTATGTAGCACCCACGCATTTTGTATAGTCGCATCTAGCATCCAGGTAATCAAGCTCCAGTACCATTTTTTTGCCCTCATTCCTATTCTAAAGCGGTTTATATTTTCGTCCATTAGGTCGGTGCCACCCATTGCATTATTATATTTACCAATCAGGCATGGACTTTGAACCTGGATGATTTTCTTTTCAGCTTGTGAATATCTTTTCACGAGCGATTGTGGTTCCACCCCATAACATGTTGACGCTACACTTACGACGCTGTTATCCAACCATCTTACAACTATAATACCAGTTTCTTTCTCGAGAATCGACTCTACATCACCCCTTTTGCGTTTCTGCATATTAGCTTTCGATTCTATAGGGCAGTTTTTGGGAATGCGATTTTCCTGTATTGTTCCGGTAAGGCTATAGCCACCATCCTTTATATGTTTCAAAAGGTGGAGGCTCGTAAATAAATTGTCGCAGGTAGGGTAATCTTGATTTATCATTGGGCAGTTCATCGAGCATTGTGACGAATGGAGCTGCACATGCTCCAAAAACTTTATAATAATGATTATTTGCTTTGGGATCGGTTCCTTGGTACATGTTGAAGCTTACAAGATACCCACTTTTAGTGTTGAGGCACCAAACTTTGTATCCGAAACGAATCGGCTTTCCTTTTATGAACTGTTTACATGAGTGGCGTCCAAAGTATTTCACCATAGATTCGTCGTAATTTAATTCGCCTCCAGGGACGTAATATTCTTTAAATTTTTTTCTGTAAATAGTCAGCTAAGGGTCTGATCTTGTAAGATTTGTCACTTTCATTGATGGCTTCATTATTTGCAAAGGGATAAAAAACGCCAAACTGTAAGGAACCGATCTATTCGCATAGCGTTCATGACCATTGCATTACCCATATCGCCTTTCGTATCCCAGTAATTTTTTTTTCCCGGGAGCCAATTATACCCCGATAGAATCAAAATGGCAAAGAAACACCTCATTTCTCCTGTGGAAATTTTGGGGTCGGGAAAGTTGTTCTGTAGTGCATAACTCGTGCATTGGTTGAGAATGTAGCTAATTATATCCTCGTCGAAAAATAATTCGAACATCTCGACAGGTGTCAACGTATTGAATGGTTCGTATCTATATTCTGGGAAACTAGCGGCATTGTCGACCAAATCACCTGTTATCCAATTTAGGGACTCGTATTCAATTTTCTTCACTTGAGAGGTAGTTTGTGGGATGAAACTTCCGCTGCTTTCCTGGGAAATATCCATCGCTTGAACTGCATCTTCTTCGATGTCGTCATCCTCCTTGTCTGCTTCTTCGCCATACATTTGCACCTCAACATTTGCTTCCAGCTGTTTTCTAGACAGATTGTCGATGAATCCTCCCCCATCCTCCTCGCCAGAATCTTCATCAGTGAGGTTTCCATTATTTGGGGGCTCAACATAAATATTTCTAACGTTGACGTCATCTTCGTAAACCATGTTCAAAGCTTCTTGTAGAGAGAAACCACGCCTTAAAAAACAAGATGCCTGTAGATACTAGCGTTGCCATATGGCAACGCGATGAATAAAACAAAATATTTTAAAAGATCGCTTTTTTCAAGGGTTGTCAAATATTCACAGAGGGAAAATTACCTTTCTATTAGAGCATAATTGTTACTTTAGCCACTTAGATGTAATAGTTATTCAGAAGTAATTGACAAATTGAGCTACTTACACAAATCTTATATCCATTTTTACAACTATCAAAAACGGTGACTAGAAAATCTCACAAACACCAACGAATTAAGTTTTTGTTAGGTGTATATCTTCAAATCACTTATTATCTGCAGACCGGCACGTTCTTGGAAACAAAACAAACTAACATAACCTCAAAATAATAAGATTCGTACGTCAATACCAGTGTTGCCATATGGCAACTCCAGTCCTTCATGGGTTAAGCTTACGACAAAAGTCCTAACCAACAAAATCAATAAATTTACAACTTTATCATATGTACAATAAGGATTCAGATCCGGATATTTGTGCTAAGACAAATCACAGAAAAGGCCATCAAGTACAATAAGCCAGCATATCTATGTTTTATAGACCTGACAAAGGCGTTCGATCGCATCGAAGTCGAACACATCTTATACCTACTGTAAAAAAAACATACCAATCAACATTATACAAACCATCAAAAACCACTACTTCCATAATCAAATACATGCAAAGATAAATAAAAAACTAACACAGTGTATATCAGAACAAAGCGAAGTCACACGGGGTGACTCGTTAAGCTAGCTTCTCTTTAATATGGTAATGGACGAAATCATACAAGCAGTACGTAGAGCTGATGGTTACAGAATGAAGAACAAAGAAATCCAAATATTATGTTATGCAGACGACGCCGCATTAATCGCTGAGGCAGAAGACGAGCTCCAAAGATTAACACAACCAAGAAATGCTTACAATATAAAAGCAAGTAAAGCGGCGGGATCTCTTAATGACACAATCTGGAGAAACATAAGAAGAGCATGCGATATAGAAGACATAAATGGATGGGTGATAAAACGGAACAGGAGTGGAACACGAGTGATTAGTAGAATGGCAGAGGATAGGTTAGTACAAATAATACGAGATATCACCAAATGGACGAAGAAGTATTGGCAGACCAAGAAAAAAATACTGTGATAATTTAAACAAATTAGGAGGCTAATATTGGAGAACAAACAGGATACAAAAAGGAAGAGGAAGAAGAATTAAAGCGGCATTCTGAGACTCCATTCTCGGTCCCCGTACCTGAAAGTAGATACATCTCGTATATTTTCGTTCGCACATAGCAGAAAAATAAAAAGTTTTAGTTTTAGTTAAATACGGTTGTAAATAAATATCTTTTGTAACAGTGCAACGTAGAATAAAGTGCTTTTATATTCATCAAGTATTATTATTACCATTTCGACTTAATTTCGTTTCGACTAATGATTATTTAATCCAAGTCTATATACTCAGTCAGTTCCAACGTATGACCCAATGCAACGTATTGCAGAAAGAAGACAAATGACAACAACCTCTTTCAAATATTCCTTACTTTCTTATCATAAACATTTTTCTTTATCGAAGAAACCGAAATTTCCGAGAACTATTACTGGTCTTTCAAACTCATGGAACTGTATAGCTATGGTAACCTGTAACATTTGTAAATATATTTTTTAAAACCTATTTTATTTAATTAGTATGCTCAATATATGTAACTAAAATAATAGGATATTGCAAAATTGGACCGACAATGTTTGTTTGATAACTCATGAAAGGAAGTTCATTCTCACGACTTTTTTAACTTCTTTTATTGTTATTTACTGAATATTGCAGTTGAAAACATTCTATGGAAAAGCTTCTATTTCGTAACAATTTATTTACCTAACAATCTAATCTTTCATCTTGTCATGTGCCCCCAAATTTGTCTTGTCCGCAAATGCTCCGTCCGCAAGTGCCCCCTATTCCATTGAAATATCTAAGAAATCAATTTAATATAATTAAATAAACGTTTACTACCTTATTATTTAAGTAAATAATAAATACATATATTATTTATCGTTTTAATGTAGAAAACATGGAGTTTCATTGATTTTTGACGACAATAAAATCCGTACAGATGACCTGATTTTAGTACATATCAGGAAAATGTTTAAAGACATAGGAAAAAAACGTGTTTCGTTTAGTAATATAATCTATAAATATGCCTGTATATTGGTCCACAACTTGTACCTCTTTACAGGTGCTACACTTTACGAAGTACAAATCCAGAACAGCGCAGTAAAGTACCACAGACCCAGTTCCACTGGATTATGGTTTGCCAGAATAGTTATTTTCGAAGTATTGTTTTTACGAGATATTATACCAAGAATGAGACAAGTTTTAAGGGTATTAAACAACCTCTTTATTGTTTTTATCTTATGTAGTCTATCGACACAAATAATGAGTATGTACAGGGTGTTTCTGTACGTGAGACATGGGAAGAGTTTTGTTAAGATACTTAATAATATTATAAAAATTTGGAAGAACCTCCAAGTCGATAACAACATGTTCCAAGGTAAAAACTTTGTTACTTATATACCTATATAACAATAAAACACTGAAAACTTTGTTTTCAATCTTCCACAAAATATATTTTAAATTCTTATCACTACAGCTGTTTCGGTTGATTGCATTTCTCAAGTGATCTATTTTTGGCATGCTTTTATCCTTTATAGTCTTCAATAAAATAGGTTGAGGAGGGGAGAGCTATTTGTCTCAAGCTGGTCATTCAGAATTATATCTGTCTTTTTTAATTTGTTGATTTCTATATATTCCATACATTTCCACAAAGATAGCTTAAGGCCTTTATTTTGAATGTGGAGAATTTTAAATTCGTCATTAAAAGAATGATTATGATCTAGAAGGTGAAGTGCGTATGTAGAATCTGTTTTTCTATTATTGAAACCCCTTTTATGTTCTGCTATTCGTTTATTAAAATTTCTACCAGTTTGACCGGTGTAAGTTTTTGGTCAGTCGCCACATTTAAGTTTGTACACACCACAGTGTAAGTGTTTTTTGTTTTGGCTCTTGTTGTTTTTAATATATTTGCCCAAGTTGTTATTTGTTCTGAAAGCTGGTGTTATTCCTTTTTTTATGTGTTTGGCTATTTTGTCTAGAGACAAAGATTTTAAAACATCCCATATTCAACGTTGACCACTTTCTTAGATCTTTCGCCTTCGTGACCAATTTTTCAATCTCAGGACAACAGAGTGCCCTTCCACTCACCAGCTCATCTGCTTGAAGCTGTTGGTCAGTAAATGGTGAATTGCTTATCATAAAGTCTAAGCGGTTCTGCATATGTCTACCAAACATTAGCTGTGAAGGAGTTTACCCGTAGTACAGTGGGGTGTGGTTCTATATGAAAAAAATAATATTTACTAATAAGCATTGATAAATCTTTTGAATCTGAAGTATTATCATTTACAAACTTGTTCGGGGCATTTTTAAGCTTTAACACTGTTTTCAGCAGCCCTACTAATAGCTGAAAGATATGGGGTAGAGGTCGTATGTATGATGCCATTCATTTTACAAAAGATTTCAAATTCTTCGCTAACCAATTGGGGCTTTTTATCCGATAATATAGAATTTGGCAACCCATAGCTAACCAAGCAATCTCTTAGTCTTTGTAGTGTTGCTTTGGTATCTATTTTATCCATTATATACACTTGGATACACTCGTGTTTCTCAAACTAATACCTCAGCGCTTGCTAGTACCTTGTCTCTATCAAAAAATGAAAATAGTCCCTTCCCTTCACATGTTGAAAACTGTGATTAAACCCGTTTAAGAACAAAAACCCATCTCTGAAGACGTACCGCTGCCAGCTGTGGTATTCCTTTGTGTTCCCCAAAGTAATCTTAAAGAAGTTTGTGATCTGAATATAAAACAAACTTGTTTCCCATAAAATATTGATAAAAGTTTTTGACCCCCCAAAATATTGCAAGAGCTTCTTTGTGAATATTTTTCGATTGAAAGCGAAACGAGAGAAAACGAGATTAAAGCAAATTTAATGGATTAATATGTAAAAGCACGCTTGCCATTTCCTTATTGATATTGGATAAAATTCAATACGAAAATAAAATTAAAGATCTATTAGTAAACGAAACTTATACAAATTTAACAAAAGATCCAACAAAGTCTTTGGAAAACAAAATATATAGAACTTTATTCAAGTTTAAAGATGTTTTAACAAGTTATCAGAGAGGATTAATTACACCTCATTACGGTAAGACTCCTCATTTTTATGGAGTACCGAAAATTCATAAAACGAATATACCACTTAGACCCATTTGAAGTACCATGAATTCTCCTTGTAGTGAACTATCAAAATTTTTTAAATAAATTATCAAATATTGAATTTAATTCAAATCATACTTTGGTAAGTTTTGACATAAATAGTTTATTTACGAATGTGCCATTAAATAAGACTTTAAGCATAGTCAAGACAAAATTAGAGAGTGATGATTCATTGGCAACTAGAACAAGACTAAACATATCGGCTATAATGGAGTTATTAACATTATGTATTGATAATACATATTTTCAACTAAATAATGAATTCTATAAACAAAATTTTGGTCTAGCAATGGGCTCTAGTTTATCTCAATTCTTAGCCGATATATTTATGGAAGATTTTGAAACAAATATCATTTCTAAACAAAATTTCAAACCCACAGTATGGTGGAGGTATGTAGATGATGTATTCTCAATATGGCCTTAAGGATCAGAGTTGTTGGACACATTCCTAAATGATATAAACGATAAAGAAGAGACAATAACATTTTCCATGGAAAAGGAATATAATAACACGCTACCTTTCCTGGATGTTTTAATCTCTAAGAACGATACTGGATATGAGACTTAGGTGTATAGAAAACCAACACACACCAATAGATATTTAAATTTCAAATCAAATCACAATATTAATGTAAAAAAGGGAATAATTAAATCCTTATACGATAGAGCCAAAATTACTTGTTCTAATGAAAATTCGTTCTTGGAGGAGAAACATTTGTTAACATCTGTTTTATTAAAAAATGATTATCCTTTATCGTTTATAAATAAGGAATTTTCAACAATCGATAGAATAGAACAGAACAACTTAGAACGAGATCCTACAGCATGCACAAGGAATAATATGAGGAAAATAACAATACCGTACATAACAGGACTATCAGAAAAACTTAAAAGGATATTAAATAAATTCAACATTTCAAAACATTCAAAACAACAACCACGTTGAGATCTAGTTTGTCCAAAACCAAACCTAACAATGAACAAGAAAGGACAAAGAATTGCATTTATAAAATACCTTGTGAATGCGATCAGTTTTATTTAGGTGAATCATCACGAATAAGAATAAGTGAACATCAATCTTATATTAAAAATAAAGAATTTGATAGATCTCAAATCTGTAAACACGCATGGGATAATGAACATAGGGTTCAATGATATTAAAAATAAAGAATATGATAGATATCAAATCTGTAAACACGCATGGGATAATGAACATAGGGTTCAATGGAATAATTCAAATGTAGTCCTAAAAGAAACGGATGGTTAAAAAAGAAAAATCAAAGAAGCGGCTCTAATTATGCTAAATGAGGCCAATTGTGTCGCAAATTCCTCGGCAGAATGTAGTAGGATCTGGTTACCAATATTGAAAGAGGAAGTTATTAATAAGAAAATACCAGTATTAGTAAGTCAGTAACATATAGAGGATACATCATTTATGTTTTTTAAATAACGTAACATATAAAATCAGAATTTTGATGTTTGTTGAAGGTAAACTAAATTCAAGAAGAAATACTTACAATGTCGGGATAGTATTATGAGGTTTTTTCCTGGGTTTCCCTCATAATTTACTATGGAATCACTAAGAGGAGAATTTTACTGTCATCATGTCATGTGTTTGTCTTTTTAAAGACGAATTATATGCTATGATTTTTTTCTGACGGATATTCTCAAGTTAAAGTTGATTTCATGTAATCGAATGAACTATCTTATAAGTAAAGTCGTCCCAGGAGCGCAACTCAACAATATTGGCAGTATCATTTTAAAGTCATCTACTTTAAAATACATAATGTATGTCTGAATTGTCAATATAAATGAGTCAGATAAAATTAAATTATTAGAAGAATTTTTCACTATGTAACAAAAAACAAAATTTGTTTAATTTACTGTTTGTATTTTGAGAACGATTTCCGAAGTGGAAATTGAAACTTCAATAAACGTATTTTTATCTTTAATTGTGGCTTATTCCCAGTTTAATAGTAATTAACTTATTTAAACTGTCACAAAATAGTTTAATTGGTTTCGCAAGATCAAAATATGTTAACGTCTGGTCTGACAACATAGCTGCTTTAGCTTTCTTAAAGGTTTCCCACACTCTGTTGAGCATTCAAATAGTGTATCTGCCTTCAACAAGTTATATAATGGACTTAGCAATATTGACAATTTGGGAAGGAACCGAGCATAATACTCAATCATCCCTGCAAAGGCTTTAACCTTTGGTTACATTGGTAGAACGAGGTACCTCTATTATGGTTTAAACTATTTATTTAGTTTCTTTAATTCTCCAGAATTCTTTAAATTCTGTAATTCTTTGACAAACTTGAGCTAAATGACCTTACATTACATACCCTTTAGCGAAAGGATCTATATTGGCATATTAAAAAATTATTGTTACCTCGTACACAATGTCTACATCTAACGTTATGTTCTGTTGTGGCTTCTTTTATCTTTTGGGCCTGCTTAAATTGGCTTTCAGGTCCTCTTTTTACTTTTTAAATTCGATATGCTTGTATTGAATACGATTGATTTAGCGTTACTTCCTTCTTTTACTTCTTCAAGGCTTCAAAGTTTATGGTACGTTCCTCTTTATAAAGCCTATCTAAAATAGGGCCCTCTCTTATTCCTGTTATAAATTTGTCTTTAAGTACATCATTTTTAATATATTAAGTACCAAATTTGCCGTTACTTGCATGGTTTTTTAATCGCGCATACCACTGTCGAACTACCCCATTTTCTGCCTGTCTCATTTCATAAAAATCAATCCTCTCTTTAAACACAGACATTTTTCTAGTGAATTGATTTCTTAGGATATTACAAATTTCTGGATGTTTTATTTTTGGGTTTTACTGGATCACAAATATCCCTTAATGTTTTGTATGTTCGTTTCGCTATTAACTTTAACAAAACTGATCTCTTCCACATAGTTTGCATCAAAATACTGCTCTAGATGCTCTTCATACATGGCCCAATCTTCGCCTAAACTGTATTCTCCTAATGAGATAATGTTACCTCCATAAATTGTTGTCGATGTTTCTGTCATTTTAATTTATTTACCTATATAAAAGTATATACATATACTTGTACAATATAATTTTGTTTTAGATATTTTTCTAAAACGCAAAATATACTGCATACAACTACTGTTAATCATGTTCGTTGTACTACTGCTAGCAACCGAGGATTTTATCAGAGGCCATCAACTCACAGACATGCTGTCCTACTCATTAACAGAAATATTAGTGCTCGTATCAATTCTGGAAAAAGTAAATGTTATATTGATGTTTAAAAAAGTATTTGAAGTACTCAGACAAAGGATTAAAGCTTCCAAAATGGATTCAGTGGAAGATATTTACGAAAATTATTACGCTTTACACAAACTTTTAGAGAAATATAGTAAATTGAATTCTGGATTCTTCTTTTACGTAATAGTCAACTGCTTTATTTGGTCTATGTACAATATTTACAAATTTATTATTCTGATTTTCTTTGAGTTTAGGAAATTTCCCACCAGAAATTTCTCTATGTCTATTTTGCTCTCCTTTACTTGGATCTCGCTACATGTTTTCCATTTGGCTATTCTAATATGGGCCTATAATAAAGTCAATGTGGAAAAGAAGAATTTTATATACGATTTATCTTTAAAGTTTTGTAATCTGGGCGTTAAAACTAGAAGGAGATATTCGGATTTGGTAAGTTTTATTTAAATTCTATATAATTTATATATATATATATATATATATATATATATATATATATATATATATATATATATGCTGTTCAATAAGTTTTGCTTTTCGATAAAAGAGGGCGTTGATACTAGACTAAATTTTTTGTTATGTCTTCATATGAGGTGTGTACCAACCTACAGAACCTACAGAACCTTGTAATTCTGTCAGTTAGGCGGCCAGTTACCAGTACTAATTACTTCACTGTACTTAAAATTCACTGTTGTTACATCACCAGATGTTAGTCACTATTCCATAAACACGTTCACTGAGAATATCACGATATTTATTATATACACAAGATTTTTAAGACGGTGACCGTGAAATTGATATCTGATACCTATCACTGGTCACGGCTATCGAAGTTAGCAAGAAATGGTAGTTACCGGTGATTTCTAAATCACCGTGATTAAATTACTGATAGTGAAATCACTTCTTATCACTGCTAGAAACTAGAAATATAAGGTGATTTTTTACAAGCCTCTTTGCCGTAAAGAGATTTTTTTTGAACATAGTAGTTTTGAACTAGAGCAGTAGAGAAGACGATGAGAAAAGCTGAATTATATAGAGGAACTATATCTTCAATTAATCAACGCTAATTATGACATGAGCTGAGGACCTGATCACTCGCAAATATAGAAAACTTAAACATGCATTTACTTTCTTTTTAAATCAACTGGTACAGAAAATATGGACATTCCAATAAAGGAAGAGAAAACTAACGTAACCGTGTTAATACCAAAAAGCATATAGCTACAGTCCGTCCCAAACCCTTCTTTCAGTGCCTCATAGTTGTTCGATATCTCTCTAACGTATTAAGCTAGAAGTGACAGAAAAAAACGTGAGTCGCTGATTATTATACATAGAACTTAGAAAATTAGGTATCGTTCACGGGTATTCGCATATTAAAGCGAATTCTACTTACGAACGTATAATTGGTTGGAGTTTAGAATACGCTAAATAGATATCCAATCAATTATGCATATAAATATAATTTGACACAGATGATCTTGATAATGACAGTGACAGTACTTTCACAATGTCAACTGATAAAATGATAATTGCCATTCCAGGTTAATATTTTCAGACATTTTAACTACAGTGAAAATTAAATTTTGAATTTATTGTCATAAAATTTTTTAAATATTCCGAGATATACCGAGAATGAAAAAAGACTAATATTAAAATTATTAAATTAGTTTCAATTGGAGAAAGAGGCTGAGACATCTTTATTTCAGTTTCTGTCGTTCGCGAATCAGATTGTGAATTCCGGAATGATATTGAGGAAATATTTTAAACTAATACCTTTATGGATATTTATATGTATTAAAACGGTTCTTTTTAGAACCACATTTTCTTGAAATGTAGGATATAATTGATACCAGCCACATAGCCACTGAATGGGATTATAGATTGTTTGAAATATAATATTCATTTTTGTTATTCATAAAAAAAAAGGTAAACTTACATTCGGTATCTTGTTTTTTAACTAAACTCCATTAACACGATTTCATCTGGATATCGGAACTGGTAGATTAACTCAAAAATCATCTGCTTTACTATTTAGACTATTTATATTGTTTTTTTTTAACTAAACTTTATAACCTTCTTTCATTTGCACACCAAATCTGGTAGAATAACTCAAAAATCAACTGCTTCACTATTTAAACTATTTCCACTATTTAATGACAACTCTTCACAAAATTAAACTATTGGCTGCCACACAAACGTATCAGAAAATTACTTATCCAAATATGACTGATTTAAATCGATATTATTTTTAAACGTGAAAAAACCTTTTCACGTTTAGCCGATTACGTTCCTGCAACTGTCAGATTTAACTGAAATGTCATGCAATAATTCTCGACATTCTTAAAATCCTATATGACGTCAAAATTAGTGACGCACTGAAAAAAGGGTTTGGGACAGACTGTACATATATAAAAATTAACCAAAAGTTTGCAGTGGAGAGATTATAAAAAAATTAATGCGTCTAGGCACCCTCATGACCAATGATAACAAGGGACGAAATAAAAATAAGGATATTGCGAGAAAACAACAAAAGAAAAAACCAAACTAACAATATTTAAGATACTCACCCTAGTGCTGCTGACATATATGTAGGAAATATAAACTTAGAATATTAAATTATACGCTTCTTCGTTTTTAAGGCCCCTCGATACCATGATGTACGGAATATTATATCGCTTACTTAAATTTTTTGTGACCGCATTCGAAATATTTAATTTTACATAATTTTGGCGAATAAACAAGGCCGAATTTGACAGATGGCAAGGGTTATGTTAGCTTTCAGGCCCGCTATAGTTTCTAGGGTAAAATTCAAGGAAACCGGGGACGGTAAATACAAGTTAAATCTTGAAATATTTGTTATGTATGGTTTCCTACACACTTTAGAATGCTCTAAAAATTGCGGATTCTGTATTTTAACGCACATTTTTTCTGTAATTCTCGTTTAAAAATTACCAAAATCGTAAAAAATAGGAAATTACTATAAAAATGTAAAAATATAAAACTACTTACAAAATCATATGAAATATATATATATATATATATATATATATATATATATATATATATATATATATAAATAAATACAAATACTAATATTTATGGTCTAAACCATTAAAAAAGTAAAAATTTTTACAAGTCATAATTTATTAAAATTGTCAAAAGAACTCTGGGCATCGGCGTAATAATTATAATTTGACATACATTCGCAATGTTGCCACGTTTATAATTGCTTTGTATGGGGTATATTATAATAAATTGTAAAAATTTGAAATAACAATATATTATGAATTTGAAATAAGAATATATAAGAATTTCCAATAAGAATATATAAGAATTTGTAATAAGAATATATAAGAATATATACTTAAGAATTTGAAATAAGAATATATAACTAATATAACCCAACCTAACCTAACCTAACCCAACCTAACCTAAACTTACCCAACCTAATCTAACCTAACCTAACCCAACCTAACCAAACCCAACCTAACCTAACCCAACAAAACCAAACCCAACCCAACCTAAACTAACATAACCCAACCTAACCTAACCTAACCAAACCCAACCTAACCTAAACTAACCCAACCTAACCTAACCTAACCTACCCTAACCTAACCAAATCCAACTCAACCTAAACTAACATAACCCAACCTAACCTAACCTAACCAAACCCAACCTAACCTAACCTAAACTAACCCAACCTAACCTAACCTAACCTAACCTAACCCAACCTAACCTAACCCAACCTAACCAAATCCAACTCAACCTAAACTAACATAACCTAACCTAACCCTGCCTAACCTAACCTAACCAACTAAACCTAACCTAACCCAGCCTAACCTAACCTAACCAACTAAACCTATCCTAACCCAACCCAACCTAAACTAACATAACCCAACCTAACCTAAACTAACCTAACTCAACCCAGCCTAACCTAACCTAAGCTGATCAAACCTAACCCGGTCAAACCTAACCTGATTAAACCTGACCTGATCAAACCTAACCTGATTAAACCTGACCTGATCAAACCTAATTCAACGCAACGAAAAACAAAATATTTTCTTTTTTACAAAATAAAATTTTCTTGTACATATTTATATTTTTACAAAATTTTGCAAGAAACAATATTTTTTGAAAATATGGCAACAGTGGTGTAAAAGTGACATGACATTAACAACAGTACAATCAAAATGGACGAATTATTTGAAAATTGATGTCAAAACACGCAATTTTTAAACGAGAGTTATAGAAAAAATATGCATTAAAATACAGAATCCGCAATTTTTAGAGCATTATAAAGTGAGTAGGAAGCCATACATAACAAATATTTCAAGATTTAACTTGTATTTACCGTCCCCGGTTTCCTTGAATAATACCGGCATGAGTTTTGTATGATATGACGTTGTTATCAAAAGACGTCAGTAATTATCAAGCTATAGCGCTCGCCTTTGACTGTGGTAGCCTGGCCAATATCATTCTCAACGAAAAATGGACCGATGATGCCGCTATCCCAAAATCAACACTAAACAGTGACTTTTTCGTGATGCATTGGACGCTCTTGGGTCTCGTCTCAAATTTAACAATTGTGTTTGTTAACATACCCAGTCATCCAAAAATGGGTCTAATCGCTAAAGATTATTGCAGCGAACACACGTCGTTGTCGCAGTTTTGTATGGGTACAAGCCCAAGTGGACAGCAGTGATGATTTCGGTAGATATTGTTGGATCATCCAAATAAACAGCACATCCATTTTAGTAAAACAATTTTATCATTTGTACGTGTTATTGTATGATACCTATATTCATCCATGGTTATTTGGCAAAACAGACTGAATAATTGACAGCCAATATACAGATATTGACAGATATATCTTTAACAATATGAGCTATAAGAACTGTCAAAGTTAAGAAGTTCCTATTGACAGAGTAACAGCTATTTCTAAAGCAGCTGAAAATTCATCTTCAAATGAAAGATTCTCAGTAGAATATTTGGTGTAATTTGCGAAAGCAGATTTTGGAAAATATAAAGGAATATTAGATGGCAGGGGTAATATTCATAAAAAAGGTATGCTAAGATGGGCAGGATACCTGTCAAGAGCAAATGAAACTACATTCCCAGACAAAGCCTATTATCAATGCCCGAGAGAAGTAGAAGATGAGTGCGACAAACGTAACGGCTGTCAATGGGTAGGAATAACTGAAACAGACTAAGGTAATGTAAGACGTAGTTGTAATACAACTGATGATGAGCCCAGATAAGCAGATTGTCGTGTAATTGTTACTAGGTTGTAGTTTGTCGTATTGTAGTAATTGTGAGAAGCAAATACTGATTTTTGTTCTCTGAATGACATCAGCTAATCTAGCTCATAGTTTATTTATGATTTGTCTTTGGTCCAATAAGTTTTTCAGATGTATTTTTCTACACTGGTCATTGGTTACAACTCAAACAAAAGTATATAGAGGAAATTTTTGAACCAAACTAAACCTGGACCTTCAAAACGATGTTGGTACAGTTTTTCTCCAACGTAATTTAAAATTCTTAAACGATTTTACAACTACAATGTGCGCTGTGCTACGAAATATTAGCAAAAAGGGATTGACATAATCACATTTAAAAACACCTACGGTAATATACAAAAGACCCTACAAAATTATTAACAATAGATTAAAAATATTATAAAAGGAACTATCAATATAAGAAGATACAAAAAAAAAACAAATAATTTAACTTAAAAACGCATTGCATTCATAGCTTTTGAAGAAACTTTTAGCGAGTTTGATAGGCACAAACTTTTTGAAATTATTGAGAAAATTGAGGATATCCAATTAAACTGATTAGACCAATTACACGTATATACTGATATACAAATATCACGATAAAAATGCAGAGACGAAACGCAAAAAACAAGACAATGCTTATGAGAGCAAACCGGTGACTAAGGTTGTAAAACAAGGAAAAAAGTTTCTCTAACCTAGTCTTTTCTCATCATTTACAATGGAAATACCAACAAGATAATTTTACTATCAGGATTGAATTTAGTTACCTTTTTAAAGATAAATCACAAGCTCATCATTTTTTGGGCATTCTTAAGTTTATATTGACTTCATATAATCGAATGATCGATTCTCCAATAAAGTCAACCCAGGAATGCACCTCAAAAATACTGACAATTTAATTTTTTGATCTTGCAATGGAAAAAGCTTCAGAATAACAGTAAGAAGTGGCCATATATTTCCTATCTTTTCTTGAGAAAAAAATCGGGCTAGAAACACAAACAAAAAGCGGGATGAAGCTCCAAAAAAGATCCAGTGAGTGAGCATGAGCGATGCTGCAAGAAAAAGTTTTAATATCTCTAAAAGTAAGACCCTAAGAAAAGTTCTAATGAGAGTTCAATAAGAAATGATAGCATACAGATGTACACCCCTAGAATGTGGTGTTTCACCTCCTGAATTATTAATGAATAGAAAATTAAGATCTAACTTGCCCCAGCTTCCAAGCTTATTAAACTTTTCAAAAGAACCAAACACTGAAAATAAAAAGAACGAAATAAAGCATAAACAAGTGAAAAACTACAATAAGCGACACAATACCAAGGATTTAGATCCTCTTAAGGTTGGTGATTCTGTGTGTATCGGACTTTGAGTGCGTAAAGCCTAGCAGGCCAAAAAGACTTGTGAAGAAACCGGTTCATTGAATGAAAAATGAAAATAGCAAACAATCATTCGGGCCAAATAAAATCACAAAAGAATTTTAACTGACAATGGAGGACGTCTCCACAAAACTACACTGGCAGAAATAAACCATTAGAATAAACGGACATCCATCATGTGGATTAAGCTGACGATGTATTTTTTATAGATTATATATATAAAAAGAGATCTAAAATAGTGATTGATATATTTATCCATCATCATCATCATCATTCAATCTTCGCTTATCCACTGCATGACATAGATCTTCGTCATAATTTTCCATATATTTCGATCTTGTGCCTCTTGCATCCAATTCCTATGACAACGTTTTAGATCGTTAGTCCAACGTGTTGGTGGAGGACCTCTGCTTCGGTAGGCATCATCTCTTGGTCTCCATTTTCCAGTTCCATTTCAGTGTTGCTACTCTCTCTACTGCATCATACACTCCTGTTCTTTGTCGTAGCTGGTGATTTGGGATCTTGTCCCGTAGTGAAACGCACAACAATTCACGCTCCATCGCCCTTTGACACACGGATCTTTTGAACTGTTCTCCTTGTCATGGTCAACGTTTCCGCACCTTAAGTCAACACTGGCAAAACACACTGATTTAAGGTTTTTCTTTTAAGGCATATTGGTATATCAGACGATTTGAAAATATGGTTCAGCTTGCCGAAGGCTGCCCAAGTCAGTCTTATACGACGGAGAAGCTCAACGGTTTGATTATCTTTTTCTATGCGGATCTCATGACCTAGGTATTTATAGGCCATTACCTGGTCTATGGATCTTGTTCCTACGCATATATCTTCGCTGACTACAAGATTTGTCATCATCTGGATTTTAGATATATTTATTTCCAATCCCCCTTCTAGCGAGGAAAGGTAGAGCCGATTTAAAAGTTCTTTGGCCTCATCTATCCTACCAGCTATTAGTACAATATCATCTGCAAACCTTAGATGGCTAAGCTTTTCTCCGTTTATGTTTATGCCCTTGTCGGTCAGTTTTGCCCTTTTTTATCCATATAAAACTTAAAAAATTCTGAAAGCAAATGAATTTAGCAGTGATGTGACAGATGTGAGATATTTTTCAGACTAACAAACTGATTAACAACAATCTATTATTATTACAAATAAAAGGGTAAGCGTAGATGTGACGAAGTAATAGAAATGGCAAGAGGAAGTACAATGTCAAAAAATTGATAGAATCAGTACTAAATAATGATTTTGACCCTAAATTTTTTTAGATTGTATCCATTTCTACTGACTTGTTAACGTACACACACAACAAAAATGCAGTGATATTCGATTTGAGCCCTCCATTAATGTTAAGAGTGAGTACAAATTTAAAGTTTAATATGGCACATTCTACAACTACCTTATTATATATTTTGTTTCAGATATTTGGAAGTTGTGTGACTTATATTTTAGTGTTAGTGAGTTTTGAGTAAGTTTGGGATATCACACAGATGAAGTTGGGGCAAAATAAAAAGCGTTATATAAATTTGGAACATATATTTAAATAAAAACGTAAATATTCAGTGATATTTTCATCCTCGACGTAATCCTATATTAGTATAAAATATACATTTATAAATATTGTAAACTATTAAGGGTGACATCCTAATGTACTATAGGCACTTGTGTATCGATTTACTTCGTTCAGACTCTAGATAACCATCAAACACTTAAGGTTTTCCTGCTAGATATATAACATTAACTAATTATGTAGATATTGACGTGGAAAATAACAATAACTTTACCATCTTTCCAGTATTCAAATTAAAGAAAACTCTTATTTGAATACTGAATTTTGAAAGAAGGAAAATTACAAAAGTAATAAACGTATTAATAAATAATAAAGTATTTCTTTGTGAAAACACCTAATATTTTTAAATCTTTCTAATTCTGGACAATTTTTCGAAAAGGCACATATTCAGACTAATGTTCTGGAAGCCACCCTAAGATTAAAATCTAAAAACAGTCTTAAAATACAATTGGGACGTTAAACATAGAAAACACTATAAACTAACAGAAAACGCGCGTTATTGTTGACCCTCGGGTTGTTGATCTTGTTGTTGCTGTTCGTTTTGGTTGTCCTGCTGTTGTTGCTGCTCTAATCTTTTCCTGATTTGAACGCATTCTTGACATTCGACTACTTCACCTGAAAGAACAAAGAACAAATTGTGTTAGATGTTATATTAGTTGTAGGTTTTACGTTAGATGTTAAATTACGAATGACACTTCGTGTTATTACTGTACCATGTAAAAGTTCTTAAATAAAAGGGTTAACGAAAATATAAAAATCAGCAACATGGAGCAGTCAGTAGAAAATAAGTTTTCATTGAAGAGATATTAAAGAATATTTTATTACAAATATTGACAAACTATTGCTTGATGGGATTGCCCACAGATAGTCGTAAAGTTCCGGAATCACTTAAAAGTTATTATTTAATTAGACATGACACACATATGTTTATATAGTAATTGTACCGAATGCATTATGCAAAGAGATGCTCTCACTGTTGCATGAGAATTATTTTGGAATTACTAAAACTGAATATTGGCCTCAAATTAATGCTGATATTGAAAATTTTATTAAGGAATGTAAAACTTTATTTGACTGAAAAATTTAGCAACAATAATATCAAGGAACTATTAAATTTTATTGATAAAAAGAGAAACGAGTGGATAAGAGAGAAAACAAAAGTGAGGGATGTTAGACACGAAGTTGCAAAATTCAAATAGAGATTTGCCGGACACAATATAAGACAAAAAGAAGACCGATGGAACAAAATTCTTATAAGTTGGAGACCGTGGGAATATAAACGAAGTAGAAGAAGACCCCAAATGAGATGGGCAGATGATATCAAGAAGAACGTGGGCTCTAGGTGGATGACTGTAGCGACAGACAGAGAAGAATGGAAGAGGATTGGGGAGGCCTATGTCCAAAGATGGAGCGAAGAAGGCTAATTAGATAGATAGATAGATTGAATTTAAGAGATTTTCCTGACCTTCCTTTCCAAGCAATGGCTAGTGATTACGGTGTACCCTTTTTAGATTATGGTGGTTTGGTGGTCTTATTTTGTTTTGGTAGACTACTTTTCAAAATTGTTTACAAATTTTTAAAATCAATATTTTTACGGTTTGGAATCCCATTGGAGATAGTTTCAGATAATATGTCATATGATTCACTAGTAGGAATTTTGCACAATAGTGGAATTTTAAATTTTGCACCTCCAATGTACATTACCCTCGGTCAAACGGGCTGACAGAAAGGGTAGTTTATTTTAAAAGACTACTATCTAAAGATTAGTTATGACTGCGGTAAGAGACTAATTACTTTTTTGGACGTTTCTAAACTCAAACAGTTTTGAGAACTAAAAATGTGCAAATCGTGGTGGATTTGCATATTCTGCAATATCTGTATAATATAGATTACTAAGCATACAAAAGTTAACTTACCTTCATGGTGGGAGAGGTGCAAATACTCATCAACCCTCTGCATAACATTCTCTTTGATGGCATTAGCTTTGTCCAAAGCGGGCTGTACAATTGGTTCTACAATATGTCTGGCCCTTTCCAGGGTTGGTTCAACTGCTGACTTGGCCATTTCATAAGCAGGCTCCACGAGATCTTTGGCGGTCTTGACAGCTGGCTCTGCGTAGGCTTTGGCAGTTTCAACAGCGGGTGTTATCGTGTTGTTGACGTAGTCTTTGGTGGTGTTGTAAATCTGTAAAGCGATCTACATAAGGGGATAGCGTTAGATTACGGTGATAGATGAGTGCAAGAAGAGATGAGGACAGGACAGTAGAACAGTATTAAGAAGAGAAAAGTTTTGTTAATAAGATACTGCAGTAGGTTTCGTTGTTGTGTAAATATGAATTAAATAAGATAAGTATCACTAAGTAAATAAGAAATGTACAGATTCAAGTCTACTAGTCTTTCCCAATGTATCCTGTACTTTCTATATGGTGTTAAAAAATTTTTTAGGTATATATTACAAAGTATTGCTAAATTTGCTTATATAACATGACTTCTTTTTCTCTCCGGACCATCTCCATTACTGAAGGTTGGTTATCATATTCTTTTCTTCTTCTTTTCTTTTTATGTAGACATGGCTGTCTGTTTTTAATGTGCATCTAGTAAGTTGCCGTTCCATCGTTTTCGTGGTCTTCCTACCGATCGTCTTCCTATTGGGAAACCGTCTCTTGTAATCTTTACTAGTCTATTTGTTGTCATTCTACTCTTCTATTTCGTACCCAGTTCTTGATGTTCTCCACCTTGCATCTACGTCGTAAATCTGTACTTCTAGCTCTGTCCCATAGTGTCTTATCATCAATGTTTCTCTCCATACTGTTTGCTCTGTTTGCTCTATTAACTTGATCTTCCTCTTCCATTTCAAGCTTTCTATAGCTAGGTAATGTGATACCTAGATATTTAAACTCCATCACTTGTTCTAATACCCGACCTTCCAGCTCCAATTTACATCTTAGTAAATTTGCTGTTGTAACCATGAATTTTGTCTTTTTTGGGGAAATTAACATGTTAAATTTTTTGGCGGTTAAAAGAGTACTATTGTGTCGTCTGCATCTCAGATTATTTTAAGTTGTTTTTCTCCCATTTGGTATTCTTGTTTAGTTCTGACTTTTTTTATTATTGCATCCATAATCAGGTTAAACAAGAGGGGACTCAGGGAATCTCCCTGTCTTATTTAATTGCCAGCTTCAATAGGTTTGGTTATCATATTAGGTATTATAAATTTATTCACCCCAGCTCTACGAATGGGTAACCAAGACCGATCCACTCATGTAGGTTACGAATCCATTGTGTTGTTTGACCGAGACCGCTTTTTCCCTCTATTTTGCCCTGAATAATAAGATGGAGATCAGATCGTTCTGGGTGTCGCACAACAAGGAGCAAAATACTCCAATTTTGGTACTTGTACTGTCAACCCAGTATTTTGCATAGCACCTTTTGATGTACTTTCATTTCGAAAGCTTGTATTAGTGATTTTGTGAGGGGTCCACTTTCAACTCTCTACAATAGTATCCAGAAGATGTAACATTTGAAGAACCAATCTTATTTTCACGGTATTGTTAATATACTGTCCACCTATTCATCTACTATTGGGTTGCTTTGTAAGTTTCTTGATTCTTAGTTCCAATCACTGACTAAGTGGGTATGATCCGAATGGACATCAGCACCAGAATATATGTTTTGACTACTTTTACCGAGTTTCGAATATATGCATTACAAATTACATTACCAAAATAGTTAGTTATCGCTTAAGGTGATATGTATGGACGTGGAGATCTTATTTCGTCCAGCATTTTCAATTTTAGTTTGCTTTTTCCCTTATAAAGTAAGCATGGTTGCTCAACAGAGTATCGATCGCTACTAAGTAAAATTATTAATATACTCCGTTAGTCTTCTTCTTCAGCCTTGTAATCCAACTTTGGACATAGGACTCCCCCAAATCCATCCAGTGTCTTCTATTTTGCGCCACTTGCTTCCAATTGTGTACTCCGATCCCATCTCATTTGAGGTCTTCCATTACTTCTCTTTCCTAACCATGGTCTCCATTGTTATATTTCGTGGTTCTATCTCTTATCCTTCAGTTGGACATTGTGTCCTGCGAAGCTCCATTTTAATTTGGCAGCATGTTCTCCTGCGTCTTTTTTACTTTCGTTTTGGTTCTAATCCATTTGTTTGTTTTTTTGTCTAGAATACTCACCCCGAACATGGATCTTTCCATCGCTCTTTGTGCTTTTACTATTTTGTCCATGGTATAGCTTTAGTCTTAATAAGTTTAATACGAGTTGAATACTTTCTTAAAGTCCGCAAAGCAGCAGAAAATGAGAATGTTACACAGGAGTCACAAAACAAACTAACTGCAGTATAGCTTATTTTTTATATTATTTTGTTAAACCACAACCTTATTTTAATTGACAAACAGGTACATTTAGAATGAAATATGCAAATGGTGAAGCGATATGAACTGTTCTAAAACCTAATCTACACAAAAATAATATTATTTACATAAAACATCCCTTACCATACAAAATCTAATCAAGAAAACAAGTAAAGTCAAGTAAATATCATTATGCCATTTGAACAACTTAAATAATATTCACACACCAAATTAACAATTATTGTAAAAACAGAATCATTTATATAAGTTGTCTTATTCGTGAATTCATCGTCGTCAGAATTTTAAAGTAGTAATTCTGCTAACGAAGATTGAATTTTAAGAAGTTGTCTTATAAGTGATATATCAATCTTTTTGTTCTTTAATATTTTAATATCTAGTAATCCATTTGGTATAATAATACCCTTTGTTTACATTTAATATTGTCGCGATAATGTACTATAATATAAAACATATGGCAAGGGAGTTTAACTGTTATATACAACACACTTACCTCGTTGGTGGGAAGTTTTACAGCAGGAATTTTTTCTTCTACATAATCCAAACCTGAGCAAAGAACATTGTCGACTTTCTTAATGGGTCCTTCGAAGTTCTTGATGACTGGAGTGGCAATAGGCATTCCCAAGTCGACGGCTTTGCAGAGGGTGGTTTCTGCTGTTGAGAAGGTCCAGTGGGTGAGACCGTTCAAGTCCTACAAAAATTAATACATTAAATCTTTAAAGAAGACATATTGAGAAATATTAATATCGTTTCTTAAGATCCAGATTTAAATTGTATAGGGGTTGATGAGGTCTAAAATGTTACGAGTTAATGAAGACACGAAAAAAGCGAAAAACAATTATGACATCTTTGAGAGTATAGACAGAGCAATGAAGAGAAAAATAAAGACTTAAAGAAAGGTCTCGATGAAAGAGAAGTGCAAATAAATGAAACTATTGGTTTCTAGACAGGGTATACATAACACTCAAAAACAACAAGATAGAACCATCACATAAAAAAATAACATCATTTATTATTCAACGACAGAGACAACACTTGATCGTTTGGTACAACTGGTCCAAAAAAAGGACTAACCCCGACATCAAAAGTAAAAGTTTTCCTTCAACACCCAATTGTTCTGTATTGTTCATATACTATTCAGTAAAAAGTTACACCATTTGGAGCGTCGAGTTTGGGAGGTGGGTGGGGCGGGCAGGTTAGAAGTCGGAAAATTAGCAGTTTTTTAAATCCTTCGTGAATATTTCTAAAACTATAAGGTTTAGCGTAAACAATGTTCTATACACAATTTCTACACCTTACAAAGTCAGAAGTCAGAATCGTGGCTTTTAAAGACATTGAAAATAAAACATTCAGTGAGATACACTTGAAAATAAAGTCCCCAGAAAGCCCAAACAGTCTTACATCAGATGGTGTGCACATTAAGGAGTGATGAGATAAAGAAATATTTTAATATGAACGTATCCTCGTATGCGCGTATTCTCGATCTTTGTTTCACGAATCTGGCTTGATGAAAAAAGGATGAAATTCTTCAATGATTACTGTTTAGGTTCTAGACATCATCTTTTACTCTAGATTCAGGAAAAATGTCATACATCATTGATGGAGCCTTCCTTCATCATGTTGTCGCCCAGCTACCTTCAAACAGATTTTCGAGCAATACAGAGACTAGGTAATTACTCATTATGGAACAGCGACTGTTGTATTTTATGGAGACCAGCAAGAAAATACAAAAGATGAAGAACACCTACACAGTTCGAGCACGTTCTAGGATTGTGGTAAAAATTGAAGACTCAATTCATGTAAATATAAACCAAAGAGAATTTTTAGCTAACGCAAACAACAAAATGGGCCTTATTTCACTTCTTGTAGTACACTTGCAAATATGTGGTTGCACAGTTGATAAAGCATCGGGTGACGCTGACTTATTAATCGTTTTAACAGCCACTGAAGCAAAGACAGACATTGAATCTTGTGTTGTTGGTGATGAGATGGACCTACTAGTTTTGTTGACTGTTCACGCACCATCAGAGAAGAAATTAAAAATAGTGGTACCAAAGAAAGGCAATCAGCAGCAAAAAGTCTACACTGTTTCTCATATTGAGTGAGTCATTGTAAATATGAAGGATGTACTCCATGCAATATATGCCTTTACAGGATGTGACACGATGTCAGCTATCTACAAGAAGGGAAAAATCGCACTATCTAGGAAAGTGTAAGCCAAAGCTGACTCCAGTGCAGTAGCTGACACCAGAAAGCATTTCCTTCTTGCAATGTGTGGTGCCAGGAAAATGGAAGATCTAGATTATTTTCGATATCAGTCTTACCTGAAGGCTATAGCAAAGCAGCCTATACATTCTTTGGTCTGTACTACCCCCGCTTTTGGAGCTTTCAGCCAGAATTCGTTCACAACGTACCACCAGGTACAGCAGTGGCTGAATGAGAAAAGAACTCCGCTTGAGTGGGGTTGGAAGAATGTTAACGAACACCTGACACCAATTACAAGAGTACGTGCTGCAGCTTTCTAGCAATTGCTTTCCCTCATAGTGTGTACTTGCAAAGACGAATGCATCCGTAACTGTGAGTATAGAAAGAGTGGTCTAAACTGCTCAAGCACATGCAGCAATTGCTCAGGCCTAGGATGTGATAATAGGGACACAACTATCATAGACGAAGATGTAGAAGAGGAGAAATTTACCGATTTCTCTTCCCACTACCTCAAAAACGATGCTCGCAATAGTCTAACTTTTTACTGAACTATATGTAGATCATATAGAACAATTTGGTGTTGTAGAATAACTTTCACTTTGGATGTCAGGGTTTGAGTCTAATTATACCATACTATGAAGCTTCTAAACATTTAAAGCTCCTGCACTATAGAGCACTTTAAATATCATAGGCTAAATGATATGGAACTACGGCAGTTAGAAAAAGGTTAAGAAATCATACCGCTAGAAGTAAGATACATGATAAAAATACAGCTTAACCTGAGCTGTATCAAGTACTCTTGACAATTTTTTTTATTTGTAAAGGATGTTTTCCTTTAAATTTTTCTAATTATACTAAATTATGTTTTTACTCACCTTTACTTTCTCGTATAGACTTGTAGCTGTCTTGATGGTGGAATCAACAACTGGAAGCTTTGAAAATCTGTTGACAGACTCCAAACAGGTTGGGTGGGATTGTGTAACTGGAGCTGCACTTACTTCTGTTGCCATTTTTATTTAGATTCTAGAACAAAGAATGACGTTAGACAATATATCTGGTCATTTCTTGGGTTTTTTACTATTTTTGTTGGGAATAAGCCACAATTTTACTGTAAAATTAAGTTTATTTATCGTTTCGATTTCCACTTTGGAAATCGTTCAGAAACTACAAAACATTAATAACGTAAACAAATTTTATTTTTGTTGTTTGATAAACAATTCTTCTAAAAATTTAATTTTATAACCGGCTAGAGAATCCCACTCTGCACAACTATAAAAGTAAGATAATTATAAGATATGCAGATGACACCGTGATTATGGCAAGCTCTGCTGAACAACAACTACTAAACAAGACAAGCAATTTTTGTGAAAAATATGAACTAGAAATTAAAAAAGAGATGACAGATGTAAAAGACTAAATGGGTTTATCGACCATTTAGATTCTTCTTCTTCTTCACTGGCTTTACAACTCGGAGGTGAGTCTTCGCCGCATCCATTATCGCCCTCCAGCCTCTACGATCTTGCGCTTTGCGTTTTTCAACATCATCCTTCCATCTTTTTCTCGGTCGGCCTACTGATCTTCTACTATCTGGTCTTTCAAAACACCTGCCCATCTTATTCGGTTTGCCCTGATATGTCTAACTAAGTTTTCAGTTCCATAAAGAGTCACCAATTCAGCATTGCGACGTCTTCTCCGATCCCCTGTGAATTCATCTCTTTGAGGGCCAAATATTATTCTGAAAACTTCTTCTTCATGTACCATGTCCTTTCATAACGTTGTTTACCATCATAACTATCTTAATTTATTCACTGCCACCCTAAATAGAATGCTTGTATCAACACCATACCAATCTCGCAAGTTCTTCAACCATGAGGGTCTTCTTCGTTATGGACTGCGTTTGCCTGCTATTTTTCCTTGCAGAAAATCCATTTTCCTTTCTTTCAAATACTAGAAGCTTATTGATTTCCCGCTGGTTGAGAGTCCATGTTTCACCGCCATATATGAAATAATTGGGTGAATAATCGACTTGTACAGTGTTAATTTAGATTTTCTTTTTAGCAGCTTCGATCTTAATAATGTTGAAAGGGAGTATAATGCTCTATTTCCCGCAGCTATCCTTGCTGAGACCTGTTTTTCTATGTGGTTGTCAGCTGTGATTATCGCTCCTTCACCACTTCGAAGTTGTGCTCATTAATATGATGTTCTGACTAACTCTTGGTCTTGGATTTTTGGTTACTACCATGTATTTCGTCTTTTCTTCATTTACTCGAAGACCCAGACTACCTGTTTCTTCAGGTTGAAAAGGCTAGCAACAGTTTTGATCCTTGATCAGCAAATCCTCCTATCAGCTCAGACGATATTTTACTTATTAAGTACATATTCCAAAGAAAAATTGAACAGCAACGGTGACAAGAGGTCCCCCTGCCCAAGTCCTAAATTTATACCAAATGGCATCGATGTTCTGCTTCCTATCTTTACCTTATCTTATCTTTTTGCTTGCCATTTAGATTACGTGGTTGATAAACCCAACTAATTAGAAAGAGATGCAGGGACTGCTTTGCGTCCATTTTCTCTGTCGCACTGGGGAAACGGGCCCGCATTTCAAGAGTCAGCCTATTTGTATTATATGTCTATGGTCATGTACACCGTTTTTCAACTAAATTATTTATTAACTTCTTTTGAGAACGATTTCCGGAAATTTTTAAGGTAAAATGTAATTGTGGTTTATTCTCATATAAACATAAAATTTAATAAAGAGCAAATGCGAATTTTGTAGACTTCAGTTACTCCTTAATCGACAGCATTGCTTGACTAACTGACGACTGACTGATAAATAAAAAAATATTGCCACTAAAAATGTTAACCATCAGTTTATGACATAGCAATAATCTTCTCAAATTCACTTATAATTCACTGAAATAATTTGCAATTGAAACATCATTTGTCAAATTTTTTGTTTCTAAACTCTTACGCAATTAGGGCATCTCCCGTTCAAACTTTTTACGTTCCACTTTATGGACTAGTTAGTATGAAAAAATATCAATTTTCCCTCTTTTCCTAAATAACTTTTTATTTAGAGCAAACTGGCAATAAATTACAACTACTTCCTAGTACAAAGAAAAGAACATTTCGCGATCTTATAGGCGACCGTCAAAGAGGAAACTAAATATATCACTATTAGAAAAACAAACAACCAATTTTGTGAGATTTGAGTGTTGGGTCGTTTCTTTTATCTTATAGACAATGAACTTCGTGGTTTTCTTAGAGCTTTTTATGTAGATTACAAAATTATACAGTATGATAAGGATTATTCAAAACTCTTCCCATTTTGTGATTTTTTCTATTAAAAATCGCAATTTATTGGTCTGATAAACAATGAAATGATGACCATAAAGGCCCTGATAAATTCCGCTAACTGCAAAAATTCTTCAATTTGAATTTTTAACGGAAAATTTATTTAATAGTCTGGAAAGTTTCTGCAATTATGAAAATGGTCTCACAGATACATTTAGAAACTCTATTTTCCATTTACATAGCCCCTAAGTTAAATTTCCCGACATTTAATTCCGAAGTTGCCAGTTTGGTATAAAAATTACACCGCCACATTTTTATTCCTAGACATTCTTAACGAATGTGAAAAACTTTTGTATACTGCTACAATTTTAATGGAATTTATAGGAACATTTGAGTTTTCTTTGTTTATCAATTTCGTAAAACAATGATAAAAATACAAAAAAAAAACAATTCATTTAATTTCAAATTAATTCTAATCGAATAAAAATGAACTGAGTGAAATGATATAGTTTATCCCGGATAATAAGTTTATCAGCAAGAATCAAGGAATGCTGATTGTCCTACATACTGCTCATTAAATATAGTTTGAAACTTGATCTTTTTGATAGAACAGAAATATGCTTTATTGACACTGAAAATTGTACAATTTTATGGACAAAGCTTACAAAAAGTCAAAAATAACAATAACAATTAAAATTTACTAAAATTACATAAATGGTAAATATCACAAAATAAAAGATATTCAAATATACAATCCATTGCAAAATTTAACTAAATTGACAATTGCATAATAAAACCTTACGAACTAGTTTACGAATAAGTTGCTGTATGTGATACCCAAATATGGTCTTTCAGGAAGATAGGCTTTTGTCAAGTTGGAGATAATTGTATAATTTTTTTGCCGAATATAATAAATATTTCTTTATTAACTCAGTGGACGGGATCGATAAATACACATCAAAGCTTGAATTTCTGGTGGAGTAGTCATGATTAGGTCTTGCTGGAAAAACATGTAGGTGTTTACGAATTAAGCAAACCGTTTCTAGAATATATAAAGAGGGAAGAGTTAAGATCCCGTGATTTTTAAAGTAGCTTCTACAATAATATCAAATAATAAGGTACAATAGTAATATCTACAATAATATCAAATAATAATAATAAGGTCAAAAAGATATCGTATTGCTCTTTTTTGTAATTTAAAAATAACATCAGATTGGACAGCTGTAGTAGAACCCCAAAAAGGAAGGCCATATCGAAGATGAGACTCAAACAAAGAAAAATATGTTATTGTGGACGATGCTAAATTGATTTCCTTCGAAACAGATCTTATTGCATAGCAGGTTGCTGTCTATAAAAATACCAAGCAATTTTTCGGAATCAACATGATTGATCTGGCTATTATTAAGAAGCAAGGGTTGAAGAGCTCCTTTATAGGATAATGCTCCACGTTTAAAGAGAGTAAATTAGAGTCGGACCAGGTTTTTATTTTAAGTAGATCAGAAGTTATAATTGCATGAAGAGTTGCAATATTAGAGTTCCTCCAGGTAATACTGGCATCATCAGCAAAAAGAAAAAAATTTCCATCGATTTTTAAGTTACTCATTTCATTTATAAAGATAAGGAAAAGTAGAGGACCCAGTACTCAACCTTGCGGTACTCCACATACAATACTTTTGTGTAGAGTCAGTATCATTTGCTCGAACGAGTTGTTTCCTATTCCTCAAGTAAGATTGAAACCAATTCAAAGAAACACCTCGAATTCCGTAGAAATTTAGTTTTTTATCCAAATGCCGTGATTTACACAATCAAAAGCCTTGGCACAATCACAAAAAACAATGGAGTATAAAGATTATTGTTGAGTGCTGGATAGACCCATGTAGCACAGAAAACATAGCATCGCTGGTAAATTTATTAAATAAAAAGTCGAACTGACTTTCTGATAAAATGATGTTATCAACGAGAAAGGACATAAGTGAGGATTTTAGTTCTCAATAGTCGCTCAATAATTTTGGATAGGACCGGTAGTAAGGGAATGGGTCTATAGATGCAGATATTAGATTTTTCACCACCCTCATGAAGAGGAATAATAATGACTGTCTTTAGGCACTCTGGAAATATGGAAATATACCTTTTTCAAAGGAATCGTTAATTAGTGAGACCAGGACTTCCAACACATTTTTTGGGAGATGTAAGAAAATTTTTATGGATAGTCCACCAGTACTACAGGAAGATTTGCTTTTTTGATACTACTGATTGTCTGGATCAGTTAAGATTTATCAACTGGTCTTATAAAGAATGAATTCGAGACCTTTTTTGAATTGGGGAGATAGGAAAGAGGATTTTGTTGTGGCAAAATAGTTGATGTTATATTTTTACTCACATTAGCAAAATATTCTTTAGATTTTCAGGGTTTGGAAGAGAAAATGTTTGCGCTGATTTAGTTTTATTTCGAAGATAGTTCTATTGCAACATTTTTAGAGCTTACCAGACGATTTTGATTGTACATTTTTTTAGCTGTTTTAATAATTTTTGGATAGGTTCCTGTGTACTTGAAGACATATTCAGTGACAATTCTTGGCTGAACGCAGGTGATCGCATATTCTTGGCTGATATGCGAATACCTTTGGTAGTCCAGGGTTTGTGATGTTTTGGCTTAATTTTAATTAAAGAAAATGCCTCATTAAAAATAAAAATAAGTCTATCTTAAAATTATTGAAATTATAGTACACGCCCAAAGAGGAAAAGTGACACCCAGAAGTCAAACACAAATTGTGGAGGAGAGATAGTTCTTTAGGCTTTTCTTGTCTTCCGGATACGCTTTAACTTGGATTTCTACGCTGTTTGCAAAGTCTCGAGCTATATTTGAGACTAAGTTTTTGTATTTTGTATGTATAAATGTATAGCTTCAAATTCTCGTACCACTTAAAGTTACCTTAAACAAGTTACCATTTCGAAAAAGAAGTATCTACAAAATATACACAATTTGCAGAAAAACTCTACTTAAAAACACATGCAAACCTGTAGACGTTTCGTGGATTTATGCAAGGATAAAAATATAAGTACTTTTTTGAAAAATATAATGGCAAATATCTTGCAGCGTTATTCAAAGGTGAAATGTTCAACTTTATGGGCAATACTAGATGTTGAAATCAACTTCCGGAGTCAAACATGATTGCGTTCATTGCTTAAGCTTGAGGTTATAACGCAAAAAATTAAAAATTTTAACAAAGGAATAAATTACCTAATTTATTCTAAAGCCCTCTGAAATTAGATCACTACCTGATGATTAATGCATGTTGTAAAATTTGAACTTTTATTCAGATCGTAGTAAGGGCATTGCAAGAAACATATTATGAACTATTTTTGAGGACGATACACAGTCATATTCGAACAATTGGTAATAACAACGATGACTTTAACAGGAAACTAAAATACTCATTGAACTAGATAAATGGACTATAAAACTAAATAGGACCAAAACAAGGAGATTTCTTTGAGGAGTGTATATAAAAAAAGAAAAGTACTTAAATTAAGATACAGAACAAATAACTGAATGCTTGGGTGGAATTAAAAGCTACCCATGGATAACAAGTGCTTGATCTACAAACAAATAGTCACACCAATATGGCTACGCATCGGTTCTGGGGATCTAGAAACAAGGATACCATTGTGGAGATACAACATTTGCAAAAATAATACTAATATACGCCCTTTGGGGCATCTTTAAAATATCTACATACATCGAGACTTAATAATGAAGACAGATAAACAGTAATATCTGACAAAAACCTTGAATAATGTAAATGGACAACAAAGATTTAGTAAGAGGATTAAATAGGACAAAGATCTTTGAGTTGATAGTCATTACGCAGTTTAGTCCAATGAAGTCAGTTTCTAAAGCTGTTAAATAAATAACGTTACGAGCTTTTTGCTATTGTTTACGATTCTCAAGAGATCAATAAAATGTATCACCTTCATTGACCAGTCATGTCATTATGTAAATTCCCTCTATAAAGCCTAGTCTTCAAATCCTATAAGGTAAAATATGGACTAAAGAATATTTAGTCACTCTAGATTTAAGAGTGACAAACTTGTTTGCATTTTGTTTGTCCCAAAATTGACATTCTAATAAAATTAAGCTTGTTGGTATGATTTTTAGATTTCAAATCTTTGACGACTTTACTATACACCGCCCGATGTACAGGCTGTTTATGATTAACAAAAATTATGGATCAAAATGTCAACACCCTTTGTAAACAAGCATCTTTCGACTGCATTTAAAAGAGGTATCAATGTTTAACGAGTTAAGAAAAAAAACGAGACAAAATAAATGACATTCTGACAAAATTCAGCTTGTTTGTATGATTAAGGAAGAAATGGTATGAAAGAAATTAATATTCTCTTACAAAAACAAATATAAATACAAAAAGAACAGATACAAATATTTTAGAAATGAATAAAACACAAAAAAACGAACAGATATAGATGTCACATATTAGAATGACTATAGGTCCAACGAAAGACTTATAAAATGCTTTTAAGACGCAGATAGCCAAAGAAAAGGATAGAAAGGCTAGACAGACACGAAAAACAAAAAAATGACTGTCCTCGGAAAATATTATACTGTAGTCACTCAAGCTATTTAACTCCCAGTTGTGTCAGCCTGAAACGATTTAGTTGAAATTAAGTGTATTGATGGGAAAGTGCTCAAATAACAAAAGTTAAATAAGGCTGATGTGTGTTTCCGGCCCAGGGTGGTTGCCACCCCTTCTCCTGGGTGGAAATTCTTTTGATTAAAATAATTATGGAAAACAGAATAGCATTTAATTCTAATCAACTTTCGTTCCATAGTTTTTTCAGAAAGTCAATACTATTTAAGCTATTTATGGTTGAAAACAGGGAATTTTCAATGAAAAAAAGTCACGTTTTTTAACGATTTTTTATGAATAACTCAAAAAATATGCCCTTGCTCAAAGAAGTATGCAAAACAAAAATGAAGCTATAAAAGAAGAACGACATTTATTTTTTACAAGATATTCTAAATACAATAAAAAATGAGATATGGTCGGTGAAAAGAAACATTTTTTTTGCGAATATTTGGATCAAGATATTCAACGGTACATGGTAAAAAAAGTTGAAAAGTTTAAACTGAAAAAATATCCGTTTATAAGCGAAAAATGAATTTGTAGTTATCTAAATGGAAAACCGAAACATTTTAAACTCTAAATAGGTACACATTTATCATTGAATATGTTTATTTTGCTTAATTGAATCAGATTTGAATGCACGAAACGCTTAATGCGTGTTTTCCCATTTTTTCCGTTTAGAGTAGTTTTAACCCCTTAAAAACAAAAAGCACAATTCGCAAAAAAAGAAAACTTTTGCAAAGTAGCATAATATAAGATTAAATCCACAGAATTGGCAGGTAAGGTCCTATTTTGCGCAGGAATTACTGGACTATTATGGAAATATAAATAACAAGAATACATAACCCAACTTGATATGCACCCAAAGGTTAGAATGCTTACAACTAAATAAGTAAATCAAATAAAACTTTAAATATGATTTCAAAACTATCGGTGTCTTTACAGAAATGGTTTCTAGGAATACAAAATCCATGGAAAAACTATAAAATGTATAAAACATAACTTGTGACGAAAAGTACAACTTTTTTGATTGCAGTTTCAATAGAGATAAACAAAATGTTGCTTAGTATTGATTTGCTGCCATGTTGAATAAACCTAAATCTAAAATATAGAAAGTGATTGAAAAAGACGGTAAAAATCAATTAGTAGAAACAAAATATGTTTCAGGTAAAAAATATCAAAAGAACTGGCTTTTTACAACAACCTTCACTACAATTCTGCTGATTTGTGTATTCTAGGCGGCATTTTCAAATAAAACTACAAGTATCTCATAACACTATATAAAAAGGAGGAATAACTATTCAGCATAAGCTTGGATAACACGGTACATGATAATTGCAAACAAGAAGTTCGAAAAAAGTCTAAATTAAAAATATGGACACCTACTAAAAACCATTTACAGTGTATTTGTAGAGACAAGGATTTCAACAAAAATCGGGGCTAATATAATTGTCAAATATGTCAAAAAATGCCGCTTAAATTCACTTGGAAATTTTGATACAGGTAAATGATATTAGAGGCTTAAAAATGGACAGTAAAAAAGTAAAATGAATACCATGAAAAAGGCAGTAAAATGCGGTAATGAAAGAAGTGATAATTGAAGATAATTGTAAAATAAAAGAAATAAAAGCAAATGCAAGCAAAATATCCAGAAATGCAAGTAAATGTCCGTGAACATAAACTTTTATAAAACATTTTCTAAATTTTTAATAATCATAAGTGCGCGAACAGGAGTTTGGCAAACAGGTTATAAAAGTATATTAAAGTTTTGTATTGTGAAGAACGTATCAAAAAAGTAAGAATAGAAAAAGAAATGTTTTAGTTTATACTTCTTTGTAAACGGGATCATGAACTTTGCAATAAGCTTTGCAAACATATGAAGCTTTTCTAAAACCCGGTTGGTGTCACAAATAAAAAATGAACAAAAAAATGTAAAGATAAAAACGCAGCTAGAAACCGAAAGATAATAATGTTTTTGTCGAATGTATAAAGGCCAAAAAAGAAGAAATGATGAAGATAATACTCTCAAGAAGGACTATAAGGGAAAAATAATAGAATAAATCAGTAAAGAATGGATGAAGATATACACAAACTTCGTAAAAATTTAGAAATATCATCATTCACAGAATTCAAAATCATTTTATATATAAATATATTCCCTAATGTTCCCTAAATTAATATTTCTTACCTTTAAAGTACACTGAAAAAGTTTCACAGATTGGTTGTAAAGGTAAAATTGAAAAGTTTTTAGTCTAGTTCCCTACAATTTAAAATTTCAACAGCAAATGATTTCTAATCGGAATAAAAGAGTATAAAAATATGTAGCTTCTATAAAAACGACCGATAAGCAGGTTCGAGTATCTTTTTTGTTATCAGCTTGTCGTCGGGCCAACATGGTGCCCAAGTTCAAGTAGGAGATTTTATATTTTATTATTTCAATGTACCCAGAATGCAGCGATTAAAAAATAGACTTTAAACCAGATATATTTTAATGGATGATTAATTTGTGTAGATTCCTACGTAATTTCTAATACTATATCGCACAGGTATATTAAGTTATCATTAATGACGGTGTTTCTATAAATTGAACAAGATTTGATTTGTTAACAGGCCTAAAATAGGCATTACTTTTAGCCATCACAGACAATTTGAACAGAATAAAAAACTTGGTAATTAAAAATGTTCCCGCTATAGCCAATATTTACCACATTATGATTGTCATATATTATTTGTATTACTCAAATTAGTTATCACTATATTTTTCTTTCTTTAGTCGTTTGATTTTATGTACCTCAATGCCTTCAAGATTAGATATGTTCTTTACTGTTTCTATTCATTAGTTTCTTGTGATGTATTTATAAATTAAAAATGTAATCGTCTTGGATGCACAAGTTCTGATAATATATTTTCTATAAAACATCTCATATAAAAAACAATAGCATTCAAGCCTGAATTGGACATTCTATTCGTGGATCTCCAAAAGGCCTATGATAGTGTCGCCAGAGGATCAATCACAGCCAAGATATTTACTCTCGCCGGCCAATTACAAGGGTTTTATTAACTGCAATTGTATTGGCATTCCGACAGAACATCGCTGCGCACATGCAACCAAGAAATGCATAAAAGCGGCGTACCTTCCGATCGGAAATGAAGCTAGTTCTTAAGCTTGATACTCTACATTTTTTACTTCTCCCCTAAACCAAACCTCATCGAACTACAAGAAGAAAGTTCTACAGTTTTTTAATTGTTGGGTTAAACACGAGGTCTCACAAGTCTTCGATATTACCAGCAATAAAAGTGTAGGGAACCGGCGTTTTGAATGTTCGACTATTTTTTACTCGACATAAAGAAAAGTCTGGAAACGGACTTGTAATTATCCCACAAAATCCACCAAACAGCTCGAAAAGAACACTTCACTGGTTAGGGAGATATTGGTTTTTAAAATAGACAAAAGTCAGATCGATTTAAAACTATTTCAGATCGTGTCGAAGTGGCTCAGTGTTTCGATAGACCACTGATGGTTAGGAGTAAATAAAAGTCCGAGCGGGCTTAGAATTACTTCCCAATCGGTGGACGAGCTGAAGTAGAACTTCGTCGCCAAACCAATCGTTGGAAATAAGAAAAGGTCCCAACGGGACTTATTATTTCACGAGAGGTGGCGGTACGAAGTGAGCCCTTCGCTATCGACCGTGATTGCGAGAATAAGTAAAAGTCCAGAAGGGACTTACAATTATTCCGCAATCGGGGGCTAGTCGAAGAGTCGACACTCTGCCGGTAGTCCTATACCGCGAAGAGTGTAAGCTCGATTACACACCGAGGCTTGAGGAACTGCGTCTCTGTCGGTATTGGAGATGTCTATTGTGCGTAGAATTCTGACAAATATTTTATGTAAGACAAATACATATTCAAGTGTAAGAAATTCGAACTGATAAAGTATTCTACATTGCTGGTAGTACCTTGTTGAGAACAGAGTTCCTAGTGAATCTCTCACCAAGTGTAAGTCGAGGATACGTAACACTCCGAGTAACTAGAATATGGAATCGAAGAACCTTTGTTCCTTCTCAAAAGCCGCATCTGAAGACCATCCTGGAACTCCAGACAACATGGAGGATGATCACACCGTACGATAATAGTATCCCAGTCAACAACCTGTGTAAAGCAAAGGAAAATCACGGAGTAGATTACAGACAAACAAACACGTCAATGACAAGCATGCTGTGTATCACCAACCTTATTTAATGACGTGGAAGACGACCTGAAAACCATGAATATATGACAATGGAGGAGAAGAGCCCAAGAGAGATCTGAATGGAAGGACATAGCCAGACAGGAAAAGACCCATCTAGGTTTATGATGCCAAAAGAAGAAGAATTTACAAAATTAACATGTTCCAATTAAGTTATGATTCAAAAAAGTTCAAAGACAAAGAGGTGAGGACGTTCAATCAAGAAGTTAAGAAGATGAAAAAAGATTACCAAATTCGCTGTAATTATATGAAACACAAAGACGGAAATTTAATTACTGATCCGGCAGAAATAATAACGGAGTGGAAAAAACACTTCGGCGAGTTATTGAATGGTGAGGTGGAGCGCGAAGGAGTACTCAACTGAGCAGTCACAGAAGATGAGATAGAAAGGCAGCCTAAAGATGAGGAAGTGACGACAGCAATACAAGAAATTAAAAATAACAAAACTCCTGGGGAAAATGACATATGTTTAGTGAAGATTAACTGCAGAGAGGGATATATCAACAACTAGTGCAAATATAGTAAAATTAAGGCCCGCATATGCTCGCTGTATAAAAAGGAGACAAACTGAAGTATGACACGTATCAAGGTATAACTTAACAAAATATTGTATATAAAAGCTTAGCAAAAATATTGAAAAATAGACCAAATTACCATACGGAAAGAATTTTGAAGAGTATCAGGCCGGCTTTAGAAACAACAGTTAAAGTGCTCTTCACGTTTTGTTTGTGGATTTTAGACAAGCATATGATATATTCACTAGAGTCAAAATGTATTGGACAATGGAACATTTGGGTATACCAAAAAAATTAATCAGACTAAAAAAATGACACTAAATAATTCTACCTGTTAAATTATTTGGCACGTTCACATTTCAGATCAATTTACGGTTGCAAAAGGCTTGACACGGGGAGATCCTTTATCCACTACATTATTAAACCTAGTATTAGAAATTGTAATCAGAAAATGTAGCATGAATGTGGAGGAACCAATCATGAAAAATGAGCACCAGTGCATGGCATGATCTATCTTAGCAAGAACCGTTAAAGAATTAAGAAGAGTAGTGAATAAAATTATTGAAGAAACAAAGCAAAAAGGAAAAGGGGGAAGAAAAAAACGAAAGATTTAGAATAACGAAAGGGAATAAAAGTTTAGGCAGTTTAAGAGCCCAAATGAATTCAAAATACGATTCTAGAAAAGGCAAATCCTAATAATAAAACAGTAATTAGACCGACAGTAACATATGCCTACGAGACATGGACATGAACTAAAAAGAAAGAGGATACCTACTCTGAAAAAATGGGACAGAAAAGTATTGAGACGCGTACTAGGAGGAAGGAAGACAGAAAACGAGTGGGAGAGAAGAACAAACAACGAATTAATGGCTTTGTACAACGAACCTATCATTACCAGGTTCGTAAAGTTTTAAAGGATCAGATGATTGGGACATGTAGAAAGAATGGCAACGAACAAAGTGCATAAACTGGACCAGGAAACTAATCGGTCCAAGAAGAGATAGACTCAGAACGAGGTGGATTAATAAAGTGGAGGAAGACCTTAAGCACGTGAAGGTGAAGGACCGAAAAAGTAAAGCGAAAAACAGAGTGAAAGGAGAAATATTGTCCACTAAGTGCTTCAGAGCAGTTAAGAACTTTATATCTACTATATATACGTTTTAGTTAAAATAATTGCAATTAGTTAATCTTATGATTGTATTTTATAAAAATGCCCTTAGGTCTTAACGGCCTGTTGTGCGTATGAATAAATAAGTTATAATTCAAATCAAAACAATTGATATAAGTAATTTTTTTATGCGCGAATCGAAATGCTTTTACTTGATCGGCAACACATAATATTGCTATTACTGACAGCTATACTTATAGTCTAAGTTTCCGTCAGTTATCAACAAACCCACATAGTGTGACAATCACGTGAAAAAGTCAAACTTGCTACTGACCGGTCTCGCCCGATGTTTAATTCGGTTAATCATGACTTCCTTTTGAACATCTTAATATTTCAATTGCCGATGAATAGACTTGTTATTACGTCAACATTTGGTGCATTTATGTCTAGGTCATCAGGGTCACTTATATAAGCTATCATGTCGGTAGCATTATCTGTTGCACGACGAACGAAATAAAAATACTATAAAGCTATTATCTCCGTACTATTATCAGTCAAATTGTTTAATTATAGAATTATTGTGAAATGATATATTTGTACGTTGGAAAAATACTTCATGAATTTTATTAAAAAAATCACAAGGTTAGGAAAAATATAATATACCAGTGTCTTCCATTTATTCATGATAAATCATGATATTCATTTTAAAATTCTGAAACTTTATACCAGCGTGTGAGTTTATTATTTGGTAGAAACTATCAACAGCCAATTTATATAAAAAAAAGAAATCGTATCAAGCATCGAATAAGCGAGGAAAACACTAATGAACATGAAAACATTTTTACAAGATCAGAGTAGTCTAGAGCTCAGAATTCGAATGATCAGATGCTACGTTATCTCTGTCTTGCTCTATGGTTATGGAAGTTGGACAATAAACTCAGAAACAGAAAAAATGAATTGATGGATTCAAAAAGTTACCAACGATGAAGAGTACCAACACGATCAAATAGAGGAAAATACAAATCTTGGGTCATGTTTTGGGAGGTGAAAGATATGAATCACTCCAAACGATATTAGCAGATAAGGAAAATCTGTAGGGCTACGTCAGAACCTATGGCTGAAGGACCTGAAAAAATAAATTTATCGTTTATACTCAGAAAACAAAAAGAATTACTCAGCATAATCAAAAAGAGAAAAATACAATACTTGGGTCATATGTTGAGAGGTGAAAGATATGAATTACTCCAAATCATATTGGAAGGTAACGGGCAGAGCAAAAGATCAGTTGGAAGACTGACAAGACAATAACTAGTGGCTGAAGGCTGAAAGACCTGAAAAAATGGTTTGACCGCTCATATACAGAAATCTTTTGAGCAGCAGTTTCCAAAGCTACAATTGCCATTTGGATCGCCAACCTTCGAAAGGAGAAGGTGCAATAAGAAGAAGACTCAGAAATCTTTCGCGCAGCAGTTTCCAAAGCTACAATTGCCATTTGAACCGCCAACCTTGAAAAGGAGACGACACAATAGGAAGATATAAGCTTGTACAGGTCTAGTAGATGGATTACATATGTTTGGAGTCAGGAATCTCCAAAAACCAAAAAAGTGCAGGTGAAAGAAGCTTGCTTGATTCTGATCTTATCTGTCTATTTTTCACAATGGTTAAGCCTTATTTAAACACACAAAAAAACTTAGGTTATATGGAATCGTCTGATATTTCAGCAAGTGAATTAAAAAAAAACATATATTTATTTTAAAGCAATTTAATCCCCAATACATAAAAATTAAAGAAATTATTCAATAAATTCTTGAAATAACAAATTGAAACTATTTGTTTTTAAAAATTACGTAAAACGAATAAATTGTTTTTATTTATGTTTTTTAGTAGTCAGTGTTACTAACCCTAGCCTTTATGCAAGCTTCAATTCGCGTGGGCATTTTCATAAGTCCTAAACAGATTGTCAACATTTTGTTGTGTTAAGTTCCTCTATTCTTCAAGAGCAGCTTGTACTAGCTGTGCCGTGTTTTGTGGATTATCCCGGCAAGCTCTAATTCTTCTTTTATGAATATCTCACAAATGCTCTATAAGGTTAAGGTCGGGTGAGCAAACAGGCAACTCCAGAACAGTGATATTTTCTGCTTCAAAGAAGTCTGTAGTCACTCTGCTGATATTAAGACGTGCATTATTATGAACTTTTTCCCATTGCACCTTTCCAGAGCCTAACTATAGGTTCTAGAATCAAATCAACGTACCCGTGAGTTAGTAAAGTTGATTAGATGGAAATCAAAGAAGTTTTTTATTGATCATAATGCATCCCCAGAACATATCACTTTCTCCTTTATATCTGTGAATAGATCTAGCGGTTTCCGTTCATGGTTATCTTCCTCGTCCGCAAAGTACACGAATTGATCGGTCATCTGATTTTACACAAATTCTGCTTTCGTATGAAAATAACATATATTGCCAATTTCCAATGTTCCAGTTTTGGTGTTGAAGACACCAATTTAGGCGACAAATATTGTGTAAACTGACCGGTAATTGTATACTGCTGTATAGTTCTTGAGTCCTTTTCTTATCGTTTTAAGTGGAACATTTACATCTGTAGCTTGGGCAATTAAACCATCAGGGCGAGCCGTTGTTACTTTTTGCCAACTTTGACACAACGCCTTGTGTTACGCCTACCATTGCAGCTATGTCCCTCTGAGACATTCGTTGTTCCACAAGACCAACAATATTTTCTCTTTGCACATAAAGCATATTTTCGTTTTTAGACGAAAAAGTTTATTTATTTTCGTTTAATTTACAATTATAGCAAATAATCTATACCATGCCGAGCTGTGTTATCTGATTGTTTTATCGGTTTGATAATTTTCGATAAAAACCTTTATTCTTCGCAACAATAAGTTTTTCAAAAGAAATGAATATTGGTTTAAAATATTATAGATTCCATATGGGTTTAGTTGTGTGTATATATGTTACGATTCCAATCATCCAATCAAACGCTGCCTAGTACAAGTTATAAATTTTATTTTTTGACTATTTTTAGAAGATAATTGAGTTAAAACTGAATAAAAGAGTTAAATTAACTGAATTCTATAAGTGGCAAGAATATTGAGTTACTAATAAATTAGTAGCAGCGAACGTGTTAATGGAATATATGCTTTGTAATAATTCTTGTTTAAGGCCCGTTTTCTCGTCACGACAATTGCTGAGACTTCATGCTTTATACAAGATGTTCTCTATTTGAAAGTGTAGAAAATTTAGAACATCAATCGACGGTACACAAATTCCAATTCAGGCTTTGAATCTTTTCACTCACGACAATTTCTTTTAGTTTTATTTATTGGAAGACCCTAAAAGTCTAATTTTAAAATCTTGTCACATAGCAAGATCTAAAGAGAACCGACTTCGCAGATTTATTATGATAACAAAAGGGCTCCCAAGACGCTTTTAAATAAAAAATGAAGGTTCAATCGGATAGCTGCTCGTATACAAAATAGAACTAAGATTCTTTGCGTCATGAATGATGTTACAAAGTGAGTTGTGTTGCCAATATGCAAAATATTTTGAAGATTACAAGTTATTTTAGAATATTTTTTTATTTTGCTGATAAGCTTTTGATATCTCAGCTTTTTAAGGAATTTAAGGAAAAGGAAAACAATAAAGAAAAATGTAACAAATCACAAAGTCAAAGACATTCGACCGATTGCCCCTTATTGGTTTCCAAACGGGAGAAAACTTTATAAAACGTGAAATTATAATATTTTCAAGGAAAAACAATTTACATGAATTGTTCCTTGTCAATTTAGTCAATAGTAATTAATTTAAGTATAGTCTTACAAGCAAATATTACTTACTTGAATATATTTATCACACAACAATTACAAAAGTCCATTAGCTGGTTGTTCTAATTGTATTTGAAGGATAGTAATTTTGTTATAAAATTAACATTAGATAAATATACAAAAATTGTTTGTCAACAAGTTATCAGTAACGAGCTATTTTACGTGGTACGAAGTACATAATTTGGTAGAATATTCACGAAAGGTTGATAAAGGAACATTAGGCTTCAAGGTAAACGAAAGAAATAATAATAGAAATAATTATGAATTGTATTAATTCTGATGAAATTAGTTTTATTTGAAAGATAATGATTTGTCGTTTGTATAAATTTTGTATAAGAATATTATTTCTGGCATGTGACTGCCGCAATTGTACAAAAAGGGTGTACATATGTGAAATTATGAGTATAATTTCAGTGTATGAGGACTGTATTACATAGGCCTGGTTCAAATAAATTAGGATATGTAGTAAAGGGTTATAGTTCTTCTTCTTCTTTAAGTTCCATCTTCTATCGAAAATTGGAAATCATCATGGCTATGCGGACTCTGTTGACTGCCGCTCTAAAAAGTTCTGCACTACTGCATTCAAACCATTCCCTTAAGTTCTTAAGCCAGGATATTCTTCGTCTTCCTACATTTCGCTTTCCTCGGATTTTGCCCTGCATAATAAGTTGTAATAATGCGTATTTTTGCCCTCTCATTACATGTCCCAAGTACTCAAGTTTCTTCTTCTTCTTCAAGTGCCCTGTCCGTTGCGAACGTTGGCTATTAACATGGCAATTTTGATCTTGTTTGCGGCGCTTCTGAATAGTTCGACCGACGTGAGCCCGAACCACTTCCGCAGATTTTGGAGCCACGAGTGTCTTCTCCTGCCTGGCCCTCGCTTACTGTCTATTTTTTCCCTGGACAATCAATTGTAGCAGACGGTACTTATCGTGTCTCAAAATGTGGCCTAGATATTCAAGCTTTCTTTGTTTAATTGTATTCACGATTTCTTTCTCCTTTCCGATTCTTTGGAGTACCTCTATGTTGGTGACATGTTCGGTCCAGGATATACGAAGAATGCGTCGGTACACCCACATTTCGAATGCTTCTAGTTTACGTCTTTTAATAGTTAATATTATTTCCGCCTCATTTCCTATCCTTCTAGTTACTTCCATGTTTGACATTCTTTGAATCCATGATATTCGTAGGATTCTTCTGTAACACCAAAATTCAAAGGCGGCCAAAGGGTTATACAGACAATAGCAAATTACGTTTATACAAAGTCTTACCAATATTTCAGCTCTACAGCTCCGTTATTGACAGGCTTTCACTCGCGGTTGTTCTTGATACGCGGAATCTGTACGGGTACCGGTTTCTGCACACGTGTTTCGCGATGCTAACACTGAGATCACGAGATAGGGCACATTTTCGTCTATACGCGATTTAAAATAGTATTTGCAGTATTTTTCGCGTAACTAAAAGCGGGAGAGAGATAATTAGTTAGCGGCAGTCAACAGTAGAGAGAGTATCTCTTCAGCGATAGATAAAAGCCAAGGAAGCGACTGTTCTTCTTGATAAGCAAAAAGGTAAGAGAGAGAAAGAGAGAGGGAGAGAGAGAGTGAGAGTACGTCTGCCTAGCGAGACTCATCAGACGGAAAAGAGCCACTGTCCGTCAACAGACAAGAGATAGTCTTTCTTCTTTGCCATTTTAAAACTGTCTGTTTTTTTAAGGAGAAGGGAGGTTGAATTGGAGGTTAATAAGAGGGAAGAAATTGTACAGACAATTAAGAGGCGGAAACTTGAATATTTCGGTCATATATTAAGAGGTCCTCGTTATGGGCTACTACGTTTGATTATAGAGGGCAAAATAAAAGGTAAAAGAGATGTAGGAAGAAGACGAACCTCCTGGCTACGAAATCTAAGGGAATGGTTTAGTCTGAGCTCTAGCCAACTATTTAGAGCTGCTGTAAGTAAAGTAAGAATTGCCATGTTGATATCCAACCTTCGTTAGAAGATGGAACCTTAAGAAGAAGAAGAGGTTGAATTGGAATAGGAAGGGTTATTAAGGGTTGGACTAAGGTAATGATTGTAAAGTTATGGTAGAAGGATAGGTATAGGTTATATAACAAATGTAAGTAAATACCGAGAGGCCTAGGAAGGAAAAGACTATCATGGCTCAGAAACATCCGACACTGGACAGGGCTAAATTTTGAACAGCTAATAAGAACAGCTGAAGATAGAGAAGAGTTTAAAATTGTCGTAGCCAACATCCATTGAGGAGAGGGCACTTTAAGAAGAAGAAGAACTTTACTCGGTGCTCGAGAAACTTCAACATAAAAAAATATTTATATACGTCTTCTTTATGTTCCATTTCCCCTTAAAAGGCTGGCGATCGTTACGGGAACTTCTTGCTCGAAACAGATCGAGTGAACTACATTTTATTCAAAACCTTAAATTGTTCCACCAAGAAATCTTCTTCTTAACATGTCCCATCCCTAAGGACATTGGCGATCATCATAGCCCATTTGACTCTATCTGCAGCCTTTCTGAAATGTTCTATCGACGTTTCACTCCATTGTCTCAGATTCTTCAACCAGGACGTGCGTCTTCTCCGGTCCTCTTTTGCTTTCCACCTTCCCTAGTATGACCAGCCGCATCAATTCGTATTTCTTAGTATGTGACCAAAGTAGCTCATTTTTTTTTTCTTTATACGATAGTAAGTGTTGATTATTTCTTTATCCTTTTTCATTCTTCGTAGAGTTTCCACATTTGTTACGTTTTGTGTCACAACACAAGTTTACCTGTTATTTTCAAAGTCATAGCTCTTATTAAAATCCATTACTTACACTTACTCAACTGTGGATGCAAATCAGTCAAGATGTGCTTGTCAGTTTAGGAACAAGAGTACCCGTACCGTTGCTAGTTTCCATGAAGGAGGGGTTCTGAATTGAGTAAGGGCCAGTATTTCTTGGAAAAAACACTTGGGCGGAGGTAGCTATCAACCAATATACTTCACTATATTTCTACAGACATGAAGGATAGGTGAGAATAAGGTTTTTCTAAATAAACAGCTTTGCAGATCAACTAAGAGCATGGCATAGGGCAGCACGATTAGAGCGGTGAAGTGATCTTCTCGTTTTCATTTTCTTTGCGTGGTTCCTCATCTTAGGTTCCGTCTGGTTCCGAGGCTTTATATCAGTTCTTTGAGCCTTGTTTTCTTTTACAATAGGTAGGATACTAACCTGGCCCATCAACCGTCCTCTTTTATCCGGTCTTGGGGCCGGCTGTGGGCATAAACACGAGGAAAAATCTACAAGATTCAACAAGAGAAATGTACCAAACGAGGCTCGCATAACAGATACAGCTAAAACAAATAGACGACATCGAAGATATAAACGCGAGCTGGGAAAAAATTAAAAACAACATTGAAGAAGCAGCAACAGAAGCTCTAGGAAAACGCAAAGTTATACTGAACAAAAGAAACAACAACAATACACCAAGTTGCCTTATTCATACTAAAATAGTAATTACTTTAAAATGCCAGAGGAAAATAACTTCAGAACAACATTTAATAAGTTAATAGATTATGCCTCGCAGTTTATTAAGTAGGTAATGTTTTTAACTTTTAGTAAATAACTATTGAAAACTACCTGTATATTGTTAATCAGCAACATCGAACTAACATGAATAAAACATCTGATAATTTTTTTTATCTAGTGACAATTAATCATATACTGTAAATAGCTTTACTAGATAATTTGTTACTTTTTTTTAGCATAAATTCAACAATAGAAGATAAAATTCTGTTGCAATGACGCCAAGTGATAATTTATTTTAAAAGTCTAAATTTCAAGTAGACGTATAGACGTAAAGATAACCAAAATACATATTTATAATCATTCTAGGTCAAATTAGCATCTACTAAAAAACGTTAATTGGAAAATAAGAAGTCTTCGATTAGATGTTTTCGACTTATATTCTCAGAGAAAGTTATCATGATGTTATGTGTTCCTAGAGACTGGTATAATAATTCAAGTAATTGTATGTTCTTAACAATTTTTGGTATGTGGAGAAAGTAGGCCTATGATATGCTTCCTAGTTTTATTAAAGGACGACAACCTTACCAATTTACGCATTTTTTTGATAAAAATAGTGACACTGAAATGAATCGTTAATAAATTCGTTTGCTTATGAATTCAATCTTTCCTGTTCCAATATTGACCTACAGTGTTCGAATATTTTTATTAACGTCTGCGAGAAAAGGTGTGACTGAATAGTTTAAATATTATAGTTTAATCGTCTTCCGGGTTTGGACCGTGTCATTTGTGAGTGAGCCAAAAGTGGGTTCATCTCGACGTTTCGCTACAATTGTATGTAGCTTCTTCAGGAGAACAAAGAAAAAAAGAAAAAGAAAACAAAAGACAGGAAGATGGGTAGTTAGCAACGGTAACTCAGTTACTCAACGCAACCAGAGGCGAATACTAACTACCAAGATGGGCATTTGGTCACAGTAACTCAACTACTTAACGCAGCCAGAGGTGAAAACCAAATGCCAGGACAGGGATTCACGTCCAACAGCTCAGAACACTAACGCGTCGAGAGGCGGGGAGTGAATGCTGTCCTGGCATTTGGTTTTCACCTCTGGCTGCGTTAAGTAGTTGAGTTACTGTGACCAAATGCCCATCTTGGTAGTTAGTATTCGTCTCTGGTTGCGTTGAGTAACTGAGTTACCGTTGCTAACTACCCATCTTCCTGTCTTTTGTTTTCTTTTTCTTTTTTCTTTGTTCTCCTGAAGAAGCTACATACAATTGTAGCGAAACGTCGAGATGAACCCACTTTTGGGTCACTCACAAATGACACGGTCCAAACCCGGAAGACGATTAAACTATAATTCTGACTCTGGCCGTGGAAGCCTACGATTTCAGTTTAAATATTATTGGACATGGACATTGCACAAGAAAAATGATACAATTAGTAATATTGTAAAACCTCATCAAACAGGATTTATTGAAAACCTATACTGGACTCGGTCACAGAGACAAGGAATCTTTTTACTTTATTAATTACAAGAAAACCTTTGGTTCAGTAACGGCTGGATGGCTTATATGTAAATTAAGACTATATAAATCTATTGATAACATTGAGATATTTTAAAAATAAATAAGGACATAGTGGAAGAATGCTAAATATATAAATACTAAGATTGACCTTCACCTACCAGGTAACCGCAATGGCCAACCTATATTCCAGCTACTAACTTCCAATGACTATGGTTTTAGCATCAGAACTAACAACGCTGTAATCACGAGGCTTAATCATATCTTGTATAGGCATTATTTGAAATTAATGTCGGCAAAAATAAAGGCAAAACTGTAAAAACTTTCTCAACTGATATTAGTATGCACTTCAGAATTGACAAGTACTGTTCATAACATAGTCAGAGAAATGATTCAGGCGGAAAGATTCGACCATTTGGTATAAGATGGATGAGAATCTCTTCAGCGTAAAGTACGAACACTTCTCATCAAGTGACACAGAGTACGATACAACGAACAACCTTACCACGATATCTAAGAGGAAGAGGACTAATAAATATAGACCAGCAATTATAAAAACGCGTTGATAATTTAAGAACCATCAGAAGGAGTCCAAAACATTTATTTTACACAACGCAATTCGTTTAGTACAAGACGCATCAATACTTATACTAAGGCTACAAAAAATGCGCAAACCTCATTTATCATATGTAGAAGAAAAGCCCATTTGGATGAAGTAAACCTCGAACCCTCTAACCTAATATAGTCAACCATGACTATATAGACAATATAGCGTCTTACTACTTGTTGACGTCAGGAAAAAGGGTTTTTATTCGGGATGAAAGTTGTTCCCACCAAAAATTATCCGAAACATGGTCAAAGACACCTAGTTGTCAAGTCAAAACAAAAGCTTGTACTTATGGATGTCAAGCTCAAGAAAGCATTCAAGATATTATCAAAGACTGGCAGATATTTGTGCAAGTGAGCATGAGGAACAATATTAACTATCAACTATAAGGTATATTAGAGGTATCGATAATAGATCAAATCTTGTATTAGTTAATAACATAAATAAACAACACTTATTGATGTGGTAACACCTAACAACATTAGTGTGTGTGTTAAATACAACGAGCAGATTGCTAAGTACAAAGTTATTGCTATGCAAATCAGAAGATAATGGAGAATAGATGTTACCCTATTATTCTCATTACTATTAGTGTCATATGTCATGATAACACGGAAAGATAGATGTTATCCTATTATTCTGATTACTATTAGTGTCAAATATCATGATAACACGGAAAGAATCCCCACAAAGCTCAATTATTTTGATACTTAGGTGTCTATAATGAGTGAGTTTCTCCTTGAAGGAAGTGAAAGCCATATTTCTTAAAACTGTAAAAATACAGAAATGAGAAGAACTTAGGTCTTTTAATTTTAAATACAACAATGACTGAGTTATGTGGATCCACTCTCTGCAGTATCTAATCTAATGCTATGGTGAATAATTAGAATATAAAAGGTAAAAAAAGAAAAGTTCTTAAAAATAATGATTTCGGTTGTTTGGAAGAGCAAACCTTGATATAATAAACTCAAAATGAAAAGGGTGTCTAAAGAAAGCACAAAATCATAAAAAAAAACAGAAAAATTAGGCCTGAACAGAAATAAAGAAAAGAAAAATTATATAACTATGGAAGACAAACAAAAAACGGTAAAAAAAATAAATGTACTGATTAAAGAGTTGAGAAGAAAAAAAAGGGTTGTTTTGGGAAAAATAGAAGAAAAAGAACACAAACAACACTAAAAAAAGACCAGAATGTCCAAATATGAGTCAGCCATGAAGTCTAAATATAAGATATATAGAAAAATCAGAAGTTACAAAAATGAAAAAGAATGGAAAAGAGTGCAGCGACCGAAGTCATGATAAACTGATATAAAACCAGTATAGAAGTTAAAAAAAGAAAGACTGTGGCAAAAGTGAAGTAATAATTTTGCAGAAGACCATAAAAAGTATAGAGGCGAAACAGTGAAAGAATGATAAGCAGAATAGTATAAGCGGAATAGTATAAAATGGTATGAAATATTAAAATGATATTATGAAGAACTCTGGCAGAAAATATTTTTGATATTCATATTTGACTTACAAAAAACTAAAGGACACTACAATACAATAGTGTAGTGTAGTGCACCAATATAAGCAGTTACAGATGATGTCAATATCATAGCCAGAAGCAGAAGATTTAATGATAGAAGCATTTAATTCAATAGAAAGAGCGGCAAACAATACTGGCATACAAACACGGAAACGAAATATACGATGTTTCATATTCACCAGGATTAAAACATTTGCAGAACATAATCTTGAGGATATTTTACTTCCTCGTGTGTCTTGCGTTTAGCCGCACTGTGGTAGCTGTAAATACTCTTTAAATCACTTCTGGAGTGCCGTTGTTGGCTCTATAGTATTTCCTTCGACTGTTAAGATAGTACTGACTATTGCTGTCCATCTATTGCCATAAATTTGGTCTTAGTAGCATTGATCTTAAGCCCAAAACGTTTACCAGTGACATCAATCCTATGTAACATACGCTCCAGGTCCTCGAAGGTTGCTGCAGCATATCGTATATTTTCTATTGGAATCCTATTTATTTTAATGCCTCCACTATCTTCTTCGGGAGCCATTTGGAATATCTTTTCCACGTGTATATTAAAAATTAGGAGATTACAACATTGAAAACGTGCAAAATTTTACGTAGGTACCTATTTAGATTCACTAGTCACCAAGTCACCTCAGAAAACAATATCAGTGAATCAGTAAAAAAAAGGAATACAAATTGCGAACAACACATATTTATAAGGGACTAATAAACTATGTAGGATACGATAATATTAATAGACAAACCAAATGCTTAATACACAAAATCCTGATAAAACCAGTTCTTGTATATTGATCAGATACATGGACAGCGTTAAAAATTTATGAGAAACTACCTTTGGACGTAAAATTCTCAAGCATAATATCTCTCTCTCTTCAATCCTGACCCCCAGGGGGAGTGTAGTCGACGTGATGTCGTGTATTGTCCGTCTCCAGAGACGATCTCCGATCTTCCGATCTCTGGAGACGGAAAGCATAATATAGGGGAGTGCAAAAAAATTGCATGGCATAGACGATACAGTTTTAAACTATACACAGCATACAACAAATCCAACATGGTATAACCTTTATAAAAATTGAACGTTTACGTTGGAGAGACCATGTTGAACGGATGAAGAAAAATGAAAAACCGAAAAAAATAAGACGGACACCACTGGGAAAATGGTCGAAGGGAAGATCAAAACCTAGATATATGACACAAGTGAAACAACATCTGAAAATCTTAAAAATTTAGAAAAAATCAGAATGCAGGAAAACTCACTGGAACAAAGACGCACAAAGAGGTGTCAAGCTAACGATGATGCTCACTCGTATCAAATTTTCCATGATTTTCTTACACCTTGAAAATATCTGTTTTTTAGTTTACAATCTATAATCTTTAACAAATAAATTTCATCAAAACATGTTATGAAAATGACTTAGCGTAGCTAAAACATTGACGTCTTTTCTGTACAAATTTTGGAAAATTGGAAAAATTGTATTGTATATTTTGTATTTTTTTTTAATTTGTCTTTACTTAAGTACTTTGTCTTGCAAAATATATTACCATAAAAACACAATTAATAATTGTAAAATACTAATCTATTGGTTCAGTTATTTATATACCCGTTTTGGCATTTAGTAGCCACTGCCATTTCTTCCAATAAACTATACAATATTAGAAGTCGGCTATTCAAATAATTCAAAATTAAATTCATACAAGTAACTCACAAATCAACAAATTATCTAAATATATTAAAATAGTTTACTTACATTTGCCGGTAAACACGAAAGTAAACAAAAAAAACTGATGAAAACACTAAGAAACAGTCAAAAATAGCACGATCACTTGTCACTGAAATACAAATCGAGAATGGTACAAAATGCACGTAGACGCGATTTATTTATAGAAGGAAGTTTCCGTATTTAACGATAACATGTATTCAAGCAATGGAATGGAATATGGTCGATGTACCTATGACTCAACTGTACTCGTACTCGCCACTGTTACTGCGAAGTCCAAAGTCCCTCGGTGTAGAACTCATCCGTTGAAATGAATACACGTATGGTGTATGGTGTGACAATGGCGTAGATGGCGGTGATGTGATGCAAGTTGGTGTAATTACCGAATTTTATTTCGGAAAACAAACGGAAGAACTTTCGGGATTAAAGTTCGCTTTAATTCTAATATCCAATTTTCTTAGAAATATAAATTTACTTCAAATAAAGCAGTTTTCCTTGTTGTTTAAAATAAAATACAATACAATATTTTATTCAGATATAACTACATACAGAACGCGCACTATCAATACCTTATTTAGCGTAAGATATCTTAATTGACCAATTCTAAGCTGAAGAAGAGTCAGGTTAATAAGGTTTCAAAACACTGCAAATTGGTTGCTAATTACATTTCCATCTTCTAAGTTTAGTTCATCTTTTTAGCTCCTCCTATTCAGACGCATTTCGTTTTTGTAGAGTTAACATTTAGTCCCCTTTGCTCGCATTCTTGTATTAATGGCTTTGACATGAATTGCAAATCTTACTGGTTTTGTGCGATGACTACTTAATCGTCTGCAAAATGAAGGGTATATAGTGTTCTTTCGTCGTTTAATGGTATACCTACTCCAGAACATGATCTCCTCCATTTCAGTGCCTCACTCAGGTAAATTTTGAAGAGTGTTGAATATAGACGTCTCTTATTTACCTTAAAATTCTAAAAGGGATGGTTGTTAATCTTTGATCGTTGTATTGCTTTCGCAAGTGTGGGGGAGAAGAGGGAGACTTGATTCCACCGTTACATGTTTTCAGATAACTTTTTTTATAACCGATCTAGAACCTTGATAATTTAGTGGAACATTACAAATTTATCAAAGTTTTGGTATACACCCGAAAAATATACTGCCAATAAATAACGTTTTTGTAGAATCCAGTAATAGAGAACAGCTAATCATGTCTCCCCGTACTTCGGTAGACTTGATTCTTGTGTATGGGTGACTTGATTATATCTTCCCAGATTTACAATATTAAAATGAAACGAAAAATTGGATGCTGAACTAACTTTACTCAGTCATGACATAACAACTAATATTAAAAATAGAAAAACTTTCTGGCAGAAAATTATATTCAAAAGGTTATAAAAGTGAAAAAAAAATTATTGTTGGATATTGAACATTCCCAGTGATTTAGGAAAGACAAAACATCCTATGTGCTTACTGTAGCTCCTATAAGTCGGTCTTCACCAATGTCTTCTTTTTCTGGCCATTTAAAGGTTTTGTCATCTCTTTTTTGAGAAAATTTTATTTTAAAATCCTCGTACTTTCTTCTTGTTATCTGTCCTACGTAACGATGGACTAAGTTACTTTCGGAGATAAAGCTTACAATTATCCAATCTTGCACACTCATTTCAAACTCGTTACCTTCTGCTTCTGATTCACATTCAGTAATTCCTTAAGTTTTTGTTTAGTCATTTTTTTAAGTGCTCTTACTTTGGCCCTTTGCTCTTTTTCTAATTTTTTTTCTTCTTTAGCTCTAACTTCAGCTTCAAGCGTAAGTTTTTCTGGTGTAGCTGTGAGAATTTTCATAGTTGCTCGCTTTCTACCCTTTTTTGAAGTCCTGGGCCCGGCTTTAGGATGAGGTCTGACCATTTCTGGGCTATTAAAAGTGGCAGAAGTGAAAGGCTGGTTATTGTGCTCCATTGATGTTTGTTGTGACTAATTATTTTGTGAAGTATCTCCATTTAAATGATGTGATCTAATTATTTGAGATATGGTAAAAGTACCAATAGAAGTAAAAGGCTGCTGTTTGTCCCCTATTAGTGTTCGTCGTAGTTGTTGATTATGTGAAATCGATCCAGTTGAGGAAGATGGTCTAATTATTTCATAGGTGGTGAAAGTGCCAGTAGAAGTACAGGGTTCGTTATTGTTATCTATTGCTGGTGTTGCAACATCAAACTGAGATAAAGTAGAATTATTTTCCGGATCTTCGCGATCAGTAACATACGCCGACATAAAATCTTCATCGGTAAAAATATTGGAATTGAAATGCCATATACCCGTAACTCTGAATCCGCTTTCAATATTACGTGGAGTAAATGCTAACGTTTATGTAATGACTCGTTTATTGTAATTGTCCTTCCTGAGAGGTCCCCATTCAATTATCACATAGAAACTCTTGAGAGGGCCAAATACATTCCTGTCTAACGCCTGGAGCTTATGCGACGTGTGTGGTGGTATGATAAGAAGAATTATTCCGTGTTCTTTGGCATAGGTTATGCCTTCGAGAGTAACGTAGCTATCATGATTGTACAACATTTATTGTCGGCAGTCGCCTTTACATGTTTTTGAAAATGTTCCAAAAATTTGATAAAATTAGAAGCGGTCATCCATCCACTTTCATAAACTACGCCGATGGTCCCTGGTGGGCTACTATCAATCATGCGATCTTGCCAAAGTTTTCGAGGGAAAACCATAAAAGGCGGTGTATGGTTTCCAATTGCATTGATTGCACCACAAACAGTTACTGTTGCTCCACGTTCCCCTGACATAATTTTACCAACGCGCTTTTCACCTTTGTATACAATGATCTTCTTTGGCTCATGGACAGTGGAAAGTCCAGTTTCGTCCACGCTCCAAATTGCTCTTGGTCCAATTCCATGGTTTTCAAGAACTGTCTTTAAATTTCCGAAAAATTTTGATACATTATTTCTGTTGAAATTAATTGCTCTAGAAAGACTAGTTGCTTCCAGAGAGCGTAGTGATTAAGTCTTCATCCTCTTCAGAAATCCGTATAACTAGTCGTAACTGACTTGCTTACGTTTGTATTTACATGGCATATCTATAAAATAAAAAACATTCATCTATAAGAAGTTTCTGAGAGACTTGATCCCGGGATCATATCTCCCAGATAAGAAGGAATCAAGTCTCCCTCAAGAGGTCATTTTAATATTTTAGTCTAGGAAAATTTGAAAACAAACTAGAACTCACTGCAAGCTATGCAAAACGTAAACTAAACAATTATAATATATGGTGTTAAACTATAATTATATGGTGTTAAATAAAAATTATACGAAACACTCACCTAAACAAATAGTAAAGAAAATCAACTTGAAAAATAATTCTGAAAACACTTCTCGGTAGGGACAAAATAATTGTAACGAACACGTGCTCTTCGTTGTGTATTTTAATGAAAACTAAATTACAAGACATGGACAGAGAACTATGGAATCTACTGCCATACCAGAGAACTATGAACACAGGGAACTGCGTTCGTAGTTCTCTGGCCATACTAACAGCTACGCTATGTTGCCGGTTTTATAATTCTAGGCTGCTTATTTACTGAAATTTTAAAGAGTGATCAAATCTCTCATATGATCAAGTCTCCGTCTTCTCCCCTAATATTATTGAATGAGCTTTCCCGTACTTGCCATAGTCTACATAGGGATATTGTATCATAAGCTTTCGTCAAGTCCACAAATAATATATAAGTTAGTCTATCTCTAGCTAGCCTTTTTCCATTTAGTTGGGTTGAAGTGTAGATGTGAATGATGAAAGATTATCCAGCATGAAATACTGCTTGCTGTTCGAACTCAAGTGGTTCATATTCGTTTTCGGCTAGGGTTTCATAACTTTTCCTTACAATCTACTGGGAGTGCTGGTAACTGAGATGCAGCGATATTTTTTGCAGTATTTATCCTCTTTTTACGACTCGGTGTGATTCATTCTTCCTTCCAGCTTTTAGGCATATTATCTCTGTTTAGGTATCTGTTAAAAAGTTCTGTCAACATTTTTAACAAGCGTTGGTGTTACATTTTTCAAAAGTTTAGCGTGAATTCCTTCTGATCCATTGGCTTTTGTATTTTTCATGATTTTTATCATATATTTAATGATGATATAATTCTTATATTTAAGTTTAATAAAGTAAAGATAAGATACCAGAAGCTAGAAAAGTTGACGAAATGGCGTAAAAAAATTTAGGATGATTGTATAAATATTAGTGGCTATAAAATCTAGGGCAAACATTGTAGACCGAAGCAGTAAGCGATTTTGCTCGCCCTCTACTTCACTTTTGGACTTGTGCCCAAGATGACCAGGGGGATAAAAGTAGCCACTTGTCGGGGGTGAAAGCTACCCTTTCTCAGGGGTGAAAAACTTGGGTTCAAAAGAAGCCCGGAAATGGATAAATTGTTTTTTAAACTAAGTTAATACTTTTTGAGTTATTTGCGAGTGAAAATGTTCATTAAAAAAAACACGTTTTCAAAAGGTATTTCACAAATAAAACTATAAAAAAGTATCTTTGTTTTTATAATATAAAGACTGTAGACCTACTAGAAGCAGAGTTTTAGCTATAAAAGGTTCTAGGTTCTTCGTTGTAAAATTACAACGCGAATAATTCAACGTAAAATATCCAAAAAATAAAGAAAATTTTGGGGAAAACTCATCAAAACTTTTTTAAAGTGTTTAAAAGGCTTTATTTTTGTTTTTTTTTTTAGTTTCTAGCCTCAAAACTAAGTGAGCTACGCTCAAAATAAAGTTGGTCCTCTTTTATTAGAAAAAGATCGTGAAAATCATCTCCCCAAACATCAATTAACTCCAAATGTTCGACTCCGGTTTCTGTACATAATGTAGCTTTGCGTATTTTAAAAATTTTTGTGTTTATTTTAGCTTATTCAAGTGTTTGTCCTTGTGTAGTGATGTACAATTTTATGTTTATTTTATTCTTATTGGATAGGCCACAATTGACGAAATGTCCCTGAAGATGCTCTAGGGAGCAAAAGTACTTGGGCAAGATTAAATTAATAAAACTGTGCTCGATATCTGCCTTTTATTTGATCAAAGTTCATTTATTCGAGCATTCAACCTTTATCAATTTAGTAAAATGTCTAAAAAGCCGCTGCAGCCAATGCTATACTGATATTGTTATCAAGCATGGAAGACAATCAGCACTAAAGGAGACTCCACGTGTATGGACAAAGTGCTTCACTTGCACGAAATATTTGTGTTCTGACTTCTTTTTTAAATCGCTTGCTGCCAAACTACAGTAATTTTTCTTTATTAGCATTTAAGATGTCAACTATTTTTTTGTTCAGTTTTTTAGAGTTACACTACTTGTTAAATAAATATTTAAGCTAAAAAGGCATTTTTGTTACACTTTGATTAACGACCTTTATAAAAAAAAGTATAATACCATCTAGATACGGGCTAAAATCATGGAACTGTTTTCTGAGACCAAAACTTTAATTTCTGTATATAAAATGTAGAAGCCGAGTGACTGCTTAGGTACACGGCATGCAGTTTTGTAAGTTATACTGAGTACCATATGTGGTACTCAAATGACTCTTTGGCAATGCAAGGAAAAAGAGCCTGACAGTCAACGTGTTAATGGTGTTATTTACAGATAAATCCACACAGTAGAGTAAACAGTTAAATCTTTTTGCCCAAAACCTAGCACAATACAAATAACGTCGTTGATTATTATAGGTCAGTAAAGTAGTAGTATAGTTTAATTGGATTTAAAATAAGAGATTGATTTTTTATTGAAGCAAATTTGGTTGAAACGAGATAATTAAAACTATTGCAGAATAATGCTCTTTCGGTCACGCACAAGTTGGGATTTAATAATCATTGGTGCATTTATTATATTACGAGAAAAATCATAGCGACGACTTCTTGATGAGACAGTTCATCGACAAATAAGTCCATACAAAGCTGCTAAGTGGACCGAAAAGAAGTAGAAGGCTCGTAATATAAGAATCTGGTCAAATTATGAAATTTTTGTTATACTTAACCTATGCAACCAATACTAATTTTGTGTTATCCTAAGGTGGTAGTCTTACATATGATTCTGAATATTTATTTGAGGGACTTTTCTCATAACATATCGCCTTATACAGCTAAAAAGATTTGTGAGAGGGTAACTTCTCGCAAGTCACTTAAGAGTGACTATAATTTTGTCTAGATTCGAATAAGTGGAATTAAATCAAACATTTTTTAAGTAATTATAGACACATTATCTAGGTTTATAAAAATAGTAATTGTTATTTTAACCGCTATATCTGCAGCATTTTTTGCGAAACTTTTACAAGATTTATCTATTTCGCCCTTGAGATAAACTCTTGATTTGTTATTCAACTTATTTGTAAAAACCTTTGTATTACAATTATATTAAGATAAATAATATTGTGATATTTGTCTGACGTTATCTGGATATATTTCACGGTCTGTAATTATACGATTCTTTGATTTTGAAATTTTAAAGTAAGATATCTCCTTTTGGTTTTATCAGACTTAAATATGTATCAACAATTTATTATAAAGGATAAATAGTTATACCATTACGACGCCGTATTTGAAAAAACAAAAAACAAAAAATACTATAACCGAATTTTTAAAACACACGGGAAGACATTCATTCTTCTTCTTTTCTTGTGGCTACAATCCTTTGTACTGTATTTTTCAATTATGTACACTCATCGCCACCCAACTGGCTAAATTTTTAAAATTAATTGCTACTAAAAAATATATCAATATTAATTTAACTGTAATTAATTAAATACGAAACGGTTTCACTTAAAAAATTTTATTGATTTCACTTTTTGAATGTTTTTTGTAACCAGATTTTAGCAAACATGTTTTATATATTTATACAATATTTATACAATTTTTATTGAATTAAAAGCTTTAAAATGTCTGTTCGATACCATTAAACAAAAAACACCAAGACAATTCGATTTTTAAATTTAGTTTTGTTTTATTTTAGATAACCGCAATTATGATGATACCACCATGATTTTGTGATGCTTTTTAGCATCAAATCACATTAAGCAAAGTTCAATAATAAAGTACATGAAAAAACAAAATTGACACCCTTATAAAATAAAGTTAGTGCAAGATAACAATGATAGATTAGAATGTTGAAAAGAAAGATTGAAGAAAAATAGATATCCGTTTTTTGCTAATGATATTTTTTTCAGACGAATCTCATTTTATCTAAACGTCACTGTACATAAGGCAAACAGTTGATACTGGGCACCAACAAATTCTCACTGGATGGCCCAAGTCCATACTCAATTCCATCAAAAGATTAATGTATGAGTGGGAATTATTGGTAATTAAATTGTCGGATCAATTTTCCTAGACATAAATCTCACTAGTTTCAAATATTTAGACATGTTGAGACAGCAAATAGTACCAGGATTGATCACACTATTCCCAAATGATAACAGACCGAACAGTCCAAATAAAGCTTTGTGGTACCAGGAAGACGAAACTATTCCCCATTATCATGCAACCATTTTTAATTAATTAAAACGAAATATTTTCAAATCAATAGATTGGGGGAACGGGGTTCAGACCTTACTCAGCTGGATTTATTTTTATTGGAATATCGACTTACTATCGATATTTCAATCGATAAACTGAAGGAAATAATGCTTACTGAAATTCGTTGCATTCGACCTAAAACTCTTAAAAATGTGCCGCATGAATTCAAGTAAAGTTTTTTAAATTTTGTATTTAGTCTAATAAAAGAAGAATATTATAAATCTGTATTTTAGCTTAAAAAATTAATGCTGAAACCACACATAATAATTAGTAGATACTCGAACCATACATGAACAGTAGAATTAATCTGAAAAAAATAATTAAAATCAAATACGTTCTTTGTTTTTATTTATATTAATTTTAATGTAATAAGAAGAAAATACAGGTGAACATTTTAACTGGAAATAAATATATTTATACATGATTATGATAGAGTGTAACCTTAATAAAACAAGTTCTCCGATTTATTATTAATTTTAATTTTAATTTTAATTTTAGCTGTTTATGTTTGAGTATTTCCTGAACAACATAATTTTATCATTATGATAATGGTTTTATTACTACATATTTGTAATAAAGCTTTTAGGGCCATTGAGTCCTTAATTGTGCTGTTCCACAACGTTGTATTTAGTTACTAAGAATTTCCAGTAGGTAGACAGCAGATTGTAACTTTTATCTTCCTGAACCTTGATTTGTTTGTGCTCATATACCATCGAGCAAAAAGACAAAAGAGGGAATGTAAAGGTAGTGGGGGCAAACATATTGTTAGACAGGAAGTGCGATCTTTAGAGGCCACATTAAACAAGGAAAGAGAGCCTCTCTCCTTGTTTGACATCAAATTTAGTTGGGTTATGTTATTGTTTGTCCCAAATGTCACATGAAATCTTATTTATATTGAAGTTTTTTAACAATGGTGTCGCATTTTAGACTCTTATTATTAATAATTAATTTAAACTTTCTCGTCTAAGACACATTATGAAAAATATTATATAGCTACTGTTGATAAGTGTCGGAAAATTTAAATTTGGCGCATTCGCATTTCCGTATATGTCCGCTATCAGAGGCCACTTTTTTGGTCTCCTTTTCGTAAGGATTAGATTCCTTTTTTTGTCTTATTGCTCGATGTCATATACCCATTTTCGATGCATTATCATCCATTCGTTCATAGCAACGGCAAGTTTTGATTTATACGACGAATCTATCGGTTGCAGACGATGTGAGGTGTAGGGTGGAAAAGTAACTAATAATATACAATTTTCACGTGCAAACAATATGGATTCAAGCGAACAATGAGTTTCGTGATTGCCCATGAATATTAAAATTGGGGAATCAGAAGAACACTGTGTAAAACGTATAATGTGATTAAGAACCTTGAGAAACAGTTCCTTGGTCATCCATCCAGAACTTGGCAAATTAGCCAAATCCAGGCTTCCCAAGGGAGCTACATTCAACATTTTATCATAAAAACGGGCTCTTGGAAATATGTACACCGGAGGCGCAGCATTTTCTAATGCATTAATTCTCTCTGCTGAAACTGTCTACCAACTCGTTTGATTCCCTTTTGCGTTACAATGTTTGAAGCTTGCAGGATAGGATATTTTTGAAGATTTTAATATATAACCAACTATTAGGTCTTCTTCAGTTTTGTTAAACACTTGATAAGTAGAATACAAACTTAAATAATTTGACAGATTACCTTTTCTCGTTCCTGTTTCCTTTCTATTGTCATAAAATGGTGTCATATGTTTAGTTCCATACATTGCAGCACCCGTGCGAAGTATTATGCCACCCTTCACTGCTTATATAGCATTTTGAATATCATCTTCAGTTGTAGGCACTTCTGCAGGTTTTCTTTTGTATGTACACTTCCCGTCATAGAAAACTGGTACACTTTTTTTTCCCAATGTAAACCTGTGTTCAGAAATCAATTCGTTGTTGCTGTTGTAAAAACAACATTTTATATTAATTTTAGTATAATTTTTAGTTCTTACAAATATTGGTTTGAAATTTATGTTACAGACTGTACTTTTGTCTGCAGAATATTTGTGCCATAAATAGCTTATAAGGGTTGTTTAAAGTGGTAAAACCGACGCCGCCTTGTCGGCAAAATTTAGGTAAAGATTCAATTCAAAATCTCTCGCAGATGTGACTAGTGTCTCAAGCTGTTTGGTACTAGTGGCCGGTACCTAAGCTCTCTCTTCGCCGCCAAAATGCAGTGAAACGTGTATTTGTTTTTCTCAATAGTTTCGCGCGCCCTTAAAACGCCGATTTAATAATGGACAATGTTTTAAAGCGAACTCTTTCGTTAGTATTAGTGTTGGTGTAAATATTCTCTTGTTATTAAATGTGTAGATTCAATTAATGACGCTTATTTTTCTCTAAGTACAACCCCTATTAAATCAAACACATAAAGAACCAGCGGCGTGAAGTTCTGCTTGTATATATCGAAGGAAACACTCTTGTACAGTCCATGGTCCTAAAATATTTGGAACTGTACACGCACGGGGAAAGGAATTTAATAAGCTTTCCCCACAACAATTGGTGGAAATCGGAGAAAACTCCATCAGTTGCCGTTACAGATAACGGAATTGCACCAAATCTAAATAAAAAAATAACGTCCAAAAATGTATAAAATTTTTAGATAGGTATTATTTATATCATTAACAACAAAAAATCGTATCTAAGAAATTAAATAAGCAGAGATAGGATTGAGTTATTATCCAAAATGTTTGAAAGATCTTCAAACCTAGGATATTGACACAGGGAATATTGGAATGCATCTACTGTAATTTTATACTTTAATTACCTACCGAACTCGAACTGTATTCTGCGTCAATAACTTTTGTAACAGGCAAACTACCAAGATTTATTTATTATTTATTACAAGAACGATAAAAATGTGAAAAACTAACATTATACTTTATCCTACGTATTATAAACTATAAAATATTCGGGCCGAAAAAAATGCTTTTCAAAACGTAACAGTTACAATCCAATATCTCACTGTAATGTTTTATTATAACAATTTGAAGTTTGTCTAAATTGATTATCTGTCATTATTTTTGAATTGAAATATTTTCATAAATTGTTATAAAACACAAATCAATGTATGGGTATAATACTTAATTGCGATGATGGAAAATTACAAAATAATATGAGAATTTTTTAGAATGCATGTTTAAACAAATTTAATGTGACTGAGTGATCAAGAATGCTCGATAATGTTTTAGTTTTTAGTATACTCTAAGCTGGCGGTCTGTCACACAGTCCTGCTTATAGCTGGTTTGATATAATATTTTCGTTGAACTGGCAACTGTGCGCTAGAAATTAGAATGACACATATGACAAGATCAACGTACACAACTTAAAAAACACGATTTTTGATTATAAGAGTTGTACCAGTTTTTTATGACGGGAACGGTACGTACTATCTCAGTTCATAAAAATGGGGAACCTTTGAACAAAGTTTAAAAGTGCTCCACTCCTGTTGTTCAAATGTGCCAGGCAACTAGAGATTTTAAATTTAGCTGATTTTGCTTGTGCTATCCTTACAACCAAAATTACACACACCGCTACCACCAGATACACTACAACTTATGCTTGTGCTTATAAGAGGAAAATTTGAATTGTTCAAATCCACTCCACGTTCAGAAGTGCTCCTCCTTCCTACATGGTCTTTTAGACCAGCATATAATTTATCAATAAAACGTTTCACATTCAAATAATCTAATTTCTCTTGCTTTTAACACAAATGGGCCATACTGACCTCACGCGACTAATTATGTGTTTTTTCGTGGCGCGACTAGTTAAGGGTTAAGGATGCTGTTAGAAATAACTACATTCTCGAATCACTTCATAACTATTCCGTACATTTCCAAATGCAGAAGACACATATTTAGAGTGTAGTAATGTTGTGTTGTATATATGTACGTGTATGTATTATTTCTAATGCACAATTATCAGAAAAGTTATTATATTTCCAGATAGTTCATCAGATTATGTACTCTATTTGTGCAATTATATTGGTTTTACTTCGTTCAACAATTCTTCTAATCTTTTAGCAGTTTCTCGACATTTTAAGACCGTAAGATCATCAGACTTTTTGACCTCATCGACTTTATCATTTTTTGCATTAAAGCCCCCCTTAATATATCTATGTATAATATAGACTATTATAGTCTTAACGACAAAAAAGTTACGACGATAGATCTATTCGTGTGATAAAACAAAACGAACATTATCCAATTATGTTCTGATTTAATATTTTATTCAAAATAATTTGTTTTCTTTAGGTTACACCCTCGATGCCCGTTATAACATTCTTAAAAATAATCATTAGAAAAACATGGAAGTCAGTTCTGGAAGATATTACTTGCTCTCTTAGACTGAACTCTCGTATATAACAATTTGTAGCACTTGTTGAGGTTTGTGTTCTGTAGCATTAGCAGTGAGATCACGGATGGCAGCTTCTATAGCGTTTTCCCATTCTTGTTCTTTAATCTTCTTGCCTTTTTTGCCTCCCGACAGTTTGGGCATGGTAACCTGAAAGGAAAAATCGGTTTAAATGTAAGAAATAAATAATATTTAGATGTTTTGATTAAAACAAGATCGAAACTGCGTGTAAATATACAAGAAAATATACAGTGTGAAAAATTCCATTATAAAGAGTGGAGTGACAGTTGATACAAAGGGATACTACTTCAAATGAAATCCATTGGTTTTATTATGTGTTTGGAAATAATGCATTCAATTCTGCAAATAGTTGTCAAAATTAGCAAAGTACTTTAATCTCCAGCCATAAATATTTGTTAAACTATACAAGAGGTTTCAAACTTGGCGCTTGCTTTGGAAGGTTGAGATCTTCGGAATGTCTAAAAGTTTGTTCGGAGTATATATTAAAGAAAAGACTAGACCAAGTGCTTATGAGTTCTGCTGATTCTCCATTTTTATCTTTATCTCATACGCCATAGTTGTCCATATCTTTGTAAACTTTAAATATCAATAATTCTTCTTGCTTGAACTTGTAAACAGTTTCTTCTGTTGATGTTTCTCCACGTCTTTTTTCGTGAATATATTAGTTTTTTAGCCCCTGTAATCAATTACTCAAAGAAATTAAGACATAGCGACTAAAATTACTATTATTAAGTTGCCATAGTATTTTCAGCGATGACTGATAACGAACATAAAGTAAAAGATTTGCTTCATACCATAAAAATATATTTAGATTTAATTGCAGTGAAGTTATTGATCAAAAATGGAGGGAACGTAGATTCTATATCATCAATTTATATTCAGACATCATCTACGATAGACAGGTCTATATAACAATGAAGATAATAGAAACATCAGAAGAAAAGGAAATGTGTGTCTATTTTCCTAACTGTAATTTAGATTCTGGGGAAAGTTTGACATAAAAGTTTAGTTAACCCAATAATAAATATTATCTCTATTCAACCCACAAAAATTAATTCTCAGAATAAAACAGGAAAGCATCTATTATATTTAAAAGTGATAAAGGTAAGATTAAGGTAAGCCAAATCTATGGGAAATTATGTTTTAAAAACCCCTGTGATCTTCACAACATTTACCAGTTAAAAAAACATAACATTATTTACCACTGTCAAAACTTTCATCAGGTCCTGTTGGAAAGCTAGAACGTCAAGTCCCGGAGCATTTTCAGCGAACTTCCTGAAATTCTCAGCTAGTGGACCTCTAAGGGCTTGCAGTTGTCTCCAGGAGTGCGCGTACTGTCTTCTGACCAACTCTATTATTGTTGAGGTCAAAGCTAAGCCGACGAGGATGTATAAGGTACAAAGTAGCATATACTTGGGCTGTTCTGAAAAGAAAATTATGATGGTTTATATAATAATAGTGGTAGAGAGAGTGGATGGTGAGTTCACGTGTAAATATTATTGTTTTAGTGTTTGGTTGTTATGATTAACATTGCTGATTGTTTGAATATTATATTTTTTAATTGAAAAGATTATTTGTGGGAAAGAAGTACTAATATTTTTGTAGTACCTCATGAAAGATCGAGATGCCGGAGATGAAAATATCTTTATGCGAGTCATTAAAATATTGATTGTGACACAATATTTAATTATGATGTAAACCTACTTTTCAACAATATACATCTAAATTTTAAATCGCTAAACACAGGGTCTAAACATAAATTTACTTATAGAGATACAAGCGTTGGGACATTACAACGAACGGTAATTTGTGTGGTGTTTAACCACGTGTTGTTTACCAGTAGTAGGGGAGAATGGGGCATTGTGAACCATCTAAGGAAGATATGCACATACTGTTAAACCAGAAATGATTTTGTTTTGTTTAATTAATTAGGGACGTTCATTAAACATTTAACTGTCATTTAGTTGCAATTGAAACATAATTTATTTAACGTATTTTTAACAAAAAAATGACAACTGACTATATGTCAAAAGTTCACATTGCCCCACCCTATGGGGCAATGTGAACTACTGAGGAAAGTCACACTATTTCATTATCCAATGGCTATGTTTGATAAATAAAATCAATTAAAAATAATTTTTTTATTAAAAATACTTAGAAAACCGGTAACAGAACATTAGTAAAAATAGACACATGTTATATTTATTCAGAAATACAAAATTCACACTGAAATTCTTCATCATCTTCTGGATCTATTCCCGCGCATGCTTCATGATCCCATTTCAGACAGGCCGAGCAACGTACCCATCCTTCTTCATTGGCTAATGAGGAGAAACACTCGTTACAGTAAAAACATTCAGCATCTTCACCATTGCCATCATCTTGTAGTTCTTGTACTTGATGGTTACATTTATTTTTTTTCTTTCCCTTACCATCTTTGGAAGGACAAACTTTTATTTTTTTGTTACTTCTTTCACTATCTTCGTGCTTATCATCATTTATTTTTTTCTTAGCTTTTTCCTTTTTCATTGTTTCTATTGCCTCCTTCGTGTTTATTTCAAGTTCTAATTCTAGCTTATACGGACTAGATGTCAGTACAGCCGTTTTACCTTTTTTAGATTTCCTCTTTGGTTCCATTAATTTACTTCTCTTTGGCAGAGGACAAATGTCTTTAGGGCTGTTTGCTCCAAATGAAGTTGTTGCTCTATTGTGTGCAGGGGAAATTGTCAATTGAAAATCGTTACCAGTATGAAGCTTTGCAACTGAGGTTGAAGCAATTACCTCATCTTGACTTAAGTGAGGCTCTGCAGTTGAAGTTGAAGGAATTGCCTTATCTTGACTTGACACTGGTAGACTCTTATTCTCCAAATCTCTTTCAGTCGTAGCAGATGGTGCAAAATCGAGGTCTGTAAATATATTGGGATCATAAGGTACTATCCCACAATTTTTAAAAGCGTTAATAGCAGTCAAAGGTGTTGCAGCTTGTAAGAAATCCTCACCAAAAATTTTAGAGATTTGGAAAGCTGTTACCACTCTGCCTGGGTTGTTATTATGAAACTTTTCTAATGCCATATCATAATATCGTGCTAAATGAGCCATGAAACGAACATCGGTTGGCTGCATTCGATGGGTGGAATGTGGAGGCAAACAAATGATATGTACATGTTTTTCCCTAGCCAAATTAATTACTTCTATGTTTTTTGTATGGCTGCTGTGTCCATCCAAAATCAATAAGATCGGATCGTCTTCACTTGGTTTCGTTTGTTAAAGAAAATGTTGAAACCATATTAAAAAGAGTTCACTATTTATCCAGCCACTATCGCTACAGGCGAATATTGAACCTGGAGGTGCACCAGCTTGGAGTTCGACTTTCATTCTCTTTCTTGCAAAGATTAACATCGGCGGTATGAAGATTCCTAATGATGACATGCAAATAACGGCTTTTGTTATTCCATTTCTATCAGCAGAAGTAAGCCGTCCAACTTGTTTCCGTCCTTTATGCGCCAAGATTTTACTATTACATTTGGGGACTGTACCTAGACCTGTTTCGTCAGAGTTAAAAACACGCGTTGGATTGACATGTTTAGAATCCAAAGTAACTTTATACAGATCAAAAAATTGTTTTACATTTTAACGATTAAAAGCTTCAGCTCTTGCAGCAGATGTTGATTCGGGTTTACGTAATGAAAGCCCTGGGTGCCGTTTTCGAAATCCGTACGCTCAATCTAAACCTGCAAGTTTGTTTGTTTTGTTATATGGATGGTCTATGTTATTTTTTTCGGCTAACTGGAAAGCTAGGTGACGAAGATCAAGCAAAGTAATTCCGTATAAACGCTTCTCCATATCTAAGATATAATTATACAATTCTTCTTCCTGTTCCTTGGTAAAAACCGTTTTGTAGAAACGTAGACCCTTTTCGTCAGGAGAAATTCTTGTTACTTTTTCTTTGCATCTGCGAAATAACGTTGCTTTCGGGATACCATAAACTTTACTAGCTTTTAAATAGCCCATCTCCCCAGCTTTAACTGTCCGGATAGCATTCTTCAAGGCAACAAGAGACCAGGATTGTTGCTCAGTTTTTCTCACATAATTTCGTACCATTTCTAACTGCAAAAGAAGCATATAATAAAAAAAGTGTCAAAAAAATATAATGGGGCAATGTGAACCACTCCTAGTCCACGTTGCCCCATGCGTAGTACACATTCAAAATATGGAAATTAACATACCAGTTCACAACGTATCCAAAGCAAATCTTAATTATTAAAAGCACATTTTACAAGCAACACCACAGTATCAAAAAGTTAAAATAATCCTGTCTACTTACCGAGAAATCTTTAGTCAAAAGTAGTAAATTCCTTAGATCAGCAGCGACGAAACACGTGTTTTTAATTATAACACGTCTGAACGTACTCCCCGTGCGTTCAAACTCATACTAAAAGTAGATAAGATGTCTTCGCATATTTGTGGTAGTTACTAGATGCAGTGTTGCCAATTTTAAACAAAATAACCGATGTGGTTTAGATTACCCCCATGGTCCATGATGTCCCATCTTACCCTACAAGTGTATGGTAAAGGTAAGTGTGACCAAGACCAATCAACACGCTCCTTTTTGTGTGCAACAAATTATCTGGAAATAGTAAAAATCCGCACCAATATTTCCCACTATTATGAGTATTACCATGATGTTTATTTTAACATATAATTTATTATAGTTTATAGTATCTCTAGTTTATAAGGGAACTCAGATGCTGAAGATGTAGTAGAACCTTCCACAGCATCAGAAAATCTTCTAGCAGAAGCTCGACTGCAATACTGCCGTCTACTCCGTCTGAAAGTGGTACAGCCAAAATAGACATACTTACTAACTACAAGCCACTACATAGAAAACGTAAAAATTCTACAATTTACGACTGTTTAGAACACGAGGATTCAGATAGTTCTGTAGCACACAGAGATTACCATCCCCAAAAACCTTCTCAAAACAAAAATATGCATGCTTCATCATCAAGTGAAGATAAAGCAACTTTCGATGTTACCAAAGATTTTAAGGGATGGTCTAAAGAACCACGAATTCCTATTGAATTTCAAAATTGTAATTATGCAGAATTCAAGAGTTCGAAAGTGATACCGTCTTCTGAAGACTCGGTAAATTTCTTTATTGTTTTTTTTTTCAATGACACCTTACTATAATACATTGTAGAACAGTGAAATTTATATGCTGTCCAAGCCAACAAAAATTTAGAATTGTCCCTCGAAGAATTGAAAGCTTTCCTAGAAATTTCAATTATAATAAGATTTAATAGTTAACCTTCTATCAAAAACTACTGGTCTGCAGATCCAAATTTTTATAATGAAAGGTTACAAATATTAAAATTTTCAAAAGATTAAAATTTTCCCTCTAAAGAAATTTCTTAAAATATTAAGATATATCTATTTGAATGATAACCAACAAATGCCAGCTAGAGGAACTCAGAAATTTAACAAGTTGTACAAAGTGAGACAGACCTCTTATTCAAAAATTAAAAAAAAAAACCTTTATGGAATCTTTTATTCCGAGCAGAAATATTTCAATTGATAAAAGTATGGTTGCGTTTAAAAGAAGGACTACTTTAGTACATTCAGTACATTCCAATGAACCCCATAAAGAGGGATATACAAATTTGGGCAATGGCATGATCTGAAACAGACTACCTTATCAATTTTGAGGTATATCAAGGTAGAGAACCTGAACGAACTAACGAACATACTTTAGGGGAAAGAGTTGTACTGAATTTAATTAGAGGGTTGGAAAAATAGGGACACTGCTTGTACTTTGACGACGATTTTTGTTTACCACACTTTCTCTTATGAATAAGGTATTAGAACTAGGTCATTTTGGTTGTGGAACAATAAGACAAACACGAAAATATATTCCAAAAGCACATTTAGTAGATGACAGAAAAATGAAAATGGGTGAAATTGATGGACTTGTCTGCAATAATATTACTATAAGTAAGTAGAAGGATGATGGCTCAAGATCTGCATGATTATGCAGCAATATGCATAATCATGCAGAAACTGGTTTTGTTTTGAGAACATTAAAAACTGGAGAACGAGAAAACATCCGCTGTCGTCAAGACATTGCAGACAACAATATGTATATAGGCGATGTTGATCGGTTGGACCAACGAATGCAAACATACTCAGTAGCTTGGAAAAGTCTTCGATGGTGGATGATGTTATTCTATTACATTTATTACGCATCTATAGTTAATTCTTGCATACTTTGGCCTTTAGGCAAAGTAACAAAGCCATATCTCTCCTTAAATATAGACCAAATTGGCTACCAGCCTTATAAAAGATTATTCTGCAGGAAAAAAATTGGAAGGACACTGAACATCGAGTATTTTCAAAATGTTGGTCATTTGCTACAGAAAACCACGCGAAGACGATGCTAACAGTGCTCAAAAACGGGATTACAGAAACGCAGTGATATAGAGTGCGTAGACTGTAAAGTGGCTTTGTGCTTGGTTTGGGCTACACTGTTTATCATTCGGTACACTCTATGTACCAGAGAAACTAGCATGAAAATAATTCTTTGATTGAACTGTGGTACAACGGTTGACCATCATTTTTTTCGTAGAAAAAACAAAAATATATTTAAAATATAGTAACTGATGTACTAACTATAGTATTCCAAACTATTAACTGAAAAAACTTTGAAAAAATTTCATCCTAATAAACTTGCGGGTTGAGGGTTAAATTTGTTTTTTATAATGAAATCATGTACAATAAATTAATACGTATTGATATTGTTGATTGTTTTGAAGTTCTTTGTGGACATACAAGAAGTCGCCACATGGTAAAATATTTCCATTAGATAACTTACTAAATCACTTTTATAATAGCAACAACTTTTTCAATTGGTTTGCTATCGAGGAGTCGTTTCCGAACTTTTTTTGAAGATATATTTTCTATAAAGAGAATCGGCAAAATAAATGGCATAGTAGAATAGTTTTAGAAGTTTTATGGAATATAAATATATTTTTATGTTGTAGGTAGGTGGGACATACTAAACTTTTTTATTTATTAGGTGTCTCAAAATATATTAATATATTGAAAAATAAGATGAACAAACAAGGGCAAAGAACGCAAAAATATTTTAATTAAATTAGACTAATAGCTAAAAATTACTGCATTTTATTTTTCTTTAAAAAGACAACCACACTCAAACATCACAATTTATAAAAGACGATGCAGGACAATACTCACAGACGACGAGGAGATAAGCTGCCAATGGAGAAAGTATTTTGAGCAACTCTTAAATAGAGAAAAACCTGCAACGACAGGGCAACAAACACAGTACCAGTTAGCCGAACTTGAAATACCAGGGCCCACACTAGCTCCAGTAAAGTCCGCAATTTCGTCCCTAAAAAACCATAAAGCTCGAGGCCCAGACGGCATACAGGCGGAACTACTAAAAAAGGGGGAGAAGTCTTATAAGAGAAGTCTGGAATGGAGAAGAAATACCGAAACACTAGCATGAAACCCATATAGTTCCTATCCACAAGAAGGGAGACAAACAAATATGTCGGAACTATAGAGGAATATCGTTAATCTGTACAACGTACAAAATTATATTCATAATAATGTCTAGAAGACCAACTCCATACGCAAAGGAAATAATAGGCGACTACCAAAGCGGATTCAGACCGGGAAGGTCGAGCATAGACCAGATATTTGTCTTACGCCAGGTGTTGGAAAAAAACTGGGAATTCAACCGCGATGTACGTCAAATCTTCGTGGACTTTAAACAAGCTTACGATTCTGTTAGCAGAGAAGCATTGTGAGAGACCATGGTAGAAATAAGAGTACCTGGAAAGGTGGTACGATTAGCACAGTTGAGCACAGAGAACTCTTGGGCACGGATCAGAATTGGCAGCACCAGGAAGTTCCACCATTCGGAGGAATTCCTCATTGACACCGGGCTTAGACAAGGAGATCCTTTCGCCCCCCTACTATTTAATATTCCACTGGAACATGCGGTAAGGAAAGCTCAACCACAACTGACAAACAGATTTGCCGCCTAGGGATCAAAAATACTATTGGCGTTTGCGGATGCCGTAGACACAATTACACAATCCACCAGAGATGCAAAAGAAGTTTTCATTCTATTCTAAAACGGTGTCAAAGAAGTTGGTCTAAAGGTCAACGAGGACAAGAGCAAGTAATAATGGTTACAAAGAACCCAAGAAGTATTAGATAAAACGTAACAATCAATTAATACAACTTTGAAGTCGTCAAAGAATTCAAGTACCTGGCAGCGATCATCTATCTATATAAGGATTTTTACAGCTGTCGCTGCTTCTTTCAGCCAACGTCTCCAGTCCTTTCTGTTCTGCCATTTTCCATCTCTAAGGTCTCGTCTTTCTATGACCTCGTCTACTTCATTCCTCCATGATCTTCGGGGTCTACCTCTTTTCCTTCTTCCTATTGAGCTCCAATTCGAAATCTTTGCTATCCACCTTGTATGATCTGTTCTACTCGCATGTCCATACCAAATTAAACGTTTTTCTTCTATGTAGCTGAGTATGTCTTGTTCTACTACCATTCTTCGTTTTGTCTCCTCATTTGTGATGCGATCTATTTTTGTCACTCTGCAGCTTCTTCTCATGAACTCCATTTCAGTTGCTGTGATTTTGGACCTGTTTCGTTTATTTATTACCCAATTCTCTGCTCCATAGGTCATTATACTGCGTACCAAGGTGTTATAAATTATATTCTTTGTATTTTTGGTAATCTGTCTATCCCACATTATCCCGTTCATTTGTTTAATACATGTTCTTGTCTGTGCTAATCTGCTAGTTATATCTTGCTCGGTGGTTAAATTTTTTGAGAATATGAATTCTAAATATTTGAATTTTTCAGTGCCGTTAATCTGCCTATAATCGTCCATTTCCAAGTTTCTCACTGGTTCTTGCTCTGTTGTTAAATATTCGGTCTTTTCTAGTTTTATTTCCATTCCATTTTTTGTGTATTCCTTTTCTAATTTTCGGAGCAAATAGCACAGATCTTCTTCATCTTGAGCCGTTACCACTTGCTCATCTGCAAAGCTTAATGTATTCAATAAGTTGTCTCGGATTGGTATTCCCATCCCTTCACATTTCCTTTTCCATGGTTTTAATATTTGTTCGAGGAATATCTTGAACAGTGTCGGATATATAGAGCATCCCTGCAATAAGCCTTTTGTGGTCTTAAATTTGTTGGAGTATTTATTGCGGTTTTAACTCTTACCTTGTTGTTGTTGTAAAGGTTTTTTACGGCTTCTATTAACCTTTGAGTTATTCCGATTTCATTCATCGTGTTCCATAGTTGTTTTCTGGGAACCGTGTCATATGCTTTTTTGACATCTATGAATGTCATGTGTACTGGTCTATTTTTTGCCATTTTTTTTTTCAATTAAATGGCAGCGATCATAACATCTGAAAATAAATATGAAAGGGACGTGGCAGCCCGGATCATTGCAGGAAAAAGGACATATTACTCACTAATGACCGTACCTTAATCAAAAATACTCTCAATACCAGCAAAAATAAGGGTGTATAAGACAATAATTCGCCCCACAATAAGTTATGGAAGCAAGACGTGGACTCTGAAACAGTGAGAAACGACAAAACTACTGGTACTAGAAAGAAAGATACTGCCGATTATCTAAGGGCCTTGCAGAGAAGAGACAACGGGAGAATAGAGAAGAAGACAAAATGATGAACTCCAGATAGTATATGGAGATGAAAACATAGTACGCTACATTGAAGCAAACTGCATAAGATGGGTTGGCCACGTGCTAAGATCGAGTGACGAAAGACTTTGAAAGGCAAAAGAACGCCACATTCTGGGAAAATCCCGTTGGCAGAAGGTCACTTGGTCGCCCAAGAAAGAGATGAAAGGACGCAGTAGCCAGTGATCTACGCAAAATGGGAATACAGCAATAGGAAATAGCTGCTCAGAACCGACAACAATGGATTGTAGTAGTAAACGCGGCCAAGAGTCACATAGAGTTGAAGAGCCAAATAATGATGATGATAACACTCAAACATGACATGTCATCTTCAAAAATTTAGAATTTTTTAAAAAATATTTATATAAACTCGGATATTTTTTTCAAAAGTCTATAAAGCTTAATAATATTTTCAAAGAAAATAATATCATTATTTTCTTTTTATGTTTATTGTCGTTCCCTAACAATCTCCTAGGGAAATTTTTGGGGAAATATCACTCATGCATTTATTCCTATAGATTCGTGTATTGGTATTGATATGAGCTCAATAAAGTTCACATAATATGCCGCGCCTGCAGTTTATCTGCAGTATCTAGCAGGAAATGGGAGTTAAAATGTATCTTTAATGTGCGTATTGTAAGCGATCGCTCCCTAAGGATCTTGATAAGGTAATCAAATTGATGATTTAATACGCCTTTGTGGGATGCACTTCACATAATTGCATTTATATATATATATATATATATATATATATATATATATATAAACTGTGTATACAGTGTATATATACAACTGTGTATATATAAACTAACCTAACCTAACCTAACCTAACATAAATTAATTACGAAGTTGAATTTTTTAAGGTTAAAGAAAATACTAGTATCGTGTACTAGTATCGAGTATTGCCTCCTCTGGCATTTATTACTGCTTTACAACGATCTCTTATACTGAGAATAATCGTTCTGATTTCTTCTTGATCAATTTGATCCCAAATTTCAACCAACCGCAAAACAGTTCATCTAATGTGTTTGGTGCATTAGGTAGTTGTCGTAGTCGTCTGCTTATGATGTCTCAAACATGTTCTATTGGGTTGAGGTCAGGACTCGCAGGCCAAACCATGGCAGGAATTCCCACCTCCTGACAATACTGCTGCACAATTCTTGCCGTGTGTGGCCTGGCATTATCTTGCATAAGCATGAAATTATCCCCAATAAATGGTGCAGATGGCACGACATGCTTTTCTAAAATGTCTGTTATATACCTCTGCGATGTAAGACTACCGCGATCTATTCTAACTAATTCCGTACAAGCCTCTAAATTAATCCCACCCTATACCATTACCAAGCCGCCACCATACTGTACAGTCACTACGGTGTTACGATGTGTGCAGCGTTGTCCAGGCCTTCTATACACTCAGTTTCTCCTGTCATCAGAAAAAAGACAGTATCTAGATTCATCGGTAAACAATATTAATCCACAATCGTCATTATTCCCATCAATTTGTTCATGAGCAAAATGCAATCTTTGCCTTCTATGGTCTCTGGTCAATAATAGGCCAATTGGTGCCCTCCCAGGGTGTAGGTCGTTTTCGGCAAGTCTTCTTCTAATCGTATTTTGGCTGATTCTGAAGTTATAACGATCCAAAAATTCATTTTGTAGAGAAGTACTGGTAACAAACCTTTGTCTCAGTGTACGAAGTGTCAAAAACCGGTCTTGATTAGCAGTTGTAACCCTTCTACGGCCTTGACCGGGTCTTCTCGAGTTACTTCCAGTAACAGAAAAATGTGTTAACACTCTTGAAATTGTTGACTGGGTGACGTTAAAGCGTTCAGTGAGTTCTACTTGAGTGTATCCTTCTTCGCGAAGAGTAACGATTCTAAAACAGTCACTTTCTGACAAATTTTGATTTTATTGCTGCTGCTGGTTCGTTTCAAAGAAAAAACAATTAACTTAAAAAACCCCTTTAAACGTTCAGCACAATGTAATCCAACCCAACTAAATTCGAAATAAAATTAAGCACAGAAAGGATTCCCTTTTAATGTTAAAGGATATTTTGTACCAAAACTCATATTATCTATGTCTCATTAATAAGTATTTGTTTATTGTTATATATCAGAGACATCAATCAACTTTGGCTGATGCTGGGGTCCATGGGGTCTACTATAAAGTGTATTCAATAAAATTGTTATTATACATAAATACAGTTATGCATCAATAGTTTTTTTACAGGGCAAGTATCAAATCTATCAATAAATACAGCAGCAACAGGTTTTTTTATTTTTAAAATCTTTTTTATTTTTATTCTTATCAAAATCAACTTTACTTACTTGGTACGAAGTCCCCAAATCCTATGGTGGTCATTGTAATAAAACAAAAGTAGAATCCTTCGAAGAATGTCCAGTCCTCTTCCCAGATGACGAAGAGTCCAGCACCAACAGCTAAATACAAAAAAAGGAAGCAGACTGCACTCAGGGCGTAAGACGATGTCCTTCTTGCGACCGCTAGGTGTCTAGAAAAAAAGAAGACCTGATATTTTTGTTTTTTTTTTTGTTTTACTATTTATATTTTTAAAATTATGAAAGTATGAAGATTTTTATTAATAAATAGTAAATTATCGTTTTTTTTTTGCTTTTTTGACATGGTTATATAAAACTATCCGAGAATTAGCTTAATAATTACTTTAAATGCCCATTTAATTTAAGAAGAAAATGTGTTGTAAAATTTTCTTTTATTATCCAATGTATTTTTTTAACTTTTTAGGTCTTCCTGTTCTGGTAAATATTTTTCATGTAAATCTGTTTGCCGCTAAGTCTACGACTATTCAAGAGTTGTGATGGGGATTTACCTAATCCTAATACCGGTGTGTTGCTATAATCTAATAAAGTTAACTAAAGATTTTCACACGTGAAATTATTTTTAGCTATCTGGATGTCTCCTTCTGCCTGTCCATTTGCTGTAGCATATCTAAGGCTAGATGTCACAAATTTAAAGTTTCATTTCTCGATTCAATTATAGAATTCTCGACATTATTTAGAGCCAAAAGGCATATTATCGGATACAACTTCCAAAGGAATGCCGTGAATGGCAAACAGTCTTAAACAAATTTGTTATTAACTGGGATGTTTTGCACTGCAACGGAACAATTTCAATTTAATTAAATAATTTGGTCCTCCAAATTCACAAATATCAGCTGCTAGCATTTGAAATTGCAGTACTGAAATTTGTCTTAGTATTATCGGCTCTTTAACATTGGACATTGGTAAGAAGAAATATCTATCCTTCCTCTTTTTTTTAGTTTTTTATTTTAGAATAAAAACCTTTCGTAGATCACATTTGTTTAGGGGTAAAGTAATTCACCCAATACTGTATTATACTTTTTTTTGCCCATCCGTTAACTTTAAGGTATTTGGCACATTAAGTTTTTCATTTCCCAAAAAATTTAACAGTAGAGCAATTTTTACTGTGTTTTCCTTTTTTGCCTTGCCACTGGCCAAGAGGTAAATTTAAAATGACTGTTTGAATTGCCGAAAATTTTCAGCCACTTTACCTTCAAATGAAATGGTTGAGGTATTCTAAACTTCATAGTGTTTTAATTCTAACAACTTCTTGGTTTCATTTTAGTTTGGAAGCATCAGGTTTCATTGATCACAAGACTGCGCCATGTAATAACGTTTAATATTGACTGTTGTACATTTTTAATATTTTCTTGTATAATATTAATCTATTCTAAAATGCCTAACTTCTATTTCTGCCATCAGATCTCGTGCCACCTGTACCGTGTCATCGTCCTGTCGGGACTACATTAATAAGCCATTCAGTTTCATGACATTGTGTAGTTTTAGATACATGAAAGACTTAAAGAAAAAGAGGAAATAATGTGTTTGGTAGTAATTCAATACAGTGGTATAGTAAAGTAACGAAAAAGTAGGTGTTTGACAGTATCGAGATATGGGTCATAGAAGAAGCTATCGATAATTGTAGAATATATTCGATATATAGGTAACTAATACATAATATATATGAAAACGCAACTATGATAGTACAACTAGACGAAAATACAAATCATATAACAATTAAGAGAGAAGTTCCACAAGGCAACGTAATATCGCCAAAGCTGTTTAATCTAGCCAAGAAGACGTCTTCAATACTAGAAATTGGTCAACATTATGGCACCAACGTTAATGGCAATAAGTTAAACCACCTCAGACTTTCTGAAGACATAGTGATTATAGCGAACACATTTAAGGAACTACAAACTATGGCGAGGAAACTTGTAGCTCCCAATAAGTCGACCTAAAAATGAATATGACAAAAACAAAATAATGACAAATACAGACGACCCCAGACGTATAACTATAAATGCAATATAATAAAACGAGTCCAAGAATATACCTACCTACTCCAAATTATGATGCTTGAAAAAGGGAACCAAAGTGCGGAAATCACTAGAAAAGCAAGACTGGTATGGTCAGGATTTGGGAACCGAAAAATACCTCAATACTTAAGGAGCAAAGTATTCAACTCGTGCATCCTTCCTATCATGACACAATGACACATAGACCCTAACCAAGGTAAATATGAACCTAGCCACAACAGCAAGGACAATGGAAAGGACAATAATAGATATATGACTGTCAGATCGAAAGAGGAAGGACTAGGTAAGATTAAAAACAAAAGTGAAGGATATCATAACAAAAGTTGTCAAACTAAAATGGAGCTTCGTATTCCACACTGCTAGAAAAAAAGGCCAACGTTGTAAAGCTACAATACAACATTGGAAATATTAATAAAGTAGTCAATCAAGTAGAGTCCTGTTTAGGACTCTACTTGGTCGGCTTAGGACTTTTGTGGTCTTTTCGGCACTTGTTTGTAAGTTGTGTGCATTGGTTGTTCGTCCTGATTTTATTTTTGACGGTAATTTGTTGGTGTCCTGCGGAGGAGAGATCTTAAGAGAGTTTTAAGAGGAGAATGGGTTTGGTGAACGGCTCTTTTCAGAATTGTGTTGTGTTGTATATCTCAGCCAATGTTTTGAATATTTATACCATTTGCTGGGTACAGAAAAAAAAAACACACTCTGCTTTTACGCACACTTACGCATACTTCAGTAGTATGTGGCTGATATATTCGATATCTTATGTTGTTTTAAAATTTATCGTGCAGTACGAGGCCCATTCCTGAGCTTTCATAGACTTTTTTGCTTTTCGTTAAAAATAAATAGTAAATTGCATCGTAAATTAAAATAATCCCGTTTTCAGTCAAATATCAGGCAAGTACGATTATATAACCGCGCCTACTTAATTCAGTTTGTACCTTAACATCATTTATTAAGTTAATACTCGGCTTTTAATTAATATTGGCTTTAGACAGCAATCTAAAACATGTTTCTTTTTTTTGTATAAATCGAAACAAATTGGAAAAGGGATTAAGGCCAAAGTAAACTGACCTCGACCTTCAAGAAATAAGAAGTAACATTCAGTGCAAATTGGTGCACCAACTCGTACAAAATATGTAAAATCGTAAACGCTTTACCGAAGTCGGTTTTTAGAACAATTACAGTTAATCTGAAGGCGACGGGAGAAATTCTGTAGAATCGGGCCAATTCTGGAAATATAGTACAGAATGAGAATACTTATTTGAGTTTGTAATTTGTGTTTTCAAAGTTTGTTAGTTTTGAATTTGATTAATTTGAGTTTTCTTTGGCGTAACTTAAAAATAGTTAATTGAATAATATAGTTAAATGTAGAATAGCTGAGTTAAGTGAAATGGAATATTTGTATTTGCAAAGAAAATTTAAATTCAAATAAAATAGTCAAAAAAAGATTTTTAATGAAAACTGTGAGGAAATTGGAAAGAAATATACCAAAGACACTTTTTAAATTCAATAAGAATATAAATCAGTAAACGAATTCGGCACTAGTTGAAAATGCTAACAAAATTGTTGTTAAAAAAATAACATATTCAAAGGAGTAGTGATGCTGTTAGCATCCTAGCCTCTCCCTACTCAACCTCTATCCTCACTACCGCAAAGTATGATCTGTGCCACAAAGATAAAACTGGGAAACCTGAGCAACTTTGTCAGAGATTAGAAAATGACAACACCAAGTGGAAAGCTAGGACAGGGCTAACCACGAAGGATTCTGAAAAGTGAGTTTTTAAATGGACTAGTTATCCATATATAGAAATTGCATTGCTACCAAATGAATATTATTGTCTAGAATCGATTATCAAACCTTATAACATTTTAAACGACACATGTTTGTTATTTTGCTTTAAAGAATTATTTTATTTTAATTTCTTTTGATTGTATTCATCTATTAACTTTATCTCTTAGTTTAGTATTTTATTCTAAAAATAGTTGGCGCTCAACTCTTTAATTAACTTTACATTTTCACCTAATATTCTAATTATTTTATTTAAACCCGACTATATTCTATCAGATTAAACTTATATAAATGTCTATGCCTCACCTCAATAGACAAAGCATATCTGTCAGTTGGCAACTTTGCTCTGTCATGTCACTCGAATGCAGAAGTAGAGATATTTCAATAGACAAAAAGATTCGGTTTAGATTAGTTTTCAATAGCAAATAATAAATAAATTATTAAGTGGTATTATTTACCAAAAAAAGAAAGCTGTAGTGATAAGATTTATAATAAATTTTGTGGAAGTGTTGAAAATAAAGGTTTTTAGTGTTTTATAATTATATTATAAATGCAGCATTCTCATCTATATTATATTTTACTTTAGAAATGGGCGATTCGATAAACAACAAAGGCAGTCTTGGCAAGACTTGCATATAAAACCTGCGCTAGAAGAATTAAGAAACAAACGTTGGGTTGAAAAAGTGTTGCAAAAACTTACAATGTCACTGCAAGCACGTTACTGTAAAAGATTTCATGAGAAAAATCGTTTTGCTACAGACTTCTGTAAGAGTTATTAGGGTGGTAAGCATCCTACATGTATAAAGGAGTTTGAGGAAATAGCAGAGTTAAACCATTTATCACATAATTTTAATACAACAAAGAAATTGGCAGGATGAAATTGGGTGCACAGATTTTTAAAAAGAAATCTTTCTATAAGTTTGTGACTACCAGAAAAAACTTCATAAGATAGAGCCCAAGCGTTTAATAAATCAAGATTATGAAATTTTTTTCAGTGTTGGCAAAGGTTATTGACGACAATTATCTATCTCCAAACCAAATCTGGAATGTGGATAAAAGTTTAAGAGTAGCTTTTCTACTTTGCATTCCAGATCTACTAGATATTCGCAAAAGAGCGCAAGCAGATGGCATATTGTCAAGTGCGGAGAGAGATATTCCTTTTACAGTGATTTATACCATAAATGCGATTGGAACATTTGTTCTTTCCGGTATCATATATTCAAGAAAAAAAAAACAAGATCTGTTAGTCCACGCTTTGCCAGGTTGCTTAAGGTTATGCCAAGAAAATGAATGAGTTAATGGAGATTTAATTCTAAAATGGCTCATACATTTTAGATTTTCATGAAACTATCATTAATCTCGAAAGTACTTTTATTAGTTGATGGGCATTAAAGTCATAAGAACTTAGATGTATTGCAATTTGCAAAACAAAATCATATTATTTCATTTTGTCTTCCTCCTCATAGCAAGTATCGTTTACAACAATTGGACGTAAGCGTTTATGAGTCTTTAAACATTTATTATGACCAGGAAATTCAGAAGTGGTTGCGGTCAAATTCAGGTCGTGGTATGACAGGTACATGCACAGTAAGGTAGGGTAGTTATTTTTGGAATGCATATGAAAAAGCAGCTAATGCTGAAGAAATAGATAATGCTTTGAATGGTTTTTCTAAAACAGGGATTCAACCGCTAAACATGGATATATTTCCTGATTATGTTTTCGCTACTACTGAAACCACAAATATTGAAATTTATGACGAAAATGACTTGCCAAATGAAGTCACTGACCTTAAAGAACCAGCTGAAGAGGCAGCCTCTTTTTCAAAAGTAGGTTCCAAATCAAGTTTTCCAAAACCAGACGAAACTAATGTCAAACTTTAAGGAATCTCTCCTTTAAATATCGCCGATGCCTAAAACTCCTGCATTACAGGATAGTCTAAGCAGAAAACGAAAAAGAAGGAAAACAGGTATTTTAAACAGCTCACCAGCTATTGCAGCAATACAACTTGTACAGGCAGAAAAAAAGGAGAAAGAAAGATGGAAGATGGTAAGGAAGAAAAATGAAACCATGAAGAGAATATTTGATGAAAGCGAAGAAGAGGAAGAAGTTAAAATAAACGAAAGCGACTATGAATCTGATGCAGCTTGTCTCTACTGCAATGAATTATATTCAATATCCAACAAGAGAGAGACCTGGATTCGTTGTCAAAAGTGTTGCAGTTGTTGCCATACAGAATGTGCAGGTAGAGAGAGAAATATTAAAGTGCAGGTGTGAATTATGCATGTTTTGTTTTATTTATTTTGAAATAATTAACTTGGAGTTCAAAATAGACCATAAAAAAGCAAAGTAAAAAGTTTCATCTTTTAAAATCTTACATTACAAATCTTACAGTTATTACAAAGAGTAACGTGTTAGTAACTTTTCAAGATAAAAAGATGTTTTATCTGTTTAAGGATTTTGCAGACAATTTTGGTTACGGGTGCCAACAAATCTTATAGTTATTACAAAGAGTAACGTGTTAGTAACTTTTCAAGATAAAAAGATGTTTTATCTGTTTAAGGATTTTGCAGACAATTTTGGTTACGGGTGCCAACACAGACTGGATCTAAACATGGATGTTGGAACAAAATGTTGGCATATATATATATATATATATATATATATATATTATATATATATATATATATATATATATATATATATATATATATATATATATATATATATATATATATTATATATATATATATATATATATATATATATATTATATATATATATATATATATATATATATATTAATTTATAAGTACATATTTATATCCCGTATAACTAGTGCTATTAAACCTTATAAAAATAAAAGTTCTTAACAAATATCAAACAATTTAAAATTTGGAGGGTAAAGATGGTAAAGTATTTTCTTTTTAATTTAAAGAAAAAAAAATGCTAAGGTTTTATTTAAAATTCTGAATATCCTAATAACTTTCTCAAACAAATAAGATTCTTAGTCTGTTTGTACGATAGGTTTGATATGTTTGTAAGGTTTTCCCGACATTCCAATTAGTTATCCGTTACACGCTGCAGTCACTTCTAAACTTGTTTTCCAAGTTTTCTTTCGAAGTTTGTCTTATTTGATTAAATGGAAAACATGTTGCTGCTTGTCTTACTTTGCTGTTTTCAAAATAACCGTACGTTGGAGCCCGACGTCATCACTTCTTATATGGTGCGGTCTAGACGGAAAATACTACGGGAATATAAATTATCGGTCGTGAAATATAGTGTGTGGACGAAATGTGACAGTTAATTTCTATCGAAAAGTTAAAAAACTGTTAACAAGGTTTAGTAAAAGATGGCGATATAACTCAGTACAGAGGTTAAAAAATAATTTGAGACGCATTTTCGGCTGCTCAATAAAACGTTTTAAAACTTCATAATCAAAATAATATTTCTGTGCTTGTAGTGGTTGGTATATTCTTATTGCCATTTTTTCTTTTGGTATTGGAAACCAGATCTTGCTACATTCTATTGCTACGCTTTTTTTTCATTTAGTAAAATGGGGACTGCTTCTTTTATTTTCCTCTTTTTGCTGCCTGTTTCTTTAATGACTATTGATCATATGTTCATTAGATTCTGTGCTCATTATTCTAGGCATGTTTGCATACCTGGGATCTGTCTTCTTTTTTTTCGTATGTTAGGCCTTAATGCCTGTTGTTTAGCAAGTGTCATTTAGTAGTAGTTACGATCTTGACTACCAGCTATCTCTCCATAGTTTGGTCTGCCTTGTGGTCATTTATCTTCTAGTTTTCTATCTCTTACTATTCGGGTAAGTCTCTCTTTTCATTCTGTTAATGTGTTGGTCCTATTCTCGTCTTCTTTGGCGTCCCTATCTGACGATATCATGTACTCTACATATGTCTCTAATTTGTGTATTAGGGATCCTCTCTCTTAAAGTTTTACCGGTTATCTACCTCAGTGTTCTCATCTCTGTTGTGTAGATTTTCATTGTTATTGTTGTGTCTGATCTTGTTTCTATAGTATAGGTTAATATCGGTCGTACATAAGTCATATAAATGCATGTTTTTCCTTCTATCCTCATGTTCTTATTTCTACATATCACGTATCGTAGGCATCCTGACACGTACGTTGCTTTATTAGCTTGTATGCGAGTTCCTTCGGAGATGTTTCCATAATACAATATTTAAGTTCCCAGTTAGTTAAATTTCAATACTTGTTCTACCATTTCTTCGTTTATTAAAATTTTGCATCTCACCGGCTCCCTAGCGAGACACTTGATCTGGTTCCAGTTGAGTACGTTGAGTTCTTTGAGCACAGATTCTTTTTAAAGATAAGTATGCTATTAACATTGCCTATTAACTCTCCACTTTTATCCGGGCTTGGAACCGGCTGTGATAGCTATCAAGGTTCTCAATTCACTTAGCCACCATAGTCATCCCAGTCAGTGTCATCGCTAAGATATGTGAAAGTATTTATTTTGGATGTATGATTTATGCTAATTTATTCTAACACTAAGTAATATTGAAGTTTCCCCCAGATAAAAATTATTGTATTTGTATGGTATTTTATAAATTCAGTTCTTTAATCTTTGTTTACGAACTTTATAAAGTAAGGAGGTAATTGATATAATAAAATTGTGGCCCCGACTAACGTGGCTTGAATTGTCAAAAAACAGAATGTGTCAGATGAGGTGTCTTGTTCGGACCATCGAAACATCTCTTTTGAAATAAGAGGCTATGATGTTCTAAAGCTATTGTCTATTTTCTTGTTGCATCTTAATGCAAGTTATTATTTTTGTTGGAAATAAACCAAATTTTGCTTTAAAATAAGTTTATTTCGATTTCCACTTTCGAAATCATTTTGTATTTTGAGAGCGATATCCGAAGTGGAAATCTAAACGTCAAATAAACTTATTTTAAAGTAAAATTGTGGCTTATTCCCAACAAACATAGTAAACAGTTAGTAATCTCAGGAAAAAAACTTATTGCAACCCTTGTACAACAGACTGGGAAGCATATTAAGCAAATCTGCTTAATCAGACCAGAAATCGTTTTGTATTTTGAGAGCGATATCCGAAATGGAAATCGAAACGTCAAATAAACTTATTTTAAAGTAAAATTGTGGCTCATTCCCAACAAACATCTTCTTCTTTCAGTGCCTATTCGTTCCAAATATTGGCAATCATTCTGGCTATAATTATTTTATTAACTACTGCTTTAAATAAATTCGTTGTTGTTGTGGAGAACCATTTCCTCAGGTTCTTCAACCATGATATTCTCCTTCTCCCAATTCCTCGCTTTCCGAATACTTTACCCTGTAGGATTACCTTCAGTAATCTGTATTTAGTGCTGTTTCTCATTATATGTCCGAGATATTCCAACTTTCTCCTTTTAATGGTATACATCACCTCTCTTTCTTTGCCCACTCTTCGTAATACGGTCTCGTTGGTTATCTTGTCTGTCCATGATATCCTTAGAATTCGCCTGTATAGCCACATCTCGAAGGCTTCAAGTTTTTTCTCCATTGCTTCAGTTAGTGTCCAGGATTCAACTTCGTAATACAATATTGAGAAGATATAACATCGTAGGAGCCTTACTTTTATCTCCAGATTAAGATTGTGGCTTTTAAAGAGTTTGGCCATGTTATTGAATGTACTTCTAGCCTTCTCTATTCTACATTTTATTTCCTGTGAGTGATCCCATTGTTCATTTACTGTTGTTCCAAGATAGTTATACTGTTTTACTCGGTCCACTGGTGTATTATTGATAGTTGAGCGTCTCTAACTTTATTTTTGCTGATGATCATAAATTTAGTTTTTGTTATATTTACTTGAAGTCCAAATCTTTCACTTACTTCATTTACTTTGTTTATTAGTTGCTGTAAACTGTTCAAACTGTCTGCAAAAATAACGGTGTCGTCTGCATAACGGATGTTGTTTAGGCGTTCTCCTAACCTAACCTAACCTAACCCAACAAACATAGTAAATAGATACTAAGTTCATGAAAAAAACTTATTGCAACCCTCGTACAACAGACTGGGAAGCATATTAAGAAAATCTGGAAGATTGTTTAGACGGCGTTAAAGGGACGATAGGGTATATACGGACCTAGACATGGCCACCAAATAATTTTAAGTGGTTAACTGTGTTAACTTTCAGTAGAGTACTTAAGGAAAGTACTCTACTGAAATGTTAACAATTGCAAATTAACCTCTGGCAATCTGAAACCTGTGATAAATATAATAAAGGATTAAGAAGGACACAAAGAAATCGTATAGAAGACATTACAAAGAGATAGAACATATTTGAGGAATTACACGGCTCCATAAACTTCTCTCAAATACTCTCCAACCTCAGATATGTATGCCCTTATTTCAAAAGGATCAGGTGAATACACTCAGAATGGTGAAAAGACCCTGAAACAATTGTTTAGGGTGCACTTTTCTGAATCGAAAACAAAACTGATAGCACTAGATACGTGGCAGCAGACTAGACTGGATACCATTAATGTGGCAAAACTGGCCTGTGGCAAAAAAAAGGATTTTTTTGTCGTCTATCTAAATATACACTTAAATGTTTTGTGTAGTCTGCTTGTGTTAATTGACTATTATTTAAATAAACTTAAGGATAAGTTTCACGACGAATTCTGATAATGAATGAATTCTGATGAATAACATTTCAATTTTAATGAAAAGCTGATCACCCAATATCAATGTGTTATAGACCTAACAAAGGCTTTCGATTGCATCCAAGTCGAAGACGTCTTACACCTACCGTATAAAAGAAATATAGCAATCAATATTATACAAACCATCGAAAACATCTACCTCCATAAACGAATACAGGCATAAATGGAAAACTAACACAGTGTATACCAGTACAAAGCGGAGTCAGACAGGGTGACTCGTTAAGCCCACTTCTCTTTAATATAATAATGGACGAAATAATACAAGGCTACGTAAAGGTCAAGGCTACAGAATGGGGAACAAAGAAATCCAAATATTATGCTATGCAGATGACGCCGCATTAATCGCCGAGACAGAAGACGAGCTCCAAAGATTAACACATATCTTCAATACAACAGCTAAGAAATACAATATGATATCAGCAGAAAAAACTAAGTGTAAGACAACATCTAAATACCCACTACGGTGTAAAATCGAAATTGATGGGAAAATAATAAAGCAGGAAGCAAGGTTTAGATATCTGGGAATAGATATAACTAGTTACGGAGATTAGGTTATCTCTTAATTAGAATTACAATATTTCAAATTTTGATTTGAGACGAAATTTTGATCTTCATGATGCCATAATTATAATTGCAGCAAAAGCAAGAAGAATTTCCTTTTTATTAAATACCTTTCAAATGCATACTTAGTAAAAACAGCATAAGCACAAAAAAATATGTAAGCAAAGTCGGCCAATTAAGCTGAAAAGCTAAGTTTATAGTTAAAGCCCACTCTGCAGAAATGTATATTAAGAGAAGCACTAGAATCATAGGATCATCTTAGAAGATGGCTATGTTGATAAATAAGATCGAATTTTGCCTAAAAGTTTTTTTTACTGATTTAAAAAAACACATTTTTTTAAATTTCCATTTAAACATTAACATAAACCTTTCTAACGACCAATATTAACCCTTACACTTTAAATGCATTATTTAAATCTTCCCGTAATCACGCTTTAGCATATAAATATCCTTATAATTCAACAATTCATACAAGCTAATCACAAAAATACCAAAAAGAAATCGTAAAACTTAACGACAAAAATAAAGTACGATACTTTTATATCGTTCTAAATTAAAGTCATAATTTACAAAAATGAAAATAAACATTAACTGCTGCGAATTTAAATGAAAAGTAAATCCTGAAATCTGCTATAAATTCCCGCGCTGTTAACGAAATGGACGTAATTATTTTAACAACGATGTAAATTATTTTTCCAAGAAGGTCGACTACAGTTTAGAAAATTCTATTTTATCAATTTTCAAAGTTTGGGTGTATCGATATGTTTAGAAATGTGGGAATTATTCTAATATTTATCATGAGATGCAGACTTTGTAAGAGGGACTTCGAAAAGATGCGAAATACTGTTGAGTATGCAACATACAGTGTGCGTCTAAAGTCAACACCATCAGACCTACTTTTTGACACATAAAATTTAAACCAGTACATTTTTAGATACCTAAACTAAAAAGCTCAAATTTTCTTCAATATTCAAGGTAGTCTGTAGTACTAAAGGTAGTACTAAAAGTCAGACTACTCCAATCTGAATGATTGCCGGTATAAGCAGTCTTCCATTTATCAGACAATAGCTTCGGATAGAGGAGCTAGTAAGTGGCAGTGGCAGTTTTTGTCCTGAGGTAGGACATTTACCTTAAAAGCGGAGGAACTATTTAGAAATAGTAAACAGCATGAAGATCACCAGATTCGGGCCGCTCTACTTTTGACTAGATGTTCACAATAAAACAGATAATGGAAAAATGCTGGGAGTTTGAGCGTGAGTTTCATCAGATGTTCATAGATTTTAAACAAGCATTTGATAGAGTATGCAGGGCCAGACTGTGGACAGCGATGCAGGAACTTGGCTTTCCAAAAAAACTATTCAGGTTGATACGGATGTGTATGGAACGGTTACGATGTAAGGTGAAAGTTGGAAAACAATACTCGGAGACATTTGGAATAAACAATGGACTAAAACAGGGAGATGCACTTTCACCACAACTCTTCAACCTAGCTCTGGAGTACAGAATACAGTATTTCATCGAGAAGGACCAAACTTACTACTGCTACAATGATAGGCGGAACGGAAGTCGGAAGATGAAATAGAAACGGTATATCAACCTTGATGCCTTGAAAATAACTAAGAACAAGGAAATCACTATACTTATGGGCGACTTTAACGCAAAAATTGCAAAAGTAAGATCTAGAAAAATAGTAGATCATAGATCATGGAAGCGTAACGAAAGGGGGGATCAAAACATAAACTGATAATAACAAACAAATTTTTAAAATTACCAATGAGATGGTTATACACTTAGGCAAGGAAATAGAGGAGACGCGTAAACGTATGGAATTGACTTAAGCCGGCTCCAGAATTGACTGGCACCAAAAGGTTGTCAGGTCATATTTTATTTCATCAGTAGATTGAGAATAATGGATATAATATATCAATAAATAGATTTTTTCAAAATTTATAATTGAACACTGGCATAATTATCATTTTTTGAACATAATTTTATAATTACATTATTATTTAGTTCTTCGATATAGTGTTTCACTATATGTATCAGTAAATTGATGTTAAAATCAGCAAATCTACTGGAAAATCAGTAAACCTGGTAACCCTGGGAGGTAGTAATGGGCAACGTACAGTCACAAAACATGGCGGTCACAACGAAACTGACTTCACTTTTCGAAAGTTTATTAAATGAACGTTACCTGTCTCCTCTCTTTTCTCATCTAAGGTTATATACATGGTCATCGCCAGCGGATAATCCAGAAAGAATAGTCATACACAGATCATTATTATTGAAAGATATCGTAATATTTTCAAAGCTAAAAAATATATCCAGGAGCAGATGTCTCATCCAATCTCAACACACTAATCACCAATATTCTACTCAAAACTTCACTTTAACTCAACAAGAAACACCACAAATCCCTAGATTAGAAATAAGAACAATAAAGGACCCTGGTATAGGAAAGAATCTCCAACAAAAAATATTTATAAACTTTGATTAATCAAACACTAATATTGAGGCCCAGAAACTATAAAAGAAGCCGAGGACGACCACCGACTAGATGGACCGATGATATAAAACGTGTAGCGGGAAACTGGCTACAAGCGGCCCAGTGTAGAGAACACTGGAAAGAACTGAGGGATGCCTATGTCCAGCAGTGGACGCGATTGGCTGACTGATGATGATGATGATGATGATGAATATTGAGGAAATCAATCAACAATGAGAGACAAAAAAAGAGCCCATAAGAAAAAAAGAGAGCTGGATGAACGACGAGATATTGAACAGGATAAAATAGCGTAGACAAGCCAAGCCAAAAAAGACATTCTCAGAACTATTACCATGAGATCATAAACAATTTTCTTATAATTTTTTTTATAATTTTTTTATAAATTTCTTATACTTCTCTTATAACTAGGCACAATAATCCAGATGCACCCTGTAGCAAAGATACTAGAATCGTTCCAAAAAAGAAATTAGGAGTTGACTGGGTTAAACCAAACATTGCAACACGAGCTTTAACTAAGAAGTCGCCTAGAGATTGCCGCAAAGATCCCCACCAAACAAAAGTGGAAACTGCAAATATTGTAAAAGATCATATAACAAATACTGGTGAAGAACTTTAAAGTGATTCATGAAGAAGAAGACATGTGTGGTTCTTATAATGTAAAATTTTTAGATGAACTGATGATGCTATCAGAATTCGATAGCGAAACGTCTTCAAAATAGATGAAGTAGTATCAACTTTGTCTTTTATTTCTCCACCTAGTAGACCGATATTTGAACCCACCACTCGTCTGAGTGATCCTTATTATATATTGGATAGACGGGTCGTACTCCTTGTTGCGATGTATATATATATATATATATATATATATATATATTATATATATATATATATATATATATGTCTTCATATCAAGGCGAGATCCGTTTGTATCATAAGCTATACAAAATGAGATCCGTTTTGCAAGGCGAGATCCGATTTTGGATCTCACCTTGTATTCACGTGTATATAGTGACATCTCGATGTAACAATGATGGGGGTACAAAGAAATCGATTTTTGTCTGGACCTCATTTTGCACCCCTTTTGGTGAATTTTATATTGCAGTAGTTCCACTAAATCCGCTGTAGAGGCAGTGCGAGCGATCCGTTGTGTATATGCTAAATATACATTTTGTAGACAACCCGAGATCCGGTAAATTTGGCAACATCGCAAATGAATTTTACAGTCAGACCTCTCACTCCCTTCGGCTTATTTCCGGTTTGAATAATATTATTTACATTATTAAAGAGCTCTGTCCAGAAAGGCGATTGTCAAATATCTCGAGAACTAGACGTCGTATCGAAAAACTTAGGAATTCTTTTTTAATGGTTTTTCAAAATGTATATACTTATGCAATAGCAGGGTTCTTATTCTCCCTGCGAACGCGGTGGGTGTAGCAACTTTGAATTTTCAACTGGAACCCTTCATTTTTATTTAAATAAACATTTTGAAATTAGTTTAGAACTATTATGGATATAGATATAAAATTAGAATAATTAATTAAATTAGAAATTTAGAGTTGAAAATACACAACTTTTGTGTGAATCTATAATAGCTTCTTTAACCAGTGGGAAGAGCTTCAAAATCGTCGTTTTGATGACATTTTTAGAAGTTAGATGATTTTAAGTAATTTTTTAGATAAAATTATGTAGAACACGTTGGTAAGTACTCGAAGTCTAAAAAATTTCGGAGACATTGTTTATTTGTAGTATAATTTTTTTACAATTTTTCTTCGCATATCTTCTCCACTGTTTGTTTTACAAAAAATGTCAAAAACTTATTTTAATCGCTTTTAAAAGACCTACAAAATAAATCTAACCGCGTTCAATTTGAATGAGAGTTACAAACACAAATCTGTTTTACATATCATTTATAATTAAGGGACCAACTATGCTGTTCACGTACTATATTAAGATTCCCCACGGGAATATTTTTCAATATATCTAGTTCATTTATGCTAAACTTGGACACTGTACGTCAAATAGTTTACGAGCTATAGCTTTATAAACAAATTAACTTTATATTTCCTTTAAATTCGTTTACTGAAGAAAATCCAAATTTAGCTATACAGCTCGCACTCCTTCGTAGGGAAAAATTCACTCATCCCAGATACCCACGTTATCAAAAGGATTGACCTGTGGGACTCTTTCTGTTTCGATTCCTAGGTGACTTGGTACATCGGGGTTTGTCCCAAAAATTTTCATACATTATTATCTAGTATTATATAAAGCTTATTAAGGACGTTGTAACGGCGTTAAAGTTCAGAAGCTTGTGATATATAAAACATCTAAAATTGCAACGGTTTTTCCCTGGCAGCAAATTTCGCGTTCAAGAACAAAGGATAGTAATAAAAACAATTAAATCTATGTACCTATTTATTAGTTATTATCTTGTGTTAGTTATCTTACTCTATGTTAGACTCTTCATTACTATAAAAAGAAGTAACACTCTCTATGGTTAAAATTGTTCACGTTTATCACCTTTTTTGTAACATTTCACTTGGGCCATAATATATTTACAAGAACCAATGAATTTGATCTCGTTTCCGTTTACATGAGCATTGGAGCCCCTGTACAGTCTGACAATTAGAAAAAAACCAATATAATAATTATTCGTCACAAAAAGGTAAAAATAAACTCATCTTTTACACCTATTAGGAGTATAGTATATGTATGTATGTTTCTTCAACTTGGATTCCGTGCTTAAAACTGGTACCAGCTCTAAATTTTCTTTACTCCAGCCAGTTAGCAACAGATTCGAGAGTCAAAGTCTTGGTGTCACACTACATACTCATACCTTCGTTTGGATGAGTATGTACACGAATATTATATATTATACTGTCTGAAGTAGGAGAAAGTTTATATGGACCATTACAAAGATTGTTAGTACTGGTCAAATACAAAACCAATCCTTTTAGGGTTGTAGAGGTTCTTGAACACTATTGATTTTAAAATTCTTGCATAGTCGCCAAATGATTTGCAGTTGGAGGGTTTGCCAACGGCTTGGATTAAACTCATACCTTTCAGAATGTGACACTTTTGTTACTTTATAATGGTAATGGTAGATATTTAGACATAACTGTAAACTGTCCTATTATAGAACCTAAGGCAGATTTATATGATGGTATCGATAAAACTCCTACAGGTACAAGTGACATTGGATATGCTGTAAATTCATATTTGAAAATATTCTCATAATATTTATGTTACTTTCAATTGCCTTGGTTGTTAGTATTTTTTATAAAAGCTCTTGCTCAGCATGAATCATTTTTTCTTTTCAGAGACAGTTTTATAGTGTTGGAAATGTTGAAAGTACTTCTTGTATGCTGATAAAAATTGGGAGTTCTAACAGTAAGAAGAAATTTTGCTAGGCTCTTCTCCATTTTTTTTTGTATATTTAGTAAGGGTATTTGAACATTTGGCGATGCAATCTTATTAGCTGAAATTACGAAAAGACGATCTACGCTTTTGAAAAATACATTAAATCGTAAAAAACTGATCATGTAGTTTTTGTACAGAATATTCGTCAATTTTCATCCGTTTTTTTTTTCTATTGTCTACGTTTTGACTTGAGTGGTTGCTTAGGTCTCATGATGCACGAAATTCATCTACCATCATGCCAATCATATTGTAGCTTAACAACCATTCGTCTAGTTTGGTGCTGGTTTTAATCAATCTCACGATTCCTCCTGCATCTTTTGAGTTTGTATTTATATGTTTCAAGCTGGATCTACAAATAGTTGATTAAAGTTTCTGTTCAAACTTTTCACAACAAAATTTTTTCTCATAAAGTCTTCATGCAATTCTGGAGCCTTATCAGCAAGTTTGTACATGTCCAATAAATGTAATGTTCCCCAAAAAGAATAGTTCACATGGTCAAATGCAAAGAAGTAGGGGTACATTTTTCTAAAACTAGAACAAAAATGTATTCTCCAGTTTCCGCTTCTTTCAGCAAACGAAAATGGAAATGGACTTTACGGAAAGAAACATGCCGCAATCTGATTTTTGACTCAAGTTCACTGTCATACCTGCTGCTGTTCATTAAAATAATTTAAAACTTCTAATATTAAAAATCTCAGCTCAGTGGATTTCGTGCTATTAGTAAAAAATAATGCACAATGATGCACTTTCGCAATCGAATATACAACACAACAGAATTTCAATGTAAAATCGACCCTAACAACATCGCCATTACTAAAGTCGATTTGAGGTTGACTTCAGATTATGAATCTCGCCCTTCCTCGCATCTCTGCGTTTGCCACTGTGCGTAGTGACATGCCTTTCGATTTATTTAATTTTTTCTTAAACTATTTATCCAATCGACATTCTAAACAAACCGACATGTTCTCTGATGTTTGGTCTATAACTTTTATAGAAAGCCATTTTTTGCTAGACCCAATATTTTTCGGGGTAGAGCGAGGAGAAACGATTTTAAAAATATGGGTTTTCAGACTCATTCTAAGTCATTTTGTATGAAGGCACTCCGTATACAACAATGGTTTGACGTATTTTTATAAATAAAATAAAAATATTTCTAATGTCCGGATCGATATGCAAATTTGAAGAATGAATTTTCGGATATCGTAGATCCGAAAAAGGACGAAAAACAAATTAGCACTTTTTTGTAAGGCTCCCCACCACTCCCCTCACGCTACGATTTTTGGACGACCAAGTGATTTTGCATTAGAAAGATATTAGAAACGAATAAAAATAGGTTTTGCATTTTAGCAACAAAGTGCCCCCCAAAATCTATTCTAGAAGCCTTTTTCCAGTCTATTTACTCTTCAGTATGGAATTGTATTTACTCTTGTACAAAACTAATATTTTTATGTTAAAACACGATTAGAATGTTAAAATGATAGCTTTTGTTATACAGATAAACTGTTTAGTTTAAATAATTTCCTCTTTTTAATTTTGTACATAAATAATAAACAAAAAGAGCTTTGAGAATAGATTTCACAAATTCAATAAAACAGAGCATTTTATTAATTCGGTTTTTTTAAAGTTTATGTTGAATTATTTAATAATATACATAAAAATTATAATCATTACTTAGCTTCTGTTATCTTTGAATTTTGTTTTACTACTTCAACTGACCGCTGCCCTTGCAATATTTTTAAAATACAAAACACCATAACCGCAAATTACTTTACTGTTTGAGTAGGAAATATGCAATACAACACGAGCTCCGGTCGCTCGATTAATACTCTTTAGAGCTGGCAACAGTGTCTGATCTCGCGTTGATCTGTAAATATCTAAAATTTCGTATATAAGTCTTCCCCTTCCCTTTTTAGCTACGGATCTCATTTTGTTGTAAATTTATCAAAAAAATTTAAGTTCAAAAATCTTTTCCCCTCTAAGTGTGCCATGATTAATAAGTTAATTATAAAGATAGTTATGAACAATATACTCCATTAATTAATTACCTATTGGTGGATCTCGGGTTGTCCTCGATTTAATCGGATCTCGCCTTGATATGAAGACGTATATATATATATATATATATATATATATGTATATGTATATATCTATATATATATATATATATATATATATATATATATATATATGTATATATCTATATATATATATATATATATATATAATATATATATATATATATTATATATATATAGCGTTGATTACGTTCTTCACAAACACCCGTTGTTTGTTTTATTTTAAAAATATTATAATAGTTTATCTTCAGTAAGTTCGTATCTTTTTCGTAGAATAATTTTGTTTCTTTCTCATATTTTTAGGAACTTTAGAAAAATAAAAAAAGCTACTATAAACAAAAGTTCTTCATCAAATAGTTCATTCCATCAAGAATTAGCAGAAACATCTACTTTACCTAGTTGTATTGTCGATTCGTAAGTAACCCTTTTTACTTTTTTTTTTATTTACTTACCTTAAAGTAACTAAATAGAGGGTTCATGACCTTATATATTATTTGTTTATGGTCAAAATATTACCAATGTTTTACTCTTAAATAATAATAATAACAAATAATATCATTTACAGAAAATACTTAAAATTTTATCGTTATTTCTAGTAATAGCTGTCATTCTCAGTCAGTTGAGATTGCCTCTCTGCAAAAACCATCTTTTTCGGTAGAAGGCAGAAGAATAGTGGACATAAACTTTTTCATTAAATCTATTCAAGGTTTGAATAATCATTCTCCATTTTTATGCAACTTTTCTAATATGGAGATTATCAAAGAAAAAATGGACGGATTGATAAGTACATTGACTTTTAAATGTCAAATGTGGAATATTGAAAAGGAGATAGCAACATAGGATTCTGGTAACAATTCACTGAACTTGAATGGTTCTGGTTATTCAGACATACAGCAGCAGCACGCTGCATTAAATATACCTGTGATGTCCTACAGGCAGTATGCAAAACATACGGAGACAGTTGCAGATATCATCGGCCAAACACTTTGTGATTCCTTAGAAGAGGCTGGACGGGAGGAATTAGCTTTAGCCTACGAAATTGGTGAAGTAGATTCCGACGGAAATGGATTAATAACCGTTATAGCTGATGGTGCTTGGTCAAAAAGATCGTATAAAGTAAACTACGATGCTTCTTCAGGTGTAGTACCTGACGTTGTAAAATTTATTAAATTAGTACGCCTTTGATGGATAGGACATGTAATTAGGCGAGATGAAGATGAAACGATCAGAAAAAATTTCGACCGAAGAGGACCAGTGGGAAGACGATCCAGAGGAAGACCAAAACTTAGGTATCAAGATAACATAGAGGATGATCTAAAATCCATCGGAGTTAAAGCATGGAGAAAGTTGCCAGAGGCAGGGGCGAATGGAAGATTGTTCTGAAGAAGCCTTTGGCTCATGACGAGCTGTAATGCCACTGATGATGATGAAATAACTATCCACGATTTGTGTTTTATTCATCAATTGGATACTTTCCTTATGTAACTGCAACCTATAAATATATTAAAATAATGTATATTCCATTCAGAGAACTTTTTCCTCCCAGTGCGTCGCCTCGAAATACTTGCCAGATAAATACATTTACTATTATGATGGTTTCGCAGGTACCAATTTTTTATAGATAAATAAAAATATTTTTTGTTTAATTTTTACTACGCTAATATCAGTTTTTCTCTAACAAATAAATAACTTCTTGAAATAATTTTCAAGCTATAACTGCGAAATTGTTTATTTGTTTGTGACAACAAATTGTAATTTTTTTGATAATAATATTCTTATGTTATTTTAAATTTATTATAAATAAACACCATGGTGTTTTTTGCAGTCACGTTTCACAAATTTTTATTCAATACTATGTTTAGCTAAGACATATAAATTAAAAATGTGATTAATTCTTTTTAAAACATTATCTACGATAATCAATCTAAAAAAAAGTATTCCGACAAAACTAATTTGAATGGAGAATAATGCATTTATTGTCATTAAACAACCCGTGGGCCGGCGCCACTGAATAAACATCGAAACTGCAAATTTCAAATTAGGAAGTCACATAGGGTCTGACATAAGCAGTGTAGAAAAGTAAGTGATACGCCCACTTCAAATCGCAGTATGCTTATAACTGCGAAAACAGCCTTAATTCAAATTGAAATGAAAACACTTTTTGTATATTCGTATAAAGACACAACTGCCACCCTATAGCCGCAATTTGAGTATTCTGTTGGGTTTTGTGTTTCACGGTCAATGTTTATCTTTTATTCATGGATGTAAATTATTGAATTTTATAAGAACCTTAAAACTTACTCTCTAAATGCCAATTCGATACAAAGCGATATAGATCTCACAGATGTATTTGCGTACATTTAAATTTTAGTTAAAGTATACCATCCTGACTTGTTTTAATACATTTTTGTTTTTACTGTTTTTTAACGTAGTCTTATTCCCGAGGTAGCGAATAGTGGAAGTTATCATTCACTATTCCCGAGGAAACTCTTTCAATGCTTAATATTTATAACCCACGGAAATGATGTATTTTAAGAAACTCACTCTAGACGGGAAAATCTTTATCAGATGTTCCTTTCGCTGTTGCCGGTACGATGATTAATTGTGACATTATCTTCGCTTCAACCAAGTTATAAGATCCTAATAACATGAATATCAATTAATTACCATCAATGTCAGAATGTATGGAAATATGTTTTATATTTCTTTATATACAGACCTAATCATACGAAATCATCATCATCTTTTAAACTGGTATTAATAAAGTTAAGTAATACACTAAAATTAGTCTAAATTCTTCAAAAATAGGAAGTGAATATTATTTAGTATTAAATTGTTATTTATTATTAAAGTTGTATAGTGTTATATATTAAAGTTCAAGTAGATCATGCCTGTCAAATTCTTTAAGATCTTCGAAGCTCTTATACACGAGTTGGGCTTAAAATTAACTTTCCAAAATACAATACATGATCAACCTTGTATTGGTCAAAAACATTTCAACCAATGGCATGCAAATTAAACAAGTTTATACGTTTTATTTTACGTTCTTCGTAAGTTCTTCATGATGTGACGGTTATTTTTGATGCCGTCTGCTTAGCAACTGTAGAGTTAGCGGTTCTCCTTCATTTTGCACAAATTTCGATTTTCACATTGTTTTTTATCTTTTTTAATACATTTGAGGTGTTAAATTTTATTCCTCGTATTAAAGATGTCGTAGTAGACGCTCAGAGCAAAAATTTCGAAGAATTATACGGCTAAGGTATACGAGCCTTCATTCTAAGGAACTTTTTGTCGGCTGTTTCGGCTTTTGGTAAAGCTAGCGAACTAGAAGAATCTGAAGCTCTTGGTGACGCCGTGCCTAGAATTGAAGATTCGTCAGAAGAGGATAATGCTGATGAAACTGCAAAGAATAACGAAAATGAGGCTAAAAAGGCTCAGAAATCCAAAAGACTGTGGAGATGATGAAGAGTATGCAGCGGAAACCAATGACGAATTAGCAGATCTTTAAGTCGCCTGGGAGGTTCTTGAGGTGACCAAGAAAATCTTCCAAAAACAGGGTACCGCCGCCAAAAAGTTTCATTAGAAAGCAAAAATTTCGAAACTGCCGTCAATGACATTACTGAAAGTCTAAAAATGCAAAAAGATATATTCGCAAAAAAACGGTAGCAGAAACTTATCACATGTTAGGAGTAGCGTATTCTACGAATACCTAAATAGATGAAGCTATTAATAGTTTCAACAGTTCCTTAGAATACCTTAACAACAGAATTGTCCATTCGAAAAGTGTCGAAGACAAAAAATATGAAGTCAATGAAGAAAAAGAAAAAGCCTCGAACTAACTATGAAGATTTTTTGACTGTTTTTCAACCATGTTACAGGAAATTATCATCACCATGTAACAATCACCCTTGTAAAATTTGGGTTGCTGAAATTTAAAAATATCTCCTAAAATCACTAAAATCTAATGAATACAAGCCCGGTCCTTGTACAACGCCTTGTTATATGCACAAACCATATTAGGAACAATGTTGCTGTTATGATTTTCCATTTAAAGCTAATAGCTACGATCATCCTGCAGAAATTAAACCAAAACATCCGTTAAATGCTTATTGTCTTAGATAGTTTTAGATGTTTTTTTTTGGAAATCATAGTAACTGCAAGTTACGCAATAAGAGATGCAGGTTCCAGACACATCAGTCACGTCTCGTCACAGTCCTGGCGCCGAACCGAACAATCCTTCATACAAAATATTCTTTAATAGAAATATGGCTCCGGCATTCACATTCATCAGGCGACGAACAGTTTCCCAGCTGTCAGATAGTTGATAGTTCTGTGACCAAACAGGACCGGTTCGGCGCCGAGACTATGACGGGACTAAATCGACCTTTAGAATTTTGGCCACAAGATTAAATTAGGAAGAGACAATGAAACAACAGAGTTAAACAGGAGAATGCGACTCACATGGATAGCTTACGGAAAACTGAGGGAAGTCTTTAGATCAGATATTCTCATGTACTTGAAAAGGAAGGTATTTGACCATGGTGCAGGAACATTGACCCTTATCAGAGAAGTAATCAATAATATACAAGTGGCACAGAGAGCAATGGAGAGGTCAATGTTGAATATATTCCTCAAAAACATAATTTCAAATCAAATAGTAGAAAAACTGGTGTTAAGGACGCAGTTAAAAGAATTACGACGCTGAAATGCAACTGGACAGGACATGTTAAGAGTCAGAGATAAACTAAGCAAATTCTAGAATGTAGACCTGGACACGATGCCTATCGTACTCGAGGACGTCCTCCAACAAAGTGTTCAGAGCACATCAAGCACATCCAGTACAACTGGATTCAGGGTGCTCAAGATGTGATACAATGGAATTATTTATGGTAGGTCTATGTTCCGCAGTGAACTAAAACGGCTAATGATGATGATGGTTAAAGTTCAAAAACTAAGAAATATATTAAAAACTATTTTTGAGATTTCGTGGTTCTTGGAGCAAGAGACATAATAAAATGTTATAACCGAAAGAAGAAACGGATTATCAACAAAAAAGAAACACAAATAGATTATTTTCAGCGATCTGTCAATTTTCAGCTATCTGTCAGTTTTTGGTCAATTTCTACGTTTAAAGTAGTCCAAAAACTATCAATTAGCGACGTTGCCGTATTTAATTGAAAATATTTGAGTGGATCTTCAAAAAACTTTGTTTACCGGTCCTGGCTCTATAAAATGTCAATGTTACCTAAAAGTTGAGGAGCACCCTTAAAAGTTAAATTTTATAAGACTTTCTATAGTCTAGAGGACGGAAATATTACAAAATACACCCCAGAACAATCTGACAAACATAATGACATAAATCTATATTATTATAATTGGTACATACCTGACTTACCTGAATTTTGACGGCAGTGGTGGGATATGCTTAAAGAGGGTCGAGACAGTGCCGGCGAACAATCGACCCCAATCAGCAATGACGGTTAACGTTAAGGGTATTCCTATAAGTGCGAAAACTATGCAAAAGGCACGACCTTCTGTCGTCATAGGAACGATGTGTCCGTAACCTGAAAAAAATTATTTGTTAACATTCTAAGTATTTGCTAATATTCAATTCTATAACAAAGAGTAAAGCAAAAATCAGCTATGCCGAGGATTTGTTGAGAAGATTTTAACTGAAATAACTTAAGAGGTGTATACATAGATACTTATAATACAAAATAGTTTGTATCATGGATTGGATACCGTTTCTAGAACACCCCAAAGGCTAATGTATCGAAACATGCTTGGAATATCACTAAGAGACACGAATAGAAACACCCAGATAAGCTGTAAAACGAAGATCATGGATATCGTGGAAAAAATAACAAAAATAAAATGGCTCTGGACCAGTCACCTAGTCAGATATGATGATGACAGGTGGACACAAAGAATGGAAACCAAGTGGAACCACAAGAAGCAGATGATATAAGAGCAGTGGCAGACAAATAGTAGATTAGATTGAAACAAGGTAAAGAAATATGGAATCAATTGGAAGAGAACTACATTTCAGAGTGGATGAAAAGTAGTTGACGAAAAATACATTTTGTTTGTCTATACAGTATAGTAAAGCTCACTTATTGATTTTATTTGGAGTATTTCTATAATGTGTTGTTTGTGTTTGTAGTGGACCATAGTTTTCGTGAGAGTGGGTCTTGTTATAATGCTGTAATTTAAACAATTAATTGTGGTGACAAATTATTTTTAACTATTTTTGCCATAGTTTAAGAAGTTTTTTCATAAAAGGTTATAAAATATTGACCTTAAGTTTCCTTTACTTAAGAAAATATTTACATCAAAAAAGTTTTACAATATACCTTAACACTATTCTTCCCAAACTCATTCTTTATTTAATGTTGCTTTCAACAAACCTATTTACCATTTCTTATTAAAAATGCAATTTTATCTTCATAATCCTATACTCTCAAACATTGAGTCTACCCTAATCATTCGTTCCATTTTGCATGAGAGCGTTGACTCCCTCAACAGAAAGCAAGAAGTGACAAAATTGAGAAAATAAGACGTAATAGCTAGCTGATGCGAGTCCGATGAAACATTTAAGACAATAGTTCCGATATATAATGTCATAAACGTCTTCACGTCCGTGTAATGAAGATATATGGTCGATTTTTATTATAGAAAAAGTTCGTGCATCGGGTATTAGCACTAGAAATGACGAATTGTGACAAGGATGTTAACGAAATTACTAATTAGTTATAAGGGACTTGCCAATTAACATTTATTGTATATTTGTGATCATAAATGTTTAGAGCATCTCACAAATATATTTTTTTATTTAACACAACTTGTTATTTGTAATATAACATGTTGTATGTTATTTTTTTTGTTTTATGGTCTTATGGTCGGTGTTAGATGCAGTGGCGACTGGTGAGAGAGGGCCAGAAAAAAAATTCATAAATATAATGCCCTGATTTATTAATATAAGTTCTAAAATTATTACCCATTTTTATAAATAAGTTGGGCACATGAACATAAACAATAGAAATCAAATGATATGAAATATGTATTAAAGAATAATTAAATATTTATTTACAAAATTACAATACCAAAATATTAATATGTGGGGTCAGTGTGACTATCGTCATCATCTGCCAAATTTATTACAATACTTTAAAAATGATCTATATGAAGATGAATTTTCAACTTTCTTTCTTGGCAATTTCGGTTTCCGATATACAAAATTGGATTTTGTCAGCCGCTAATATTAATATTTTGTATTTCACTATTAATAATTTTTTTTTCTGAAAAATGGCTTTGGCGGAGCCAATTAGCCAGACTTTTTCGGATTTATTGTTAATCGACTGAATTTTAATTATTATAAATTGCAGATTCATACTCAAAATTTTCTTATCAGTTATATTATCTAATATTTTATGGACACATAAATTTGCTTTGGATATATTTTTATTTGGTTTTTTTATTCTTTTGTTTTCTTTTTCTTTGTTTGTTTTTTGTTATTAATAAGTTGTAATACAGAAGCGCTTAGAATAGATGTAACATTTTTTCTTCTTTGATAGATTTTAATGTGAACATGTGTTTTATAGGATTAAAATACAATCATATGGGGGCAATCGTAAAATTGTATGACCCATACTTTCTGCATGCTTATCACATACATTTTCTTTTTCTTTTTTTGTAGATAAGGTCCTAAAAATAAATCGTTTTCGTATATGTTTCTTCAAAATAAATATTGCAGAACATTATTTCATTTTGAATACAGTAAAACCTCAATATAACGGACTACTTGACAGACGGGGTGTGTCCATCAAAGCCATAAGTCTGCTATACAAAAATATATTTAAAATAAATCAAAAACTTTTTTTGAAAATAGTTATGTGAAATTTTCGAGGGGGTGCTGGAGGGGGATATTATTTCCGTACTGTAAATTGTCAATTTACTAACAAACATCGACCTGTTTCAGGTTTTTTTCACATAGTACATAATAACGCTAAAAATGAATTTATTCCATACATATGGACCACATGGTATTTATTAAAACTGATCAGTTGAAAAACGTTATTTGTTAAAAAGTATTACTTTCAGTACACCATTGATATATTAGATTATAATTTAAGAAAAACACACTTATTTTTCCACTTTTTCAACCCCAAAGTTTTAATGGTTCTTATAGTTTACACACCCTTTTTGTTGTTCGTATTTTACCCGCATCAGGTACAAGCCTCAGGACATTATCCACCCCGAGTCACGTACAAAGGATCTGTAAGTTATTGGAGAAAATTACCTAAGTAAAAGTAGCACGAAAATTATTTTTCCGATACGAGTGTAGAATGGGGTGAGCGATAATGTCCACCAAAAGTCCATTTTTGTTGTGAAAGTCTTATGTACTATAAGAACGAAGGTCAACGTGAATGACCACTATAGTCGAATTAATTCTTTAAAACTGGGTTTTAGGTAAATGATTAATTATTGAAGAACATAATGTATAAGATATAATGTGTATATGTGATATATTTTATACAAGCATTGTACGGTAATTTGGCAACAAATCCATAGTCATGTACCTAATTTATTTTTTACACATTTTAAAACGAATATCAAAAATAAACGTTTTAACCCTTAATTTGGCAAGCCTTAATATAACAGTTATTTTTGTTAAATTGTTGTTTAGGTAGTGTGATATGGTATATCAATCCCAATGTTTTTATTACTCTCTGTATCTAAAACCCAGACGTCTCAAACAAGACAACACATATGTGGAAACCAAATTTAAAATAAACGAGAGCTTAAGGAAAGTCAAAGAAGATAATGCAGAAACTCTAACTGTTGACCAAAAATGGGGAAAAATTCAACATGCCCTTGTGTCAGTTAGAAAAGAAACCCGCAAACCACTTAAAGAAAAAACAAAACCTTGGATGACAGTAGAAATTCTTGAACTCATGGAAGAACGAAGAAAACATAAAGCAAAAGACCTGAATAAATACAAAGAAATTCAGAGAAACATCAGAAAGAAAATTCGAGAGGCAAAAGAGAGGTGGCTCTCCGATAGATGCAAGGAAATAGAAGATCTGGATAAAAAGTACGATAGCTTTAATTTACACAAAAAAATCAAAGAAATGACAGGTTCTAGAAAGCGTACAAAAACGAATATCCTTAAAAATGATAAAGGGGATAATATTACTGATATGAAGGAGAGATTATGTCACTGGACCAATTACATTCAACAACTATTTAATGATGAAAGGGAAGAACTGTCATTAGAAATCACCGAGGATACTGGACCACCAATATTAAGAGAAGAAGTCATCTATGCCATCAAAAACACAAAAGAGGGTAAAGCCACTGGACCAGATGAGGTGCCCATCGAATTATTAAAACTCATCGATGAAGATGTTATTGATGTAATGGTTGAACTCTTTAATCTAATATATCAGACTGCCACAATCCCCAGACAATGGCTGCAATCAACCTTTGTAGCAATTCCCAAAAAACCAAGTTCAACAACTTGCTCAGACCACAGAACAATAGCTTTAATGAGTAACACACTTAAAACATTTTTGAAAATAATTCACAGCAGAATTGTTAAAACTCTTGAATATGAGATTAGTGACACACAATTTGGCTTTAGAAATGGTATGAGTACAAGAGATGCTTTGTTCGGCTTGAATGTGCTGGCTCAGAGATGCATGGACATGAATCAGGATATGTACTTATGTTTTGTAGACTTTGAAAAGGCATTTGATAAAGTTCAACATAAAAAGCTTGTAGATATATTAAAAAGCAAAAATATTGACAGTCGTGATCTGAAAATTATATCTAATTTATATTGGAATCAAACTGCCAAGGTAAGAGTTGACAGCCAGTACACCGAAAATATCAAAATACAGAGAGGAGTCCGCCAGGGTTGCGTGCTGTCCCCACTACTTTTCAATGTCTAGAGTGAAGCGGTATTTCAAGAAGCGCTCTCAGACTCAATAGAAGGTATATCTATCAATGGAGAAGTTTTGAATAACTTACGTTTTGCAGACGATACAGTAATAATTACGGATAACAACAATGATTTACAGAACGTAATGCAACGCCTTAATGAACGCTGTCATGAGTACGGACTGAAGATAAATTTAAAGAAAACTAAATGCATGATCATGACGAAATCTGCACATGCAAATATCCAATTGACTATTGAAGATACTGCAATTGAGAGTGTTAATAACTATAAATACTTAGGAACATGGATAACATCAGATGTAGACCAAACCAAAGAAATTAAGACACGTATTGAAATAGCACGTACATCATTTATTAAACTTAAAAAGTTTCTTTGTTGTCGGGATATAAGGTTAGAACTACGTCTGAGAATGCTTCGATGTTACGTGTTCTCTACTCTTCTTTATGGTCTGGAAGCTTGGACACTAAAACAAGTTCATCTGAATAAGTTGGCCGCCTTTGAATTTTGGTGTTACAGAAGAATCCTACGAATATCATGGACTCAAAGAATGTCAAACATGGAAGTAACTAGAAGGATAGGAAATGAGGCGGAAATAATATTAACTATTAAAAGACGAAAACTTGAGTACTTGGGACATGTGATGAGAGGGCAAAAATACGCATTATTACAACTTATTATGCAGGGCAAAATCCGAGGAAAGCGAAATGTGGGAAGACGAAGAATATCCTGGCTTAAGAACTTGAGGGAATGGTTTGAATGCAGTAGTGCAGAACTTTTTAGAGCGGCAGTCAACAGAGTCCGCATAGCCATGATGATTTCCAACCTTCGATAGAAGATGGAACTTAAAGAAGAAGATCTAAAACCCATCTATATCAATCATTACTTGCATGCCTGCTCTCATCATCCCCCTTCACAAATTAATTTAGTCATTAATATGCTTGTGTCCAGATCAACACGCCTTTTCGATGATGCAAGTAAACCCGCTGAGCTCTCAGCCGAGTTTAAAACAAGCCCTCTTCAAAAACGGTTACCGCGAAAATCACATCAATAGGAACATCCACAGACATCAATCTCAAACTCAATCTCAACCCAAAGACTCAGGCCCTCATCATATGAAAGCTTTTCTTCCTTACATTAAAGGTGCCACTGACAAAATAGACAAAATTTTAAAATCAATAGGAATAAAGGCAATATTAAGGCCCAACAAAAACTTTCATCCTGTGTCTGATCAATCAAAGACAACATTTCAAGTGAACAACACGAAGTTTATGAAATTCCTTGTGCAGATTGTCCCCGAAACTATATAGACCAAACAAATCATAGAATCCAAAATAGGATTTATGAACATTCCATTTCTGTTGGTAATTTCACCTCAATTTCAGCTCTAGACCAACACCATCTTCATACAGGTCACAAAATTGATTTTGAAAACTCCAGAACCATAGCTCCCATCCACTTCTATAAATCAAGAATTTTCCGAGAAGCCATAGAAATTGAAAAAAGGCCAAATTGTCTCAATAAAAGAGATCACTTCATATGGTTACCTTCGACTTGAAGAGCTTTCATAAAGAAAATACCGTCTGCTCCACCGTTAATCTTAGCTCTAGGTTTAATTGTACTAACTTTTTTTCAATTTTTTTTACATAATATATTACCTCTTAAAATTTATATTTTGTTCAATATTAATTATTTAAGATATTTTTAATAAAATGAGAAAATTTCACGTTGAGAAACCCTATGAATAGCTCTTCTGACGAGACCTATTAGGTCGAAGTACGTATCAAGAGATACATAGGATTTGTTTGCGTGAAATCAAATATTTGCTGCCTTTTCTCATTTTATTCGGATTTACTCTGTGGGAGTACAAGAAGCACAATTCGCTAAGGATTTCTGCTTAGTTGTAAAAGACATGTCGTGGAATGCAAATTTTAGATTCCCCATGTCTCTTTTAACATCTTTTATCAACGTCTGTTTGCCTTGCAATTTTAGAAGGCTCAGATTATAAAGCAGAAATCTCAATTGTGTTTTGAAACTATTTTACGATTGATATTTTTAATAATTATTTGAATTTTCGTCGTCTTAGGATTTTTCTTGGCATTTATTCCATTAGCAAATATTGTTCTTCTGTGGCAATAAACAAAAACTTTTTGTGTATCTAACCCTTAATAGTAAAACTAATTTATGAAAATGCAGCATGGCGTGTTTCCCAGAAACACAGAGGTGAGCTTATCATCAAGACTGCATTATGATTCGAGCTAATGCAGTTAATTTATATGCGCCATCTTATTAAACGCCATCACAAAATGGACGTAGATGAAAGTATAAATTATGCATACACTTTAACAATACACACAATATGTACAACGGTAGGAAACTTAAAAAATATAACATTAAATTTTTCATTAGGTTTAATATCCGTTTAGAAGAAGTGAATAGCCGTATTTTCCTAGTACAGTGAACTTAATAAGGTACAGGGACGACTTGTAATAAGGATTACAATCAATGTTTTTTTCACTTTTGACAAAGCGTTAAATAACAACGCATGCCTGTTTTTCTTCTTTGTTAGTTGGTATGATTTTTCTACAAATATAGTATTAAAATTCTACTATAGATGGATATCTAATATGACAAGTGGGACCCAGAAGTAGATATTAAGATTCGAATTGAAATAGCAAGATCCAAATTCATCAAAATGAGAAAGCTCTTAAGCAACCGCAACCTAAGCATTAACCTCCGATGGCGCGCCACGAAATGCTACGTACTCTCTACGCTACTTTACGGCGTAGAAGGGTGGACGTTAACAGCAGCAACTATAAAGAAGTTAGCGGCTCTAGAAATGTGGCTGTATCGACGCATACTGAGAATACCTTGGACAGACAGAGTGACCAACACAGAGGTATTAAGACGAATGGGTAAAGAGGTGGAATTGTTAACAACTGTTAAAAGGAGGAAAGCGTCATACCTGGGCCATGTGTTCCGTAATGATAAGTACAGTCTGCTACAGCTTATCGTGGAAGGCAAGATTGAAGGTAGAAGAGGTTTGGGCAGAAAGAAGAAATCCTGGCTGAGAAACTTGAGAGAATGGTTTCAAATACCAGAAGCTGCGAACATAATTCATGCGGCACAAAACAGAGAAACCTATCGTATGATGGTCGCCAACCTTCGGTAGAAGACGGCACATAAAGAAGAAGATAGATGGATAGATCTTTATTTAAATAGAAATCCAAATATACATACAATATTGAAAACAATTATGGATTATATATTGAGTACGTTTTTGTAAGAAAAGTCCTTCAGAAATTAGAACAGTTTTTTTTTCGTCTCGAACTTTTCCAATGTTATGGCGGGAGAGCTTACATATTGTTTTTTCATTTTAAGTATCAACAGTAGTTCTATAAGTTCACTAATTAATGAAAAAAAGTTTTTTAAAACATCTTTATATTTTTGCATATTTATTACATTTTTGAAGAATATCTGAAGAGTATGGGAAAAAGATATATCATTGGAGGTGACTTTAATGCAAAACACACTCAATGGGAATCAAGATTGACAACACCAAAAGGGAACGAGTTGCTGGCAGCCATGAAAGAACAGAAATGTGAACCAATATCAACGGGTAGACCGACGCATTGGCTAAGTGATCGAAACAAGATACCGGACTTGATTTTTTCATTATTAAAAATATCTCAGGCAATTATGTAGATATTGATGATTGTTGGGATATGAACTCAGACCATTTACCCATAATGCTCACATTGAGTGACACGATTATTAGAAAGAAGTGTGATCAATTATTAACCAACAAATTAACAGACTGGGAAAGTTTTAAATCAGTCCTTGAAGAAAAAATTGAATTATCTGTACAACTAAACTCATCTGAACAACTAGATAAGGAAGTAAAGTTGTTTATTCGAAATATACAAAAATCAGCATGGGAAAACACTCCAATTCAAGTATTTAAAGGAAAAAAGTAAAAGGAAACAACTATCCGAAGGAAATTAAAAAGTTAATTAAAGAGAAAAGAAAACTAAGAAGGAGGTGTGAATAAACCAGAGCTCCTCAAGATAAAACGAATTTGAACAATGCAACTCAAAAGCTTAAAAGAGAGATTCAAAATATAAAAAAAAGCATCAATGAGTTCTTAACTGAAAGAATTGACGGATGATAGCTAGCAGCACTGAATACTCCCTACAGAAAGCAACGAAAAGGCTAAAAAGACCAGTAATGCATTATCCACCCATTAAACTGGAAGATGGTAGTTGGGCCAGGAGAAATAAGCAAAAGGCAGAAAGATTTGCCTAAATCCAATATCTTTGGCTAAATCCAAAGATATTTCTATTTCACCTCCTGTAGAATGGAATACAGCGGTATCTGAATCAGTAATATCCTTTGAGGACTTTGACACGCGCCATGATAGAGTTGTGCATGCTGGAAAGTTATCTAATGACAACATTATCGATTCAGTAGCTCAGAAAAGCCCACTCCATGGGTTTCTATTAAAGTGGCAAGAACAGCATTGAATAATTACACAGAATTTTATAGAGCAAACCAGCAACTCTAAAGAACAATAATTTTCTGCTTTTTATTCCTCACACAATGCTATAGATAGAGAACAACCAAATTATCTAAAGCAAAAAAAAAAATTTTTTAATGCCATATTTTTTATTTTAAGGATGTTTTTAAATAATCTTGTTTTACAATAAATAAAAATATGGTTGTTACCTTTGTGACTTTAATTTTTATTTATTTTAACTCTCTCAACTCAAAATTAATAGAGGAGAAGGTGGTAATATGGCCCCTGCATATTTTATGGCTCCCCTCCGTATTTTAATAACAAAGTGCTGAAATCTAGTGGAGAACGCTGGAACTAGTTCACTAGTATACCAACTGGCCGGTAGGAGCGCTGTGAGCCATTAAGTGCAGTCACTCAGTAATTGTGCAGTAGTTTGTGTTTTGGTCAATCTTCAAAACTTTGAAAGGTATGTAAATTTCTTGATTTTAACTTACCATAACTAATAATAACTTAGTTCTAAGTATCGTGCATATAAATTAGAGGTTATTACCTACAGTTTAATACAGACTAGAATGTTCTAAGTCTTTTACATTTTATCTTGTAACCACGTGTTTTAAACTTGGAGATGTGTCTATTATGGCCCCCCTAGGTAATGGCAATATGGACCCCGGGGTCCATATTACAAGCAGTTTCAATATTTGTAGTTTTTTTTTATTTTTCAGATGCCTAGAATCAGCTTAACACCTAAACCAGCCAGAAAAAGGCAAGTTTGGGACAAGGACAAAATGAAAGAAGCAGTAGCAGCTGTCACTGAAAAGAAAATGGGTGTCAAAAAGGCTTCTAAACATTTTGATGTGCCTAAGACCACTTTAAGAAGATATGTTAAAGAGGCAAGTACATCTGAAGCCACTGAAGTTCACACAAAAAAGCTAGGTAGGAAACCAGCTATACCTGAAGAACTGGAAAATGAACTAGTAGAGTACTTGAAGTATATGGAGGCAAAATTTTACGGGTTCACTCGCTTGGATGTTCGTCGAATGGCTTACCAACTAGCAATTAGAAATGGGATTCAAACCAACTTTAGAAACGAAATTGCTGGCAGGGCTTGGTTGGACTATTTCCTTAGACGACACAAAGACAAGTTGTCAATCCGAAAGCCAACTGGAACATCATATGCTCGTGCAAAAGGTTTTACTCGTGAAAGAGTTAATGCCTTTTATGACTTGCTGGAGTCCGAATATTCAAAACACAAATACCCAGGTGACCGTATTTGGAATGTGGATGAAACGGGCCTGAGTGTAGTTGAGACAAAAATACCACAAGTTATTGCCAGTAAAGGTAAACGCCAAATATGTTCTCTAACTGCGGCAGAACGTGGATATCCGACAGTGGATGCTTCATGAAAGTAGACCTGTTGGGCCTTACGATATTGCGTCCTTTTTGGGAAAGGCGTACCTCCGATGTACCACAGGAGTAAACGCTGTAAATGGATTCTGGGTCACAGGTATTTACCCCCTGGAAAGAAATATTTTTCAAGACCATGAATTCATTGCAGGGGAGGAGGAGGCACCAAACGAAAATCAGGCTGAGAACACTGATAACCGACTGCATGACACTCCTGCAGTTGAAGTCAATCCTCATCCACCAACAACCTTCGCTGTGTCTCCTAAAGACATTCACCCCGTTCCAGAAAAAAAGAAAAAATCAAACCGTGGACGAAAACCCTGCATCGCAAACGTCATTACTAGTTCTCCTTATAAAAGAGAGCTAGAAGATTTTCTGGCAAAAAAAGAAGTTGGTGCTAGTCGTCGTGGCCGTGGCCGTGGCAATGGCCGTGGCAATGGAAAAGGCACTGGAAGAGGTGCTTCAACAAGTGTCACTCGAAGTTTGACGTTTGTTAACCCCATACCATCTTGTCCCGGACCTCAAACTAGCGCTGTGACGTTTGATAACCCCATACCGTCTTGTTCTGGGCCTCAAGCTAGCCCTAAAGGACAAGCAGCCAAGTCTGACTGTACCCCACGTGCCAACGCTGGAAAATCAAAGAAGAACAACCTTAAACACAAACGTCCAGCTGACAGCAGTGACGACGACGATGATGATGATGATGATGACGGGATGCAGCTCTCCACTTGCTATGGTGAATCACCTTTTGATCTATCAGTTGGAGAGCCTCAACCAAACCAAGATGACGCATCATGTATTTTTTGTGATGAAAAGTTCACCAACAGCGTGCGGGGGGAACTATGGGTTCAGTGTCTCATGTGTTCACTGTGGGCACATAACGAATGTGCAGGGGCAGAGAAGGATGAGTACGTCTGCGATTTCTGTCGTTGTTCGTCCATTATTACCATGTAGGACATTTTAATTTTGTAGACTAGACTATATCTACCTATTCATACATATTATGCTGTATCTACTTATATACACTCTATCTACTTATGTATAATAAAAAGGTTTTTTGTTCAATGCAGTTATAATTTTCAGAATTTGCCAATATTTCCCTAAATTAATAAGGGGGTCCATATTACAAACACCATGGGGGCCATATTAACTGCACATCCCGTTTTCTGATGAATGTGTCAACTTTTAAAAAATTATTTAAAAAAAATGTAAAATGAAGTCTTAAACCGCTTTAACTATTACAATGTGCGGTAACTAACACCATATCGTAACTAAGCTAACAATCTCTGTTTTTTATTAATAATATCAATTTTACAATAAAAAATCAAAATGGGGGTCCATATTACCACCTTCTCCTCTAAGAATGAGTCTCAACCTGTTAATGTCACCATTGATGTTCGACTTATAGAGGTACTACTGTATAGTTACCGATTTATAATAACATGACATACAATTAATCAAAACTTTTTTTACCTTTTACAGGTAAACATTTACCTCTGTTCTATGATATAGCTAGGATAAAAACATCAGTCCAAAATTGAGTCTTATAATCAAACCGCTGAAATGTTTTATTACGAAATCCGCAAAAGTAACAAATGATGCAAGTGTTCATTCAAGGCCTTTTGGCTGTTTTCGCCGCCGCCGCTTCGGAGCCATATATTACGGTGAAAATCTGGAAATAAAAGAACAGTGCAGCATATTTGAGTTCTGTGTACGTGCATCACGTGTTGGTGCATGGATTTGTCTTAACTAAAACTACATATCTAAACGTTATGAATTTAAAAATAAGCAAAATTTAACAGGTAATAAATAGGATCTGAAATTGTTTCCCGTGGCATGTTTAAGTTAAATATTATGTTTATATGGGATTAAGCCACAATAGATTGTAATGAGAATTTAATTTTATAGTGCATATCTTTTTCCGTCGAATGTATCTAGATTTTTATTCCATTACATGTTTTATGTGTGTCTTAATTTTTATAGGAACCTATATAACACGTGGTTCATCAAAATAGGTTTGCACCTTTTACATCTTATGCTATTGAAAGATAGTAAAGAATATCAAGAAATGAATGATAAAAAAAATCAACCTACTACATCTGGGAAACCGTTGCAAGCAATGGCCCATTTTCCAAAAGAAATTTGTTGTCCAGCCTCCTAAGTACCTACTTCATTTTTTCCACTTGTCCAATATATTCATTTTTATCTGGATCCTTATTATGACTTTACCCCTCTTACTTATAACCATGGACTTTGTTTTTTTTATGTTTATTGTTAAACCAAACTGTTCCCCAGTATCACAAATTGTGTTATGCAGCGTCTGCAGATCGTTCTCACTTTCAGTGATAATGACTGTATCGTCGGTATAACGGATGTTATTTATATTTTCACCATTTACCTTGTACAGAGTGGCCCAAAAGTCTGGAAACGGCCAATTATCTCGTAAATTGCTAGTTATAATTGTACAAAATTTGAGGTACACCTATTTTGGAATACGGAGATTCCATATTTGATATTTGCAATGTTGCCAGATTTTCCGTTTCTCTTATATTATTAGCAACTTTGGTTTTTTAAAGCATCACCCTGTATATTTAGTCATTATTGGAATCTCCTATTCATAAATAGGAGATACATAAAACACAAGTCTGGCAACGCCTAATTGTTTCAATAAATTTTTTAATACTTATTATTTTCAACTACATGAAAACGTAACAATTGATAGATTAAAACATTTTTTAACACTAGTTACGTTATTAAGTGTTCAAAATTTGCTCAATTTATGAGTTGACAGTACCCTAATCGATGGTAGAATGCGTCTTTCACATTTCTCCATGATGGTCTAGAAACAATTCGAAATTCATTGATAATTCGTTGCCTTAGCGCTGCAAGACTTGCTGGTTAAGTTTTGTAAACTAAATTTTTCAAGTATCCTGATAAAAATAATCTTTATGATTGAAATCGGGTGAACGTGAAGGTCATTCAATTCTACCTTGTCTACCAATTTATCGTCCGGGAAATATCTCCTCTAAATAACGCCGAACATTTACACCAACTATCTGACGTTAAATTTCTTTCGATAAAAAATGGCCCAATTGACTGAGTACCTACTATACCTGAAGATACATTTAATTTTTGTGGTCTTTTAGTATGGTTTTCACGCTTTCAGTGTGAATTTGCGTCACTCCAGTATCTTAAATTGTGTCGATTTACACTTCCACACAGTGTGAATATTGCTTCATCGGAAAACATATTCTGTTACCGAAATTTTAATAATTTTCAATTTTATCCATTATTGCCTCAGTAAACTCTAATATAAGATCGAAGTCATCTTCACTTAATTCTTGCAATAAGTTTATTTTGTATGGTTTAAACTTATTTTTACGTAATATACGTAAGACTGAAGAACGACCTACATCATGTACTTGTGCAACTCTGCCTGAGGATTTATGTGGATCTTCAACAAAACTTTTCTCTTTTCATCTATCTTTACCTTCTTTAGATTTCTCAAATCGCTTTACAGTTTTTTGTACCGTCGCCTTATGAATAGGAGAATGGTTTAGAGAACGGCATTTTAGAGAAGCAATTTAAATTGCACAACTTTTCGAAACACAACTACTGTCAGTTTTCGTTTATAATGTAAATCATGTACAACTGTCAATATCACAGCATTCTACATTTAAAAATTTAAATTTATTAAAATTCACATATTTTGCACTGTTTTATGTATTTAAGACCTTCCAGACTACATACAATCATAAGTGTTACATATTTTTGAACTCGTATTGAATAGTTGAACTCGTATGAAATTCACACTGAATGCGTGAAAACCATACCAGACCACAAAAATTAAATGTATGATCAGGTATAGTAGGTACTTAGTCAATTGGGTCATTTTTTATCAAAGGAAATGTAACGTTAGATACCTAGTTGGTGTAAATGTTTGGCGTTATTTAGATGAGATATTTTCCGTACTTATCGTACGGATTATTAGTAGACAAGGTAGAACTGAATGGCCTCCACGTTCACCCGATTTTAATCCTAAAGATTATTTTTATTAGGAATAGTTGAAAAATTCAGTTTACAAACTTAACCAGCCAAGTCTTGCAGAGCAAAGACAACGAATTATCGATTAATCTCAAATAATTTCTAGACAATCATGGAGAAATGTGGTAGACGCATTCTACCATCGATTAGGGTACTGTCAACTCACAAATTGACCACATTTTGAACACTTAATGACGTAACTATTGTTAAAAAATGGTCTAATCTATCAATTGTTACGTTTTAATGTAGTTGAAAATAATTAGGATTAAAAAATTTATTGAAACAATTAGGCGTTGCCAGACTTGTGTTTTATGTATTTAAAGGCAGTTTTATAAACGGACATAGAACATAATCATAAGTCATAAACATAACTTCAACCACAATCATAATTCATAAGATTTAAGATTGGTTTATAACTAGACATAATACATAACCATACTATTTAAGAACTACTTCAGAAAATACAAACCTAACCAAATTTTTATAGAGCATGAAGAATTTTTTTCTGGTCTTTAGATTCATAGAAAAGTGAAATAAATAAATATGTGGTTGAATTCGCTCCAAAAACATTAAATTAAAATACAAGGTTATGTATAGGAGGAAACTGCAGATGATTCTACCAACGCATGCGCATATTCCAACAATTCCATAATGTTTAATACTTAGGTAATTCATAAATGTTGAAAGTTACCAACTTTCAAGGTCACGTTTTAAGGACTAAATTTATGTCTTATGTATTATGGATGCTTTTAAATGGGTACATTTATTTATTAACTTTTAACATTATGCTTATATAATAAGATTATGGTTAAAGACTAAAATTATGTTTATGTCCGTTTATAAATCCGGCTTAAGACCTTTCAGACTACATAAAACCATAAGTGTTACATATGGTTGAACTCGTATTGAATAGGAGATTTCAATAATGACTTAATATACAGGGTGATGTATTTAAAAAACCAAAAAATAGGTGTACCTCAAATTTTGTACAATTATAACTAGCAAGTTACGACATAATTTGCCGTTACCAGACTTTTGGACCACTCTGTATATTATCATCTTATTTTCGTACAGTTTTCGTAGGTTATAGAGTCAGAAAATACGTCTTCCTCCTAGGCTTTTCTTATCCCAGTACCCCACATGTTCCCTTCAATAACCAACTTAAATAAACCATAATTATCTCACAGACATACTATTCTAAATTGATTGTAATCCGCATAAATCGCCGTCATATAATTAAAAACGGTCAGAACAAGTAAATTAGTAATAATATCAAGTGTTTTCGAGACTTGAAGATATAGGTAATACTCCACGTATAGTTGTACCTAATACAGTTTGGTATATAAAATGATATCTTACCTATGGTAGTGAGCACTGTTGATGAAAAGAACACAGCTTTAAGGGTAGTCCACTTCTCCGTTTCGTCATCGGAGAACCTCATTATTCCTGCTACGAACGAGTCCTCGAGGATTTTCTCGTACTCCACTAACTCCGTAGAAATCACATCAGCTACGTAACTATTGTTATTTATTAATAAATCTAGTAAATACTGTCTTTTCTCGTGTAAGGCTGACTGGTAGTACCTCACTCTGGATATTTCTGCTGGATATTCGAAGTGCCTAAATATCTGCAACAAAAGAGAACATTGTTAATAAGTATATAGAGACATCGACAAAAAATAGTAGTTGGGGTAGGGGCTAGGCAATGAAAATTTATTGGGTTAGGATATTAGTCGGATCCATACTAAAATACATCATACAAATTTATATAACTTAACATTTTGTTTACAATTTTTAGTTTTATTTAATACACAATAATTATTTTTTTAAATTCACTGGAAGTAAATACTTCTTATAGCTTAGTATAATCTTTTGTACGGTCCCGAAATAATACTTTAGCGTGACACAAAATATCGAGACGCGTCTAGTAACAGCAATATCTATTTATATAAAAGACTATGATGCCATGTCACCCCGTTTGTCCAGTAAACTAACGACACCATCTAGGAAAGAAATCTGAACTAACACCATTTGATATTTCAATCATATTTTGTTTTTGAAACGATACGTTTAATTAAAAATAGAAAAAATATTATTATTAAATATTAATTTAATTAATAAATTATATTATTAATATTTTTAAGGTACGATTTAATATAAAATAATTTAAAGTTGTTTTAGTTTAGATTTAAAATTCTAGCGTCACCTAGAAAAGAAATCTGAACAGATAAAATTAATTAACCCTCTCATGCATTAAGTCCACTGCAGTGGACAGATTCTTTTAACTCCAAAAAATATATTTTAATTCTCTGAAACTTATGCAAAATGCATGAAATCCCTTTCAGTGGACTCTAATCAAGTAACTACTACCGCCATCTACAATATTTATTTTGAAATTCAAAGTTTGTTTATGTTGTTGTTGTTGTTTGTTTGTGTTTAAATGACTGCGGACAGTAAATCCATTCGCCAATCTTACAATTTGAGGTGTAGTGTGTGTGTGTGTGTGTAGAGTAATTGTCTTGATACTTAGCAAAGTCGACGTCATTGTCTTTGCTAAGAGACGCTAATTGTATCCGAACGTCTGCGGTCCCTCCGGTGTGTACCGATCACACAAGGATAGAAATTATTTTCATTTATTAATTTTTTTTAATAAACGAAAATTTCCACCCAGGTGGGATTCGAACTCACGACCTTTAGATTTAAAGGCAGGCGCTCTTACCACTGAGCCACAGAGGGGGTTTGTTTATGTTAGTATCTATGAATAACCTGACCGCGATGACCACCTGTGAATTGCCTGAAATAAGTGCCCGTAGTTTTTATGGAAAAGCAAAGAAAAAGGTAAGAAAATATTTTTCTTATAGAATTATGTATTTTACACAATTTGCCCTTGTTATAATTTCAAAATAATTGAAAACTCACCGAAAATATCGCCTTAAAGTCATGTCCACTAGACTGGACGTCATGCAATATGTAACTTAGAATTTCACTCTTGTGGTATGTTTTATGAGTATAATTTTTAGAGGGGTAGTAGCTTTCTTGTTCACATATTTTTTGCTTTTCTTGTCAAAGATTTATTATTGATTTAGGGATTTTCGAGGGCATTTTTTTATGTACTTACCTATATTATTTTGGTACAAATAAATAAATTTTATTTATTGACATAATATTACTTCTTCAATGGGAAATTTTATTCTATTTCAGAAAGTACTTTTTGCCGATGAAGACGACAATAGGGACGAAATACCTTTATGTTTACCAGAAAATGAAGAATTTATTGGTATTGATAATGATGACATTATTTATGATTTACCAGAAGGCTCAGATTTGGAATCTGATTACAACGACGAAGAGACGTATTTGCTCGAACATGTAACGGCTGTAGACCAAATTGATGAAAGTGACTTAGAAGAAATACAGCCAGAAAACAGTGACGATGATATGAGTGAAGACGACATTCCATTAGCTCAGCGTATTTTGGCATTTTCATCAAAACATAAAAGTCAAGAGAAAAAATCAAAAAGGCTGAGAAAAAAGACTGGAAATGGGGCAATAATGACAGCATGTATGGGCCAGCAACTTTGCCATAGTTTAGAGGAACAGAAAATATTCATGTTCAAGGAAACAATCCAATTGATTATTTTTTATCACTGTTCACCGCAGACATAATTGATGATATCGTCTTTCAGACCAATTTATATGCTGGCCAAAACAATAAATTAAATTTTGGTTTTACAAAATATGAGTTATATGCTTTCTTGGGCATAAATTTAGTGATGGCGTACATCAGGTATCCCAGAATACGGCTTTACTGGTCAAGTGATAATGGCCTGAGAATGGACCTTATTGCAGATGCTATGCCTGTTAATAGATTTGAATCTATTTTGAGGTTTTTACATTTCGTAAATAATGATAATGTAAATCAAAATAACACGGACAAATTGCGAAAAATCCGACCATTTTTGGATAAAATTCAGAAAAACTTCTTAGGTGCCACAGATACAGAGGAATACCAATCAGTTGATGAGCAAATTATTCCACTAAAAGGAAAATTAGGTATAAAGCAATACTTACCAAAAAAACCTAAAAAGTGGGGAGTCAAAGTTTGGGTAAGAGCTGGAATTAGTGGATATATGTATCGTTTTGAGGTTTACCAAGGAGCCTCAGGAGACAGAAGTCAAATTAGTAAACTTGGAGCGTGCGCTAATGTAGTTTTGCATCTAACTGACGACTTGAAGAGAATAAATCATAAAGTATTTTTTGATAATTTATTTTGCCCACTTCCCCTTATCGAAGAACTGCATAAAAGAGGTATATGGGCGACAGGAACTCTCCGATTGAATCGACTACATAATTGTAATTCTGTTATGAAAACAGATAAACAAGTGAAACAAGAGGGTAGGGGAACTTCATCTGTTGCAAGTACTGAAGGTGGCAACATACGACAGCCTTGTCTTAGTTCCTTTATTGTTTGAAAAGGAGAGGTGATTTCTTGTCCCATTTTAATTCTTGCTAAGTTATGTTCGTAGTATTTTTAAGTGGCATTAATAAGAATTGGGTTTATTTTCAAGTTACCCATTTCTATCCATACAAAGAACACAGAGAAACAATAGAAAGAACTACGTACACCTTAGACAATCTAGAAAACGAGAGCACACAATTATTTTACTCCTGGAGACTAACACAAAAACTAAAGGAATCACACACCTCAACGACGGATGAATACGAACTTATTAAAAATTTAATGAAAGACGCAGCTGCGAATAGTGTATATCTTTTTTCTATTATCAGGCATTGATCCGAGCCGCACTCTGCTCCTCTATTCACCTTTACGTCCTGTACCCTTAACTTAGTTTGTTGTCTTGTTATGAAATCATCTATTATCGATTTTATACGTCTTGTGTGCTGATACCAGATGTATTTATGTATGTTCTTGTGGGCGAAAAAAACCATTCAACATCTTTAACTCATATTGTTGGCATATATTTATGAGTCTTTCTCCGTTGTTGTTAACAGTTTCTTCTCCATGCATGCCTACCACTTTACTTTGTACTTTTTTTCCTACTCTGGCATTAAGGTCTCCTTCGCATACAATCTCATGACTGTTAGGAATTTCGTTCAGGATTTTTTTAAAGTCTTCTTTAAATCTTCCTTTCCTTGTACTGAGTAGTCATCATTTACGGCATATACCCCCAGAATTGTTATTTGTGTTCCTCTTAAGAGAATCGTCACTTTAATGAAACGTTCGGTGTATGCTTTCCAAGATTTAATATATGTTTCGAATTTCTTTTGTACAAATATTGATATCCCTGCTTTTGCTCTTTGATCCTTTCCCACTCCTAAGAAGAAATGTACATAGTCTTTTAATTGTTCCCTTCCATTTCCTCTTTTCTTGGTCTCAGAGAGAATGGCTATATCTAATTTTCGATTTACAAATTCCTGCATAATTTCTTGTTGCTTCCGGATTCCCTATATATTCCAGATTCCGTAATTCATGGCAGATTTTCGCTGCTGTTTTCGTCTACTCTAATTTCTATCCATTCGTTGGAAAACGTTGAGTATTTCTTAGAGTTTTATTACGACAAAAGCATCGGCAGTTTAATGTCGCCTTCAAGACCCCTAACCAGCCTTTAACCATAAAGTTTGACAATACTGTTCTATTAAAAAGGAGACAGAGGAGATCTGAAGCACTATAGGCCAATCTCCCTGCTGTCCCAAATGTACAAACTGTTTATGAGAGTAATAGCTAACAGGTTAACGTCGAAGCTCGATAGCTATCAACCGCTAGAGCAGGCAGGATTCCGAAAGGGTTACAGTACAGCAGATCATCTTTTTACAGTCAGAACGCTAATAGAGAAAGCCTATGAATATCACTTGAACTTATACATTGGCTTTGTTGATTATGAAAAGGTAGTCGACTCCATAGAACTTTGGGCAATAGAGAGAAGAGCTATGAACAATTGCAGGATAGATTCCCGATAGAGAATGCTCATATATAATATTTACAAGAAAGCTACAATGAAAATACAAATAGATGCAAAAACCAAACCTATACCAATCAACAGAGAAGTTCGCCAGAGAGACGCTATCTCACGAGAGCTATTTACACTTGGACTGGAAGATGCGTTTATAGACATTTACTGGGAAGATAAAGGAATAAATGTTATTAAAAGAAAACTGAGTCATTTGAGATACGCTGATGGCATTTTAATATGCGCTATAAGTTTCGGAGAACTACAGACCATGATGACGAACTATTTCAAGCTTCGGAAAAAGTAGGTCTTAAGATGAACTTTGAAAAAAAAAAACAAAAATAATGACAAATACACCGTACATTAGAGAAATAACGTTGAACGACATAAATTTAGATACAGTAAGCAAATACATCTACCTGGAACAAATAATAAAAGTTAACAAGAAAATCAAACTGCCGAAATTACCAGTAGAATAAGATTAGCATAAACGGGATTTGGAAAACTGAGTTTGATCTTGAAAAGCACTAAAATAGAACAATATTTGAAAACCAGAATTTACGATCAGTGTATCCTTCTTTTACTCACTTATGGTTCACAGACATGGACATCAAGTCTAATATGGATAAAATAATAAAGAAACAAAGAGCGATGGAGAGATCAATGCTCGGGGTGAGACTTATAGACAAAAAAAAACAAACAAGTGGATAAGAAGCAAAACCAAAGTAAAAGATGCAGGAGAATAGGCTGCCAAATTAAAATGAAGCTTCGCAGGACACAATGCCCGCCTGAAGGATAAAAAATGGAAGCACGAAATACAACTACGGAGATCATGGTTAGTAAAGAGAAACAGGGGAAGACCACAAATGAGATGGGCTGATGACATTAAGAAGATCAGAGAACAGAACTGGAAGCATTCATCATTATCATGCAACCTCTTTTGTCCACTGCTGGACATAGGTCTCTCCCATTTTTTGCCACTTTTCACGGTTCTGTGCTTCTTGTTGCCATTTCTTGGATATTCGTCTAATGTCGTCCATCCAGCGTGTTGGTGGTCGTCCTCTGCTACATTTGTCTTCTCGTGGGCGCCAGTCAATTGGTTTTGTGGTCCATCTTGTGTCTTTCAGTCTCACTATGTGACCTGCCCAATTCCATTTCAGCTTGGCTATACGTTCGACGACATCACTCATACCTGTTCTTTTCCTTAAGACTGGAAGCAAGTGGCGCGAAATAGAAAACACTGGATCGATTTGGAGGAGGCCTATGTCCAAAGTTGGATTACTTACGGCTAAAGAAAAAGTGTCACGCTCCGGTTTTTATCTTAATTGTTTGTTCACAGGTAATATAACGTGCATGTTTACAAAAAAAATACGAAAAAAATGGCTGACACTGACATATGCGACCAAAAAAATTTTTAATGTACCTAAAGGTCTATTGTATTTTAAATAGCAGTAATAATAAGAGTCCTAATTAATCAAAAAATGTATCGCTTAAATGAATAGTCACCGGTTGACTTTCATATATCATAAAAATCTGTTGCTTCCGTCAACTGCGCCAGGTTTGAGGAGCTTCAATCCCCACTCTGATCACACTCGACAACCAAAAGACATGAACCGAAACCGAAAGGCACGCCACTATTCGCCAGAATTATGTATTTTTTCACCGTACACAATCTATTTCAGAACAAAAGATAATAAGCAAATAACGAAAGGGCATAAATCACGTACAATGAGTGGAAAATATTGTATCAAGGTCGCGCAGGACCCTTTTTAACGAAATACGATCGGAAAATGGGAATTTCATTACTAGCACCACGCAAACATGGCCTATATTGGCCATAAACATGGTGGTCTATTAATGAGGACTTCACAAATTCCTGGAAAATGAAAGTTACATAGACGTAGGCCTAAGTCGTTAAAAGTATATGATGATACTAAATTAGAATGAAACTTTTGTAAACCGTTTAATTCGGAAATAATGGAGTCGTTAAAATAAACTGCTTCGTTAGTTTGGTAATAGCTGTAATCGATAAGCATATGGTACTAAAATAAAGCTTATAGCTGCTGCTAAAAATCGAATATTTTGTAAATAATTCTTGATTCATTAGTAAATTAGTAGATTTCATCAAAAGGTATAAACTCTGTATAAAAGTTAATGAATTAAAATTTTGAAATAACAATATTAAAAAGGTGTGCAGTCGCTGATATACATAATGTCTAAAAGTTCGATTTTTTTTTATTGGGTTAATGCCTCGACAACTATGATCATTGGCATGGTACAGTCAGGTACCTAGTGTAGTGTGTGTGTATGTGTAGAGTAATTGTCTTGATACTTAGCAAAGTCGACGTCATTGTCTTTGCTAAGAGACGCTAATTGTATCCGAACGTCTGCGGTCCCTCTGGTGAGTACCGATCGCACAAGGATAGAAATTATTTTCATTTATTAATTTTTAATAAACGTAAATTTCCACGAAAATTTTAAAGGTAGGCGCTCTTACCACTGAGCCACAGAGGGGGTTAAAAGTTCGAAATTAAAATTTTAATTTTTTTAATACTGTAAAATTATAAATGTCACATGTTTGTTATTTTTCTTCGAATAATTATTTTACCCTATTTCTTTTAATTTTATTCATTTTTTAACCTTGTGTTTCGTTTTACCATTTTTCTTCTAAAAATAGTTGGCGCTCATTTTTTCTATCAACTAAATATTCTGTTTTATTTAAATTTTTTTTTGTTTTTTTGTTCAGTTCTATTCTGCTTTATTCTTTGTGCACCCCTGTATTTATACCCCGTAGATAAACTGTCACCTAATGTTAAATAGTTATAAACACATTTGTCTGTTGGCCATTCTGATTTCCCACGTCAAGTTCGTTTTAAAATAATGGAAGGTATGTATCTTTCATCTATTTAAAGTAGAATTTTACTCAATAAATCCATTTAATTTGTTAAAACTTTTTCTACCGTTAGTACCCATTAATAATCTAATTCTACTAAATTCGTATTTGATAACTTTTTTAAAATTCTCTTTTAATATTTTTTGAACTGTTTTTCTATTATACCTAATCTCTAAACGTCACGTTTCATTTCAACTTTTGTACAGGTATATGTAGCAAGAATTTTTTATTTAATTCATCTTTAACTAATTTGTTGTAAAAATGAATAAATTCATACATACTTATTGTAACCTTTTTTTAAATTAAAATATTAAATAATTTTTAATCCCTTTACAACTGTTGCTGAGACGCCCTTGGCCGTATTTGCAAATATATACACCCGTCTTGTTTACCAATACCAAAATTTTATTGGAACGTACAGGCTATCCGGAGTTCTCAGAGTACCGAAGGTCCTAGTTGACAATAGAGGCCGAAGAATACTTTATGGTAGGGCTAGGTTAATCTTTTTCGATTCCAGGTGGGTTATGTTTGATACTTTGCTAAACATCGTCGTAAAAGTACTTTAATAGTATTTTTCTGAAAAAACGTAATCCAAAAGGTTGACCTTCCCATTTTCCTCTGAGCTATTTTCAACGTTTTATAAGTTTTAGCTGTCAATATCAAAGTTTCGGCACCATAGGTCATCACAGCCAACACACATTGGTCAACTGTTTTAGGTTTTAAAGAAATTGGTATATCGCTTTTAAAGATGTCTTTAAGTTTTGCATAGGCTGCCCATGCAAGATTTATTTTTCTTCATAATTCGCATGTTTTGGTTGTTTCTTGTCATCTTTATTTTCGTGTCCAAGGTATATGTATTTTTCCACCAGCTGTACTGCGTTGCCTCCAATATTGATATTTCCGCTAGGTACTAGGTTTGTCATGACTTTTGTTTTGGAGATGTTGATTTTAAGACCCACACTGGCACACACTAACTGAAGTTCATGTAGCAATGTACATATCTCCTTAAGGTTATCCGAGAACAAAACTATGACGTCTGCGAATTTCAAATTTGTTAATCTTCTACCGTCAAGTCCTTTCTCGTCCAGGTTAAGTTTTATACAAGCATTTTCTAGTACTGCGGTAAAGAGTTTAGGTGATAAGGCATCACGCTATAGGACTACTCTGCCGATTGGATATAATCCGTGTTTTTATATAGTTTCACCGACATATTTACATAGTTCTTGTATGCATTATAAATTAACCTTGTATATTGGTAGTCAATGCGGCATGCTTGTAGTGCTTACAGGATATTGTCAAATTCTACCGTGTCAAAGACTTTATAGAATTCAGGGTAGTATGATGTTCAACTACCTACTACTCAAGCTTATCAATCGAAATTTTCCATTTTTAAAGAGAAGATAGTCGATTTAAAGAAGACACTTCGGTTCTAAATCATTCTTTGCTATTCAACATCTAATGAGGTCAAAGCTTCTCCCAAGGCGTGCCAAAATCCAAATGTACAAAACCATAATACGACCAGCAGTGACATATGGAAGTGAAACATGGACATTGAGAAAGAAAGAAATCAATAAGCTATTAGTATAGGAACGCAAAATCCTGCGAATTATATATGGTCCTTGCAGGGACAGCGTGACAAATGAATGAAGGAGCAGATACAACAATGAAATAGAGACTCTCTTCGGGAAAGGAAACATCGTAAGATACATAAAAGCCAATAGATTAAGATAGACAGGCCACGTGGTAGTTAGTGATGACGACAGACTGATTAGCAATGTGTTTTGGGAAAGACCAGATGGTAAAAGATCGACAGGAAGGCCTAGAAAAAGGTGGAAAGACGCAGTCAAGGAAGACCTGGAGAAGATGGAAGTAAGGCCATGGGAAATAATAGCACAGGATCGGAATCAATGGAAGGCAATAGTAAACGCGGCAAAAACTCACGAAGAGTTGTAAAAGCCAATGATGATGATGATGACTTCGGTTCTTATCAGAAGAGCACAAATAATTTTATAATACGCTACAAGACTGGCCAACTCGCGAATAGGAAATAGTTTCTTACATCATCACATGTAATTTAAGTTTATAAAAGCACATAAATGTTTTTGGCAATAGTTTCTTATAGTTATTTCTAGTTATTTTCTAGTTATTTTTTACCTTTAATAGTTTATTTTTATGTTTTAGGTAAAAAATATACATCAACAACTATGTATATTAATGAATCATACTATGTCACAGCATTGAAAAAATTATTCTTATACTAAGATTCAAAATTTTGTAATTTAAAATCATTTATAACATCTAATCTCCTTGAAACGGTTTTTTATTTCTCCTATAAAATTTAAGTTTTATGGCTTACTATGTTTCAATTGTATGAAACATTACTGTTTTACAAAAACTATGTATGATTTTATAAAATCACTTGAACACATTAAATAGAAACACACGCAAAAGTGATTAAAAACCTTGTCAGTTTTCGAAAAGTCGCCAAATCATCGAAGTAAACCACCCTACGCAGTTTGGAGATCTGGAATTGCCTTTACCCACAACATATTACCGTAACGGGGTTCATTTGTGAACTACATAATAGAATCGCATGGAAACTGGGTAAACATGCTCACGCTCAAATTAATACCACATATAAGCTTTTGCGGTGTTTGCGGCATGTCGCAGTTCCAGTTTACTGCATAATTAACTCAGATGTTTCTGAAATTTTTTAATTATATTTATAAAAGTGTTGAAAACCTAATATAACTTACTTATAATCTTAATATATACAAAAAATATTAAAACGAATGTCTAAAATATGTTCTCAGTTTCGTGTTCTTTAAGACCTTTATTAACGGGTTCACAATCGTTTTAAGCAGGGAAGAGATAAGGTTACACTTTTGATAGATTTCTGGCAATTTATTCACAACTTTTATAACTTTTACGAATTGTTTTAATATATTATCTTCTATCTTTATTATATCTTCGGTTTTGTTTTATCGAAGTTGTGTATTAGGTTAGGTTAGATTAGGTGCATTGAACAGATGGGTGGAATAGTTTAACCAGGCACTTAATATAGTGGAAGAAGAAGAAAACCTGGAAGACGAAAGAGATAAGGGAAGGGGAACAGACGAGAAGGAAGAGGAACCACCAACGATTCTTAAAGTTAGAGATGCAGTTAAAAAACTAGCCAGAAAAAATTACCCGGAATAAATAATCTCCCAGTTGAACTACATAAAAAAGGAGGCCATGATACCATAACGGCATTACAGTAGCTTATAAAAAAAATATGAACACATAAATCCCTTCCCAATGATTGGAATATTGAAATACTTTGCACCATGCACAACGAGGAGATATCTTTGAATGATATCTAACCACAGAGAAATTACGCGTCAAAATGCAGCGTATAAAATATTTTCCATAGTACTATGTCACCGTATGGCACTATATGCAGAACGGATAGTAGGAAAATACCAGGCTGGTTTCAGAGTGGTAAATCGACAATTCATCGGATTGCAACTTTCAAACAAATTTTAGAAAAAACACTGGAATATGACATTGATACGCATCACATATTTATAGCAACCTACGATTCTGTGAATAGAAGAAAAATGTCCAAAGCAATGAAAGAGCTAGGAATACCAAATCAGTTGGTAAATTTAACAAACTTAACTCTTGAAAAAGTTGAATGTAGAGTACGAATTGAGAAGGAACTGTCTGAACCTTTTAAAACAAATAACGGGCTGTATGTTGGACGTTCAGAGAGAGAAAAGGTTAACAGCGTTCGGATTCTCAGGCCAAAATCGGTACTACTATGAACTCCAGTTGGATTTCAGAGAGGCAATTTAGATGCTTATGCACTCAGGGGATAGGTGGCGGGAGCAACATTAATTTAAATATTTACTAGAAATTATAATAATTTTTTTAAACTTTTGAAACGGTTACAGTCTATGATCGTTTACTTTCAGCTCCTGCATCAGTTGAGGTTCGTATGGGTGCAAGTCAAGATGCAAAATTAGAGAAGATGATAGAAATTTCGCAGAAATCAGTGATATCTGCGAAAGCCGAATTCTTATGAGCAACACGTGAAATCGATTGCTCCAGATTTCCGTGCCTCGTCTCTCAGAGAGCGGCGATATTTTTGATACATCTTGAGTTTCGTTAACTTACATATGTTGGTTTATTGTTTATTTTACGATTGATTTCAATCAGTGGCCTAAAATTTATCCACCATACTTCTGATAGTTCTTTTGGCAAGACTTATGATGACAGTAAAACAAGCGAGAAACGCAGAACGTTGCCGGAACAGAACCCAGTGTAATAAAATAATTTTACGAGACCAGTTGAAGAGGAACAAACCGAGGACCTCTTTGGGGTAAAGCTTTCAGTCCAGTAGAGAGCCCTTTTATAAAGGCATCTCGTGTATTATTGATCGTTGTGTTCCTCCATTCCTTTTTGGCTGAAGCACCGACGTTAGTTTAAGGCTTATCTGTATAAACAAGGTTTACATTATCCTGCTGCCTTAATGTTGTTATTTGTCAGAGGTACTCGTGTCTCCAGGATATGATATCTGTTCTTTCCATCATTATCGAATCTCTACCTCTTTGACCATATTCAAAACCTATGACATTTAGTAGCCTGCGAAATGTGGTTTTTGAAAAAACTGGTAAGTCCTCATTATCCTTCACTCTGTTCATTAGGCTGTCGTCGGTTTGTGGTATGTTTTCCAAAGAAAGAATCATGGACAATTTTCCTTTTTTAAGATTTCACTTCCTCAACATAACTATTCTTACGTGAATTTGACTGGAAACTGCTATTCTTCCTTTTTTGTACCGGTTTCAGTTCAACCTGCTGGGCCTCTTCAGGGATGTTATAAATTTTGCGAACACACACCGCGCACAATCGAAACTTTTTCCACAGTACTAGTCAAGCTGTTACTATTTTTTAAGTTCAGATGATAATTTATTACATTTAACACCATACGTTTAACTTGCACACTTAGGTTAAACACAGACAAAGCGGCGTGCTCGCGGCGGCGTTGAAAAAGGTCTCTCGTCTATGGTACTTATGTTGTGCAACACAGACGAGCCGTCGTTCGTCAGCTCGCCGCGTCGGCCGACGCGCTGCCTATGGCGAGTATCATGCTTCTCGATATCTCGTGCTTCAACACAGACGTGTGACTGTTTTGCATAGGTTTTATTTGGTTACTTTTGTGAGTGTTTGCCAAATTTTGTATATATTATGGAAGCTGTAGACATCGATAAATTAATTACCGAAATTCACACACGGCCAGCAATTTGGAATATGCGCTCAGATAATTATTCGAATAAAATAAATAAAAAAAAACAAACTTGGGAAGAGGTTACCCACAGTTTTATTTCGAAAGATGCTTTTCTGGGCCATCTTTAAATTCGTTAACTAACGTGTAAAACTTTCCTATATTTTTTCATTCATTTACTATAGAATGTATCCAATACCTGCGTTTCTTCTTCTTTGATTTAATATGAAGTAAACTTGCACTTATTAGCAAAAACAAATCGTCGTCACTTTCACTAGATGATTCTAGAGACATCATTATACCATTCTTCGTACAAAAACTTAACTAAATTTGACAACACCGAATACAATGGCAAAACTACTGCCGCTATTAAAGCCTCATGTGTTTTAAGCCGCGCGGCAGCCGGCGAGGCGCAGACGCGGCGCAAACCGCCCTGTCTGTGTTTAACCTTAGAGTCATACTGTGTTTGAAATTCATGACTGATACTGACAACGGCTCCATAATGTTGGTACTTTCATTCGCTTGCAAAAATGAAATAGACCTAAACGATTATAGTTTTTGCCAACAAGTTTTTGGTTTAATGGCCAGTACCCAAATCAACAAAGAGACATGTTTGCTTTGCGTGGACAATGGGGATTAAAACTAATTCGCTTCTTCTAGTGCTTTGTAATGATTTTTATTTTCCAAAGAATGTGTTTACAATCGAAGTTTTTGAAAATTGATAAATATAGAGAAGCTATCGACAATGAGTTTTTGATATATTTTACTTTTTTCATAATATTTTTCTTCATGTTATTGTCTAGTTCGACAATGTAACTGTCTTATTTATACATCGATAATGTTTTAGTTGAAACAATAATAATAGTCTTTCATACAAGCCAATTCTTCTTATTATTCTTAAGGTGCCGTGTATTTCTGCATAGGAGTCCACCGTACATCGTCTTGTCAGGTGAGACGTTAAATATTCAGGATTAAATAATTCTGTTTTTAGCAGCATTGCGAAGCATTTCATAGCTGTGGATTCCTGTCCATTGTCGAATATTGCGCAGTCATGCCATTCTTTTACGTCTCAGGCCTCTTCTACCCTCTATCTTCCCTTCGAGTTAATGGAAAGTGTATCTTTCTTCTCGTAATATGTACCCCAAGTATGCAGTCTTCTTACTTTTTATATAAATAAAAAGTTCCCTATCCTCTAAGCCCGCTCTTCTGAGTACTTCCTCATTTGTGACTCTGTTCGTCCATGATATTCTAAGCATTCGACGCAGGTACCACATTTCAAACACTTCAAGTTGTTAATAGAACTGGCCTTTAACGTCCATGTTTCCATTCCGTATAGGAGAACAGGCCACACGCAACATTTAAGCATCTTGTACTGGAGGTTAAAGTCCAATTTGCGATCAGTTAGAAACTTACGAAGCCTCAAAAAAGCATTGCTGGTTTGTTCAACTCTGCTCTTTATTTCATTCTCGGGGTCCCAACCCTCGTTCAGCAGACAACCCAAGATTTGAATTGCCTGACCTGTTCGATTTTTTCTACAGAGACATATATCTTTGCGTTAGGGTAATCATTTCTAGTTATAATCATTGTTTTTGTCTTCTTGATATTTATTTTCAAACCCCGAGCTTCACTTGCAAAGGCAATTCTTATTTGCGTCTATATTCCAGTGCTATGATTCATCCATCTTACCTACACTTCATTCTAACTGTGGGCTCTACTATAGATTGGTTTTAATAAAACAAATAATAAAACAGGCAGCTTATGTTTCACATTGCATACTTAAATGTTTAATTTGATCTCTACCTAAAAGCTATATAAACTAAAGATAGTCAAATCATAATCATTAATAATAACGTTAGTTTGTCATTATTTTGGTGTTTTTTTTTTCTGACACTCCTCTCATTATCTTGCCAGTTAAGTGGGTAATCTAAAAGAAGATTTTGTTGTGTTACAACTACACGACAAGAATGTTGAATTATCCTAGATAAGCTCTGTTGTTTTTCATGTTTATTAATGCTTTATCAAATATTCCTGTACAGTCATTTAACTAACTCTTACGTTCCTTGCAATTCCTGTTAAGGAGCCTTATTGGATAAACTATTCCTCTCACGACTTGCTTGCAATGGGATCTTATAAATTCCCGACATCACCTGGAATAAATGTTGTGACGAATACATGCTGGCAGTACGTCTACTTCGAAAATTTGTTTACAGATCAAAGTGATAAATCCATGGTGTCAGCTGGAAATAACGACTGACTTATAGTAAGTAAAGTAAATGGAAATACTCATGCAGATAAATAATGAAATTAATTTAATATTTCAGTGCAAATATCTGTGAAGGAAACAACATATTTCCACGTAATACGTTCTAGGCTCTAGTTAAATTTATAAAATTCTCATCTGTTTACAATTTGCAATTCAATTACGTTAAGTAAATAGCTTATTTATCCAAAGCTAATCAGCAGGAAAGTGTCCTATGGCAATTTTCTTTATAATTAAAAAATATATTTGTGAGCCTAACAGTAAACCAGAGCGGACAAATATTTTATATCGGATCATAAGCCAATGTAGTTGGTCAGAAAAACAATTTATTAATTAACCCCAATATTTCAGATGGTGATTAAGATATTCAACAATGAATAATTTTCTTTATATTATGCATGAAATATGGAAATTTTTGTTTTCCTTGGAAGGCTAGCTGAAACATTAACGCAGAAAATAAATACCCACACAGAAGTTAATTTCTTTAGGGAAACATTCAGCATTAGGGATGTTTGGGGCGGGTAATTACCCAAAACTGTCACCAAAAAGTTAAACTTTTCTGTTTTCTAATCAGGTTTATTTCAGCATGTCAGAAGTAATCTGTTATAATGTGATAATGGAGCATAAAAGTAAAATAGAAAATATGTACTCGTTTTACTTAATTGATACATTAATTAGCGAAAAAAAAAAACAAACACAGAGTCAAAATGAGTTTAATTTTGATGTTGCCAAAATATGTCCCTAACTTCGTACTAGTATCAGATAAAATCATATTACACCAAATAACTACTCAATCATTCAAAACCAATATACTTTAAATATATTCCCCGACTGCAGATAGGAAATATGACGATGAAGTCGAAAAAATCTAGGATCAAATCTTCGATATCTTACCGAAACTTATTCAATTTTTTACAAAATTTTATATATTATAAGGTCGACAAGTCAAACTGTAGGTCCTTATGATTTTGGACAACCTAACGATCGAGGACAGTAGTTGTATCAATGTTGTAAAGAAAATTACTAGATCATTGCAAACACCTGGTATAAACTATCCAAGCGACAACTATAAATTCTTGGAAAATCCCCTTTGATGATGGCAGCAACCCTGGGGCTTCAAGAAATCAAATAGATTATGTACATGTAAGTGAGAGCTTCCGAAATGCCTTTAAGAAAGTCACTACATTTCCAGGAGCAGATATTGGATCTGATTACCAACCGCTTGTGGCAGATATTAGACTAAGGTTAAAACTAAAACGATTGATCTGAAAAATGAAGAAGTTTGGATACAGCAATGCCATAACAGAGCTACGCTCCTCGTACCTTGCAAACCGTAAATTCAGGATTCGCATTGGACAGGTCCTATCCGAAGTCAGAATTCTTGAGACAGAAGTGCCCAGGGAGCTGTTCTGTCTCCGCTCCTATATACATATACACAGCCCATGACCCCAGAACACCAGGAGTCATAATCAATCTCCATGTCATGACACATCAATAGTGGCCATGCCCAGTAACCAGACATTGTAACTAATCAGACAGCACTAGACGCCCTAGAAGAATGATACATACAGTGGAAAATTGCAGTAAATCTAAAGAAGACCCAAACAGTAATATTTAAGAAGAGATGAGACGCACCAGCCGAACAACTAGAGATGTTCGACACTCCCATTGGATGATCAAATGAAGCAAAGTACCACGGGGTCACCATAGATAAGAGAGTTACGTAAACATCTCATGTTACAAGAACAGTAAGTAAGTCAATAATACTATAAGCCACTATCAGAAGCCTATCTGAGAGAAGAAGCAAATTAACATTTGCTTCTTCTCTCAGATGTGACCAAAATTAGGCTCAACATGAAAATAATAAAACGAAGAACAACAAATGCAAAAATGGATACAAGTAAATGAAGGAACATACTTATAAGGCAACGCCTGACAGATGAAATTAACATTGGATTAATGAATGTTAAAGAAAAAATTCTGCAAAATACTGAGACGGATAATAAATGGTTATTAATTAAAACAGAAATAAAAAAAACTCAAAAGAAATTTTAATACCAACCTGATGAAAGAAAGTCGTCAATATAAAAACAAAGATAATTCTTTGAGTGCCTTATCCCTATGGAACGTCGGCGACTACCATGCTTATAATATTGTTATACCTACTGATCTCGGTCTTGCGCTACGTGTAGCAATTGGTCCGCTGTCAAACCTGTCCACTGCCGCAAATTCCTCAACCAAGAGAGCTTCTTCCGTCCTATCCATTTCTTTCCTTCGATTTTACCGTTGAGAATTAGCCGAAGGAACTCATATCTTGGTCCTCTGATTATATGTCCAAGATATTCTAGTTTACGCCTCTTAATAATATTTAATAGAGTTCGTTGATGTCCCATTATTCGAAGACCTTCTTCGTTTCTGGTTCTGCTAGTCCATGGAATTTTTAGTATCCTTCGATACAACCACATCTCAAATGCCTCGATTTTATTCATGATATCAGCGTTTAAAGTCCAAGTTTCACATCCATACAAAAGTACAGACCACACGTAACATCTTGTAAACTTTTCACGGATTTCCAAATTTAATGAGTTATTGGATAATAGAGGCTTGAATTTTTTAAATGAGTTTCTTGCCTGTTCAATTCTACATCGAATTTCGAAGGATGGATCTAGATTTTGGGTAATTCAACATCCAAGGTATTTGAATCTCTGAACTCTCTGCAGCGGTTGTTGGCTTAATATCAGTTGGGTTGCGCCGATATCCACTTTACTGGTCACCATGTATTTAGTTTTATGGATATTTATAGAGACGTCTTTTTGGTTGTTTAAAACATGTGTTGGTGATAACAAAGTTTTCCTCTTGGCAGAACTCCACCAATCTATCACCTTTTTCGTTTCTTTCCCCAAGACCAAATCCTCCAGTAATTCCGGGAGTTATGTCTTCTCCTACTTTAGCGTTGAAGTCTTCCATTATTATACAAATTTCGTGTTTTTTTGTGTTATTTAGTGCTTGCTTTAATACATGGTAAAATTCATTAATTTCGTTGTCTGTACTGTTACTTGTAGGAGCGTGTACTTGTATTAAGTTTATATTAATCTTACTTTTAATAGTTATCATCATTATTCGCTCTGAAAGAGGAACAAATTTGTCAACCAGGTTTTAAAGTCGTTCCTCAAGAATTATAGCAACACAATTTTCATGAACATAATCCGTTTTTTCGGAGTAATAAGTAATATAACCTCCACTTTTTACAGTTCCCGATCCGGACCATCTAGCTTCGCTAATTCCAAGGACTTGCAGGTCCAGACGTTTCATTTCGAGTTGTACATTTTTTAGCTTTCCTGATTGATATAAAGTTCTAACATTCCACGTAGCAATATGTTTTATTAATGATCTATTTTTATTTTTATTTTTCCCTCCGGAGATTCTTAGCACCCCTGTCCCATTAAAGGGACGCCGGAGACCCGGGGCCATAGTATGATTTGTATTTGTCCCATTTGGGAGCTTTTCTTGGGAGATTTAGTGCAGTAGTTTTCCATTGCTTTCTGCACCGCAGTATCACAGCCAGTTAAATCATTATGGGATTGCCGTCTGTGGGTGTCTGTCGTCAAACCTGCTAGATGTCGTTCAAACAGCCTTGATTCACTAATGGCATCACTGCTGCCTAATGCCATGCCCTTAGTTGATCCGCGGGTACTTATTTGGCTAAGCCTTATTCGTACCTGCCTTGCATATCTTCAGGAACGTTCCCTATCAGCCATTGGGACGCGCCGTGTCGGGGTTGAGAACATCCCCCGCCCAGTCTGTCTTACTCAAAGCATTGAGAGGCTCCTACTCAATTCAAAGTCCCTCCTCTACGCAAGCTGAGACCGGCACGAAAAAAAAAAAGATAATTAGATGTACAATATAGTGGATAAACACATAAAATACAGAATTAAGAAAGCGAAAGAAAAATGGTTAAAAGAACAATGCGCAGAAATAGAAGAATACCAGAAAAGACATGATAGTTTTAACAGACATAAAAAAATTAAAGAATTAACTCACAACAATAGAACAAAAAAACCGTGAATACTGAAAGATGCCAATAGGAAACTTTTGTTGAATACTAACGACAAATTAAAGAGATGGACAGAATACATCAATGAACTGTTCAAAGACAATAAAACAGAGCAGATGGAGATAGAAGTAGAAGAGGATATGGTTTTAAAGATATTAAAAGAGGAAATTAAAATGACATTAAAAACAGCAAAAAAGGTAAAGCAGTAGTGTCCACGACCACATCCATAATCCCTTATCCATTCAAACAATCATCAAACACAACATACACCCCTACACCCAACCAAAACTTCCATTTCTCTCTTCGCCTCTACCAACATTACCATTAATAACCAACCCCCCAAATCCAACTAAATAAACACCCCCCCTAATAAAACAATATCCCCCTCCTCAACCCCCTCCCCCATCAAACTCAAATCCCCCCCAAAAAAAACCCACACCCAACTCAAACTACCCCACTCCCCCCACCAAACAAACCCCAAACAACTAAACAACAACAAAATCCTTTACCAACCTTTCAACTCCCACCTAAAACCCCTACCACAAATAAAAACCATCATCCACATTATTCTTAAACACACATATTAAAACTCACACCAATTTAAACATCCCACAACCACCCCTCCCACATAATTCCCACACAAATAAATTTAATCTCAGAACCATCAATAAATCAACTCATATACATTCTTAAATCCCCTAATAACAAACTCACAAACCTAACCCCCCACTTCACCACACATACCCCCCATCTAAAACAAAATAAATCTACACTCTAAATACCTGCAAACAGTCCAATATTGAAGCAATGGGATTTATATCCACACACACCCCCAAAAAAATACCCCCCGAATAATAATATTTTATTACTTGCACTTTATATGACTCCCACACCCCCCCGAAAATGTTCCCCCGAAATGCTCCCCGGAGAGTATATTCGTCAGGATATCTGATTATATTCATTAAAAATCTCCTCAGAGTCTTACGTGTGGTAAATATCTTTAAGAATATACCTGGTGTTACGTCGATATAACTGAATGTTTTATGCTTTTTTAGAACCCATATTTATTCTTGTTTTGTCAGACTTCAATCGAATCGGTCGTATTTAATACACTTTAGACATATTTAAATTTAATTGATTTTATACCTTTTGTTAAAAAAATATTCTGATTGTGTTTTTAAACATTCAAGTAAGTAATAACTATAGCTGTGCTGTTTATTATCAATCCAATAATTAAAATTCATGTCTAAAACTAACACAAAGTGGACTATGCTCAATACATTGTTTTGCACAAATAGTCCAAAGCTAACTTCTACGTCCGATCGAAAGCTCCAGTGTGATAGTTGTTTAAGAAACCAATACACATCGCTTGTACGGATTTATCGGTCGATGATCAAGTTGCTCGGTCAATCTTCTAAAGCTCTGGAGGGATTAGAAAATGCCGAAAGGTCTTAATCCCAATGAAAGAAAAATCCAAATCTGCAACCTCCACGTGGTAGAAGATGGGTAACATCTATCTATAGATGGCCAATGCAGATAGGGACCGAGCGATTACCGGTAAAAGCAATCTCGCACTAACTGACCAACAGCTACGGGCGGATGAGTTGGTAAGTGATAGGGCACTCTTTTGCCCTGGAGTTGAGAAATTGACTCTAAAGGCGGATGAACCAAAGGAATGGTCAACGGCAGAAGGATGTAGAAGGCAACGAGAAACCACTACATTAAAAATCATTAATTAATCATGGACATCGGATACCAAGATCCGGCAGGGGAGGCAGTTCTCAGTTAGACCGCGGGGCCTCCCAGGTCGCCAACATGCGAAAACTCCGCATCAGGCACAAAAATATAAACAAACTGTAGATAGGTACCTGGAATGTGAAGTCTATATATAAAGCAGAGAAGATCCACAATGTAATACATGAGATGAGGCGACTTAAAGTTAATATAATGGGACTAAGCGAGACCAGATGGCCTAGATCTGGCGAAATCGAAGTCAACGGTGCCAAAATATACTATTTAGGAAATGAAGATATTCACCACTATAATGGCGTCGCTATAGTGGTTGATCGCAGTTTCTGCCAAGCTGTAACTTGTTTTGTTCCTATATCGGATAGAGTGTTAATGATCACAGCCCAAACAGCGCATAGAACTCTTAATATCATACAGGTGTACGCCCCCACTGCAGATAAAGATGAAAATGAAATAGAAGAGTTCTACAATGACATTAAAAAAGCACTAGAAAGCACCAATAATAGAGATATAATAATAACAATGAGGGACTTTAATGTCAAATTAGGAAAAGGTAAATTCTAAGACATTATTGGTGAATTCGGGCTAGGAATAAGGAACGAAAGAGGGGAAAGACTGACGGAATTCTGTCAGGAGTTTGAAATGATAGCGACAAATACATTTTTTCAGTTACCACCACGTAGATTATATATATCGAAGTCACCTTAGGATAGCAAAGAAAAAATTATCAGAAACCAGATAGATTATATTCTTATCAATAAGAGATACCGTAACTATATCAAATCGGCAAAGACATATCCAGGAATTGATGTGTCATCAGACCACAATCCGGTAATCGTAAAATTCGAAATCCATTTAAAGAAAATAAAAAAACAACAAAAGACAAAACAAATAAGCACTCTGCTAAAACATCCGAATACAAAAGGAGAACTAACGTTAATGAATGATAATAATGAGAAGAACACATTAATGATGCCCATTAAAGATTGTTGATATATATCATGATATCATGATAGTTTTGATAGTTTTGAACTGCACAAAAAAATTAAAGAATTAGCAGGTATAAGACGGTCCAACAATAGTAACACCCTGCTTGATACGGATGGTAAAATAATATCTGATGTCAAAGGCAAACTAAACAGATGGAGAGAATACGTCCAAGAATTGTTTGAGGATGACAGGATACAACAAGATAGCATGAACGATTGCGAGGAACATGATATAGGTCCAAATATAACTAAGGATGAAATAATACATGCAATAAATCTGGCAAAATCTAATAAAACTACGGGACCTGACACAATTCCAACTGAAATAATTAAATTAATATCAGAAGATCAGATCAATGTATTAGTAGACTTATATAATACTATATACGGGTATTATTCCGAGAGATTGGCTCAAATCAACATTTATTACATTACCAAAAAAACCTAATACAAGGGAATGTAATGACCACCGTATAATTAGTCTAATGAGTCACACACTAAAAATATTCTTAAAAATTATCCATTTAAGAATTTTCAGAAAAGTGGAACAAGACATCACTGAGACCCAATTTGGATTTAGGAATGCCATCGGTAAACGAGAGGCATTATTTGGATTTAACGTCCTCATGCAAAGATGTATGGATGTAAACCATCCACTCCATGTTTGTTTTATTGATTATAGTAAGGCGTTCGATAAGGTCCGACACAACCGTCTTATACGGTTACTTAAAGAGAAACACATTGACAAAAAAGACTTAAGAATAATAACTCATATCTACTTTAACCAAACAGCAAAATTCAGAGTCGACAGAGAACTTTCGGAGGAAGTAGAGATAAAAAGAGGCGTAAGGCAAGGTTGCATACTCTTCCCCTTATTATTCAATCTATATACAGAAGAAATAATTTAAAAATCACTCGAAAATGTAACAATTGGAATAAAAATCAAAGGCAGACCCACCAACAATATCAGATATGCCGATGATACTATACTAATTGCAGAGAATATACAAGATCTACAGACACTTTTAGATAATGTAGTAAATGCTAGTGAGGAAAGCGGACTAACGCTTAATGCTAATAAAACAAAATTTATGACAATTTCCAAAACACAACAACAAGACATTTTAATCATAAGAGGAGTTCCAATAGAAAAAGTAAAAAAATACAGATATCTTGGTACAATTATTAATGAAAATAACGAGTATACAGAAGAAATAAAAATGAGAATTGGACAAGCTAGAGCAACATTTAATAAGATGAGAAAAGTATTATGCAGTAGAGACCTTAGTTTACAACTCAAAATAAGAATATTACGTTCTTATGTGGTTTCGGTGCTGCTGTATGGGGTGGAGGCCTGGACCTTAAAGAAAGAGGTGAGCGATCGACTTAAAGCATTCGAGATGTGGACATACCGAAGATGGTGACAACTTTAGTTTACTATTATTTAGATTTAATGATAAACTTCAATAATAATTATTATTATGTTTACAATCTCAAGATTAGATTACTTTGTTAGCACAGTATAATATTTTTTTGTTAAAAATGCGTTTGCTTCCATCCATGCTTGTGCATTAGTGAAATCATTAAATTTTCGCCTATTTTTAGATCTGCTATTCAACAAATTCATTGCTTATATCCTGCTCAACGTTATACTGCACATTTTATTACTTATTACCACACAAAATACGTGCTTTCATCTTAATGCTGAAAGAAAATTCTTTTTTTTTCAACAAACATAAATTTTCACAGGCCAAACAGTTTATAAAACGTTTCGTGTGCTATTGTATTGGATCAACATCCTAAACACACTTAAATTTCGTAGAAATATTTATTTTACTAATAAAAGTACTTTTCCAGTTATTTTCGTTTAGCGGGATGAATTGGCGTGGCCTGAATTGTTGCCAGAAATGAAGTTAAATGTAAATAGGGAATATTTTTGTGTTTTTAACAATCATTTTATAATTTTGCTTGTCTTGTTTTAATTATTACATTCTGTTGGTTCTGTATATTTTCGGTTTTACATCTAAGAGTTAATTTCCGATTCTCACTTTTCATGAAAAAAATTACCAAATTCTTAGTCAAATACATTATATTTTGCAAAATCAGTTTTTTTAAATAAATGTTGGATTGAGGATCAGTCAAATCTGTAGAATTGAAAATACATTATTGAGGTTTCAGCTTCCTTATTTAACATTTATTGTATTACAACAAAATTTCTTAAACACATTTTGATTTATTAATATATTTGGATTTATATATCTACTAGCTGACCCGGCCACGCTTTGCTGTGGATTGGTTATTATACGACTACCAATATTATGTTCATGTTATTTAACAGAGTTACGTAAATATCATGAAATTCATACCTAGGAGCTGTCAGAGGTTAGGATCAAAAAATAAAATTTATTATATTAGAAATCAAGCATAGCCCACCACAAAATTTTGATTTTTCTATGTATCTATATAAGGATTTTTACAGCTGTCGCCGCCTCCCTTCTTTCAGCCAACGTCTCCAGTCCTTTCTGTTCTGCCATTCTCCATCTCTAAGGTCTCGTCTTTCCATGGCCTCGTCCACTTCATCCCTCCATGATCTTTGGGGTCTACCTTTTTTCCTCCTTCCTATTGAGCTCCAATCCGAAATCTTTGCTATCCACCTTGTATGATCTGTTCTTCTCACATGTCCATACCAAATTAAACGTTTTTCTTTGATGTAGCTTAGTATGTCTTGTTCTACTGCCATTCTTCGTTTTATCTCCTCATTTCTGATGAGATCTATTTTTGTCACTCTGCAGCTTCTTCTCATGAACTCCATTTATACCTACATAACAGGCAGGGTCTTCTGGTCTCGGCCGTATTCTTATCTTCGCGAGCCAAACGGAGTCTAGAGATGTTGGCGACCACATTGACCCATCTTATTCTATTCACAGCAGCTCGAAATAGATCAGTTGATGTTAGACCAGTCTATTTCCTAAGATTGACCAGGCAAGATATACGTCTACGTCCACGGCCTCTCTTTCCCTCAATCTTGTCCTGTAGAATCAACTGTAGAAGTCGTATGATGTGGCCGAAATAAGCCAATTTTCTGTTGTTTATGGTGTTAATAATTTCTGTGTATTTTCTTAGCCTCTAGAGAATAATTATGTTACTTATGTGGTGTATATATGAGACCCTTAACATACGTCGGTGCCACATTTCAAATGCCTCCAATCGTTTTATGGCATCTTCTGTATGTATGTTAGAAACAGCAGAGATGAAAACACTTAGAAAAATTGATGGTAAGACACTATGGTACAGAGCTAGACCTACAGATATACGACGTAGATGCAGGGTGGAGAACATAAAGAACTGGATAAGCAATAGAAGAGTAGAATGGAACGATAATATAAGCCGAACGACAACAAATAGAGTAGTAAAGACGGTAAGAGACAGTTCCCCAATAGGAAGACGATCAGTAGCAAGATCACAAAAACGATGGAACGACGACTTACTGGAGGCACATTGAAAAACAGACAGAGTCATGTCTAAACAAAAAGAAGAAGAAGACGAAGAAAAGAGAATTAAGGCGTTTTTTACGAATGAGTTTTTTAATTTTTATTAATTTGCACAGATAAATACAGAGTATATTGACACTGCGCCGACCAGACCTGACAAAAAACTACTTAACTGTGTTTATGTACAATTAAATAGTTTTCATTTTATGGCCAGAACTCATACTACAACACTGTGTTTGTTTGCAGGTCAAATATATCATGTTATTCTACAAATATATGCAAAAAATGTATTATAAAAGCAAATTTAATATTTTAAATTTAAGTTCGGTATTTTTTAAAAGCATTTTGTTATCAGGGCACGCTCGTGTCGGTCATAGAAAGTAATTAATGTCTTAAAGTGTGTACTTACGTGCGCGAAAAAAGGTAAAATTGCAAATATATTTGAAGATATTTATCAAGGAATAAATTAATGTGAAATAGTGTGCACATAACAAACAATTTGCTGTTCTTTTAAAAACAAAAACAATGAATTTTTTTAAGGGTATAAATATTATTAGACAAATAACAATGAGTTAAAATTTAAGAGCACAAGAGTGACACAAAGCTCAATAACCAAATAAGACACAATTTAAATAACACAACAGCTCTCAAAAAGTCTAAATTTGGCTGTAATTTTGCCATCAGCTCCTTAACCAGACATAATTGGTGCTGTTGAAATAGTCTGTCAACAAATCTCTTTATATATAACAATCTCGTGCCATGGTGTACTTGGAAGTAATCTTGATGAAACTTGGGACCACTCACTAGAGATAAGAATGCGCCTGGAAAAGGCACGTACAATGTTTTACAAAATGCAAAAAGTTCTATGCAACCGACAGCTGGGCATCTCATTGAGAACTAGAATACTTAAGTGCTATGTTTTCTCCACCTTACTCTATGCTGTTGAAGCCTAGACAATGACAGAAGCAACACAAAAAAGAATCCAAGCATTCGAACTCTGGTGTTACCGTAAAATGCTCAGAATATCCTACATGAGCCATACGATAAATGCGGAAGTCTTGCGGAGGATGAATAAGGAAAGAGAGCTAATGCTTATAATAAAAGAACGGAAAACACAATATTTTGGTCACATCATAAGAAATCAAAAGTATGAACTGCTCCAACTTATAATCGAAGGCCAAAGTCAATAGAAAAAGAGGACCAGGAAGAAGACGCAAAAAACCTACAGCAATGGACGAACATGACCTCCATAGAACTATTCAGGGCTGCAACAAATAAGATTAAATGGGCAAATGTAATGGCCAACGTCCTTAAGGATAAGGCACCGTAAGAAGAACTTAATAAAGAGAAAGTTGCCAGTGGTTGCCTGTATACCCCAGTTTAAAAAATTTTACAACGTAGTAAACATTTCAGGTATAAATGATATATGTATTTATAGAATTACTAAACTAATGAAAATGTTTAAAATAATTACAATTTTGCTCAGAACTTTTTCGGTCTAATTATATCATCATCAGTGAAAACTTGAACATTTACAAATAGCCAATTTAAAATGAGTGAAAATATTTAAATTAAATGTTGTAAAAGTGAAAATTAAAGCCTAAAGTCGATGATTTTAGACCCTTACTCGAAACAGTAACCACGTGTAGGTCTGACCAGAGATACTAATCAATAATTCAGTTGTCTGGATAAGACCTAAAATATTCTAACGAAAATTATATTGTGAATAGTTTCATTAGTTTAGTAATTTTCTAAATATACTATTTATAGGTACCAGGAGTAATTTTTTGCTTTATTACAACTTTTTCTGTTTTTGATTAAATTAATCTTCTTCTTCTTCAAGTTCCACTCCTATCGGAGATTGGAAATCATTCTGGCAATTATAATTTTATTGGTTACTCGCCTGAATAGTTCAATTGAACTGCATCCAAACCACTCACGGAGATTGCGTAGCCACGAGATTTTACGTCTTCCTACGCTTCTTCTACCTTTGATTTTACCCTGCATTATATTCCTTAGTAGTTCGTACTTTTCACCTCTCATGATGTGCCCCAAGTATTCCAATTTCCTGATCTTTATGAAATTTAAAACTTCGCATTGTTTTCCTAGTTGTTCGAGAACTTGTTCGTTTGTTTTGCGATCCATCCATGATATTTTCAAAATGCGTCGGTAACACCACATTTCGAATGCTTCTAGGTTTTTAATGTTGGATTTTTTAAGTGTCCAAGCTTCAACTCCATACAAAAGGGTAGAGAAAATATAACATCGAAGCATTCTTATCCGGAGCGATATATTGATATCGCGATTACAAAAAAGTTTTCTCATTCTATTAAAAGTTGACCGCGCAATTTAAATGCGGCATCTTATTTCTTTTGTCTGATCAGTATCTTCTGTGATCCATGCTCCAAGGTATTTGTACGAAGATATTTGTTCAATTTCTATATTATCTAGTACTAGCTTAACTTTGATGTTTTGTGCTTTTGTAAATACCATGAACTTGGTTTTCTTCAAATTGATTTTTAGTCCATAATCGTTGCAATATATATTTAGTTGTTCAGCAAGGTGTTGCAGTTCTTCTAGTGTTCCTGCCAGAAGGACGGTGTCGTCAGCATATCTTATGTTATTAAGTGGCTCACCGTTTATTATAAGGCCCTCACTGCTCTCGGCAAGCGCTAATTCTGAGATGGCTTCACTGTATAAATTGAATAACAAGGGTGATAAAATACACCCTTGGCGGACCCCACGGCGAATCTGGATATCCTTGGTCAGTTCGTTTTCAACTTTCACTTTTGCTGTTTGATTCCAATAGAGGTTACAGATGATTCTAATGTCTCTACTGTCTATGTTTTTATTTAATAAAATTTCTTTAAGTCGATTATGCTACACTCTGTCAAATGCCTTCTCAAAATCAATGAAACAGGCATATACTTCCTGATTAATATCTAAGCATCTCTGCGAAAGAACACTTACTGCAAACAGTGCATCTCGTGTTCCCAGTCCTTTCCTAAATCCCATTTGTGTATTACTTATGCCTTCATCTAATTTCTTATGTATTCTATTGTGAATTACTTTTAAAAACAATTTCAAGACATGACTCATTAAGGCTATGGTGCGATGTTCATTGCACTCCTTTGCATTGGCTTTTTTGGGAAGCAGTATGAATGTTGATTGGGGCCATTCTTTAGGTATTATACCTGTTCTATATATGGTATTGAATAGATCCAAAAGAAGATCAATAGATTCAGTATTCGCAATTTTAAGTAATTTGATAGGAACTTCATCAGGCCCGGGAGATTTACCATCTTTAGCTTGTTTCATTGCATATTCAATTTCTTCTCGTATAATGTCAAGCCCAGTATCATCCTTAAATTCTTTTGGTGCTTCTGTTCTCTCTTTGTCTTCAAATAGTTGTGCTATATATTGTGTCCATCTCTGCATTTTTTGGTTTATATCTGTTATAAGTGCACCCCTTTCATCTCTTAGTTGCCTAGTTTGAAGTGTTTTTCTCATTCCTGTTAATTCCCTAATTCTTTTATGCATGTTAAAAAAGTCATATTTTTTCTCAATTTCTTCTAGTTCTTGGCACTGCTCATGTAACATTCTCTTCTTAGCTTCTTTTATTCTCTTTTTTATTAATCGATCAGTTTCATTATATTTAATTGGATTTTTTGTTTTGAATGATTTTCTTTCATTCATTAATAGTAGTATTTCTTCAGTCATCCAATCTTTATGTTTTCTATTCTTTGGTTTTAAGTTTTCATTTGCTGTTTTAATTATTGCTGCTTTTATATTTTCCCATTTCTGATCAATGTTATAGCTACTTTTATTCAGTTCTTGGGCATTAGGTATATTTTCAGTAAGAGTTTTTACAGTTTGTTCCTTTGTTTGTGGTTCCCTTAATCTCTTAATATCAATTCTACTTTGTGTGGGTTTTTTAACCAGTTTTAATTTGGTTCGTAATGTGACTACTATGGGGTTATGGTCTGAACCGATGTCTGCTCCAGGGTAAGTTTTGGCAGACAGTATAGAATAACGAAATCTTTGTCTAATAAGGACAAAGTCAATTTGATTTCGGATTATTCTATTCGTTAATCACTACGTTAAATTAATCACTATAACGTTATTGGAACCAACTTCCTGCCATGGACGCATCTAATCAATTCATTAAAAAAACTGTTTAGATTATCTGCTTCTAAATTAAAATACTTCAAGCAAAAAATTCTATATATTTTGTCTAGGGAGAAATAAATCAATAAAAAGATGGCATCTTTATTTATGTCTAGTCGTTTGATCTCGTCATTGCGTTTGTCATGATTTGTCAAATCCAGACAAGAAACACTTTCCCAATCTTTCTCGATTATTTATGAACTTTTTTATTAGTATACTCATATTCTACATACACTGTTCGAATAAATTTAAACCAGAAAAAATATTATATATGTAATGTGTGTTTTTTAAGTATAAAACTTTAAAATGAAATAAAACAAAGATGATTTTGTTAAATTGAAATGAAATTGACTTTATTTAAAAGATAATCTTTTGGCATTATGATTTAAATATGATTTTAATTAGAGCTTTAATTTTCGATGACTTTTTAAACATTTGTGGCCGTTTATCGGCAATAACGCGGCAAATGTGAAAAGTAGTCAATCGTTTGAGGCTTATCGGCGTAGTAGACTACTAACTTTATATATCTCTACAGAACATACTCTGGCGGTGTTAAATCCCACGATCTTGGAGGCCAATTTACAGGTCTGAATCGTAAAACTATGTGGTTACCAAACGTTTCTTTTACAGCTTCTGCACATTAAGGTTGTTCAATTAAGTAATGAAAAAGTCATTAATCGTGGCTCTATAGCAGTCACCATTGACTGCAACGTTCTGGTCACCATCGTTTTTGAAGAAGTACGGACCAATAATTCCACCAGCCTACAAAGCACACCAAAGAGTCAGTTTTTCTGGATGTAATGGTGTCTTAACATACACTTGACGATTACCTTCAGTCCAAATATGGCAGTTTTATTTGTTGACATATCCATGCAACCAAAAGTGAGCTTCATCGCTAAACAAAATTCGTTTATGACATACAGGATCAACGGCAATTTCGTTTTGGACCTATTCATAGAATCTACGCCTTGCTAGACGATCGGGTAACTTTAATTCTTGCACGGGTTGAATTTTGTAAGCACGTAAACAATGATCTTCCGTAAAATCTTTCATAAAGTGGATGAGCACACATCCAACTGCTGTGCACGACGGCAGATAGACTAATTTGAGTCTTCCTCTATACTATGCTCTACATCAGCAACAACTTCTTCTGTACGCACTGTATTATGTCTTTGTGAATGCGTATTATCATTTAGAGTAAACGTGGAACGAGAAAACGTTCCATGGTCAATCGAAATAGTTGCTCTGAAAGAAATTCACAGCAATGAAAACTGAAATGTCATCAACTGCAATCATCTAGAGTGGCATATCTTATTCTAAAGTAGTACAGTAGATATCAACTCAAAATTATCCAAGTATTCGCTCCAACAAGAGACCATACAGACGAAGAAATCAAAATATTTTATGACGATATATCTATTGCGCTTAATGATTCTCGTACTTAATTTACAATTTTATGTGGCGATTTTAACGCAAAAATAGGTGTAAAAGAAGCAGAGCTAGAAACATTCTTGGGAAAATTCGGTTCCCCAGAAATAAATGACAGAGAAGAAACGCTACTAGGATTCCTACTCCAGAATAATTTTTTTAACATGAACAGCTTCTTTTACAAAAAAATGCACAGCAGATGCACCTGGGAAAGTCTAAATGGTATAACAAGGAACGAAATTGACTACATCATAAGAGACAAAAAACAAATAATTAAAGATGTAACAGTATTCAACATGTTCACCACAAGCAATGACCACAGAATGATACGAACGAAAGTCCAAATCAACACACAAAGAGAAAGAAACATATTGATTAAAATAAATCTCATGGTATATGGACACCCCATTAGATACCAACCAATATCAGGCACTTATCACTACTAAGCTACTACTGCATTAAACTTCCTAAAACGATCTTAATGACTTGAATAATTCCATCATAAACGCCTTACAAGAAAGTTGCCGATTGTACTGTCCTAAAAGAAAATCAGACAGTAAAATAAGTCCATATACTGAAACACTGCTAGATCAAAAAATAAATGAGAAGTGATAAGAATGCAGACAGACACATATCATGTGGAGACGAGTTAATACAGTCCGTTGAAGAGTTCTATGAGGAATTATATGGAAGTAGACGACACAGGAATACAAACAGCCATTTCAAAGAAGATCATGAATCAAGGTTCTGAACTAATGCCATAAATAAAGGTAGATGAGATTCGACAAGCGTTAAGAAAAATGGAAAATATCAAAGCCCCAGGAAAGGATGGAATTGTAATAGAAGCTATCGCAAATGGAGGAGATATACTATTAAATCAATTAAGGAAACTGTTTAATCTATGTTTGCAGCAAAAAGAGGTGCCCAAAGAATGAAACAATGCTATAACCATCCTTTTACATAGAAAAAGAGAACGGACCTAGAAAATTATAGACCTATTAGCCTGTTGAACCACATATACAAGCTCTTCACTAGGTTAGTGACATCAAGATTAGAGAAAAAAATTAGATTTCTACCAACCGAGAGAGCAGGCAGGATTCCGATCAAATTATTTTATATACCAATGATCACTTCCATACAGTAAACACGCTCATTGAAAAATCGATAGAATACAACAAACATCTTGTCCTCAAATAGATTTTCATAAAACGTTCGACACGATCAAAATAGTTGTATGTAAATAGTTTTGTTGTAAATAGTATTGTTACTAGTATTGTAATACTATTGTTGTAAATAGTAGCTTGTTTTTAGTGAGTCTCTCACTTATCAGGGTACTTGTTTGTAGTCAGTACTCTTGCCTCTCACTTACCAACGTGATTATTTCCAGTGATATCTGCCTCTACTTATCGGAATGTTTGTTTTTAGTGAGCCCGTCGCCTCTCACATATCGGTGTGCTAGCCTCTTACGATTGGCGTCAATAACTTCATTGTAGCAAATGCTGAAATTGTTCAACGTTTACTTCCCTTACAATTTTTCATGTACAGTCCGAATTTGTAATAAAAGATAAGGCTTTTATAAGACTTTAAAGAAAGATTGTATAAGATTTCCTTCCCCCCCCCCCCTAGCGTATCGGGACAAATCGTGTTTTCCGATTATAGCGCCATCTATCAACAATTAAAAATATTGAAAAAAAAATATTAAACAAATTTAAATCTGCCATCACATAATTGTAGCAGACGTACACACATACATTTACACAATCATTACAACGCTGAAAAAATATTTTTGGCATTTCATCTTAAAAGTTGAAATAAAGTACAGAAATGAAAAATCATTAGGTACTAAATAAAATTTTAGCATGTCTTTATACCTAATTTTTTAGTGCAGTGTATCTAGCGATTGATCGAACTGATATAAATTATCGTTAATATGACACTTATCAAAGCTCTGGAAAAGTTAATTCAATTACCAACCCATTATTTCCAAGGTCATTTCCAAAACGTTCTGGGAAATAAAATTTATGGAAAGGGGAATATGTGAGTAGAAAACACTTGTTTGCCAAATTTGTTTTTGCATAAAAAGTATCACAAAAATATGAGAAAAATGAGGCATATAAAATATTATACTCAGGAAATAAGTAAAGTTATATTAACTATGCTATGAAATTGCTATGCTCTGAACAAACAAACTTAATAAATTCTATTTTTTATAGCGAAAGATCTTTTTTGTTTTAGTGTCATAAAATTTTTAATGAGTATGTGTTGGTTTTTTAAATGGATTACGTACATAATTTTAAAAAAATAGATGTTTCTTAAGTTTTTGTTAAACTATTGTGAAAATTTTTTTTGAAAAACTTTACAGTGAAGTAAAAGCTTCAAATGTATTTGGTATAATTTGTTTAATAAATCATTAAAATTTAAAAATCCAATTGAATTACAATTGTTCAAAAGTTTTTGGTCGTATCAAGTCATCATCAGTGAATTCTAAATATAAGTAATCCCGCTAAGTAAAGAAAAACGTGGTTTAAATTTTAACTATTAAACAAAACATGTGGTTAAGATTATTTACTAAGGCATTCGTTTAATAATCTTATCAGAAAATAGTGAATATGTTTAAACTACATTTTATATAAAATCCACAAGGAAAAATTCCTGTAGCTATCTGTATACCACGTATAACAAAAAGAGGTTAATCTTTGTAAATGGGTATATTTATTTAAAAAACCCTTAAAAGGACCACATCAATAAAACAAACGTTTTCGGCCCACACAGTCCATCATCAGGTTATTAAAATCGAAAAATGCCTAAAAATAAGTATAAACCATTTAGTTAAAACAAACGAGATTGTGAAATTTTGACTATGGTTGAAAAGCAAAAGATGGTTATACTTACTAGGTCACAATGCCTGAGCCACCAAAATATTAGGGTAAAAACCCTTTAAATTACATTTAGTTATGAAATATTGTACATTGTGTTATAAAATAACTGTGATCTTCAGTATTAAATTAAATTTGACTATAGGTAATACATGGCTCAATTGGGTTCCAGAGCCGGTGAGAGGGAACCTCTGCACTCGGAGAACAACGTGGAACTGATTGACAAGATACTTTTGAAGGATGAAGATAACAGAATGTCAATGCAACAAAAACTATAATAGTTGTACATAGTATTACTACAGCCAAAAGATTCGACAAGTTTTGATGATTTTAAAAAATAACAACAATCTAGGTGTTGGGATTTAAAAACTTTTTATTTATTAATTTAGGGTATAAAAGATGTCAAATCAATGATGGTTTTATAGTCATGATTAATAGAATGACCTGTGCCTTAGGCAACTTATGTTGCTTTTCGTCGTATGGAATGTGGTCTAAAGTGTATTTAATTTTGGGTTAGCTTATATATATGAAATTTATCCTTTTATGTTTAACACATCTAGGACAAGGTAAAAATTAAATAACAAATATTTGAAGCTAATATCAGACCTCATATTTAAATGACTTTATTTAAGAATGCTCCTATGGTGAAAAATTAATAAAATTAAGTTTAGTAAGATGGAAATCTACAGGCTGAAGAAATTGAAGTAGTAACATATGTGATTGAATTTAAAATTGAAGAGACTGGGTTCCTCAGAGACTAATGAGAATAAAAGTAAAAGAAATGACTGAAGAAAAGGTGGGGGGGGGGCGGTTGAAGGAGAAAAGGAGTTGATCAACAATTAGAGATAATAGGGGTCCTTTATACTTAAAGTATCTAGCACCCTGAACAAAATCTATTTTGGTGGTATTAAATTCAGTTTGTAGAAACCTGAAATTTGTTGTATAAGTGTGCTACTAAGTTGTTGACCGAAAGAAGGTGGACAAAGGTAGATTAGGATTCTTTGTAATATGGTAGATTATGAATTTTAATAAATTGTTAGATAATGTTTGAGTGATTACTAAATTAAAACTATTGGATACATGTTTAATATATGAATTGACCAAGAAATAATGAAAGAGAACAGAATTGACAGGAAAGCGATGTAGAAGTGAAGAGTGGATAAGATAGTGAAATGTTGGTATGATGGATGTGGATGGTTCTGAAGTTAAAATTGGGGTCAGAAATTTGTGAGAGGAAGGTGTGGAGATATTGTAGAAAATGGGTGTTTGAAGAAACACAAGATTGTGTAGGAATAAGGTGTTGACGTTTGTATAGGAAAATAAGGCAGAGAAAGTAGGGCAGTATTGTGAAGTGTGGACTATGAAAAATGTTGACGATGTAAAGGTTGAAAGTCACGGTTGAAAGATACATGGCGATTAACACAATTGGGGCTAAACCTACATCTAGTTGTGCAGAAGATACCAGAAAACTAACTGCTGATGCACGAAATGAAATCTTCAGCTAATAATGACATCGAGACAATGTATTGCAGATTTACTGTTTTGTGATGGTGTTCTTAAGCAATTGCTCTTAATTAAGTAATCTTAACCACATGTTTTATTTAATAGTCAAAATTTCATCTACGTTTTTCTTTATTTAGTAGGATTACTTACTTTTCAGGTTCACTGATCATGGTCAGATTTCTGGGGACCAAAAACGTTTTGAACAATTATTGTAATCCATTTGGATTTTTAAATTTTAATGTTTTATTAAACAAACTATACTAATTAATTACATTAAAAGTTTTACTTTAATGTAATGTTTTTTAATTATTATAGTATAAAGCCATCCACTGGCAACTGATTTTTAATCATTAAAAAATGCACTGCAGTGCAAAATTAACCGGACACCCAAATTTTACTTAAAAACTAGCGTATAAAAAAGTTTAAGATGTTCCCAATTGAGTATTTAATATAAAACAAAATTTAAAAGTCAAATTTATCACAACTCAAGAACGATACACGGAAAAAACAATAAACAAAAAAAAATTGAAAATCTGCAACGAAACAAAAATTAATATTTTTTAAATATATGAACATTTTTTATGGAAAACGATATTTTTTCGAGTTTATTACACCCACGATCCACAAACAATAATTACGGCTCTCATTCGATCAGGTATACTTCGGATTAAGGCAGCGAAGTCTGAGTCTTGAGGAATTTGCTCCCATTCGTCACGAACTACTTGCTCCAAATAATTTATGGTTTCAAACTTACCATGGTTATGTCGAATACGTCGTTCCAGAATATTCCATGCATGCTCTATTGGATTTAAATCTGCACTCCTTGGAGGCCATGGTAATAAACGAATCCCAACTTAATCAAAGTAATTCCGTATAATTCTTACGATGTGTGGACGAGCATTATCTTGCATCAGATGAAAGTTTTCTCCAACAAATGGGGAAAATGTCAATACATTATCTTCAAAACAATGCTGAATATACCGTTGAGCGTTCAAATTGCCCCATGGAATTGTAACAAGTTCTGTATGAGCCTCCAGGGAAATGCCTGCCCACACCATTATAACACCTCCACCGAATTGAACTCTCTGAGTAAGACAACATTGTTGGTAAGGTTCACCAGCTCTTCTCCATATTATAGGCCGTCCATCTGATGAGTATCTGTTAATCTTGATTCATCCGTGAAAAGTACAGCACTCCAATCGTCAACACCCAAATTAATCTGTTTGCGAGCTAAGTGTAAACGTTGTCCCCGATGATCTGTTTTTAATAGAGGTCCCTTGACAGGTATTCTGGACCTTAATCCGTATTCATTAAATCGTCTTCAATCGGTTTAAACAAAAACTGTGTTTCTATGGACGATCATGTAACGCTTGTAACTTAAGAAAGCGATCTTCAACTTAACTTATGGTTTTTCGTCTACCTTGACCTGACCTCCTGGTGTATTGTTCTGTTTCCCGAAATCTTTGTATTGCATCAAACACTTTACTTCGAGAAATTCCTAAAGCATTTGCGTCGTAACAAATGCTTCGCCCATCATCCTGTAAAGCAACAGCTGGTGCTTCTTCTTCTAGTGTCATAATTTTTTTAATGTAAGTTTTAAACAGATGATACAAAAACCTACAGCCGAACTTATAATCAGGCACATTACCACAATAAACTTAAATAATACTAATCCATTATTTCACATTAATAACAAAACGCATGTATAAAAGCTCTGTTGTTCGCACAAAACATCTAAACAGGTTCGAACAAGAAAAAATGTTATTCCTTGTATGGCATAAAATACAATTCAATTAATTTAAGCAAGTTTTGATCTAAACACCAACAAAAAACAAAAAAATCGAAGTGTCCGGTTAATTTTGCACCCCAGTGTATATAGCAAAGGTTTTACTATCACCACTACCCTAAACTTTACTTATATCGATGCGACAGACCAACTTGGTAGTATCATGATGACATTTTTAGTGGTAGACATAGGGTTAAATAAAAAAAATATACCTATAGTGAAAAAATTAAAATTGGAGAATGTTACTCCAATACACTTTTAATGAGTGGATAATGGATTAGGTAAATAGTGAATTCAGAGTATATTTTTGTTAAAATTACTATGAAGGACAAACTTCGTAAAAGCACTCATTTAGTATGAAGAGACCAAAATAGCCATTTTTGTTTTTAATTTCATTTAAAATTCTATCTAGACTAACAAACACCGCTCTTCCTTTGTTTTTATCGCACGTTGAGGCCTTTTACGGTTTTTAACCTTCACATTCCTTTGCAGATTTTTTTATGGTCTACAGTCATAAAATGTCTGACAAACATTTTTCACAAAAAAACACAAAATTCGAGATGTTTTAAGTAGAACAAGCGAATTATCTTTTCAGATGAAACAAATATTATAGTCATGTACATAATTGGTACGAAAAACAAGCAAAACAACCCTAAATTATGATAAAAATGTCCTGTTTTTTAAATAAGGTTTTTAGTTACTTTTCAGTTTTACAATTTACTTGAATAACCAGAGAGTGCAGTTGTTAAAAAATATCTTCCAAACTGAACATTTTTCAAACATTGAAAAAATACGAACTGGATTATAGGTATCATTTCTGAACCAAATCTGAACTAATCCAAACAATCAGTAGTGTATAAGCAAATTTTCCTGTAGCACTGATGGACTATCCATAAAATTTTCTTAAATCTCCAAAAAAATGTTTTGGAAGTGCTTGTTTCACTAATTAATAATTCCTTTGAAAAAGGTATTATTGAGAGACTTATAAAAGCCCGACTTATGTCCTTTCTCGTTGAAAACAAGATTTTATCACAAAGTCAGTTCGACTTTTTGTCTAATAAATGTACCAGCGATGCTATGTTTTTTGTCCTACATGAGTTCTATGAAGCACTAAACAATAATCTTTACACTGCCACTGTTTTTTGTCACTATGCCAAAGCTATTGATTGTGTAAATCACGACATTTTGATAAAAAAACTAAATTTCTACGGAACTCGAGGTATTTCTTTGAATTGGTTCCAATCTTACTTGAGGAATAGAAAACAAATAGTTAAAGTAAATGATACAGACTCAAGTTACAAAAGCATTGTATTTGGAGTACCACAAAGTTCAGTACTGGGTGCTCTGCTTTTCCTTATCTGTATAAATGACATCACTAACTTAAAAATCGATGGAAAATTTTTTAATGGCGAGTTTATGGCGTATCAAAATTCCGGTATAAATGTATGCCATGCTTTATGCTTATCCTCCACGTATTATTGTAGCTATTATTGTTTTCAGTACCTTGTTAGTTCTTTCTACTCGATTACATTGTGGCGAGTAAGGTGGTGTAATGACGTGATTTACGTTGTATGTTTTTAGGAATGTTTTCAAATTGCTACTTGTGAATTGAGAACCGTTATCCGAGATGATTTTCTTTGGAATTCCGTATTGCACAAATACTTTTAAACGCAGAGTGTTGATGTTCCATTTTGTAGATCTTGGGAATGTCCCCATTAAATCGATTGAGTTAGTATGCCAAGGCTTTTCAACAATGGATGGCTGCATCTTTCCTGCTGGTTGTATCTGTAACGGTTTATACTAAAGGCACATCCTACAGGCTCTAACATAGTCTGCAATTTTGCGCCAGTAGTATTTTTGCGTCATTCAGCAAATTGTCTTCGCAATTCCTAAGTGACCTGCTGGAGTTGTGTCGTGATTCTCTTCTAAAAGTTCTTTCATTTTATACCCTGGTACGCATAATTTCCATGGATTGTTAAATTCTGGGTCTGCTAAATTTCGACTATCCCAAATATGTTGATACAGTCTGCCGTCTAATATTTGTAAATCTGAAAATCTGTCTGGGTTTTGGAGGACCTCTCTGTATAAATTATCGTACCATTTGCACGATTCTAGTGCTGATGCTAATAATTCTAGCTCTGGTTATTCGCTACGAGTTTCTTGTGGTTGCCGAAATAAAGCATCTGCTACCTTGTTGAGGAATTCTTTTTCTATATATTACCTCAAAGTCGTACTACACCTAGCTAATCGACCCAAATGAATTTTGAGGTTCTTTAGCCATTTCAAGGACTGATGGTCTAAGATAACCTTAAAATTGTATCCTTCTATGTATGGCCTCATTTGTTTTATTCTGTATACGATCGACAAGCATTATTTTTCGGTTGTGGAGTACTTTGTCTCGGCCGGTGTGAGAGTTCGACTGGCAATTGCGATTACTTTATCTTGTCCGTCATACTACAGCGTTAGTGCAACACCAAGTCCACATCTGTTTGCAGGTAAAATGTTTTTAAAAAATCGGGGCATACTAGCTAGTGGTCCTGCTATTGTCGAATAGTTTTCAATGAATCGGCAGTACCATGAAGTTATTTCTAGAAAACGGAGGAGTTGACGCATATTGTTCGGTGCTGTAAGTACGGTTATAGCGCTGGTTTTCTCCGGATCCGTTTTTATTTCTTCTATCCGTCACAAATTGGTTAGACGTCACCTTTGCTTAGTTTCTCTTTCATTTTAATAGACTTTTCTAATATTGTTATACAAAATAATCTATATTCTTCTTTTTCATATGAAGGAAAGTATTGGTATATATTGTCAATTACGACTTAATATAAATTCTTTATTTTTCAGTTAAAGCTAATTAAATAAAACCTTTAACCTTATAGTAACTCGAATACGAAATATACAATATACTATTCTTATCGCAATGACAACTAAAAATTTAGCAGACCATCCTGGAAAACATTCCTTCGTCTCTACCTATAAACAATTTAAATTCTGGATGCAGTCCGCACCAAAGACAGGATTAAAATTTAGAGTTGTATTGGCGACTTTCAGGAAAATTACTTCCAGAGACTGCTCGCTACACTTTCTATTTGTCAGAATTCTTTTCTCTTCCAGACTTTTATGAGGATATATAGGTATGAGAACTGTTTGTTTTGGATAGTTTTATCAATAATTTATTTTGCGGACAAAGATCTTATCTGTGGAAAGAGTTGGTACAGCGTTAAGATTATTGCGGTCAAGGGACGAAAGGCACTTTTGCCGTTATCGGATGTAAAACATAAATGATTCTAATCTTATTGTTTATTTGTGTAAAAGATACATTAATACATTTCTTGGTGAACGGATAAAACAAAGAAACAGTTTATTTTCTGTTTGTTATTGTTAAAATTTTAACTAAGATCCATGGTGCGACAAACACAGTTTTATATAACCCACCGAGACATACTATAAAAAGGCAATTATATACTGACTCTCTGCATAGCCAATAATACAGAACCATCATTGAATGATGTTAAAATTCGAAACACAACTATTGGGAATGTAGACTGACACAGCCTAAAAATAAGAAATAAAAATTGTATGAATTCAGATCACTACTACAATCTTCTTACACTACATTGCCACGTTACTACACGGCTAAGATATGTTGATAAATTCGTCATTTGGCATGCTTTGGTGTCTTTTCAAACTCATCTCAATGATATACATCCTCGTATCCCGTTCATAATGGAGGTGGAGTTGGAGTCCTATCGTTTTTCGACGTTTTTATAAAGGGAAACCAATCCCAAGGTTTTCATCACTTTGTTTATCGAAAACCCTCCAATACCAATCGTTACTTACAAATTAATGATATACTATAATAATTAATAACAAACCATTTAAAAAAAAACACAGAAGTTAAAACACTTCACACTTGTATTGTGGTATAAAAATACATAGTTAAAACTTTTTAAAAAAGTGTCGTCAAAATTTATGTACTAGCATAACTTGTTGATCTGAACAGATTATCCGCAGTGCCTTATGTAATTGAAGCTAACAATAAAGTTATCGCTGTGACCTCCATATATGGGTTTACATCATTTCAAATTTTAAATTTTAATTATGTTGTGACTCTAGGTCGATGATAATGGATAAAATTTTATTACTTTAGGGACTACATGTCTCCCTACTAGATTTTTAACACGTGGTACTTGTCAGTTAAAACGACACAGACCAACTGGCTGAGGTGACAGGAATATAATTTTAGAAGACAGCTAAACGTGACTATATATAGGTGTGTTCCGAGACTAAGTCTCTAGTCTCTAGACACTTTTTTAAAAAGTTTTAACTATGTGTTTTTATACCACAATACAAGTGTGAAATGTTTTAACTTCTGTGGTTTTTTAAACGATGGTATACAGCCAACTACTGGGATTTTCCCATTAATTTTTAAATTAAATAGAACGGAAATTAACCTATGTAAGTTTTTACTTGCATAGGTCAATTCATATGTAGTGAAAAATTAGTTCCGGGCAACTCGCCTCGTGGGTGATTCCCTGAGTATTTACACTGCCAACGCTAAATCTGCGTTGACGTTAATTCGAACTCGAATTCGAGTTAAACTGACATACAAGTTGGAACGAAGTTGAGGTGCTGGAATGCTAGTAAACGAATTCGTACACGCACGCCAGTAAGAAAAACCAATGTGTTGGCTAGTTGCTTGAATGCGAGAATAAGTTTTGTGAGTAGAACCAACATTTATAACCTAAAAATATTGTACAAACAGTATGCCGCGTTTTACGGAAGACGATAAAGTAAAATTTGTTGAATTATATAGCACTTATCCATGTTTGTGGAATATAACAATAAAATCATATAAAGATAGAGATGCTCGTGACGTCGCATTAAAACAAATAACTCAAAGAAATGGGAGACAAACTCACAACCACAAAAGATGTGACCAATAAAATAAAAAATCTTCATGCTACGTATTATCAAGAACTTAAAAAAATAGAATCATCTAAAAGATCTGGTATAGCAGGAGATAAAGTGTATAAACCGAAAACCGAAAGTGCCGTGGTTTATTATTTTACACAATTGTCTCCATGTTTTGTGCGGTCAAGACCAACAGAATCAAGCTTCTACTTGTATGGCTTCGTTTGAAGGACAGGCAGGACGTAAACTTGTTATGTCATGTAGACCTTGATTAACAGCATCTCGCCAGCTCCCTTGTGTTGTAGTAAAATTCTCCAGATTTTCTTGGTCAACCAATTCGGAAAGAGTATAGTTTTTCGACGTTTTACGGAGCCAGTTATGAAATATGCAAGTAGCTTTCACCAACTTAGTTGTTTTCTCTAAAGTCAAGTGAATAGGTTTCCTGTAAACCCTAAAAGTACTTGCTAATATGCCAAATGCATTTTTCACGATTCTTCTGGCGTGGCTTATTCTATAATTACATATTTTCTGTTCTAAAGACAAATTTATTCTGCTGTATGGTTTCACAATATATGAAGTAAGAGGGAAAGCTTCGTCCGTAACAAATACAGTACCTTCTGGAAGCGACAATAAAAAGTTTTCGATGCCATGCTTTAAGGAACTATTGCTAAATACGCTACCATCCGATGCTCTTCCTTTTGACCCAATATCAATATAATGGAAGCAATAATCCTGATCAACTGCAGCTAACAATATTATACTAAAGTGGTTTTTATAATTGAAATAATTGGATCCACTATTTATTGGAGCTTGCATATCTATATGTTTGTCGTCTATGCTACCTACACATCCTGGAAAATTTCATCTTGTATTAAAACCATGTTCTATAACTCGCCATTCTTCCTCAGTGTTTGGAATCCAAAAAAACTTAGAATTATCTTTCTTTGCAGAATAGTCCACGTCAAAATGAAGAGGAAGAATGTCAAATAGAGTCTCAAACTCAAAATGATTATACTTAAACATCTCAAGCCACTAAAAATTGTGATAAATTTAGCGAAGATACCCAACAAGAAGCGCCTGAAAAAACTCCACCATCTACTGCTATGGCAAAACCAACATTATCTGCCGCTATGCCAAAACAAACATCGGGATGCTATAAACGAAAAATGTCGGCAATCACTCAAGCATTGGATATACTCGGCGATATTTCGACCAGAACAAAAACGGTACCTACTAAGAATAGCTTTGATATTGGTGAATATGTGGCAACTACGCTTAAAAAATTATCACCTCCAATGGCAGCAGAAGCTGAAATGAATATTCATCACGTATTACATAAAATAAATGTACAACCACTTCATCCTCTACAAGTGATTCCAGCTTACATGGATTCCTATTATTTGACGAACAGCAGAATTAAATATTTGTTAACAATAAAATAGATGCGTTTTTATATGTACTCAGTGTAATTTACTTACTTTAATATACTCCTCTAACGAATTATAAATTGCTTCGCAAACTTGAGTAAAAAATTTACTCATAGAACTTTTGGGAACTCTAAACATATATTGTAAGCTTTCAAAGCCATCACCAGTTGCAATCGTAAATCTATTTTCAGTTATAACCTTGCTGAAATACTTATTTGGCGAAGGGAACTGTTTTCAATTGCAGGTGCTACTTTTTCTAGCAAATATTCGAACTGATTTCCATCCATTCTTAAAACATTTCTGTAACTTGTTGGATCTTCAGTTCTTAATTCACGACAGAATGTAGTAGATGCTCCAAATGTACCTGGTCTTTGGATAAAGTCACGTACCCACTCTTTACGATTTTTCTTTTTTATGAGTTTTCTAAGTTCTAGATCTATCATTTCACAAACCACTAAAGTTGCTTCCATTTCACTCATGGTGTTTATTAGCTTGAATTCGACACACTGTTATAATTCAAATAAAATGCCAACTGTTCTCGAATTTCCAAGAACTGTTCCAATACTCTGTAGCAATCGTATTCCAGCTAATCTAATACGAACTCGTTTAAATGTCAACGCAGCTTAACAGTAGTTGCAAGCACAATGAGTTTCAAACCACTGTTTTAAAACAGTTAGGTCGTGGGAGCTTGACCTAAAACTTACTTGTTCAATTTCGGAGCTGTCCGACGATATTTCTCCTTTACTGAAATCTAGATCCGAATCTGAACCTTGAAATGGTTACTCGAGTAAAGAAACATTAGAATACTGGCATTTTTAATAACTTAATCGGCACAAGATCTACAAATTGTTAAGCACACTTTAATCGGCACAAGATCTACAATGTGTTAAGTACACTGACTGCAGTTGACAAGATTTACATAAACTGAATAAAATTGATGTCACATAATAGCTTGTTGGCGCTTTCAGTCAGCGACTATGTGTTAAAGTGTGAATTAGAAGTATGCAATCTGTAATATCAGCACTTAACACGTTATTCATGCAGACATCTAAAAATTTTAGATTTTAGACATAACATGTCTAAAAGATTTGACCGCTTGTAGCGCCGCAGCCACTGTACACTTTTAGCGTTGAACTGCTCGAAAGTCATCATATTCAAAATAATTGGGTTGATATTTTCTGCAAGATAGAAACCATAATAAAATCGCCGGCTCACTTGAAAAAAATAAAAAAAAATACATTTGAATTCTGAAAAATATATCGAATCTAATAAAACAGGTTTGATGCATTATAAATCCAAAAAAATATTCGGTTTATGCTACACATATGGGTGTAAACAGCATATTGTAGCACTTGCATTTTTGTGTTCAGTTGTAAAAATCTAATTTATAAAGATAACCGAAGAACCAGAATACACAGGAGTAATGAATTATTGAAGCCATACAAGTGAAAAAATAGTAAAACAATTAAAAACTTAGAAAAAGTAACGTAAGTGAAGTTTGTTAAAAGTTTAACGGGTAAAGGTTAAACATCTCAAACGTTGAGCTGTGTGACGACCTTTGGCTTTACTGAAAAAAAAACAATGTAAACAGTAATAGACTGGCAATTGATACAAGGCTCACACTTAAAAGGACACGAGATAAAAGTATATTTTTATTAAAAAATATATTTAACAACGGGTGGGGACTTGGGTAGAAGGTTAACAAACAAAATACGTATTTAATTTATTCTAAAGCAAATTAAAAAAAAAACAAGTTTGACAATATTCTAGAATTGCTAGAAAATATAATATAAGTGAATTAAATAATGAGTGCTATGTAAAAGCAATATTATGTTTTTTATTTTAAATTTTTGTTCAACTCACACAGTACTTTGTGCGATGTACAGCTCCTGCCTCCATCCATGCCTCCAAGAGATGATAGCAAAGTGCATCATAAGATAACAATACCTTGCTTCTTAAATCTCTCATAACACAATACTTTGTGCTACGTAAATCCTCATCTTAAATTTAAATCATTGAACTTCACCTACTCCATCTTTTGTACTTAAGACTGTTTTTTCGTATGTGCTTAGTAAGTTTTGTGGCAAGAACTATCAACACAGAACTGTAAGTTTTTAAGTTTTAAGTTAGGTTTTATTATTTATTGTTTATTATTTGTCTACATGGACTTAACAAGATTTTTTCCTGTAAAGTAGGACTAATCACGTTATTTCCCTATAAAATCTTTGGCTGTATATTTTTTATAAAAGTATACACACGGAAATAGAGCAAACATTGTCATAAAAAACAATTTACAATATAATTTCCGTTTTTCAGTTAGTGATATTATTCTCTAGTCTTCGTGTAGACAATTTTTGACAATCATTTTGACTATGCTCTGTATATATGTTTCTACAGACTCATGCCTATCAGTGAACGTTACTCTTTATATATGTTTGTTACTCTTTGTATATGTACCTCATACCTTATAATCCGTTCAACCGTTTTCGAGCTGTACGACTTTGCGAACAAATTTGCTATTTTGGACCTTAGATTTTCTTATGGAGATTTAAAGAGAAAAATGATCCATTTGTGTTCGGAGTGAGGTTGTAACCTTATGTTCGATTGATTTTTTCAATTCATTTACAAGAATATCAACTTTACCTTGTGTTATACTCTTAAATGACACAAAAGCATTCTTGTACACCTGGACACCCTCTTTACTGGCTTCCCGTTTTATTTTCACATGATAACAGACTAAGCAATCTCGAAAATCACCCTCATTCTCGGGTTTTATAGGCCTTCTTCGTTGTACAGTAACCAAGGTAAACAAGCTCACTAAATATGAGTTTATTTTCTCATTATTTAAAAAAAAGTTCATATTTTTTATAATAGTTTATCGTGTATGTTTAGAGATTGCATCAAAACATTTCTAAGCACATTTAGAGGAAGAATATTAGTATCTAAAAGGAATGATACATAAGATTGCAGAGCAAGCACTAGGAACAAAAAAAGATTAGATTCTCCCTGACTATCTGACCGGATAAAGCGATTGATGAAGGAAAAAATTACTTTTGTAAGAGATGGCTAATGACTTACCTACCACAATATAAAAAAAATACAAAAACAAAATAGAGAACCACAGAGATCAATTAAAATAGAAAAAAAACAGGTTCTGGGATCAGTAATATGTGCATATTGAAAATTAGATAAGAAGATAAAGAACTAATTTGGTTTTTGACAAGGTAATATCAAAAGAAGCTATACAGCTATAGGTTTACATGGCTCAAATAGATCCTAACTAATAAATAAATGAAATGAAAAGTTAACAAGTGTATATATTATTCTACGTGTGCACCCCATGTAGTTGATAAAGTCTAAAATCTGCATCCATAAAGTATGAAGTTGTTCGCTTCATTCACATTGTTACAGTTCCAGCAGATTACTTAGACACAGAGTTCAAGCTTGGCGTTAATGCTTCCGCAAACAGCTGAACATATTTAATCAGTCGAGTATTCATCATCATCATCATCAGTGGTGCTACAGCTCTAGTTGAGCCTTGACCTTCCCCAGTCTATTTCGCCAGTCGTTTCTGTTCATCGCCAACCGTTGCCAATTTGCCGCGCCGATTTTCCTTGCGTCCTCGTCCACACCGTCGCTCCATCTCAGTCGTGGTCTGCCTCTACTCCTATTTCCCACTGGGACCGATAATAGAGTTCGTCTGGGTGGGTAATTTTCATTTGCTCTTGACACATGTCCAGCCCATCTAAGCCTACCTATTTTTATGAAGGATATTACATCTCTACCATTTACTATTTTTTTTATACTTCTCGTACAATTCGAAATTATATCGCCTTCTCCAAATACCATTCTCACAGAATGCGCCCATTATTCTTCTTAGTATCTTTCTTTCGAAGACGAGCAGAAGATTTGCGTCTGTTTTGGAGATGGTCCATGTTTCTGACCCATATGTCAGCACTGGTAGGATGAGTGTTCGATATATTATTAGTTTGGTTTTCTGGCTTAAGTTTCTGTTTTTTAGCTGCTTGCTTAGTCCAAAATAACATTTGTTTGCTAGCAGTACCCTCCGTTTAACTTCTTCAGATGTGTCATTATCGTTTGTTATGAGAGAACCCAAATATGTAAACTTATTTACTACCTCAAAATTATATTGGTCTATACTGAAGTTTTGTTCGGCGTTTCTAGCTCTATCTCTGTTGTTTGGAATAGATGCTAGCATTTTGGTTTTTTCCTCGTTTATTTTAAGGCCCATATTTTGTGCGGCTGTCAAGAAGGTGGAAGTCATCTCTTTAAGTCCTCGTGTAGTACGTGCAATCAAATCCAAATCGTCAGCGTACGCCATAGTATACGCCGAGTATTCATACATTATTAAAATAATTGCGATATTTACAAAGTTTCCATATTTTACATGTAACTGGGAAAGAGAAATGGGAGATCTGTAGGTTATACGAAAATCTGTTATCAGATTTATCTGCACCAACCGAAATTACATGAGATTTTAAATGCGTTTATAAAAAAAATTGTTTACAAATATTTTTTTCGATATCCTTAGAGCAATTGACGTGTTCAAACTAAACCACTGAGTTGTAAATTGTACGTGGCTTTGTGGACGTTCCGAATTTCTTTTACTAACTTTTTTGGTTAAGAAGATAATATAAAGAAAAATTCAAATTTTCTTTCATTTCGCCATAAGGTCCCGAATTCATTATCATTCACAACGTGTTCTCGTGGGTAAAAAGTCGTAGTGCAAGCCTAGCGATATTTTTTCTTGTCTCTGGCTTATTGACTGTTTCTATATTGGCATGTCAGCGGTTCAGTAGCATGTATAGTAATATTTTTTCTACTATTTTTAGTGTGACGTCTAATTGAATACAGTACATTAAAGTAAGCTATTGAATAGGGACAAAACAGCAATATTTTCAGGACAGTCAGAAAATCAATTAGTTTAACGATTTATGAACAAAAATCTTGGTAATCCTATAATTTATCTATTTGCAAATAGATACGAAATAGTATCAAAAAAAAATGGTGGCTTATTCCCATTAAAATAGTATCTAGCACATTTCTAGTTTTTGTCACGACCAAACCTGTAGTTTTAGATCTTCTGACTATATTTCTTACACTATAGCGTGACAATTGCAACATATTTACAATTTCCTAATTGGATTTTCCAGAATTAAAAAATCTAATAATGATTTAACAAATTTTCTCATCGATAACTTTACCTCGACCCATTACACAATCCACAAACGGTAAAAAGCTTTACAATACTACAAAATACATTTGACATTAACTGACAATATTATTGTTTTGATGTCATTTTTCCATAGCTACCTTTGAATTTAACGTAATTATGAAAAAATCAACGTATGTTTACATACGTTTACATAGCCAGGGTTTAGTAAAATTTTTGTTTATTTTTGGAAATAAATAAAAAACCATAAGAGTATTGTTGTTAATAAATATTAATAAAAATGCCATATTAATTGATATGGGAACTTATAGAAACATGCAGAGTATAATGTTTATGATAATCGACTTAAACTGCCAATTCCATAGGTGGGCCAACTGATATGAGAAGGGGCTCGTATAGGGTGTAGTTAGAAAATTCTTTTTAATTTTGACTTTCTAGGATTTAACAAATATGATGGTATAGAAAAAATCAAAACATGGTGTCAGGCCAGAACAACACATCATTTATAATATTATACCGAGGGTAGGCAGAATTTTTTTCATTGGCAACATTTTAGGATTCAAAATCAAAACATAGTGTAAGGTTAGAACAGCACATTAATAGGGGAAAGGCGGGTATTACCGCCCAGCGGAATTAACCGCCCACTCTATACAATATGTTAAACATAGAGAAATAGTAACTTTGACAACGTTGAAGTGACGTCACGATACGACCTAAAGAAGCGAACAACAAGATCGCCAGCCATAAGCACGTTTATATTTACGTGCTCGAAAATAATTTGAAAGTAACTTATTAAGAAGAAACAGAATAGAAAATGGACGTGGGCTAGTCCAGACGGAAGAACTAAGAGCGAATATGATTATATAATAAACAGACAAAAAGCAAATTATTCAAGATGTCACTGTACTCAATAAACTATCAGTAGGAAGCGACCACAGACCAGTAAGAGCTAGAGTAACAATCAATCTACAAAAAGAAAGAGAAAAGATGATGAAACAGTTGTAAACGTATAGTTTGGAATTCACCAAATCATCCAGAAGCTTTACAGATCATCCACACAAGAAATATAGCCGAAACTTTACAGAGTAATAATCCCAAACCTCTAAGTATCGACGATCACAATAAATTAATAACAGACTCAGTTAGAAACGCACAACTCAAATTTTGCAAGAAAAATGACACCAAAAGTGAAAAGATTAGCAAAGATACAAGGGCTCTCATGGAAATACGATGAAACCTAAGCGAGAACGAAAAGGGAAACAAAGAAGAATATAAAAAACTAAATAAAAGAATTTCAGCGGAAATTAGAAAAGATGTAAGAAGATACAATACTAATGTAATTACTCAAACAGTAGAAGAGAACAAAGGTTTAAAGATAATGAAAAGAAAACTTACGCAAAGTAAAAAAGAAATATAGAAGCTGAGAGATAAAGACGGAAAGGCAACAACAGATAAACAAAACATTTTGAAAATAACTAGAGAATTTTATAAAGACCTCTATACCAGCCAAAGACCACAAGACAATTTCCCGACACGAGTAAAGACTCTCATAAATCAGGGATCGGAAATACTTTTACCCATTACTGTGTCAGAAGTAAGAGCAGCTTTAAAGGAAATGAAGAACCATCGATCGCCTGGTGATGATGGACTCGTTATCGAGGCAATAAAAGCAGGTGGAGAAATTTTATTAAAATCAGTAAGCGAACTGTTTACTAAATGCTTACATGCGGGTACGATTCCAAAAGACTGGAACAATGCAGTAATAGTCTTGTTACACAAAAAAGGCGATATTACTAAATTAGAAAATTATAGACCCATCAACCTCTTGACACATATGTACAAACTGTTTATGAAAATCTTAACAAAGAGGCTAACACCTAAACTTGATTTCTATCAGCCCAAAGAACAGGCAGGCTTTAGGGCAGGATATGGCACAAATGACCATTTGCATACCATAAAGATCTTAATAGAAAAGTGCATCGAGTACAACATACCACTGGTTCTTGCATTTGTCGATTACGAGAAGGCTTTTGATTCTGTGGAGTTTGAAACAATACTGGAAGCCCTAAATCAAAGCCGAATAGATTACAGGTACACGATACTAATCAAAAACATCTATCAGAACGCTACATCAAGTATACGACTGCACGAAGACACAGAAAAATTCAGCTTAGGTCGAGGAATTAGACAAGGAGACAATATTTCACCAAAATTGTTCACGGCAGCTCTAGAGTCAATATTTAAGGGTACTCAATGGCAAGATATGGGCATCAATATAGATGGAGAAAGATTAAATCACCTAAGGTTTGCAGATGATGTTGTATTAATCGCAGATAACTTACATGATACAGTTTCTATGATGCATTCGCTTAAAAGTCTGTCTAAAAGAGCAGGATTAAAGATAAACTTTGAGAAAACTAAAATTATAACAAATCTCATAATGAGTGGAAATACAACTATTGACAATAATACCATACAACAAACAGACACTTACAAATATCTGGGACACGAAATCAAAATAAGCAGAGACAATCAAACACATGAAATACAGTGAATAGGTCTAACATGGGCAGCATTTGGCAAATTAAGCCATATTCTAAAAAGTTCAATTCCCATGTGTCTCAAGCGAAAGGTTTATAACCAATGTGTTTTACCTGTACAAACTTATGGAGCAGAGACTTTAACACTCACGCAAAAATCTGCGAATAAACTTAGAGTTACACAACGAGCCATGGAACGTGCAATGCTAAACGTGAGCCTTCGAGACCACATAACAAACCAACAAATCAGGCGAAGATCAGGAGTTCAAGATGTCATCGAAAGAATGGAGGCCCAGAAATTATAAAAGAAGCCGAGGACGACCACCGACTAGATGGACCGATGACATTAAACGTGTAGCGGGAAACTGGCTACAAGCGGCCCAGTGTAGAGAACACTGGAAAGAACTGAGGGAGGCCTATGTCCAGCAGTGGACGCGATTGGCTGATTGATGATGATGAACTTATTTTTATACTTAATTTATTGATTTTTTTATTAATTAGTGACCGGTTCTCTTATATATATATATATATATATATATATATATATATATATACATATATATATATATATATATATATATATATATATATATATATATATATGGATTGAAACAAATTCTTTCAATATTTTGAGAAATAACGATTAACAATTGTTTTGCTCATAATATGACAATGGCGGGTAATTTCGCCCAACTTGGGCGGTATTACCCTCCAGTGAGCGGTATTAAACATTAATTTATACATTTTTAATTTAGGATAAAGAATGCCAAAGGCAACGGTGAATTCGCGGAAAAAGGTAACTTGACGTGCAGAACAACTTCAGGAAGCTATAAATGCAGTTAGAAACGGAAAAGGAAAAAGGCAAAGTGCAAGAGAGTTTGGTAATATAGGATTTCTATTTTTTAATCCATTTTCTAATGTTCTTTTTTCAGGTATCCCATATTCTACATTAAAAGATAGACTAAATGCCAACAATGCTTGTGCAGCACAACTAGGTCGTAATCCTATATTTTCCAGTGAACAAGAACAGCAAGTAGCTGATCGCTGCATCTATCTGGCGAAGATGCTCTATGATCTAACGGCCACTGATTTACGAAGAATCGTCTACGAGTTTGCGGTTAAAAATAATATTAAAAACTGCTTCAACGATGACAAAAAAATGGCCGGTAAAGACTGGCTTCAAGCTTTCTTAAAACGGCATCCAAAGCTTAGTTTGAGGAAACCCGAGGCAACCAGTTAAGGAAGAATTTCGGATTTTAATGCTAAAAGTATAGGCCTTTTTTTCACAAATTTAAATATAGTCTTAAAAAAATATAACTTTCAAGCCTGCCGTATATTTAATGTCGACAGATATTACCACGGTGCAGGTGCCATCCAAAATTATAGCCCCAAAAGGTGTCAAACAACTGGGGAAGGCTGTAAGTTGAGAGAGAGGTCGAAATATAACTGTGTGCTGCTCAGTAAGTGCATCAGGGATATATATACCACCGATGTTTATTTATCCTAGAATCCGAATGTCGGATTAGCTCAAACGCAATGGACCGGTAGGTGCCATATATGAATGCTCGGCCAAAGGCTGGATGAATGAAGATTTATTCTTGATTTGGCTTAAACATTTTAATAAACACGCATCTACTTCTAAGGACAACCCAGCATTGCTGTTGCTTGATAATCACAGCAGTCATTGTTCTTTACCTGCATATGAATTTTGCCGTGAAAATAGGATCATTATGTTGTCGTTTCCGCCCCACACGTCCCATAAACTACAGCCACTAGATCTGACATTCTTTGGGCCGCTAAAATCTGCCTATTCAAGTGAATGTTCTCTCTATATGAGACGAAATGTTCACCAAAAAATAATACCATTTGATATATCGGAAATTTTCCATATAGACCGAATATTTTCACAGATGAAGATTTTTTGCCTTCCACCCTTTCTAACATTCCCGCTGTCGAACTACAACTTCCTGAAGCTGATATTACTCCCTATACCTCCAAACCAAATCGAATACTTTCAGAAGATGCAGTCTTGGAAATAAATGAACCTGATGTTATTCCAAGTACATCAAAAGTCATCGAAGCTCAGGCAGATGTCGCTCCTTCATCATCAAAGTCGGAGCTTATAAACGAGAGACAAGGATATATATATATATATATATATATATATATATATATATATATATATATATATATATATATATATATATTGAACAAATGTCACCGTTGTACGTAGTGAATGAAAATAAATTAAAAAAGAGGGGTAGAAAATTAGGCATTTCAAAGATTTTGACGGCAACTCCAGAAAAAATAGAACTGGAGCTAAAAGAGAATAGAAAATTACAGAAGAAAGGAAAGCAAAAACTTCCTGTCAAAAACGTCAGCAAAAAGGTAAAACGCGCCACGAAGAAAGTCAAGTTTGACGATAGTTCTTCAAGTGCTTCATCACACAATGAAATTGAAATTTGCAACGATTATAGTTCCGATGATCCCAACAGCGACATAAAAGAAGAATGCATGTATTGTGGTGAATATGGAAAATCTGAAATGTGGTACAGATGCGGAGTTTGCCATAAATGAGCGCATAAGGAATGCAGTGGTTACGATAATCACAAATCTTTTGTATGCGATCATTGCAAATAGAGTGTAGTTTTAAATGTTTTTATATTGGTTTTTTTAATTTTATTTTATTTAGCGTATGGACTTTCACAGTACGATAAATATACAAATACAATTACAATAATATACACATATATATTATATATATATATATATATATATATATATATATATATATAATATATATATATATATATTATTCAAACACTAAAAATAGTAAAAATAGAATGAATAGAATGAATGACACTAAATATTAATGTCCAATTTACATAGCCATTCAATTGCTTCTGGGGAACATTCCGCAAAGTCCTGGAGGTTTCCACGGTAGGCACGATTCAAGCAGTCTGAAACACAATGGCTTATGGTCTGTCTAGATTCTCCGCAATCGCACTGTGGACTTTCTGCACGACCCCACCTGAACAGCGAATCAGCACATTTACCATGTCCGGTACGTATACGATTAAGCCTTGCCCAAGTGGACCGGGGCATTTGATCCGATGAAACCCTGAGTTGGGGTGGATATCTTAATATAGTCCGATTCTACTGTTGGCATCCATCTTGTTGTCCATTGCCTTAATGGTTTTTTTAGTTAAGTTGTTCTTTCAATATGTTTTTTTTACATAATAAATATATACCCTGGGCGGTATTATACCATCACTGGGCGTAATTACCCGCATGGTCGGATAATTCCGCCCGAGTGTAGGTTTGTGAATATAAATGTAATACTCCGCAAAATAAAATAAATCAACACTTTCAGGCTTAGATAATTAGAAGTTGATAACATGACTGTATTTTGACAGTTGAAATTCTGTTTCAAGACCTATAGTTTTTGTTTAATTCAACAAATTGCTTAAGTCGGCGGCGATAATTGCACTTCGCTTAATAATATGCAGAGCGTAGTCAGAAATTTTTATTTAATAAAAATTGTTTACTTGTTTTTAGTACTCGTTTTTCATTGAATTTTCCTGTAATTACTTTTTAACCTTTCGATTAACCTCGTAGATGGTTATCAAAGATATATTTAAATATATACGTCAAAAACAACATTCAATATTTCTTTTTTCGCGAAATTTAAAAAGGCATTTTTAAAATAAATGATTTATCTAACTTCCTTTAGATAATCGTCCAAAATAGCTGATTTCCATAAGAAGAGAACCCTTTTTAAAGTCAAACATGGAAATTAGGTTATTGGATGTGTTCCAGTTGAATTAAAATCGATTTCCAGTACTGAGTTCTTGAAACGCATTAAGAATAAGGAAACTAGACAAGCTGCTTCTTTTAGAAACGTTTATTTTGCTTTTATTGTAATAGAATACTGCAATAGGGGCTTTAAAAACAGACGGGAAACCGAGAAGGAACTGCTAAGTATTTAAGTATCTATATAAAATATGTCTCATTTTATGGTTATATGGGTTATGTTTTAGAGTCGTAATGTTATAAAAATATTGATAACATTATTATTGCGAAAAATGAAACGCAAATGCAAAAAATCTGGAAACGTGCAACATAACATGCTTTAAAATCATCACGGAATGGAAATAATACAAAAATAAATATAAAAATTAGCATTCAGTTTAACTTCTACTACGCTGATATAATAAAATGAAAAAAGAAATATGAATAAAAGAATATAATAAAAAAAATTTAAGCTGTTTTTCATATATGAAAATATCATTGTTGGAAATTAAAAAAATATATATGGAAGGGGGATCCGATTTTCAGCATGGGAACCCACACTAAAAAATCCTGGCCAGGCCTAGAAGGTAAAGTACAAGGCAAAAGATCAGTGGGAATACACCAGAACGATCAGAGATGGTTTAACACCTCATTTGCAGAAGTCTTTCGTGCAGCAGTTTCAAAAGCTCCAATTGCCATTTGAATCTCCAAATTTTTAGGGTCGTCAAGAAATGAGCAAATCCAAAAGCAGAAATGTATAAAAATAAATAAGATGAACTGCGAAAATTAAATTAATAATTAATTAATACGCAAAAATTAATTAAATAAAACAGTGGACGAAGAGCTAAATAAATAAAACTATATAAATATCTTTTCTGAAAATAAAACAATTACTCAATGTAGAGGAAACGCAGTAAATTCGGACCCCTGCTGAAAATTTGGATCCCTAGTGCAGTTTCGTACGGAGGTGCTGCTGTCAATGGGAAAACAGCGTAAACCTTTGCATTGCCGGATGTCGAGGCTCTACCGCTGTTCAGTTAGTGACTCAGTTCAGACAGTAACGAGTGTTTTTTTTGGAACTCCTGGAATATTTGCAGTGTTGTTGTTCATCATTTCTTGTAGTAAGAATTTAATACCGGCAAAAGCAGCTTCTGTTAGGGCAGGAAGGCCTACGGTCTTGCTTCCGGAATTGGAGGAACAGTTGGTTTAGTATTATTTGGTCATGGAATCTATATTTTTTGGTTTAACTAGGCGAGACCTTCAACGGATGGCCTATCAATTGTCTAAAAGGAGTGGAATAACGCATCCTTTTGTTAAACACAACATGGCATGTAAAACGTGGCTAGACCTATTCATGAAAAGGCATAAGGGCCGACTTTCGATTTGTAAGATAACAGGACCCTCATTTGCAAGAGCTGTTTGTTTTAACAACGAAAATGTGTCAATATTTCATGACAACATTGAATATGCGTTTGAAAGCAGTTATTTAGCAAACCTAATTTTCAACGTTGATGCAAGTTGCTTTACATCAACAAAAAGGGGTGCCTTAATATCAATTGGAGTCTGTATGATTGCTAGGGGTGACTACGTTCCACCCATGGTTATATTTCCTCAGAAGTACATGAATGCTCAGTTGCAAAAAGGAGCTCCTTCAGGTGCTGTTTTATACGCGTAGCCATCAGAATAGATTACAATAGAACTGTTTACAAAATGTTTTCATCATTTTTTCACAACTACAAAACCTAGAACTGAATCATTTGTTCTCCTAGTCTTTCACGGGCATTAAAGTCACGCCAGAAATATCGACATTATCGAGAAGGCTAGGCAGAACCATGTTACAGTCATCTCCTTACCGCCTCATTCAACTCATAAGTTGCAACCCTTATATAAGTTTTTTTGTCTCCAAGACTTATCATAGTCAGGAGATTAGCCAATGGTTGTTAATAAACCAACTCCTTCAGCACTTGACGTAATGAAACTGTTTGACGAGGCCTACATTAAGTGTCAAACTGCAGAAATAGCCATCGATGGGTTTAAGACAACTGAAATTTTTCCACTGGATAGACAAGTTTTTTGATGCCGAATTCATTGCAGAAGCCCAAAAAGAGAAACCTATTAGTCTACATATGTGATAATGGCTGTACATTTGATAATCCTGTTAAAACTTCTTCGAACAACACACTTGATGAGGGAAATTCTGAATCTTCTCACCTGGTGACACATTCTCCTTCATAGGTTGCACACTAACAAGCGTCCATCTCAACTCAGTTGGTAAAACCTCCTCCCCTACCTCTGCCATTCCCCTCATCAAGTTCTCTTTTAAATCCTTCTCCAGTTTACACAAGCCCCTTTCAAATCTTGCCTGTTTCCAAACTGTTAAAAAACTCATCTGGAAGAGGCCACAATCCCTACAAATCTGCCACAATCACTTCGTCTCCTTACAGTAGACTACGAGACAAAAATTGCTAAAAAGTTTTTTCCAGGAGAAAAAAATCAAACACATAAAGATGCCAAAGGAAAATAGAAGAAGACTGGAACAAAAAAGAAGATGTTAGAAGCTAGAAATACAGAAAACTCGCAGAAAGAGTGTAAAATAAACCATGCATAAACCTGGCTCTCAGGTCAAGAGATATGAGAGTTTAACATACAGTAGGGATCTTCATCTGAGAAAGAAGATCATTTGTTTCCGAAATCAGTTTCTTCGATAGAATTCGTTGTAGGACTAGGACAAACACCGGATGAATTGGATGTGACGTGCATGTTCTGCAATAAAAATGGTTCATGTCAGTGACGGATGGAGAGTGGATCGAATGTCTAATGTGTCAATGTTGTGCACATGTTGATTAAATATTTCTACATCAGTCATAATCCATTAGGTTTCTAGGGTGTACGAAATACGAGGAAAAATAAGGGTCCGAATTTACAGCACTTTTTTTAAGTGCTCATTTTATAAATTTTTGCAATAATTAGCAGAGTCATATAATATATATTTTTAAAATATTTCAAACCAAGAAAAATTTTCCTAGATAATGTTAGTTTAGTTTTTTTCTTAAATTGGAATTTAAACTACTTTAGTATAAATATTATTAAAAACCAATTGGGAATTCAAATTTGCCGCCTTTCCTCTATAATATATATTCTAGTGCACATTTCCTATATTCCATTTCAATTTACAAGTTATTTGCTCTATTATATTTCAGACAAAACTCCTTGCATAGTATATTACACAGATAGCGAACATAACTTCACATTTGTAAAGAATTCCTATTTTAACCAACTACATTATTATTCTAGTCTCAAACAAATACAAACTTTCTGAACATTCCTATTATGGTAAATAACATTTTTCAGCGTCCACATTGTTACATATTGGATTTGTTTCTTAGTTCAAACGAATATACGATATTGAAATTTATTATTTTTTCGGGAAGCTATTTGCAAAAAACAATATTGTGTTTAGTCTGACAGATTTGAAACATCGTCGTAGTGTTTGTTGTTTTGAAAACAGTAACGTTGAGATAAAACTTACTGTAAATACAAACCACAAATGTCTCAAATGTACTACAGTGGAATAGAGATGCGTAAAAACTACTCATATTCACAAGAGTCATGAAATTTAACGTCGCGGAATTGCAAGTAAAATGACATTTTAGTAATACGTAATTGAACACACATTTCATGTTTTAGATTGAATATTGAAGACACTTTATATCTATCTCAGAAATATTTTTCAAATACAAATATATACAGTTGGTGTGATTCAAATCTCAGATTTGAATCAATATTAATAGGATCCAAGTCTATGCTCTCACAGCTACTAAGACTGAAGATGAGATCGAAAAGTTTTATTCAGAATTGCACAATATAATCAAGTTAACAAAATCTAGAGATATTACTTACATTTTAGGAGACTTTAACGCAAAAATTGAAGTAGGCACAGTTGAAAATATAGTTGGACAGTTCGGATTATGAACTAGAAACGAGAGAGTAGAAAGGCTCATCGAATTCTGCCAAGAAAAGAATATAGTATTTGCCAATACTTGGTTTCAGCTTCCTAAAAGAAGACTATATACATGAACGTCTCCTTCACATACCGAAAACCACATTGTCAGAAACCAGATAGACTTTATACTCGTAAATAGCAGATATAAAAACTCTATAACCTCAGTTAAAACTTATCCTGGAGCAGATGTTAACTCAGACCACAATCCGTTAGTGGCTGACGTGAAAATAAAATTAAAAAGAATTGAACTCAGAAAACAACAACCAAAAATTAACGTAAAAATGCTACAAAACGAAGAAATAAAAAACGAATTAAAAAATAATGTGAATGTTAATATGCAAAAAACACTAACTGACAACAAACAAATTATGGATGTAAATAAAAAGTGGTATAATATAAAAAACACATTACTAAAACCAGCTCAAGAAAGTTTGATGCAACGGTCAGAGGCTAAAAAACACTGGATGATAGAAGAAATGCTATTACTGATGAAAGAAAGAATGAAATATAAAGGAGTATAAAAAAATACAACGAATAATTAAGGAAAAAATTAAAACAGCTTAGGAAATCTATTTGATGAAACAATGTAAAGAGATAGAAGGACTAGAAACAAAATATGATACGAAAAAAGAAATATGCACAAAAAAAATTAGAGAAGTGACTGAAATGGGTAGAAATAGACAGCAAGGACACATAAAAAACAAAAAAGGAGTACTACTAATATATTTACCAGAGAAGTTAAGACGATGGGAGGAGTACGTTAGAGAACTTTTCCAAGATGAAAGAGGTGAAATACAAAAAATACAAGAATTAAATCCTTTAGAGAGACAGAAGATCACGATAGATGAAATCAAATATGCTATCAAAAACTCTAAAGACAATAAGGCAGCTGGATTAGATGAAATACCAGTAGAACTGTTAAAACTAGTGGAAGAGGATAACTTGGAAGTATTGGCAGATTTATTCAACACGGTGTACAATACGGGAATAATACCACAAGAGTGGCTGAAGTCAGCATTTATAACCATCTCTAAAAAACAAGCAGCAAACGACTGCTCTGATTATTGAACACTGAGCCTCATGAGTCATACTTTAAAAGTTCTGCTAAAAATAATACATAAGAGAATATGTATAATAATAGAAAGGCTAGAAGAGGATATTAGCGAGACGCATTTCGGGTTCCGAAATGGAATGGGTACTCAAGAAGGACTATTTGCCATCAACATATTGATTCAGCGATGTCGGGATATAAATGTTGATCTACACTTGTGCTTCGTTGACTACGAAAAAGCTTTCGATAAAGTAAGACATCAAAAACTAATATCATTACTTATGAACAAGCGCATTGACAGTAAAATCATAAATATAGTGCAAACATTATATTAGAACCAAAGTGCCATAGTTCAAATTGATGGGCAACACTCAGAAGAAATGAGGATCTGTAGAAGAGTTAGACAGGGATGTGTTTTATCGCCACTTTTGTTTAACTTATATTTTGAAGAAATTTGCCAAAACACGCTCAATAATATCGAAGCGGGAGTCACCGTTAAAAAATTAATCAACAACTTAAGATATGCAGACAACACTGTGGTCATAGCAACGAGTATAGAGGATCTACAACATCTTATCGAAAGCTTGAGTATAAATAATGCTGAGATATGAATTACTATAAACGTCAATGGTAACGTGATAGAACAAGTAGAAAAATATCAGTATTTGGGAACTTTGATCAAGGAACCAATGATCATACTGTAGAAATAAACAGGCGAATAGATATTGCCAGATCACCATTTATACGAATGAAGCCACTCCTAACGTGCAAAAATCTAAATTTGGAGATCAGACTACGAACCATTCGCTGTTATATATTTTCAATATTATTATATGGAGCTGAGACTTGGACATTAAAAAAATGTAATTAAAAAAAAATCGAGGCCTTCGAACTCTGGTTATACCGCAGAGTATTGAAAATATCATGGACTGATAGAACTACAAATAAAGAAGTACTGAAGAGGGTTTGTAAAAAAAAAACAAAACTAATCACCACTATACAAACCAGAAAACTGGAATATGTTTTCTGGTTTGTGTAGTTAGCCACGTGATGAGGGGACCCAAATATAAAATTTTGAGACTCATAATACAGAGAAAGATTCAAGGAAGAAGATCTGTGGGCCGAAGGCAGAACTCATGGTTAAAGAATCTATGTGATGTGATTGGTATCGATGCAGATCGATTGATTTGTTTAGAGCAGCAAGTTCTAAAATAAAAACAGCCATTATGATTGCCAACCTCCGTAGGGAGACGGCACTCTAAGAAGAAGAATAGTATAAATCCCGATGCATGTCTGCGTCATAGTAAGGGACGTTACATGGTACCAACACAAAAGATTTAAGTCGTAGGTCTGTTTCTTCTTAGAATCTTTTAGCCAAGTACACTTGAATTACAATTACTGAACATACATCTATAGCAATTACGCAAAAATACGTTCCCAAAGAGCTACATAGCTTGGTCAACCGTAATCGCATAATCGAGGAAATGAAGCAGTGCACTATCGATTTTCTGGAAAGTATGGTAGATCAGAATATGTTAATAATCTCTACATATTATGTTGTGACCGTACCTGATCATGAAGAAATAAAAATCTTCATTTGTACATTAGAAAAATGCATTTTAAAGAGGCATTTTTAAGAATTCAAAATTAAATAATTTATTACTCGGTGAATATTGATAAAAAATGTATCCAATTTTGTTACTAGATAATTACTGAAGTCGCTCAACATGAATGTGAGACTAAAGCTCGATACTCAGGAGACTTTTAAAGCCGCTGAACACGATTATGACATCGAAAAGAGTCATATTCAAGATTAAAAATTTCAATTTTTCTTACGTTTTTAATCGATTCGTCTCAAATGACTTTCAAATTGGTTTACAGGTTAAATCTAATAAATTCTTCATTAATATAAAAAAAATGAGACCGATTTTCAGATTGAAAATCAAAACGTCAAAACAAATGTAAAATGTAATTCTAAATACAATCAATTTCGCTTAATCCCATATAAAACAATATTTAACTTAAACAGGCCACAATAAACCAGTTTTAGAAGTCCTGTAACATTCTAACGAATAAAATATTTAGAGAAAAATATTATCCATTGAAATGAATTCATAACTACAGTTTTACATAAAATGAAGATAAATGAGACCTAAATAACCATTGTCATTGTCGTGTATAAGTTGCCCACTAAAATATTTACCACTAAATTAACGACAAAAGTTCATGAATATCAATAAATCCAAGGAACGAGCTAGATTTAGGAAGGTATTAAGCACTATCATTTATTAACTACGAAAATTTTAATAGAAAATGCTAATGAATAGATATCATGCCCCGCACTATTATTTATAATGTTCGTCGAGTTCTAAAAAGCGCTGGAGTGTGCAGAACATTATTAATTGGAAGTTCTTACTTTCCGTGTCCTCTTGATTTCTAGTCAAATTGCTTTAATCATATTGTGAATGATAACCGGTTTATAGAAGGTAGTTCTTTAATATTTTAATATAAAAAAAACAGGAAACTGTCATAAAAATATTACATTGAAAGCAGTGATGTTTTTGAAGAATATTTTCAGCAGATGATAGAACTGTTACCAAAAGATCCGATTGTAGTAATGGATAACGCTAGTTATAATTTCCGTTAAATTGAACGTCTACCAAATACTTCTTGGAAAAAACAGATTATCATTAACAGACAGAAACATTAGTTTTGCAGGAAAATTTGTAAATATTTAATTGCTACAATTCAATTGATGTCAATTAAAGAAACCTTCAGTACATTATGCAGTGGATCAACTTGCAAAAACGCATTTGATTTTGTACGTTGTCCTCCCTACCACTGAGAGCTTAACCCTTATTGAACTGATATAGGTGAAGTCAAAAAATAGATATATAGCTTGACATAATACGACATTTAAATTAAAATGTACAAGCACTGTCAGAAACTTTATTATTATTATTATCCAGATTTAGCCATTCGGCTTACACTCCCTCTAAGGGGAAAATTTACTCATTCCAGATACCTACGGTATCAAAAGGATTGAGCTCTGATGGGACTGCTGGAGTATCTCCCAAAAATTTTCGTACACATCTGGACGTCGCGAGGAGTACAACTTTCTGCATGGTCTTATAAAGATGTTCATTTAGACCCAGCTGTTTTATGCTCGCTATGAGATTTTTGGAAATAATACCAGTATTAGATAGAATAATAGGTACTGTCTGGGTACTTTCCATTCTTCATTGTCTCCTGATTTATATTTCTAGATCTCTATACTTGACAATCTTTTTGTTGTATTAAATACGCAAATTATTGCTATTGGGTGTCGCCATATCAATAAGTGTTGTTTGCCTGGTAAGTTTATTTACTAGTATGAGATCAGGTCTATTATGTGCCACTGGTTGGTCTGAGAGCACAGCACGGTCCCAGTATATCTTGTAGTTGTCATTTTCAAGTATTCTGTCAGAAACGTATTGTTAATAAGAAAGATGGTCGGTTTAGAGAGATCCCAGTTTGTCAGTTAGTTCTTGGTGGATCATTTTTCCTACTGAGTCATGGCGTTCTTTATAATCACTATATCAATACCGACAAATGGCTGGCAGCTTCCATAAATAACTATGTAAGAAAGAAAAGGAAATCCACCGTAGAAATAACAGAGAAAGTATGAAGAAAGAACTACATGAACTAAGTAGGCCAGTAGAGATAAGAAACTCAACCAAAGCAAAAAAGAATTCACACAAAAAAATTAAGAGATAAGGAGGGTAATATATTGACAAAACAGCAAGAAAAGCTAGGAAGATGAAATTCCTGAATGCGACCGAAAATATTTTATATTATATTGAGTGATTAGAGTTCATGTTCCAGATGTCATTTATATCCAGATAGTTAGCTGAGATATTTTTGTAAATAAAGAAATCTATCAGGTCTTAAATTTTGTTCCTATCGGTAGGCCATTATGTTGGTCTACCAAGATGTTATCTTTAATTATGATGGCGCTTCCTCCTTTAGCTGCATTATCTGGGTATACAGTAGAATATACTCTATACCCCCTAAATTTTATATATGACTGTTTAGTGAAATGTGTTTCAGAGACACAGATCAATTTTCTCAATCGATAATCCGATAATTTTAACAGTGAGAACAAAAGGGAACAACTATCCAAAAGAAATCAGAGAACTCAAAATAGAAAAAATGGTAGCAATACAGAAGTCCACGAGAGTAACTAGTCTAAAATTGCTACACAAAAACTAAAAACAGAGATACAGAATATAAAAAATTCAACAACTGATTCCTTTTTAAGTAATTTAACAGATGACCAGAACACAGATTATTCGTTATGGAAGGCAACAAAAAGAATGAAGAGACCAAGTATTCATTCTCCTCCTATTTAGTTGGGAAAAAGCAACTAGGCTAGAAGTAAGGGACAGAAAGCAGAACGATTTACAGATCATTTAGAAAGCACGTTCAAACTCAACGACAATGATGGTAAAGAACTGAGATGGGAAGAACCATTCCAAACCGAAGAGAGAATCACGTTGACATCATTTAGAGAGGTATCAACAGAGATAAAAGAGAATATAAATTTTAAAAAAGCTTTAGGATGTAAAAGAACAGGAAAACTATTAGTTTTCTGCCATAGAAAACCATAGTTAAGCCATAGTTAAGCTGACACACCTAATAAATCCTGCTTTTAGATTCTATCATTCTATCGATCAATATCACTCCTTCCGGTGATGTCAAAACTATTTGAAAAAAGTTGTATTGAGAACATTAAAACCAATAATAGAAAAAAATTATATGTAAAAATTATATATAAAATAGTTCTTATACAAAATCATCAATTTAATTTCAGAAATAAATATTTAACTATAGATCAAGTTCACAGAATAACTAATATAATAGAAAAAACATTAGAAGAAAAGAAAGCCTGCTCTACAATCTTCTTGGACGTAGCACAGAAGTTTGATAGTCTGGCATGAGGGTCTAAACTAATAACTAAGAACGTTCATGCCTAAACAGTAGTCAGAAATCTTAAAATCATACAGAAATCAAAGCTTGCGTGCCACAAGGAAGTGTATTAGATGCAGTCCTGTACCTATTGTATACGTGTGATATTCCAGAGCTAGAACAAAATACTATACTAGCCATATTCAACCATACTAGCGATAGGAGACTACTATCAGTAAATAGAATACATACCTAAACTAGAAAATGGCAAATAAAATTAAATGAGACTAAATCTGCACACATTAACTTTACAAATAAAAAAATAGAAAATTTTTCAGTTAAAATAAATGATGCCCACGTTCCTTATGCAACATCAGCAAAATACTTGGACATCACCCTAGACGTCCTTCAAAATTATCAGTTACAGTTACAATAAATTGTCAATCAGTTACAATAAAACCAATGATTAACCATCACCAGCAATCCAGGAGAGTTTAAACTAAGTTTTCCAAATCACTAACTAACAATCCTTGTACAGGCATGTAAGTAGTATTTTGGTTATTTACTAATTTATTTTAATTCAATAGATTATCTTATACCAATTTGTGTGTTTTTACTTTGTCTGCTTTATCAATTTTTATTCATATTAATAATCACAGACATATAATATAGGCATAATTAGACCTGAAAATGCATAAGTAGCAAATTGTTGTATGCGAAACCGGTCGTTTTGGTGTTAAAATTAAATTGATTGTGAGTGAGTCTTATTTTATTTCTTTTTACCTATTTGAAATGGACTCACATAGGCAACATATTCATGATTTCAAAATTATCCATTCATAATAAATTATCCATTTACAAGTAAGTGCTGAGGCAAGTATGGGTATATGGTATATGGGTGCCAACTTTGGGGCTGTACCAAAGCTAGTAATCTACACATTATCCAGAGATTTCAAAACAAAGTACCGAGGAACATTGTTGATGCTTCTTGGTATATCCGTAACAGCAACCGCCACCTGGCTAAAGAAACTGTGAAGAAATCCAGAGAATAGCAGCAAGTCATGAGCAGAGGTTGCATAGTCATGTGAATGTAGAGGTAACTCAGCTTCTTGAGAAGACTGAATAAAGAGAAGACTCATAAGGACAAAACCATTTGAGATAGTGTAAATGTATAACAGTTTAGTGTAACAATCAGTTTATAGTGCTATGATGTTATTGCATGTTAGTTGTAGTGCATTAGTTAATAGATAAAATAAGAGTAAACCATAGGGTAAGCCCTTAGATTTAAGTGTTTGCTGTTTATGAAGTTAGGTTAGAAAATAACTGATAATTATTGGTCATTTGTGACCAGATAGCAGTATATAAACACCGTATAGGTGTTATACAAAGAAAAATGGTATTATATTGATATATTAGATGTTCATTTGTAATAATCCATTTAAGGTTTTTATAAAAATATTGCTTTTAATTATAAGTTAAAAAAGTTAATATACTATATTATACATAATTAATTTAAGTAATCATCAATAACGGTGGGCACTTGTAAAATTCTTAAATCCACAATATTTTTAGCCACAGACTCTAGTATAATATATATTTTGAATGTTGTAAATTTTCTTAAAATTTTATTTTATTACTCCGCCTCGATTGCGAAAAGTTTATAGCTAAAATGTTAAAAAATGTTAAATTCCAGTATGCTAAGAGAAACATTCTGAAAATATATTTAAATTATTCTTTTACATTTTTTGTATCTATGTACTTTTAGTTACTTTTGTTTGTATGTATATTTTTTTATTAAATCCATATTACAGTGAAAATATAGTCTACCTTTCTGAATAATAAATGTATTTATATATAGAAATAACAGTAACCCTTAAGAACAACTATATAAATGCATACCAAATAATTCACAACCAAAGAACATCATTCAAATTTCAAACATCATTTATTGACTTTATGTTATTATATATTAACTATGATAGATTGTCACTTACCAGTCCTCCTGCCAACGTATACACCATCAGGATCAGCAGCAACCCGAGGTGCTGAAACACATTTTTCAACCGCAGTTTCTTCCACCAATTCCGAACTCTCGATTTTACGTCCATCGTCGAACTGATGTACACTCTGGTGCGGGTCTGGACCAAATTCTCCATGTCGATGATTTATATTTAGAACTAAGTACTTAATTAATGAGCTAAACAAAATTCTCCCTGAAATAAATGACAGAGTATATTGTTTTAATTCCTGTGTTTTTCTAAATGGGATAGTGTATGTAAAATGGAATCCACCTGTTTTATTGGAAGCTATTTTATTCTTGTTAAAAAGTATCTTTCCTTAAAATTAACTCGCTGCTTAATTAATATTAAATACGTTAATTGAAATAAGATTATACTGATTTCTGATAAGTAAGAAAACATCTTTTTTTGGTTTTATGGTGCATTGCCACATAGCCAGAAACTACTTAACTTTATAAAAAGTATTTTACACAGGGATTAGATTCGATTCCAGGGTAGAGATCGTAATGATGTATCGATACAGTAAATATACCGATGAATTTTTAAATTCTATCAATATTTTTATAACGACATTCAACTTTCGGTGTACATTTCAATATTTGGGATTCATTGGGGATTATGAATAAAAATGAGAATTTAGTTTTTACTCCAAATTTTTTTAAATAAATACTCTATGTGGTATGAATAAAACACAGAAGTAGATACCCGGCTTGAGTAGGTACTCTTATGTACAGTTTGTTGTGAGAATAAAAACATTTTTGATATGAATGAAAATATCTTTATGCTTTTTAGAAAAAATATTGCATATCAACGACTACAACAACGACATAGAACACGAAAGGCAGAGGAGGAATATAGAATGCTAAGAAGGAAAGAGAAGAAAATACATCGCAGAAAGAAAAGAGAACAAACACGTAGAAAAAATCCAAGAAATGAAAGAACTAAATAAACCATCAGAAACCAGAAATTTCTACCAAAAATTGAACAAAAGTAGAAAGAATTTAAACCAAGAACAATGATGTGCAGAGACAAAGAAGGAGATGTAGTAACTCAACAGAGTGAAATACTACAAAGATGGACAGAATTCTTCAAAGAAAAGTTTGAAAAAAAAAACGAAGATCCACTATATGATGGAATTATACTGGATCAAATGGATACCAGAGAAACAAATCCCCCCTTAGAGAGAAAAACAACAAGTCACCTAGATTAGACAACATTAGCGCAGAATTAATAAAGGAAGGCGGAGACAAGGGATCAGATTTTCGTCTTGAGGCAAATCTTGGAAAAGACTAGTGAATTGAATATACACACATCATCTTTTTATTGATTTTGAGAGTGATTATGATAGCATCCATCAAGAATTTCTGATCCATGAACTGAAGGAGTTTAATATTCCAACTCAACTCACTGATATAGTAAAAGAAACATTTAAAATACAAAGCAAAATTCGAATCCAAAACGCACTGACAGATACAACTCATGTGAGAAGGGACCTACGACAGGAAGATGCCCTATCCTCTATTCTATTCAATATCACATTAGAGAAAATAGTTAGAGCACTTTGCACTTTGTATTGCGGCAGATATGTTTGGTCTAAAGTTTAGCACATTAAGCCGATATGTTCTGACAGAAAAATGATCCAAATGCAAAAATAGAGACAAATTATGGTTTAGATTAGTATTTAATACAGAGCATGAGTCGTCGATGTGTGGTTATATCAAGAACTGTAGCAAAATGGCTTTTGGGTTGAATACTCTAAAAGTCAGATAATTAGCATATAAAATGGCTGCTAAAAACAATATTACTGTGCCAGAATCTTGGAAGACCAACAAATCTGCAAGAAAAGATTGGTTACGGGCATTTATAAAATGAAATTCATCATTAAGCCTCAGAAGGTCAGAAGTGTTAAGGCTTACTTCATTTACTAAATAAAATGTTGACCAATATTTCTAAAATTTAAAGAAAATATTCGTAAAATATCCATCAATTGTTAAAGATATTTGCATCTACAATTTAGACGAAATTCCTACTACGAATGTCCAACAACCACATAAAGTTGTGGCACAAAAAGTTGTTAAACAGCTGAACCAGTGCACAAGTGCCGAACGAGGATTATTCGCTCATACTTGTGCAATATTCAAGCAAATGGATCATTTCTACCTCCTGTTATTGTTTTTCCTCGTAAAAAAATTAATACGATTATGTTAAGTGATGCTCCGCCAGAAACATTAGAACTAAGTAATCCAAGTGAATGGATGAGGGCCGAACTATACAAACAAGTATTAGATCATTTGATTAAGCATACTGGTGCTAGAAAAGAAAATTCGTGTTTATTAATATATGACAATCACGAATCCGATATGTCTTTGGAAATAGTAGAAAAAGCAAAAGCTAATGGCATAATCCGCCCCCCCCCCATATCCCATACAAGCAATAAGATACAGCTTTTAGGCAAATCAGTTTTTTCCCTTTAAAACCTATTACGACAGTTGCAATTTATGCTTGGCTTCTTAACCAACCCAGCGTTCCTATAACTCTGTACTAAATAGCAGAATATGCTGGTATTTGGTATAGGCCCACTCAAAATCAATGACACCTGAAAATATTATAAACGGCTTCAAATCTACAGGTATCTACGATTGATGATTTTGAAAACTATGACGGACAAAAAGCTATAGTTGTACTAAGAGATTCTACCAATCACGAACAAAATGCTGTGATCAATAAAATCTGGATCTTCATGTTCAATTAATACAGTTTCAACTTTATCTAATACAACACAAGAATCTGAACAGAACTCAACTCTTAAAATACCTTCGACATCAAAAAGTCCTTTTATTATCTCATTCGACATACGGGGTTTTCCTAAGGCCGCATCCAGAAAAAATTCAAATCGTAGACAGAAATCAAAGAAAAGTGTCATTTTAACTAGTACCTATGACAAAAATTTAAGATCTTTCTTATAAAACGAAAGGTAAGAAAATCCCCACAACAGCAGCAGTCAAGAAAGCGAAACGAAATATTTGTAAAGCTTTAAGCACAAAAGCTGTCAAAAGAACTCTCCCAGAAAAAAGACCAAGACGGCTGACTCTTCAGACGATGAATTAAGTTCTCTTATGCTGCAGGAACAAAAGGAAAACTTAAAATCTTACGCAATTGCTGAAAATATTGAAATTTTAAAAGACTCCTTTGTAGCCAATTAGCCATTATGTAGCCAAAATTTTGGAAGTTGTGAACTTTCATGAATTTTAAATTTCATATTTGAGAAGAAGTACGAAAGATTAAAATTCATTTTACTTTCCAGATATTCATATGGCTTTGAAATCTGATTTTGTTATGTTATTGTCAGCACCTATATAGACAGAAAACGAACGACCATCTTGCTATTATAGATTTGGTTTGGAGTTTAACAATGGTATTGTACGCTAACTTGAAGAAATAATAAATATTTTTATATTTATATAATAACTATCAAATTTTATAGACAAATATATACAGATAACAGAACTCTAAACGCAGATTTTTTTGAAGATTCACTCCGTTAGAGTACATTTCCTAAAAAATGTGTAATTGTGTATCAGTCTCCCCTAAATATCAAAATCCAACAAATGAACTGGCTCATTGACAAAAACTCAAAATGAACACTAGAGAACAAGCTGATAGTGCATAAAACTATACTAAAACCCATCTAGACATACAGCATAGAATTCTGGGGTATACAAAATCTTCAAATGCACATGAAATACAAAACTCTTACAAACATATCAGTCCAAAATGCTGAAAATGGTGCCATATGCTCCTTGGTATCTATCCAATCAAACTGTCCATGGACATCTAAGAATACCGTTAATAAAAGATAGTATACACGAATGAATATGTAGCAAAATACAGAAATAAAAATTTAAACCACGATAATGAACTAATCAACGCTCTTGTCAATGCTCCAGCAATAATTAGAAGACTGAAGCGACAGTGGCCAGAACATCAGGTTCAGGCAAATCAAGATGAATCAACCACAATTTATTTAATACTCAGAATCTACATAGTAAATCGTTAATAAACAGTTTAATAAAAAAAACGTTAGAGGAATCACTCAACAGTAGATGTAACGAGCTTTGGGTTATGAAGTTACGTGGGACGGATTTGTAAAAAATTAAATATTTTCGTAACGTAATTACTTCAACTCACATTATTTTTTTTTTGTTTTATTTTCATATAACAGTGACCCTCCAAATTGACAAAAATTTCTAATTTCCTATTTAAAAGAAAGTTATTCTAAAATAAGCCAATGTGGTTCGTCCAAATCAAAACCAATAATTATAAATCGATAACACCCAAAACTTGCTATTAGTCAAATAAATTTGGGGCAGGTTTTTCACTCACCTTGTCATTAAAACTAGTTTTAAGTTCTTACATTTTCATTGGTGAATCAATAATTTTGGGTACGACTGTGTGTACTAGTCATACCACTAACCAATAACTGCTGAATGTATTGTTTTTTGTAGATGTGTGAGTAAAGCTGAAATATTATTTGATAAACCGGTAAACCAATAAAAAACGAACGTGCCTTCAAGGCCTGTAACTAAAATTATGGACAAGTGTAAAAAACAAGGATTTTTTATGAAAAATATATCGTTCGGTTACAGACACAATACATTAAGTAAAAATGTAGGTATAATACTGGGGTGCAAAATGAACAGGACACTTAGATTGTTTTGTTTTTTGTTGGTGTTTATAAATTAAAACTTTTATAATTTGTTTGAACTATATTTTATGCCTTATTAGCGATACTGTTTTTTGTTATTTGAACCTGTTTAGATGTTTTGTGCAACAACGAACAACAACACTTTTACACATACGTTTTGATATTAATATGAAATAGTGGTTTTGTACTGAATTATTGTGGTACTATACCTGATTATAAGTGTGGCTGTAGATTTTTGTATTGTCTTCTGTTTAAAACTTGCATTAAAAAAATTATGACACTATTAGAAGTCGCAAAGCTGATGATTTACAGGAAAATGAGCGGAGCATTCGTTACATCGCAAATTCTTTAGCACTTTCTCGAGGTACAGTGTTTGATGCAATACAAAGATTTCGGGAAATGAGGCACCAGGCAGGAGACCAGGTCCGTAGACGAAGAACCACAAGTCAAGTTGAAGATCGCTTTCTTAAGATACGCGATCGTACATGGATATCCATAGAAACGCAGTTTCCGTTTATACCGTTCGAAAACGCTTAAATGAATATGGATTAAGATCCAGAATACCTAAACGTTTACACTTCGCTCGCAAACATCTTGATTGGGGTGATGACGATTGGAGTGCTGTGCTTTTCACGGATGAATCAGGATTTAACCAATAGGTACTCATCAGATGGGCGGCCTAGGATATGGAGAAGAGCTGGTGAACGTTATCAGCAATGTTGTTTTACTCCGAGAGCTCAATTTGGTGGAAGGGGTATAATGGTGTAAGCAGGCATTTTCCTAGAGGCTTATACAGAACCTGTTACAATTCAAGAGGGCAATTTGAACGCTCAACGGTATATTCAGCAATGTTTGGAAAACCATGTAATACCATTTGTCTTATTTGTTGAAAAAAACTTTCGTCTAATGCAAGATAATTTGCATCCGCACATCGCAAGAATAACACGGGATTACTTGGATGAAGTAGGGATTCGTTTATTACGATGGCGTCAAGGAGTGTAGACTTAAATCCAATAGAGCATGCTTGGGGTATTCTGGGACGACGTATTCCACGTAACCATGGTGAGTTTGAAACCATGAATGATTTGGAGCAAGCAGTTCGTGACGAATATGAACAAATCCTTCAAGCTGCCTTAATCCGAAGTATGCCTGATCGAATAAGTGCCGTAATTAGGGTTCGTAAAGCTAATACCCTCTACTAAATCTCGTTTTCCATAAAAAAATACTTATATGTAAAAAAAATAATTTTAGTTTCTTTGTAAAGTTTTAAATTTCTTAAATTGTTTATTGTTTTTATCTGTGGAACATTTTTAAATTGTAATAAGTTTGACTTTTAAATTTTGTTTACTATTAAATACTTAATTGGGAGTTATCTTTTAGAGTTTCTGGTTAATTTTGCACCCATTTGGGTGCATTTGTATGTTTGAATACTTGCTTCACAGTTCGGCAGCTGTAAATACAAATATGTAGGACTCCCATCTCATAAAGTGGTACCAATTGTTTTTAAAATTTTTTTTTTATAAATAAATTTTCAAATTTGAATATTTTGATTTGTAACCAGTCCCATTGTAAATTAGGGCTGAAAATACAATAAAATGCTATATATTTAAGCATAAAAAGTTTGTAGTTTTAAAGTTATTACTTAACGATTTTAAGTTGAGAAATGAAAGATTTAGCCAAACTTTGATAAACTAACTAAATAAACGGCAATATAAATAAACAGCGCATGGTCAGTGCGCGGCACGATGTCTGTCTGTTTGCTATGTAAATCCGAAACTATATTTGTTTATTGCTTGTTAAGCAATTAAAAGTATGTTTTTTCCATTTTTTTTAATAGTAAATTGTAAAAATAAGTTTAAACTTTGTATTTATGTGCAGCTTTTAGAGAAAAATAAACCATGTAAAAAGTGCACCATAACTTTTCTTTGTCATCCTTATCTCAGAGTCAAAGCATAGATTTTAATAAGAAATCCCATATATACCCAGTCCAGAGAGATTAGGTTAGGTTAGGTCCATACACAATAATGAAAAACAAAAAAAACAAACAAAAGGATGTTTTTAAGTTTGTATTCCCACCGCTCTGCCAATCACATTCTTAAAAACAATACACTCATATCTCTTCAATCGTACAATAAGAGTTAGAATCAACGACAATTACTCTACACCATTTGCTCCATTTGTTGGAGTGCCTCATGGCTCAATTATAGCACCAATCCTTTACATAGTTCCTCCCCCGCCCCTTCGGTCAAAATGAAACTACTCTCCTTTATGTCGACGAGACAACATTGCTCGAATCAGGCACAGTAGACGAAACTATAAGGAGCCGTTCTGCCTTCAGTAGGTCACAGGCCCAACTTAACAAAATTGTCAAATGGTGTAACAAACTGAGAGTCACTCTCAACCCAACCAAGACACAAGCCATCCTCTTCAGGTATCCAGGAACTTCTGGTTTGAAGATGATGATAACCTGATAGAGCTCTATGGAACCAAACTCTCATTTTAAAATTTGGTCACCTACTTGGATATTCAATATCAGAGGAACCTCAATTTGGATACTGAACTAAATCTCACTCTAAACAGAGTGAGAAGAAGGGCTAGATCCTGGGAGCCCTATCAGGCAAATCTTAGGGTACACAGCGCAAGACTCTCCTACACACTTATAAAACCTACATCAGACCTATTATTGAATACAATGCTGTTCTTTACTCCTCACTGAAGAACCGCTAAATAAACATCATCAATGCCACCGAACCCAAGATTTTGAAAAAAAATCATGAGAAAGCGACTATTTGTCGGCATTATTCCACCAACTGGCAAATATACCCACCATACAGAGTAGAATCTGAGCTCTTGGCAAGAGATATGTCCTTCGCACTGTAAAAACCTGCAACATCTGAGCGAAGGAGGTCCTTAAAACATCTTGCCACCGCCTAGGACACACACTCGCCAGACACCCCGGTAAGAAAGTTCTCTTCCTTCCATCCAAACTTCTTAATTTGGCTGAAAACGAACTTCCTGATGAGTATTTTATAGGATATCGCAGGCGAACTCCGTGATAAGGTAAAAACCAAAAAATAATTGCACAACTAATAATTTTTTTTATCAAATATAAGTAATAACTATTATAATTAACTAGTTTGTTAATTTTTTACAATAATATGTTATTTTCTAAATAACAACCGGAAGTTACTGATTTCCCACAGACAAGACCAATATTTGCTCAACATATCGATACATAAAACTAAATATTGGCCCCATTTTGTGAAAGTGATACACGACCAGAATGAAAACATCAGATTAGCTCGATCCATCATTCTTAAGGGTCCGGCACTTCTTTGAAAGATTTTTTGTAAAGTTTGGAATATGTATATGGTAGATTAAGCAATCTGGACAAAAGCAATCTGAAAAGTTGTGATTTAAGGTTCGATATATGTGAAGATTTTAGAGATTTGGTGGAGTGATTAATAAAACTTTTTAATAAGAACACATTTAAATATTTCTGTAGAAAAATTATTTATTTAAGAAAATAAACTATATATACGATAGAAATTTCAAAATTTCTCTTTATATTTCAACCTTTCTATGTTGGCACAATTTACACAATGCAATTTGGGATGCATGAATTATTTCGAAAAACTCATCAAATTTGCTTTTAGGTCTTTTAGATCTATGACTCCAACTCTCATTACACAGACTAGAACTATTTAAATCTTCGACACTTTTGTCAAACTGTAAACTTCTCCCTCCGAGAACAGCAAGGATTAGATAAAAAACAATTATTACATGAGACTCGAACGAAAGCTTGATTGAGAATGAAGTTTAGTGATGTCGAAACAGTAACTACTCTTTACTTTATACTCGTTACTATCCAATACCCTAAGTACCGAATACCAAACCGAGAATTATATATCGTTACTTCGTTACTTTAAATATATCGGTATTTTGTTTACAATGTAATCGGCATTATCTGTTTGTTTGTTTTTCTCGTTACTTTTGAATATTAGCCGCATTATTTCAGCAAATTTTTGTTTAACCGAATGTTCTCAATGCACACTTAGCAGAAACGATGTTTAGTCTCAGGCCGATAAGATTTGTGGTATTTAAATTCCTCGTAACTAAATTATAAGGAAAAAAATATGCCCAATTATATTTTTTATCAGCTAAGGTGACACATTTTTAAAAAGTTTCGATTCGATATTACTGTCGGCGTCGCAAAGCAATGATATTATTTTATGGTTAGAAGGGGATATTCTCAAAATCTGGACAATTAACTTTAGAGCGAAGAAGTCGTGTGCTGGGAAAGAATGTACAAAATATTTTATTTTTAGATTGTGATTATGACCTCTGAGTACATGTCAAATTTTTAAGTGTTATTGTAATAAATAATTTGATTCGCTATGTATGTTTATGGTATTTTTCGTAATGTACAAGTCAAATTTTCCAAATTCTTGTTAAATGCTTTTTTGCGTCTCATAGAGTCTCCAAGCACTACTATACTCCCTAAAACCTCACTCAGGTCTAACTGCAAGACGCAAGGCGAGTCTTGCAGGCTTAGTCTTGTTCTTGCTCAAGTCTTACACGGTTAGTCTTGGTCTTGCAAAAATTAGGAAGTCTTGGTCTTGGTCTCGATCTTGCAAAAACGCAAGAACAAGACCAAGCCTGCAAGACCAAGACCGATTTTGGACAACACTAGGTCTAACAGCTAGGCATCAACAAGATAAAAGCTAGATGATTGAATAGTCAGGACCAAGTCATATACGAAGAAGAAGAACAAAGCTTCTTATACAGTACCACATATACCAAATATAGATGCACAGCAACCTTATTAAATGTCTACTTGGAAGAAGTAAGTAAAAGAGTACTTGGGAACGAAACAGTCCCATTACTATCCGATGAGGGATATTGAAAGTATCCTGGAATCCAGGTCATATTGACTATTATAATGATAAAATTCTGGGACATGTTACACGCGAAAATAAATATTTACTGCTACAAGAGATTATACCTGCACAGATTGGAGGTAAGCGCAGCATAGGAACGAAAAGAATATCTTGGTTGAGTAATCGTAAGGAATGGTTCGCTTGCAGTTCTATTTAACTGCTTCGATCAGCTGCTTCCAGGGTCAGAATTACCATAATAATAGAAAATTTTCGTAGTGTAGATAGCATATGAAGAAGAAGAATATTAATGATAGGAGGTTGAATTGTTAATTTCATGTTATCTGTGAATGTAACATATGTCGTTTTATTAATATTTACTAATAATACTTCTTCAAAACAGAAGCTAACCTCTATCACTCGGTAGTCTGCATAGCCCAGAGCAAGAAATCTTCCTTTTTGAGCCTTTCTTAATATAATGATAAAAGATCGTCAACCACTTACTATGGACCACAGTAAAGATGACAAGACTACTTAAAAACATTATAAAACATAAAAATATTTTATAATTGTTATTGTTTATATTAAATTGAATATACACGTTAGTGTCTAAAAATATATAATAATAAGAATCATCGTCATCATCATTTAACCCGGATCTATCCACTGCTGGATATAGGTCTCCCTCAGTCTTTTCCATATATTTCTGTTTTGTGCTGTTTGCATCCAATTTTTGTCGATCCATTTTATGTCATCAGACCATCTTGTTGGTGGACGACCTCTACTTCGATATGCTTCTTGTCTCGGTATTCATTGTATTATTTGCTGTGTCCATCTGTTATCCGACATTCTAGCTATGTGTCCCACCCAGTTCAACTTAAGGGTCATAATTTTTTCTATGGCATCTGTCACTCCTGTTCTCCGTCTTATTTCCTTGTTCGTGATCTGATCCCTACGAGAAATGCCTAACATCGATCGTTCCATGGCTCTTTGGGTAACACACATTTTACTTCTTACTTTCTTGGTTAGTGTTAATGTCTCTGCACCATATGTAAGTACTGGCAACACGCACTGATTAAAGACTTTTCTTTTAAGACACATAGGCAGTTCTGATTTAAGAACATAGCTCAGCTTGCCGAGTACCACCCAAGTGACTCCTATGCGGCGACTTAGTTCGCACGTTTGATTATCTCTTCCTATGCGTATCTCATGTCCTAAGTACTTATAAGAGGTGGTTTCTTCAAAAGATATGCCATTTACTGAAATATTTTCGCTTAACACAAGATTTGTCATGATTTGTGTTTTTGTGTGATTGATTTTTAATCCAACTTGTAGGGAGGCTAGTTATAGTTTCTCCAGTTGCGATACTGCATCATCGATTCTGTCAGCAAAAAGGACAATATCGTCAGCAAACCTCAAATGACTAAGCATTTCTCCATTGACATTAATTCCTTTTTCACTCAGATTTGCGTTCTTAAACATATGCTCTATAAAACTATATATATATATATATATATATATATATATATATATATATATATATATATATCTTGGTCAAACTATAAAACTTAACAAAGAGAACCAAACAGCAGAGATCAAGAGACGAGTTAGACTGGCATGGGCGGCATTTGGCAAACTAAGCTACATTCTTAAAAGCAAAAGATATCCACAGCATCTTAAGACCAAAGTATATAATCAATGCGTACTCCCTGTTCTTACGTATGGCTCCCAAACGTGGACATTTACAAAAGCAAACATGGACAAAGTCATAAAAACCCAAAGAGCAATGGAAAGACAAATGTTGCACATAAGACTAATGTATAAGAAGAGAAACGAATGGATAAGAGAAAAAAACAAAAGTGAGGGATGTTAAACAAGAAGTTGCAAAATTGAAATGGAGATTTGCCGGACACAATATAAGACAAAAAGAAGACCGATGGAACAAAATTCTTATAAGTTGGAGACCGTGGGAATATAAACGAAGCAGAGGAAGGCCCCAAATGAGATGGGCAGATGATATCAAGAAACACGTGGGCTCTAGATGGATGACTGTTGCGACAGACAGAGAAGAATGGAAAAGGATTGGGGAAGCCTATGTCCAAAGATGGACCGAAGAAGGCTAATTAGATAGATTTGAACACATGCTCTAATAATGTTGTAAACAATTTTGACGAAATTATGTCTCCCTGTCGCACTCCCCGTTTTATTTAAAATACGTTGGTCTTTTTATCTGCTAGTTTCATGCTTGCTGTCCCATTTTAATAGATGTATTTTATCATGTTTATATAGCGTTGATCTATACGGCACTCTGTTAAGGCTTTTAACATCTTTTGATGACTTATTCTATCGAAAGCTTTTTCGTAGTCAACAAATATCATGACTAATGGCCTGTTATATTCAACACTCTTTTCTATTAAGTTCTTAATTACTTGTAAATGATCATTCGTGCCATATCCCGCTCTAAAACCTGCTTGCTCTCTTGGCTGATAGAAATCCAACTTACTTCCTAGCCTGTTGGTAATAACTCTTGTAAATAGCTTATATATACTTGTGACAACAAGCTAATAGGGCGGTAGTTTCTAAGGTCGCTGATATCTCCCTTCTTTAGAAGTAAGATGATTTCCGCGTTGTTCCACTGCGTCGGTGTTATCGCTTCGCACATAATAATAATAAGAATAAGAATAAATAATAAGAATATAAATGTCTTAATTCTTAAACGACACGCTTCTGCTGAGTAAATCATTATCGAAACACTTCTATTCTATTTTTAATGGAATTTGAACATCAGAATAAAAGTATATTGTACTTCGTTAAGTGTTTTCAATAACGAGTAATCTAAAAAGTGTTCAAATTCACGGCTGTTTTTAATAACACAAGGGATAAATGTCACAATAAGACAGGTGAAAAAAATTATGACTGATTGTCTAACCATGTAAGTTGGAAAAATTGTTTTATTATAAATGTAGTTTGCAATAATTATAGTTTTTCTATTTTTAAAAGGAAAAATATACGCTTTTCCGTAGGTTTTTATTGCCAACGTCGATTGTAGGAATTGATTTTTTTGAGGAGTGCCGAGGTGTCCGTTAAAAATATTGCGACAAGCTAACCCTTCCGTTTTTATTACCAGTGTTTGATAATCAACAATTTGAAACATGCATGGTGTGACCATTTTATAGCTACAGCTTGCGTTGACCGATTTAAATCAACACAGACGAAAAGAAATCTTGTTTGGGTCGATAAAATGTTCTTTTGGCAAAACGAGTGCTGAAACTTGAACCTTGAACTTAACTGCTGCATAGTAATGTAATTTATTGATTGAAAATTACATACAAGAAGAGAAACTTTTGATAAATCTTAATTATAGTTGTTTTAAATAAATATATTTAGACGAGTTTTGAATCTATGTATTTGTTAACGCAGATATTTATTACTTATAAGAGATTTACTGTTTTTCAAATACTGTCCCCAAATTTTTAAACCCTTTGAGATGTGATAGAACATTTAGATTAGATACAAAAAAAGTTCAAACAATCCGTGCGGCTCAAAGAGCGATGAAGGGCGTTTCACTGAGACACAAAATCCAACTATCGAATGTGCTACCAAAGTTACTGAAACCGCCAGCTACGACGAAGATCAGGAGTGGCTGATTCTGTAGAAAGAGTAGCAGCACTGAAATGGAACTGGACAGGCCACGTGACTTAAATGACAGATAACAGATGGACAACGTGGATATTGGAATGGAGATCAAGAGGTGATGCCTACCTAGTTAGACGTCGTCCACCAACAAGTTGGACTGACGATATAAAACGTTGCCATAAGAATTGGATGCAAAAGGCACGAGATCGAAACAGATATAAAATTTTGAACGAGATCGATATCCAGCAGTGGATAAACGAAGATTGAATGACGAGATATATGTTTTAAACAAATCCAAAATTGAATTTTGGACATCTTTGTTTACTTAAAATAATAATGTATATCACTGCTTTTTCAAAGACATATAAATGTCGACAGTGTTTATACAGTGGAACTCGGTTATCGCGTCATCAAAACGTCCAATAAAAAAATGACGCTATTTCAGAGTGACGTTATAAAAGAGGTAGAAAAAATGTTTATTACAGCAGCATTTAGGATAAAAAAATTAAGAAATAAAACATATTATGTATATGAAACTTACATTTTTATGACAAAGTTCTTTAATGCTGAAATAAGTCAGTTATTTTCTCAGTTTACAATACGCAAGCAAGTTATGAACTAATCCAAACGACCCAGCCTACAAATATGCTTTCTCCACACATTACCATTCTAATTACAATCAAAATCCTAATCTTCGATCATCATTTAGCAAAAGAATTAGCAACTTCACATTTCCAGGTATTATGCATACCAATATTGATTATGCTCCCCCTTGGACTCTACAAATTCCATATTGTAACACAGTCATCTGTGTTGACATCTGTCAACTTATACTAATGACAATACCCATTCATCTCTTTTTCTCCAATACTTCTACAATATTAAAAATAAATATTCACCCTGTCAACTAATTTATACCGATGCATCAGAAACACCCGAATTGGAACAGTAGGATCCGCCATTGTCACAGAGGAGTCTGTGTTCAAGTTTCCACTACCTAAGGATTACTTAATATATTCTGCTAAGCTTTTTGCGATATCCAAGGCAGTACAACAAAGTCTTAATCAACCTAAAGACCTGACAGTAATATTCATAGATTCCTTAAGTGCAATCCAGATAATTAAGAAAATATATCCGAGTCATCCGACTTTAGAACAGCTTAAAAAAGACCTCGTGACTCTTCAAAATAATTATAAACAACTACATATTCTGTGGATACCATCTCATGTAGGGATTACAAGGAAATGAGATAGCTAATGATAGCCCATGAAGCTGGTAAAATGGAGAGATCCGATGATAGAACAAACCAAATTCCTCACTCAGATATGAAAAAATGCATCAATGAGTATACAAAAAACTTATGGTTACGAAGATAGCAACTCTTACCAAATAATAAATTGCGGCAAGCCAACCCAGATCTATCAGAAAAAACATCAATTTTAGTAAAGCGAAGGGACTAGGTTGTACTACATCGTGTCCGAATAGGACATACTAGACTGACGCACAAACATCTACTAAGCAAGGAACCTCCCAGAATATGCTACGTCTATGACACCAATATAACTGTAGGCCACATTTTTGTAGACTGTCCATTATATCAAATGGAAAGACAAGCTACTGGACTACCAAGTGATCATCACCAAGGACTTCAACTATCATTGAAGAACAAAATCCTGTGGCTGTAGCAAGCCTTCAAACACAAAAATTTTGTAGAGCTTCCAATCAAAAACACTGCGTATGATAGCGCACCAATTATATTAGCCACCAATGGAGGAACGAAGACTGAAGAGGAATTGACCAGAGGACATGGTTACATAGGTGAAAATGGAGAACTACCGTTGGACGGTACCCAAACCAAGTCATCGCATTTACTAATTACTTATTGTATTGTTTATAAGTAGATTGAAAATATGCATTTAAAAATAAAAAATAAAAAAAATAAATGATTATTGTAGCGTGATTAAATAAAACGAGCGGTTCGAATTTATATAAATATATTCATTTATAACTTTTTAGTTCGGTACTATCTTATCAACTAAACTTACTCCTAACAACGTTACATATATATACCAAAGTTACTATGTTCTATAACATTCCCACCTCTAATTCTAATTCAGTCAAATACGTGACGGATTGTTCTCTTGGGTTCGAGAGATCTATGGATGGTTCTCGATGCCTGAGATGCAACCGTTACACGGGCCACGCTGAATACATGTTCGTAACATTATAAACAATTTTTCTAGGGAGGCGGCACCTCGTAGCGCTCACTCACTAGCCGCCATTGACATAAAACAATTAACCAACAAAATATCGATATAGTTATTTAAATCAGCGTTCACAGTCATATACTAAAATATTAACTGTCGTATGAATGGATAACACAATTGAGTGCCTTTTATAACTCTGTCTTAAATCCTGCTACGACCCGAAAAGATCATTTCTTATTTAGTATTATTTGGTAAAGTTTTGTTAAACACTACACAAAACATTAAAACTTTACCTCACTCATTTTCTGGGGGTGCGTTCAATTTTTAATGAAGACATTTTCCACTTTGTCTGGAAAATGAGGCAAACACGATTGCACATGTCGGAAGGCATATTAATCTCCCGTTTAAAGATAAACTGCGGTTATTAGCAAGAATGTACAACGAACAGCTACTTCTATTACTTAAACTGCATTTTAACCGTTCCACCTAGAGCGAACAATTCATTCTATTTTTTCTTATTTTACGAGAATTATTCTCTTATTTGTCTTAAATATGATGAATCGGTTTAGAGGCATGTAATTAAGTATACAGTTTCAAACTCCCATTAATGATTATCTACGAGAAAACTTTTGTTTAAGTGGATTAGTTCTTGTATTAGTAATTAAGGGCTGTAAGAAGATCTTATGTTGTTTGGTGATATGAGTAATAAGAACAAGTTAAATTAGCAATGTTGATGACACGCTGGTATATTTTGTTGAGGGCTTGATACTACGAGGTAGATTAAAAAATAAAGATACAAAAGCTCCACAAGACGTCAGATTTTGTCAAAACTAACACCGATGACGTACAGGGAGATCCTTGATGGTCAAAACTGACACTCATAAATGTTATCAGAGTAACCCAAAATGTCTAGTAGATCATTATTCTGTTGCTCTATCTACTCCAAGTCTAAAAATTCTCTTAGTTATTCGGGTTCTTACTTTGCATAATGAATTGGCAGCCAGTATCCATCGCTGTTACATATCATTTAGTCTTAATTGTTTAAGAATTCTTGATGTATAATATTAATTCCTCCTGTCAGGCCATGGAGTTGGTGGTGTCTATATTGTAAAATGGCGTACACCCTATACTCCATGCTATGGCATGCTGGACGAGCCATACAGTCTGTAGTCAACACCCCGAAGTATGAGCGGGAATACAAGGCGTATCAATACTCATACGCTTATGAAACGCACCTGGCGGATCATAAGGGCCTTCACATTTTACTCTTTTTCAACTTGTCTTGAGTAAAATGTCTTTAATCTTTCCTATCAGCCTCTCTTGGCTAACTCTTGTTTCTTCCGACCCCGAATGGCGATTAGGTTTCCGAAGGCAGACGGGTCACTATATTTCTTTCTACTACACACTCTTCACTCACCAACCCGCATGGCAAGCGTGGTGATTTATTTGCCATATCCCCTCAAATAATGTCAAGACTTAAAACTTCATTACCCCAGGTGAGTAGGATGAATCCAGAATCTCACACTGATTTATCAGTCTGTCCCAAGGATTCTGGGGGGGGGGACAAAACCTTGACTCATAAATTACTTAAGATGAATGTCGCAACGTACAATGCTCGAACGCTACTGTCAGAAGCCAAGATCACTGAAATGGAGCTGGAGATGGAAAAGATCAGCTGGGACGTAATTGGGCTCTGCGAGGTAAGAAGACATGGCGAACACCTACAGACATTAAAATCTGGCCATATATTCTACCACTTCCGTGAAGAGAACAAATCAGTGGGAGGTGTAGGTTTCCTCATAAATAAACAGCTGTACAGTAGAATCCATACAATACATGGTATATCCACGAGAGTAATATACGTCATTCTAAAGTTGAACGACAGATATAACATCAAAATAATACAGACTTATGCGCCAACCACAGACCATAGCGAAGAGGAAATAGACATTTTCTATGACGAAATAACACAAGCACTGAAAGAAAATCACACCCATTTTACAATCATATGTGGTGATATGAACGCAAAAATTGGCATGAAATCCGATCCATCAGAATTTGTACTTGGAAACTTCGGCAGCGATGGAAGAAATGAACGAGGACAAACTTTATTAAACTATCTCCTTCAGAACAAATTATATCAAATGAATAGCTTCTTTTACAAAAAAACAACATAGAAGGTGGACATGGAGAAGCCCGGACGGGAGAACGCAAAATGAAATTGACTATATAATAACAGATTAAAAATTTATAGTTAAAGATGTCACTATACTCAATAGCTTCACAACAGGAAGTGATCACAGAATGGTTCGCGCTAGAATAGAAATTAACATCGATAAAGAGAGAAATAAACTAATAAGAAAGAAAAAATTGAAAGCATGGTCACAACCAAAAAATGAAACAGAGTTTGCAGATCAAATAACGGTACGTCTACAAAACAGGCCCCCCACAAATGATATAAATCAGCTAAATAAAGTAATTACTAATACCATAGCAGAAGCTCAAAGAAAATGTTGTACAGGTAACAAGAGAGAGGAGAGAATCACTGCTAATACCAAACTTAAAATGGAAGAAAGAAGAGAAATGCTAAAAGATAAGAGTATAGAACAACAAAGCATAAATAAAATCAACAAAGAGGTCTCAAAAGCGATTAGAAAGGACATAAGGGCATATAAAAATGAGAAAATCTCGCAGACAATCGAGCACAACAAGAACATGAAGATATTAAGAAGGAAATTGACGAACAGCAGAAAATAAATCATCAGACTTAAGGGAAAGAATGGCAAACTAACGTCCAACAGAGACGAAATGTTAGTCTACTAGTAGAGATAGTAGAAGACTTCTATAAAACACTATACACAAATAAATTGGACTTAAACCCGACAGAACATACAGAACAAAAAATTATGAATCAAGGTTCAGAAGATATTCCCGACATATCAACGGCTGAAATTTACCATGCTCTAAAGAAAATTACAAAAAACAAAGCACCAGGAGAAGATGGAGTAGTGGCGGATGCGCTAAAAATCGGAGGCTCTGCTCTCATCAGGACAATCAAGCAGCTCTTCAATATATGCTTAGAAAACCAAGCAATACCAGCTGAATGGAATAATTCTATAACGCTCCTCATGCATAAGAAAGGAGATCAAACAGACCTCGAAAACTATAGGCTAATCAGTCTTCTAAGTCACCTGTATAAATTATTTGCTCGAATTATCACTGCCAGAATTGAGAACAAACTAGAAACATGCCAACCAAGAGAACAGGTATCAGGTAACAGGATAACAGGTATGGTACAAATGACCATCTAACTTGTCTAAAGGCCCTAATTGAAAAAACTATAGAGTACAACCGGCCACTAGTTCTAGTATTTGTTGACTATAAAAAAGCCTTTGACACTATAGAGATGGTACCTATCTTAAGAGCTTTGAGAGATTGTAGAATCGACTACCGATATACCAGCATTATTCAACATATATATATATATATATATATATATGCAAATGCCACAACAGCAATAAACCTCCACACCCCTACTCAAAAAATAAAACTAAAAAGGGGAGTTAGACAAGGAGACAACATGTCACTCAAAACTATTCAATGCCGTAATGCAGCATGCATTCCAGATGTTAGAATGGGAAAACAGAGGTTTGAGTGTCGATGGCGAAAGGCTGAACCACCTACGATTTGCAGATGACATAGTTCTAATAACCGACTACTTAAAGGAGGCCAACGAAATGCTACAAGATTTACAACGAGTCTCGCAAAAAGTAATAAACTTTGCGAAAACTAAAATGATGACCAACTTAGTACCTAGTGGACCATTGAAACTAGAAAACTGGCATATTGAAACGGTTGACAAATACATATATCTGGGCCATGAAATACAAATAAGTAGAGACAACCAAACATGCGAACTATCTAGAAGAATACCTTTAGGATGGGCAGCCTATGGCAATCTAAAAGACGTGTTTAAGGAAAACATCCCAATAAAGCTAAAGAGAAAAGCATTTAACCAGTGCATACTTCTGGTGCTCACATATGGAGCTGAAACACTGACATTGACTAAAGCATCAATAAAAAAGTTACAAGTAGCACAACGAAAAATGGAAAGATCTATGCTTGGCGTAACTTTGAGAGACCGAATACGAAATGATGAGATACGGCGAAGAACTGGAGTGGAAGACGTCATAAAACGGATTACGAAGTTGAAGTGGAAATGGTCAGGACACGTCGCAAGACAGAGAGACAACAGATGGACAAAGCAGATTTTAGAATGGCGGCCAAGGGCAGACAAGCAAAATCGTGGAACACCACCTACCAGATGGACGGACGACATTAAAAGAATAGTGACAAACTGGATCGCAGCTGCACAGGACAGAGAAGAGTGGAGACATCTTGAGGAGGCCTATGTTCGACAGTGGACAAATTTGGCTGTGTGATGATCCATCGCCATATTATATAAAGATTAAAAATAGAAAGGAAATATCTTAAAATATTAAACCGAACATTCAACCTTTCAGTACCGCTTTTTTTTTCAGCAAACACAAAATATTTTTTGACTAAAATGTACTTAAAACAGTTTGGACATAACTATAACATGCATACATAAAAAAATTTATTATGGGTTTATTTGTACCTAAAAGTACTTAACAAATCTATAAAACTAGCTCATATGAACCATAAAAAAGCAATTTTTTTCCTTTTAAGGGCACAAATGGACATTACACTTCTGACATTTCCTTCTTGCTTTTCCTGTACAACTACGGTTTTTGCATCTTAAAGGTAAAGGTAGCTGTGGGTGCTCTGTAAAATGTTCAAAATTATCAAATATTTTCAATGTTTTGGGGTTTTGCAGCTACTACTTGACTAGATGTATCGCTTGAAGGTCTTTCCCGTTTTCGGTTATTGAAAGAGTTGACGTTTATGAGGGCTTAAACTTTTATCCTAAAGTGCAGAAGGTCCATGATATTTTTCATATTTTTTTGTGGAATTACTAAAGTATGTATATCTCGTTTATACTCTAACCAAGAGTTTATTAGAGCTATGTCAACTGCATGAAAGGTTAGTCAAACAGTCCACTTTCTGTATGGACTTATACTATTATTATACTTTTGTATAACTTCGGGCCGACTTACGTCAAAGAAACATTTTGTTTTTTTTTTATTTCAACTGTATTCCAACACCTTCTGTACCAACCCCAACGAAGTTGGATAATATTGAACGAACATACGAACAATGCAATTGCCATCATATTGCTTTTGACATTAATTTTCTTTTAGAATATAAATTTCTTTAAACTGGTTTAAGTTACATAAGAGTTAAGCAAATTGCGTTTCGCTACGTCAATTTCCCAAAAGTTTTTAAATTGGGGATGAATCTGGGAGCTAGCAACATCAGACAGACCAACTCAACACAGAGAACTGAAATTTTTCTTTTAGGGAAACTTACAACAGGCATTATGGCTAAGTTACTTATTTTACATTGTAAAAGAACCTTTAATGTAATACTCTGTCAACCAGCGCTCCGGAAACAAAATGACTGCTGACTACTACCTTCATTTACCCACAGACTGTTAGCAAAAAGATGCCCTGTCCCTTTTCTCTGCTACTCCTGGTTTTAAGGGCAAAAATAGCTGAGCATTTCCCCCTTCCCCGCAGTAACTCACTTGTTCGCCTCTTATCAAAACGTGTTTCCTGTAACTTCAACTTTTCTACTATTCTACTATTTTATAATTTGTATAACCAGTTTTTTCAGATCCAACGAACTGAATAAAATTAGCTATAACATTGATCAGAAATGGGAAAATATAAAAATAGCAATAATGAAAACAGCAAATGAAAACTTAAAACCAAAGGATAGAAAACATAAAGACTAGATGACTGAAGAAATACTACTATTAATTAATAAAACAAAACCATTCAAAACAAAAAATCCAATTAAATATAATGAAACTGATCGATTAATTAAAAAAAAAAAAATAAAAGAAGCTGAGGAGAGAATGTTACATGAGCAGTGTCAAGAACTAGAAGAAATCGAGAAAAAATATAACTTTTTTAACATGCATAAAAGATGTTAGTGTCAAAATGTTAGTGTCACCATTTTTATTAACGCTTTACTTACATGTTTTTTGCTTAAATTTAAAAGCGGTAATATTAGATCCTGTCGCAGATTTAAAACAATTTGCTTCGGAAGAAAAAATATATGAGGAAAATTATGATCCACTTAACGACGTTCTATATATTGATGACATTTCTTTAAATAATTTAAGGTCCAAGAAAGATGCTAAAGTTTGGGATCATTGGGGAAAATGGTCTGCTTGTAGTGTCACTTGTGGTGTAGGAAAAATAACAAGATAGCGGCATTGCATGTCAAAAGAATGTGCCCCTGGAGAGAAAGAAGCGCAGATTAAAACGTGTACTTTAAAACCTTGTCGATAAAATGCATAAAAGAATTAGAGAATTAACAGGAATGAGAAAAACACTTCAATGTAGGCAACTAAGAAATGAAAGTGGTGTACTTATAACAGATATAAACCAAAAAATGCAGAGATGGACACAATATATAGCACAACTTTTTAAAGACAAAGAGAGAACAGAAGCACCAAAAGAATTTAAGGATGATACTTATACGAGAAGAAATTGAATATGCAATGAAACAAGCTAAAGGTGGTAAATCTCCGGGACCTGATGAAGTTCCTATCGAATTACTCAAAATTGTGAATACTGGATCTTCTTTTGGATCTATTCAATACCATAATATATAGAACAGGTATAATACCTAAAGAATGGCTCCAATCAACATTCATACTGCTTCCCAAAAAAGACAATACAAAGGAGTGCAATGAACATCGCACCATAGCCTTAATGAGTCCTGTGTTGAAATTGTTTTTAAAAGTAATTCACAATAGAATACATAAGAAATTAGATGAAGGCATAAGTAATACATATATGGGATTTAAGAAAGGACTGGGAATACGAAATGCACTGTTTGCAGTAAGTGTTCTTTCGCAGAGATGCTTAGATATAAATCAAGAAGTATATGCCTGTTTCATTGATTTTGAGAAGGCATTTGACAGAGTGCAGCATAATCGGCTTGAAGAAATTTTATTAAATAAAAACATGGACAGTAGGGACATTAGAATTATATGCAACCTCTATTGGAACCAAACAGCAAAAGTGAAGTCAGTGAAAATAAACTGACCGAGATATCCAGATTCGCCGTGGAGTCCGCCAAGGGTGTATTTTATCACCCTTGTTATTAAATTTATACAGTGAAGCCATCTCAGAATTAGCGCTTGCCGAGATCAGCGAGGTCCTTATAATAAACGGTGAGTCACTTAATAACATAAGATATGCTGACGACACCGTCCTTCTGACAGTAACACTAGAAGAACTGCAACACCTTGCTGAACAACAAAATATATATTGCAACGATTATGGACTAAAAATAAATTTGAAGAAAACCAAGTTCATGGTATTTACATAAGCACAAAATATCAAAGTTAAGCTAGTATTAGATAATACAGAAATTGAACAAATATCTTCGTACAAATACCTTAGAGTATGGATCACAGAAGATACTGATCAGACAAAAGAAATAAGATGCCGCATTGAAATTGCACGGTCAACTTTTAATAGAATGAGAAAACTTTTTTGTAATCGCGATATCAATATATCGCTTCGGGTAAAAATGCTTCGATGTTATATTTTCTCTACCCTTCTATGAATGCCTAGAAGCATTCGAAATGTGGTGTTACCGACGTATTTTGAAAATATCATAAATGGATAGCAAAACAAATGAACAAGTTCTCGAACAACTAGAAAAACAATGTGAAGTTTTAAATTCCATAAAAATCATGAAATCAGGGTAAAATCAAAGGCAGAAGAACCGTAGGAAGACGTAAAATCTCGTGGCTACGCAATATCCGTGAATGGTTTGGATGCAGTCCAATTGAACTATTCAGGCGCGTAATCAACAAAATTATAATTGCCATAATGAATTCCAATCTCCGATAGGAGTGAAACTTAAAGAAGAAGAAGTTTTTTCAGCATTCAGCTTGTGTCGTCAATTTCTCGTGGAAATAATCAGTTTTAATCTATAAAATCTAAAAAAAATAATTAAATGTAAAAAATATTTTATTTTCAAATCGGCGTCTCTCAAAATTTGGCGCCTCAGACAATCTCCCAGCTTTCCCGCCCCTTTATCCCGCGCTGTATATATCTACCTATAGTAGACGATCCGCAACATCTTTGAAATTGTATCTAATATAGATATTACACAAACCGATAATAAATCGTCCAAGAGATTCATTTATACCCAAGTTGTCCTTTAAAATTCAGATGACAACACAACACAACTTTCTTTCCTGTCAATGGTGAAATTCCCACAGGGATTTCGACCTATAATTTATACGACACAGCTTGGGCGAAAGCAGAAACTCAATCTAAAAATATCCTAGCCGAAATTTGATACCGCCACCCCGAGTGTTTCGTTTGCCAAATCTAGGCCGCCACCAACAAAATGTCATAATACGAATTAACCACTAAAAAGTTTAATGGGGCTATAGTTTTATTTTTTGAACATAAAGTTCGTGAACACGGTATGGATGCGGATGTCATTAATTTATTTAAAATTAATGATTATTGTACTTTCTATTTATCCTTTTTCACAGTAAAATACGAATTATTTATATTAACCCAAAATAAAATTAAATTAAATTATATTTGCCACTTTAAATAAAGCTTTCCGCATAACATAAAAATGCATTGCCGAAGCCCTCTCTCTCTCTGTCTCTCTCTCTCTCTCTCTCTCTCTCTCTCTCTCTCTCTGTTGTCGTTTCCTTATTATTGAGGATCGTGATTTCTTCTAATATTCTTAACAATGTTTCTCCATTGGTCTCTATGCTAGCTTCAGCTAGCTCGCAGAATGAGTTTCCCGCTGAATTCTTAATAGAACCATCTAGTTGGTGACCCTTCTCTTGATCTTCTCCCCGCAACGTTTCCAGAAACAATTAATTTCTCCAAAATATCGTTGCCTCTGCGCACCACGTGACCGAAAAATTGCAGAATACGTTGCTATATAATTGTTTTGTGTTAATAAAGTTAAGTTATAGTCTTAAGAAATTACAATGAGGGTGTGTAAATTAATAAAACTAACCTTAACTTCTTTGGATTTAGTGGACAAACCTATGCCGTTACTGAATTAAAGGCAAGTGGAACCTGATTATAAAAATCTAGTGAAGTCAAAGCGGAAATTTGAATCAAATGTCTACGACATGACGTCTGGATTTTGCGGATGTGAAGAAAAAAAATTGTTATTTTGTGTATTTTTTATTTAGTGGAGACGATTATTGAAAATAAGAACGAGAAACGTACGTTGCTTACGTACTTTAAATTTAATAGTGTTATATGATATGGATTTTGTAAAATAAGTAAAATTTTAATTATTTTAACCCCTTCACTGCGGGAACCTTAAAAATTGATGCCTGTCCCATGCGCGTTAAATCCACGAATGCGAGTATACTCGTTATGAGCAGTTGACTAGTTGACACTCCGGCGATTATACTCGTCTGGACCAGCGCACCGTACAGGACCAATACACCAGCAGAACAATTTTATTTTCAATTTCTAGTTCAGATTTTTTCGGATATCTGATTATGAAATAATAGTTAACAAAGTGACAGACAGTTTTTATTGATAGTACAGAACAAAATTCGAAAAAAAAAATAAGAAACTACTTATCATTCTTACAGAGCTATAAAGATGATGTCAATTTTTGTAAAGCATTTAAATCAAAAGTCTTTTTTTGTGTGGTAAATACCAAAACAAGGCACAAAACAAAGTGCTGCATGACAGACGGAGCACATGTATCTTGATTCTGCGCGTTTTTTATTTTTGTCGGTGGAACTACGTCAGAAAATATCTTTCTGTGAGCCTCAACTCACATTCAGCTCCACATCTTCTGCCTCCTCCCATGCGGGAAGGTGGAACATGATATTTAGCTATAATTTCTTCTACTAATCTGAGTTGAAATTTGGCTACTGGAATATTTTCGCCAGTTTTAGCTTTATAAAGGTGATAAAAGTTTAATACAGCCAGATTCAACAAATGGAAAACACCTTCTTGTACTATTTAATGGTTTTCCTGACACTTTCTATCGATGAAAGTAGCATGTCGCATTTGTCGACTGAACCCATATTATTATTATATTCAATGATACACATTTTGTATTTTTTAGTTTCGTAGTGTAACAGCTAGTGGACATGCAAACTTCACGCTTATTTTGCCATTTCAATATGAGAAGTTTATCTGTAGACCTGGGCACAGTTTCACTAAGTTTAAGTTTTCTGTCAATTTTTGGCATAAATTTTCTTTTTGACTTTACTGTTACACAAGTATTTGTTTTTAGATCGTGAAGGTGTGAGAATAACATAGGACTTGAGTACCTACAAACAGGCTATGCCTCTTGTTCAAATAAAGGTGCGTCCAGACATGCAACAAAACATCGTATCGTAACACCGTCGCGTATCAAGTCTAGACCGCACTGCGTAACAGCGCAACACCGCAACACCGCAACATCGAGGCGTCCCATCGGTTGTCGGTTTTCTGCCGTCGCATCAAAGGAATGTTACGCGCTGATGTTGCACCGCTTGTTTGCTTGTTTGGACGGGTCTGCGTACATACTCGCGTTTTATCTTCCGTTGTATTTATTTAGTTGAAACAATTGTAATTGAGTGGACGGAAGAATCTTCTATTAATTTTATAAATAGTTACCAAAATAAAGATATTTTGTGGGATACAAAACATCCGAAATATTATAATAAAATAAAAAAGCATGATGCTTGGGAAGATCTTACTGTAGAATTTAAAACGACAGTAGATGAATGTAAAAAAAAATAAATACTCTATTATCAGCACTTAGGCGAGAGAAAGCCAAAATTAAAAAGAGTCACAGTACTGGAAAAGGTAAGTTTGAATGAGTGAATTTTAATTTACTTTTGATATATTTTTATTTAGGTATTTTTGAATTACAAATTGTTTTTTTATTTATAGGCCTTTCAGATGTCTACGAAAGTAGTTGGTATGCATTTAAAAGTATGCAATTCCTTTGGAACAAGAATCAGGTTCGAGAAACACAAAGCACTGTGAGTATTAAATTAAGTACTACGTATACCTAATTATAATTATCTTGCCACAAAAGTCGATGATTATTTTGAAAGTACGCTGCTAATTCGTCTCTAATTAGTGCTGCATTTGCGGTGGGTTTTCTGCTTGAACCTAAGAAGGCCGAATTAATTATTGCCATTATAATTAATTCGGCCTTCTTAGGTTCAAGCAACATTGGTTTACGAAGTACCCTAAAAACGGCTGAGGTAATGCCAAATACATTTTCGACAGTTCTTCGTGCGCGAGATAATCTATAATTAAACACTCTTCGTGGTGATCCTTTCGCATGTATTCACGAAAACGGTTTCATTAATGAATCAGTTAAAGCAAATGCCTCGTCTCCAATAAAAAAGTAGTGAATTTTCCGTGGCATGCCATCCAAAGCTTCCGGTCCGGGAAAATTTAAATTATTTTGTACTAATTTTTTGTAAAGAGAGCAATTTTTAAAGATACCGCCATCTGAAATTCTTCCTTGGCCTCCAGCATTGACATACAAAAAGTTGTAATTAGTATCCACTAAAGCAAAAAGAACTACACTGAATGTTGATTTGTAATTAAAAAACTCGCTTCCAGTGTTTATTGGTGCTTGTAAAACAACATGTTTTCCATCTAAGGCACCCAGACAATGAGAAAAGTTCCAGGTTTTCTCGTATTGTTTAGCCACTTCTATCCATTTTTCTGGTGTTGTTGGTATCTGAAAATTGAAATAAACAACTGTGTCAAAAATTCAGCAATGTTTTTATTACCTAACTAAACTTTTTTACTTAATATTTATTTTAAAAAAGTTAGATGATACTACTAAATATTTTAGATTGAAGATAATGAAGAAGGTGAAGGTGAAAAAGATATACCGGGTGAAGAACCTACATTAGCGGATAGCGATAAAAATTCGATAGCGATAAAAAGAATATAGAAAACAGACCGAAAAGGAAACAAACGGAGGTAACACCTAGAAATCGCCAAAAGAAGAGTGAAGATTCTGAGAAACTAGATCAAGCTTTTAAAATATTGTCCAAAGCATCAACAAATGCCAATAACCTACGGGAAGAAAACGAATGTCAGATAATTGGAAATCTTGTGGCTAAAAAACTGGCCAAATATTCTTCTCAATTACAAAGTGATGTACAACAAGAAATTATGAATGTTTTATTTAAAGCAGACAGGATCCATCTCAAGCAAACTTCAATCAATTCGGATTATTTACAAACATACCGTACTCATAATTTTCAGTCAGACTTCACAAATTCTATGCCACAAGATTCTCAATTTGAACACTACCAGGATAGCCAAAGATCTAATTTTATTCAACAACAATCACAGTCACCATCTCCAGCATCTACTTATGATAGTTCTAGTATTTAGATTCATTCAAGTCGCACTACTCCAGTCACTACCTCTTTACCACACCAATTACTGGATATGCCCGACATTGAATTAGGGGATTTATAAAAAAATATTTTTAGAAATAGTGTTTAATATACTTGTTTAATAAAATAGTTTCTTACCTCTATACTTTCTTTTAATACTTCTACGATAGCTTTACACACTTCAGGAACTATAGTACTTATCGATTGTTTAGACATTTTAAAAAGATATTGTAGACTGGTATAGGAATCACCAGTCGCCAAAAAACGAATTGTTACTGCCAATCTTTCTTGGACAGAAATTGCCTTTCTCCATCTAGTATCTTTTCGTCCTATTTTTGGTCCAATTACATTAATCAAATACTCGAAGTCTGTTGGAGACATTCTAGTAAAATTTTTGTAGAGGCCACTAATTGCCTGAAATTTTAAATCCTGTAGTAAGTGTCTTCCACTGTATGCCTTTCTTACAGTATACAACTTTGTCTGCCACCAGCGCCTTTCTACCCGCCTTTTTTTATTTTTCTTAACGAAATAATGCATAAATATGTAAGCTGCTGCAGCAACCTCCATTTCGTACCAATTGTACCTCACAACTAGAAAACGACAATTCAGACGGAACGGCAGTATGTTCTGCTGCTAAGATACGCGATGATGTATTGTTGCGCCTGTATTTTTGATCATGCCGTAACTTCGATTCGTACAACAATTGTTGCGTGACGGTGTTACGATACGATGTTTTGTTGCATGTCTGGACGCACCTTAAGGCTTCAAAAGTGACATAACAATATCACCAGATTTTCCCAGTTTTCAATTTTATATTCTTCAATATCAGATGTGACTCCTGTGCATATGATGAAGTCGAGAACATAGCTGGTTTTACAATCACAAAGGAGAAAAAATTTACCTCCAAACCGATGTATTTTTGAAGAAATGTACTGTTGAAAAAAAGTCTGCCTTTATATAAAAACAGACTTTCATATATGCAAAGATTTTGAAACGGACTGAAATTTTCTCTAAATTTGGATTTCAAATGGTCGACTGTAATCCTTATTTTATCTGGAAGACAACTTCAAGAATATCTGGGACATATTACAAATGAAAAGAGATAAAATTTGCTTCAACTGATTACAAGGAAAGATTCAAGCAAAAGAAGCAAGGGGAGACGTAGAATATCATGGCGGCACAATCTGAGAGAATGGTACAGGTATACATAGATCAAATGAATGATGATTGCCGACCAGCTTCGTAGTTGAAGACGAAAAAGAAGAAGATACGACTGGTTTCTGGCTCTACACATTCGGTCCATCACCATGCCAATGGTAATGTTATTTAACCACGAAAAAATAGAAAGTGAAAATGCTACTATTGTTATATTGACAATTTTAAGAAAGATTTAAGAAAGACTTTTTTGTATTATGTTTTTAGTAACTTCCGAACAAAAAAAAACGAATGTTGATCAATAAATGTTGATCGAGTCCGAGTGAATTATAATTAATATTTTTAATATATAATTCTTCTTTAAATTATTTGCATTTGATAAGTAAATAATAATAAAATAATAACCTTGTTATTTAGAGTTTTTTGAATTATTCCTAGACATGGCCAATGTATGTATAAATATCTTCTAAAAACGACTATTAAATAGCTAAATATCAGCAAAATTTTAAAATACCATTAAAATAAACAAGCTTTCTCTCAACAAAAAGTAATTTTCATCCCTTTTGAAACCCTCTCCTGAGTGGCCCTTTATTTTGTGATTATATACGAAAGCATAGGATTCGCTCTGGATTTGATCAAGCTGTTAGGACAAAATTTATGTTGAAAAAGTTAAATCTCTGTAGCCATTTATCAGCTGAAATGTAAAATAAGACACTGGTAATCTTTTATTCAGTGGTGTTTTGCAAAGAGAAAAAGTATCTCATATCGAGAAAATTTTAAATATTAGTCTGAACTGAAAAACTTTGGTTTTGAAACTAAGTGGAGTATAATCAGTACTGTTAAAGTTTGGTGGAAGTTGAAAAATTATACAGAATACAAATAGAAGTACATATGTATGAGGGCTGGGTAAAAAGTACTAAAAAAACTTTCTACTCATACTAAACATGTCCTCTAATGACACGAATGCGTCTTGTAGTACAAATACAAGAAATTCAATAGCATTCTTCTGTTTATATATCAATATATTCATACATACTTTATTGACTTTGAAAAGCATGTTATAAGAGTTGGCATGACAAATTTATTGGGATCTTGAGAAAAGATATTAATGAACAAACATATTCCAGAAAGCTATATTTGAGCGAATATATGGCATCATAATAAAGGAGAAGTTATCAATAAAGGCGCTACAATATTTAAATAACATAAGCAATATCTATGGAATAAAGATGAATTTTAAAAAAAAAAATATAAATGTTACTTAAAATTATATAAACAACAATTATGAAGCCTTAATTATCTCAAGTAGAATAATTGATGTGAGCCACACTCTTAAAATGTTCCTAAGAATACTTCACAACAGAATTAGTCGCAAATGGGAAGAAGATTTTGAAGATACCCAATTTGGTTTTAGAAATGCTATGGGAACCAGAGAGGCACTTTTTGCTCTTAACATCCTATTATAAAAATGCCGTGACCAAAGAAAATATGTATTTGTATGTTTCGTGGACTTCGAAAAGGCATTCGATAAGGTACAGCATGTAAAATTAATGCAAATACTGAAAAATATCGGAATAGATGACAAGAATATTCATAAATCTCCATACAACGAGGAGTCAGACAAGATTGCATTCTGTAGCCAAGTTATTTAAAAAGGCACTTGAGAGACAACCATATAGAATAAAAATGAACGGGTCACTACTTAATGTGATTAGATATGCAGACAATACAGTAATTATGTCAGATAATATTGAAGGTCTCCAAATTCTGTATTAATCGTATTCACGAGGTAGGAGAGGAAATGGGCATTAAAATAAACTCAAACAACACCAAATTTTTAGTGTTTAATCGTGACCCACATCCCGATGCAAAGCTTCAACTAAACGGAGTCTAAGTTAAAAAAGTTCACAAAATGACATATTTGGTAACTGTGGTAAAGGACCACCTAGATCCAGACATAGAAATAAAACAGAATAGTAATGACTAAAACTACTTTTATGAAAATGAAGTCATTTCTTTGCAATAATCTTCTCAATTTAGAACTAAGAGAAAGAATGGTAAAGTGCTATGTTTGGTCCGTGCTTTTATATAGTGCAAAAGTGTGGACACTAAAAGTATCGATCATGAACAAAATTGAAGCATTGAAAATGTGGGTTCATAGAAAAATGCTGAAGATACCTTGGACAGCAAGGAAAACTAATATTGAAGAAGTACTAAGGAGCATCAACAAAGATAGAGAAGTGCTAAAGACTGTTAAAAATCAAAAAATATCTTATCTGGGACATATAGTAAAACGAAGTCGATATAAAATATTACAACTGATCCTTAAAGGCAAAATAGAGGGCCGTAGACGTGTAGAAAGAAAACAAGTTTGGAAAACCTATGGAATAAATGTAAATAACTTATAAATAATTTAAAAAATATAAAACATTACTTTCTTTTTAACAAACAATTACACAACCTACTTCTCACTTCATTTGTTAGTATCTCTCCTCAAGAACTTGCCCTCTAATTGTCAAATAGTTACAATAAAATCGATGATCACCCATCACCAGCAATCCAGGATAGTTTGAACTATTTTTTCCAAATCACTAATTAATAATTCTTGTACCGGCAGGTAAGTAGTATTTTGGTAACTTATTTTTGGTAGTAGTACTACAAAACAAAGCAAAATTAAATGCAGCAACAAAGACCATCGGTAAAAAGGCAAAGAAGCAAAGGGCAGAATGGTTCAACGAAGAGTGTAGACGGGCCATACACGAACGAAATGAAGCTCACAAGAAATATATGGAAAGGCGAACCAGAGAAAGAAGAACATTTTTCGAGGAGCTACGACGCAGGGCGGATAAAATATGTCGAGGAGAAAAAAGAAAATGGGAAAATAATAAGATACAGAAAATGGAACAAAACCTCCAAAGCAACGATCTAAGGGAGGCATATAAATATCTTCGACAACTAAGAGAAGGATACAAACCCCGAACAAGTCTGTGCAGAAACCAAACAGATAAGATAATTAGTGAACCAACGTAAATAAAATCAGTTTGGAAAAGCCATTTCCAAGCTCTGCTAGGAGCACAAGGAAGCTCACGATCTTCGGATTTGCGGCACATCGAGGAAGGAGACGAAGAAATAAGCAGCCCGACTCTTAAAGAAGTCAAACAAGCAATACAGGCGCAAAGAAACAACAAAGCGCCGGGATTTGACGATGTCCCTTCCGAACTATATAAATTAGGTGGCGAACATCTAACAACGCAGGTGCACGCGCTCATATCTAAGGTATGGAGGGAAGAAAAAATTCCTAGCGATTGGAAAAATGGGATTATCTGCCCAATCTACAAAAAAGGGGACAAACTTAAATGCGAAAATTACCGCGGCATAACCCTCCTATGTTCGGCCTACAAAATTTTTACATCCATCCTGAATAGGCGACTTCAACCATTATGTGAAAATATTATCGGCGAATACCAGACCGGTTTTCGACAAGGCAGGTCGACAATAGATCAGCTTTTTACAGTAAAGCAAATCCTTAATAAAGCTTGGGAACACGATATTGATGTTCACAATATATTTGTCGACTTCAAACTGGCTTATGACTCCATAAATAGAAGCCGGTTATATAACATCATGGAAAGCTTCAATATTCCCTCGAAATATATCCGACTAGTAAAAGCAACGATGGACTCCACAATAGCAACTGTACGCATACAGTACGAATTAACTGACAGCTTCGAAATAGTTCAAGGGCTGAAACAAGGTGATGGACTAGCTCCAACACTGTTCAATCTGGCCCTTGAATATGTCATCAGAAAGCTGAATGTCGGAAGAGCCAATCTCCTAACAAACAAATCTGTCCAGCTCGCCGCATATGCGGATGACATTAACCTCATGTCCCGCAGAGTGGATGATGCAGCAGAAACATATTCGCAGCTGAAAAAAACGGCCAAGGAGATTGGACTTGAAATAAATACACAGAAGACAAAAATACTAACGCAGACGCGGACAAAGCAAACAAGAAATCAAATCAAAGTAGAGGATGACATTGAAACAGTGAAGAGTTTTACTTATCTGGGAGTCGAAATGAATACGGAGGGAACAGAAGAGGCCGAAATTCAGAAGAGAATAATGAAGGGAAATAAAGCCTATTTTTCCCTGATTAACATAGTCCGCTCCAAGACGGTACATCGAAAATCGAAACTTAAGGTCTATAAAACTATCATCAGACCGATAGTATGCTATGGATGCGAGACATGGGTTTTGACAGAAAGCACTAAACGAAGATTAGAGGTTTTCGAGAGAAAAATCCTAAGGAAGATCTTTGGACCCATCACTCAAAATGGGATGTGGAGATCTAGATATAACCATGAACTCTACCAACTGTTCAAAGAAGCACCTATTGCAGAGTTCGCTAGAGTACAAAGGCTTCGATGGACTGGTCATGTGGTACGGATGGATGCCGACAGATTGCCGAGAAAGGCCTTGGATGGTAAAATGCAGGGCAGAAGACCAAAGGGAAGACCACGTAATAGATGGGAGAACGAAGTCACAGCAGATGCGCACAACTTATTGAACGTCAGGGCTTGGAGACGAGTGGCGCGGGATCGCCTTTGTTGGAGGCAGAAGTTACAGGAGGCCAAGGCTCAATTTGGGCTGTAGCGCCATTGGAAGAAGAAGACTACAAAACGACACGCACCCTCAAGCCGAAACCAGTGGAGGGGAGGCAAGTGGAAAATATAAATATTGCCTCCGTAGTACAACTCAGCATCAGTTTATGCTTACAAGTGAAGTATTAACATCTCCAGAAGATGCCAACCACTAGTGTTGGCGAAACGTCGAGAACTAATCTCAGCAGACAACGGCCTAATAGACCGAACAGACAGTTTAACAAGTTACATGATGGCCGTGAAAGCTTAAAAATGGATTATTTGGGCGGTCTAAGATATGTTTTATAATTATAAACAATTTTTTGGCTTATAAACAAATAGAATATCTCAATACCTATTAGAATAAACTAAATTCAAAAAACGGCGTTGGAAAAGACTTGCAGTTCATTTTGATGAAAATGTTCTGCTTTATCTAGATCAGACTATAGATAGTATTGAATGGCCTTCTCGTTCACCTGATTTGAATCCTAGAGATTATTTTTATTGAATAAACTTTAACAGTAGAATTTATAAAACTAAACCAGTAAGTATTTCCATTCTTGTTAAGTTATTATCTAGTATGAGATCTGGTCTAGTGTGTGCCACTGGTTGTTTTATGAGCATAGTTCGTTCCAAACATAGCTTTTAGGTCAATAACAGGAACGTATTAAAAATATAAGAGTTGGTTGATTTGGAAAATTTCCAGTTTGTTAGCTATCTCTTGATGAAGGATCTTTCCTATTGAGTCATGCTGTTCCTGATATTCAGTTACAACAAATGCCTGTGCCTTTGACGACATCTTTCAGGTAATTTCTAGTTGGTTTAACCTGATCCTGAACGGCGAGTAACGAATCTTCGGTTGGTCTTTCCTGATGTCATCCAATAGTTTGATGCTGTGTTATCGAAAAAGTCTTGGCTAATCGTAGTAAATTTATTATTGTTATTATCGTACAACCAATTGTCAGTTCATTTCAGTGCAACTTCTTCAAGTGATATCAAAATCCGTAAACTGATTTTCGAAACCAAATTCAGATATCTGCTTTAATCTGTGCCTTCTAAGAATTTTAAGGCAAAACAGACGTTGATAAAGATGTTATTAGAGAGATGGGGAACCCAAAATTGCATTCCACAACAGATCTCCTCTACTAAGCAAAAATCCTTAGCGAATTGGTTTCTTGTAGTCATAAAGAGTATATCAGATTAACAGGAAATATACTTGACATCACATCTTAACTGTCTCTCCTGATATCAAAATATTTGTATATTCAAAGATAATTAATCACAATATTAACCAACGAAGATAAATAGGTAAAGTTATCTTAAGAATTGGCAAAATCTTCTGTCTAGTTTATAGTCTACCTTTAAACCAATAAGAAAAATAAAAGAACATGTCTAAATAAAAATTTTCTAAACCGTTTAGCGAATTTCCAATTTCCTGTAGATTTTCTTCAGTTGCCAGTGTCGCCTTGGTCAGTGTAAAAACAGATGCTTAGTATAATGTTATACGCCTGAATTTCCGCATATATTCAGATAGACTATCCAAATCCAAAAACACTCTATCAACTTTAATCATTAATAAGGATGTTTGTATAATAGATCAGAGGGTTTTTATAATGTGGTAGATTAAACATAATATCTTGGCCACCTAAATGCAAAAAAATTACATAAAAAGCTTAGTTACAAAGGAAAGAATTTTCCTTCTGAAGTAAAAAGAATAACTTATTAGAATTGTAATTGTTGAACGCATTGAATTAAGTGAAGCAGTAACAGCAGTAACAAAGGAATACTTTCAAATCTTTCCTGAGTCTTCGAGACAGAATTCGGATATTATATAATCTTTACAGAGAGGGTATTAAACTTAGGAGGGAGTATAGGTATTAAACATACAATACATTTTTAATAAATACAAATCTTGTTTCTTCTCTACTAGGTCAAGATCTTTTTAAATTATCCTCGTATAAGAAGCTAAGGTGCGCAACGATTGAAAAGCTTTTTACGCATGAAAGGAAATGCATGCAGCAAGGCTATTTTAGTTGAAGGAAGGAAAATGCAAATAGAACTTTCTGTTAGTGCATTTGGCTATAAAATTTTCACTTAAGAAGCCGCTTTGATTGCAGCAAATGAAGAAACGTCCTTCAGGTTAGTCCATGAGCTTTTATTAAGTTCACTCTAATTTTCTTGACGCCGTAGAATATTTTCTTAATTTCAAAGTATTTTAAATTTTTCAAATAATAATAAAATAAGATTGTATTAGTTGTAAATTCAGCGTTAAAGCTTTAGATGAGAAAATCCTTTAAAAAATTGTCGGATATTTTGCAGAAATTCAATATAAACAACTGCATTATTATTGTATATGTATTGCACTATTTTGATCAATATAGAATATTGCTATTACAACTTAAAATTGAACTGTTATAGGTTCACTTCAGACTAGATTTGTTATGTGATCGTGAATAGAAAAATTGATTAATTGTGGATTTACGTCTAGTTAATCTACAATTCTACAAGCTACAATATCTGCTTATTCACATTTACCACAATATTCTCACCTATGCGTATTTGCTATAATAGCTTGCTTCTATTGCTAGAGTGGACAAATCACAGCGAAGATTGTCACTCTGGCCGGTCAATGACAAAGGATTTTATAAACTGCATTTATTGACCTTCTGACAGTCAGTCTGTCAGTCTACGCCTTGATACCGTCAAGACCTGATTGGCTGAGTAGCCTTTTCAAGAAACCTCTACATTTTATTTCTCATCTATGTGAAAAACCTTATCGAACTACAAAGACTTCGTTTCGAAGAATGTTCTACAGCTCTTTAAGTGATTGAATTAAATACGAGGTCTTACGACTTCAACATTAATTAAACAATAGAAAATGTAAAAAACGGACTTAAAATTAACTCGCAAAAGTTATCAGGCAGCTTGAAGAAAACACTTACTGGTCAATGAGATATCGTCCGCGAAATAGAGAAAAGACAGATTGCCTTAAAACTATTTTGGTCATCCTATACCTCGAGGAGTATAAACTTGGTTACACGCTGAGGCTTGAGGAGCCAGCATCAGAACCAGAGCTTTAACCTTGTTTAGACAGTCACCTCTTCAAGGAACAGGTACTCCTTTTTTTTCGGAGTAATGGGGGCGTGAAAAACGTGATGATTGATGTTCGTTTGTGAAGATATACTGGACTGCTTAAAAGCTGGGGTTTAGAAGGTGGCGTATGTGTATGGATCATATGAAGCGCACAAGAAGGATTATTGGTGAATGAAGCCAAACATGTCGAAGGAGGTACTTCAGGGGTTACCAACTATACTAGGAACGGCTCTTAATCAGCGTCTTTGACATGCAGTTGTTAGCTGTGTTATTTAATGGGGAATGTTTCTAGAATATCAAAATACTCGTCAGAAAGTTCGTGTCCAGTGTTGTGTAGAAGCTTAGCTGGAGGGAACAGAACTTTTCTTAGATGATACCTGGTGAGTATTGGCCTTCGGCGATTGCAAGATAGTATTCGTTTTGCTCCATTATTCGAGCCTGCGATGGTTCGAAGGACATAGCTTCTGCTAAGGGATAGAATTCTGTCCTTAATAGGTGTTATATTAGCTAATATGTATATGCTGGATATATGTATATGCTATTTCAATATCTGGTTCAATAGCAATCTTTTCAATATCTGGTCATCTATTCATTCTTTCAATGTACATCCTATATTATGGGATAGTTTCGACCGTATCAATACACAGTACAAGCCCTAAACACTTTCGAATCTAAAAGTGAAACTCAGAAACGCAAATTATTGAATCTCGTGTCCGAACAAATTCCAAAATCCTCAACATTGGAACCCACTACAGTGGTCCACAACTTTTCTGATACCCCTATTTCAACCATTGCCACTCAAGCTTTAGCAAAAGGTTTCAATTACTCTGTTACCCCAAGTCACATTCCAATTGAGACAATCATCTGTCAAACTGAAGAAGCCATCTCCAGTTTATCTTCCGAAGATGCTGAAATAACCAGGCAAGACATCTCTAGAGTTCTTAGAAACTCAAAGCCGCCTATTCAAAATATTAGCCAATCCGAGAAAAAAGCCCTGAAAGAACTTCAGTCAAATCCAAATCTTGTCATTCGTCCTGCCGATAAAGGAAACGCCACAGTCATCCTAAACACTTCTTTTTACATTAATAAACTCTCAAATCTCGTTAATACTTCAGACTACAAACCAATTCCTAATAATCCAACAACCTATCTGGAGAAAACAACAAAAGCCATCATCAATAAAACCTCTCTCCCTGTTGACATCAAAAAATCTCTAATTCCTCGGGAAAAATCTTCAAGAACACCTCGAATATATGGCCTACCCAAAATTCATAAACCCGATATCCCTCTTCGTCCCATTGTCAGTGCATACAACTGCCCTACACAACCCTTGGCCAAGTATTTGGCCAAAACTCTACAACCTTTCGCCGAAAATGCTTCATCCTTCGTCAAAAACTCTTTTCATTTCATCGAACTTCTTAAGCAATACCCTATATCACCGTCAGACATTCTAGTAAGTTTCGATATTGTCTCACTCTTTACAAACATTCCAATAGATGAAACTTTAAACATTCTTAAAACTAAATACAATATTCAACAAGACCACTTATCTCTCATTAAACATTGTATGTCCAACACCTATTTCATCTTTCAAAACAAATTCTACAGACAAATAAATGGTGCCCCAATGGGCTCCCCTCTATCTCCAGTAATTGCCAATATCTTTATGGAAGACTTCGAGACCCGAGCACTATCCACATCAATGCTCAAACCCACATGTTGGCTACGATATGTTGACGATACATTCGTCATTTTTCCCCATGGAAGGGATGCTTTAGTGTCTTTTTAAACTCATCTGAATGGTATACATCCCAGTATCCAGTTCACGATGGAGATGGAAACTGATTCATCCCTACCGTTTCTCGATGTTTTCATCAAGAAAAACCAATACCAAGGTTTCCATTGCTCTGTTTATCGAAAACCCACACATACCAATCGTTACTTGCATGCCAACTCTCACCATCCACCTTCACAAATCAATTCAGTCATTAATACCCTTGTCTCCAGATCAATACGCCTTTCCGATGATGCAAGTAGACCCGCTGAACTCTCTTGTTTAAAACAAGCCCTAATCCAAAACGGTTACCACGAAAATCACATCAATAGGAGCATTCGCAGACATCAATCTCCCACTCATCCTCAACTCAAAGACTCAGACCCTTATCATACGAAAGCTTTTCTTCCTTATATCAAAGGTGTCACTGACAAAATCGAGAGAATTCTGAAACCAAGAGGAATAAAAACAATATTTACTCCCCAACAAAAACTTTCATCTCTTGTCCGTTCTATCAAAGACAATATTTTAAATGAACAACACGGAGTTTATGAAATACCTTGTGCAGACTGCCCCGATCCTATATAGGCCAAACAAACCGTAGAATCTAAAACAGGATTTATGAACATTCCATTTCTGTTCGCAATTCTGATTCAATTTCAGCCCTTGGTCAACATCATCTTCATACAAGTCATAAAATCGATTTTGAAAACTCCAGAACCATAGCCCCCATCCGCTTCTATAAACCAAGAATCATCCGAGAAGCCATAGAAATAGAAAAAAGGCCAAACTGTCTTAATAAAAGAGATGACGCCATAAATATATATATATATATATATATATATATATATATATATATACATACATACATTCACGTAAGAAATTTGAACTGTTAAAGTATTTTACACCGCGGGCAGCACCTTGCTAATAACAGATCCCCCGGTGAACTTCTCGCTAAGTATAAGCCGAGGATACCTAACTCTCCGAGCAAAAAAAAATGGATAAAATCGAAAAACCTTCGTGCTTCCTCCAGAGTTGCGGTAGGAAACCATCCTGTAACTCCAAATAACATGAAGGATGAACCAACCGTATGACCCTTCCTTAAAGCTAGCCTTTACTTGAGACGATTACAAAAAAAATCACATAAATAAACGAAATGAATCAAAAATATATTTATTGCACAGCAAAAAATGTATCCCTTATCGGATCTATTAAAGACAAATTTTCCAATATATCAATATATTGTGTTATATAGAGACCATTTCAACCCAAAGCAAGTTTTACGTAAATATCTCTAATTATCAACCATTTCGTTATCTTTCAAAGATATACCAAATGATGACTGATTTTTTTCTTTTCTTTTTGAAAGTTTGGAACTAGCACTGCGATCTGTATCCTGTACATAAAATTCAAGCCAAAACGTTGATATTTTAGTACCATGAATTTTCAAAGATGCAGGTTCATCAATCTCCCAGAAAAACAACTTATCCAGACGAACAAATAGTCGTAAACCTGCAATATAACTCCTTACATTAAAATTAAAATTAGTGATTATCAATTTTTGAAATAATTTGCAAATCGAACTTTAGTGAATTTGACTAACTGCCCTTAGCGTATAACTACTAAACTTTCTAAACTCAATCTTACAAGTCAAATATTAAAATCGAACAGATAGATCATGTAAGATTTTGGCTCTATGGCCAATTTTCACTTTTTTGAAGAAACTTTTTCGTGATTTACGACCAGAGAATTGTGACATTTATTTAATGTTATTTCAGCTTTAGTGTCAAGCGAAAATTCAGAACTTTTAAATCGATAATTTATTTCGTCTAGCTTTCTTTTTCATACGTTATAAATTTTTACAGTTTATTAAATTGGTTAAAGTCCTAAAGGTTGATGCAAACATCCGAAGTGAAGGAAAAAACTATTACTCTTGGAGATATCTCAAAATATTTAAAATCTTAATAAATCTTGTTTTAAATACTAAATAAATATTTTAAATATATAACTGTTAAATAAATAAATAATATTTATATTTCATAAATATACTTCGATAAGTATTTTAAAAATGCTCGCAGCAACTGGTCTTCTAATCTGCATCACATCATCATCATCATCATCATCATTCAGCCCATACTCGTCCACTGCTGAACATAGGCCTCCCGTAGTTCACCCCACAAATTTCTGTCCTGAGCCGCCTGCATCCAATTTTGATGTGTCCGTTTCAGGTCATCCGTCCATCTTGTTGGTGGTCGTCCTCTATTCCTAAAGGCATCTTGTCTGGGTCTCCACTCAAGAATGCGTTTTGTCCATCTGCCGTCCTTCGTTCTTGCGACGTGCCCTACCCAGTTCCATTTTAAGGTTGATATTCTTTTGATTGCGTCGGTTACTCCCGATTTACGGCGCAATTCTGTGTTGGGTATTCGGTCTCTCAGGGTTAATCCCAACATGGACCGTTCCATTGCCCTCTGTGTTGTTCGAATTTTGTTTGCGGACGTCTTAGTAAGTGTTAGCGTCTCCGCACCGTAGGTTAGAACCGGAAGCACACATTGATCGAAGACTTTTCTCTTCAAGCAGATGGGAAGAGCTGATTGGAAAACATCTCTTAGCTTTCCATAAGCTGCCCATGTCAACCCTATTCTACGTATTAGTTCATTGGTCTGGTTATCTCTACTTAAGCGAATTTCGTGTCCCAGATATTTGTATGCTGATGTTTGTTCTATACTTGTTCCAGCTATGTTGATGTTCTCACTCAGAACAAGGTTTGTCATCACTTGTTTTTGAGTTATTGATCTTTAAACCCACTTGTGTAGAGGCATCTAGGTTTGCACGCTTACATATGTATTCCAATAATGTTGTAAACAGTTTTGGTGAAATGGTGTCGCCCTGGCGAACTCCACGATGAATATTGAACTTGTGTGTATCTTCATGGAGTCTGACGCATGCCGTGGCATTATCATAGATATTTTTGATGACAGTGGTGTAGCGGTGATGTATTCGGCACTCTTTTAAAGCTTCTAGCATTTTCTGGTGGTTTATTGTGTCGAATGCTTTCTCATAATCCACAAATATTAGGACGAGGGGTTTATTGTACTCTATACATTTTTCGATGAGGCTTTTAATAACTTGTAGATGGTCGTTTGTGCCGAAGCCTGACCTGAATCCTGCCTGTTCGCATGATTGGTAAAAGTCCATTTTGTTCGAAAGTCTGTTTGTTATGACTTTTGTAAAAAGCTTGTATATGTGTGACATGAGGCTGATTGGTCTATAGTTTACGAGATTTGTTAAATCTCCTTTCTTAAACATTAGAATGATCACTGCATTTTGCCATTGTGATGGTGTTGTTCCTCTTTCAAGGCATTCTGTGAAAAGTATGGAAAGCATTTGTATCAGTTTCTCGCCTCCTAATTTTATGGCTTCGACAACGACCCCGTCGTCGCCAGGTGACTTATTATTTTTCATTTGTAGGAGAGCTTTTTTGATTTCATCAACAGTAACATCTGGTATGTCTTCCGAGCCCTGGTTTAGAACATTTGGTATGTTGTCAGTTGGAACATTTTCTTCTGTTTTGCTGTAGAGTTCGCTGTAAAATTGTCCGACAGTTTGTAGAATTTCCTGTTTATCTGTTATTATTTCGCCCTTTGTGTTTTTCAGTTTGTAAATATTTTTCTTTCCTATTTGCTGTTTCCTTCTGAAGACTTTTAAACTTTTGTTCTCTTCTATGACTTTTGATATCTCTCTGGTGTTGTAGTCTCTTATATCTTTTCTGATGTTCTTAGTGATTTGTTTGTTTAGTTGTCTCATTTTTGTTAGATTGGTTCTGTATTTATCTGTTAGTTGTCTTCTTTCCTCTAATAGAGTTTTCGTGCTTAGACTTAGTTTTTCTTCGTCTTTTTGGTTTTTTGGGCAACATTTTTCTTGTGCTTGTTTCAGAGCTTTGACTATTTTCTGGTTTAGTTGTTCGATGTTTATGTTTTCTGTTTCTTTGTTTTGTAATTTTTCTTCGACCGTACGTTCAAACAGTTTTGCATTTTCAGGTGGTACCCATCTTCTAACATTTGGTTTAGGAACAAGCTTCATTCTTTCTTTTTTAACGTTAAGCATTACTTTTGTTCTTATCATCCTATGGTCGCTGCCAGCAGAGAACTTGTTGAGTACTTCCACGTCTTGTATTATATATTTTTTATCTGTAATTATAAAGTCGATTTCGTTTTTGACGGCGCCATCAGGGCATATCCAAGTCCATTTGTTTTGGGGTTTCTTTTTAAGAAATGCATCACATATTCCATGACAATTTCCGAATAATCTTAAGCTTTATATTAAAATAGGTTTGCAATAAAAGGTCTTTTTATCTTTTTTTCGTATTTTTTACCCAGATTTTTAACTCTTTTTTTCCCTTTCACTAAGGTTTTAGCATACATTTTAGATACAGTTAGATTAAATTATTGTAGATTCTATATGAGTAAAAACATAAAAGTTATGCAAAATCATCTAATTTTTTTTTATAATTTTATTTATTAACAATTTAAGTGAAAAATGTCAGATTTTTAGCATTTTATTCTTTAAGTTAAAACCATTATAAGTGATGAATTCGGCCGTTACTTGATGGCAGTTCATTTTATCTAACAATAGAACACCGAAAATTTTTTTTCTACACTTCCACAAAATTGATTATCACTGCAGCTGTTTTCTAGAATTGAAAGCCCTGTTGTGTTCTGCTATACGTTTGTTAAAAGTTCTACCAGTTTGACCAGTGTAAGTTTTTGGAAGTCACCACATGTAAGCTTTTGTACCTCACTACCTGTGTAAGTGCTTTTTCTTTTTGCTTTTGTTGACTACAAAACCCAGTTAGCTATTTTAGAAGTTAAATAATGTAGAAATTATTTTTGAAATAATAAACTAAGGAAAAGTTAAAAAGACAAAATAAGAATCAGTTAAAGAAAGGTAAGTTAGAAAAAGTTAAGTACATTTAAAGTAAAATAAATGAGAGGAAGGAATCAAAACTACGTAGTATTAATTGCCAGAGGAGAATCAGTCAATATTGCAAAAGATCGGGAAGTAGACGATATTCAAGTGAAAAATCAAAAAAACAAAAGAATAAATTAAAAAAACAAAGAAAGAAACTATGAAGTTAGAATCCGTAATATTCGGATATACTCTGTATGAGTACAAGAAACCAATTCGCTAAGGATTTTAGATTCCCCATGTCTCTATTAACATCTTTATCAACGTCTGTTTTGCCTTGCAATTCTTAGAAGGCACAGATTAAACCAAAAATCTGAATTAGGTTTCGAAAATTAGTTTACGGATTCTAATATCAGATATCGCTATTTTCGTCTATACGAAGCCATGTTAGAGTTGCTTCTTAAGACAGAAAAGATTTATTATCACGTTCAGAATACCTGTGAATAGTTGTTCTGATGATCCCTATTAGGGCGAAATACGAATAAGCAGATACACAGACGCATTGTAAGTGAAATCAAATCTTGACTGTCTTTTTCTTTTTAAACTATAAAGTGTTTGTATTGTTAAAAGAAAGGAGGATAACGACGACGATGACGGTTTTTCAATGCGCGAAAAATGATTCATGCGCGAAACATGGAAACTCAAAGTTATTATGCGTAGACTTGCAATGGTTGGCTTTGGTATTTGTTTATTGTTATTGCAAAAACCAGACGCATGAAAAATTGTAAACGTTTAAAATATAATGGTAGGTTCATTGGAATCATAGGTATACGTGGGATCAAGAAGTCCTCTTCTTTGTATTTTTTCTTAATCACAGTTGCCTCAATGATATTCATTATTAGCCTTTTCACAGTCAGTCTCGTTCCATGGCATTGTCGAGTTTGACCGACAACTGATCCTATTTTTAATTGTAAATTATTAGCTGAGAGCCAGGCAATTCCAATGAATTCAAAAACTCTGTACGATAGTTGACTACGTCATCCTGATATATAACTGTGTCAACTGATTTGAACGAAAACAACTTTTCTGGAAGAAAATTCATAATGGTTGCGTTCAGATCCTGGACATCTGTATTTTTGCCACCAATATTGCTCGTCCAGTTTTTAAATTCGTAAGCTATGTTCGGAAAACACGGTAAATAAGCTCGTATCAGCAATATAAAAATCTCAATATATCAATATCAACATTGGTCGCATTTGGCCGTAAGAGTCGCATTCAAAAACACTATAACAGAGGGAGAATGGTTTTCTATGGTTTTCCAATCTCATTGCACAACGATACTTGATTCTAGGTAAAGATACAGCCACAGCTTTCCTCCACGCGTTTAAACCGAATAAAACAAAAAGGCCAACAATCTCAAAAGGACCGTTTTCCATTAAAACTTGTACTTAGTAGCGGGCTTGGTCCAACCGGCACCCAAAGGTAGTACACTACTGCTTTATAGACACCACGTAGCTCCGGGAGAGCGGCAACATACGCAAAATGGCGTTTCCTAAGCACAAAAAACCACCCTAGAAGAGGCGTGAAAGTCTAAACAGGGTTAAAACATATAACAACAACAATATCAAACTAACAGCCAACTACCTAGGGGTGACGGTCACTAGAACTGAAAGCTAGAAACAATATTATCCAAAAGCTGTGCGGTACAATATGGAGAGTATCGGCATCTATCATTCGCTTATCTGTTGGGTCTGGTCTTCTCAAATGCTACTCAGCAGTCTGGCTTAGCAATCTTCATTCACAAAAATTAGATACCGAATTAAACACTATAAAGAGAATGATTGCTGGCGCTATCTAATCCACCTCCACAGGACAGTGTCTCCAGTTCTAAGCCACATTCCACCACAAAATTTTGATGCATACACTCACTTTCAAATGAGTACAAAAAGATCATTGACAACCGTTACTTACTAACTAATCTATCAAGACATAGATGCTGCCAACCATAGCCGACTTCGTTCAAGATGAATTTCAACAAGATCAGCAAAAAACTATGAAAAAGAATTTAACTTCAAGAACGCATTGACTCCAGAATGGATTAAACAACAAAATAGCAACATATTTTGTATCACCCAAAAACACCAGCATTGAATCTAGCATGTTACATGGTCTATACTGAACAAAATCAAAATCCCGCACAGTAAATGTGTCTACATTATGCATAAATAGGATAAACTTGGATGGGATAGGACTTCGGGTGTTAACCGTTTTCTTTACGACTGTTTTATAGACTACAATAAAGCGTTTGATAAAGTAAAACATGACCGACTTATGGAAATTCTAAAAAATAAAAACCTAGATGGAAGAGATTTAAGGCTAATTACAAACCTTTATTACAATAGTACGAATTGAAGAAGAAATATCTGAATAAATGGAAATAAGGAGAGGAGTCAGGCAAAGCTGCATATTATCACCTCTATTATTTAACGCTTATTCTAAAGAGGTAATTCAAGAAACTCTGGAAGATGAAACAGTCGGCATAAGAGTAAATGAAGTCTTAGTTAACAACATCAGATATGCAGATGATACAGTAATAATAGTCGATAGTTGCAGTTGTAGTTCACAAGACCTGAAAAGACTCATAAGTAAAATAGTAATGTGTAGTAAAGAGTACAGACTCTCCCTCAATATCAACAAGACGAAGTTTATGAAAATTTGTAAAAACAACCATAATACTAACAAAATCTTGATAGCAGAGAGCCAGCAGATTGAAAGATTAAAAAAGTACACTTACCTAGAAACACTTAGAACAGAAAATAATGACTACACTGCAGAAATCAAAGTCAGAATCGAAAACAACGATGCGCCCAACAAAATGTTACCTATTCAGTGTACTATACTATGGAGTGGAATCATGGACGTTAAATCTAGACACAATGAGACGACTTAACGCTTTTGAATTGTGGACCTATAGAAAAATTATAAGGGTTTCCTGGGTAGATAGAGTTACGAACAATGAAGTACTGAGAAGAATAGGTAAAGAGAAGGAAGTTGAACTTACAATTAAAGAAAAAAGGCTACAGTATCTCGGACATGTGATGCGGGGCAAGAAGTATGGCATCCTGCCACTCATAATGCAAGGAAAGATAGATCGCAGAAGAAGCATCGGAAGAAGACGAATTTCATGGCTTAAGAACCTGAGAGAATGGTTTCAATGCAGCTCAAAACAACTATTTAAAGTTACTGTCTTAAATTAAATAGCTATGTTGTTTGCCAACATCCGTAGCGGAGATGTCACCTGAAGAAGAAGGTGGAAAAACTACAATCCTCAATCTGGGACTCCAGACAACAACAAAGTATCGGACATATTATAGAACAGTATCCCATAGGATCATATTATGGTACTTCCTGACGACGACCTTTGGGTCGATGGGTTATTTAAATAATTTAGATGTACGTTTGTAAACTTGGTATATGTGTATTATGTTTTATATATGTATATATGTGTCAAGAGATATACGATAAATAAATAAATAAATAAATAAATAAATAAATAAATAAATAAATAAATAAATAAATAAATAAATAAATAAATAAATAAATAAATAAATAAATAAATAAATGAATAAATAAATAAATAAATAAATAAATAAATGAATAAATAAATAAATAAATAAATAAATAAATTAAATAAATAAATAAATAAATAAATAAATAAATAAATTAAATAAATGAATGAATAAATAAATAAATAAATAAATAAATAAATAAATAAATAAATAAATAAATAAATAAATAAATAACTGAAAATATAAGAAATGTTCGAAGAATGGTAAGAAAATCTAATAGATAAACTCATTAAAATTATATCATAAACCTACACTTATATCCTTTTATTTAGAATGCATGAAATATTATTGTTAACATGTTGCAGTTAATATTAATATATTGCAGTTATTGGTATTATCACTTAACAAACAGGTAAATTCCAAACTAAACATACAAAACAAAATTTGAGTATCATTTTTCTACTTACCTAGCCATCCATGTAAATTTCGAAACAAATGCAACACTACATTCTAGTTCCTACTCATCGTTAATTAAAAAATCCCCGAACCATAAAACTTTGCCGAAAGTTTTCGTACTTTCCGCAAGTCTCGCGTTATCAACTACTCTATGGTCGACCCGACGCTTCGCGACGTCCTTCTGGAGCCGCCGGGAAGAAGTGACTAGCAAGTTGGCGCGTCCAAAAGCTACATTAAGGGTTTCGTTTGCCAGCCGCCGTAGTTTGTTTTTATTTGGACGACTAATGTGATTCGGTAGACTGAAAAAATGTCACAGACTAGGATCTATTCATAGTTTTTCGTTTTTCTACTATTTTTAGTGATTAATTTACTTCTGAAAGCAGTTTGGAAAACATATAAACACAGTTAATATCGTATATGTCAAATTAATTGCGGGTATCATTAAGCTTTTTGGTTTTATTTCTTTCAATAACGAAAACATAGAACAGCTGAGTGTAATTATTGTAATTTATATAAATTTTACGACATTCGGTACTTTTGGCTGCAATCTTTATTCATTTATTGGACCTATTAGTATTACATTCTATGTTTTAGTTTTCACTTATTTCTCTTGCTCAACTTGTTGCCATTCCATTCGCAGCTTTAAAATGATTTCGTCTACTACGTTTTTCCAGGATCTTCTACATTGGCCTCTCTTCCTTCTATCGACGTAGCTCCATTCTCTTATTTTTTCAATCTATATACTGTCACTGGTACTTCTTACATGTCCGTACAACTTTATAAACTTCCAACCGTTAATATCTTTTTCTTCCGTTCTACCGTTATATAAACATGACTGCTTGTTTTTCAATGTTAATCCAGTAAGTTGTCATTCCGTCATTTTCCTGGTCTTCCTAATGATCGTCTTCCTATTGAAGAACCATATCTTGCTGTCTTTACTATTTTGTTTTTTGTTATTCGGCTTATATGACCGTTCCATTCTATTCTTCTATTTCTTACTTAGTCCTGCATTTACGTTATACATCTGTATTTCGAGCTCTGTCCCATAGTGTATTACCATCCATTTTTTAAGTGTTTATCTCTGCTGTTTCTACATTATTTTTGTCCTCTCTGTGTCAGGTGGTGTTTCTGCCGCGTATGTCATTATTGATGTGATGACTGTTTTGTAAATTCTGGCTTTCACTTCTTTCTAGGTATTTAAACTCCATCACTTGTTCTCAGTATTATCTGATCTTACACCTCCAATTTACATCTTACTAAATTTACTGCTATAATCATGCATTTTGTCTTTTTTTGGGAAATTTACATGTTAAATTTTCTGGCGGTTATATTAAATTGGTGCAACATACGTTGTAAATCAGCATTGATTTGATCCGATAGATACTTTTGTGTGTTGTAGTTGTAGTTGTTTTGGTAGATATTTTTTATCGTTTTGATTATTCCTAAAGGTATCGCCCTTGCGTATAATAAGTAGATAACCTTCGTCCGACTGGCTGTGTCATTAAATTTTGGACTAGATTATTGGGGTGGTATTTAATGATATTGATGGATTCGACCGTTACTTAATGGAAATTCATTTTATGTAACAATAAAACACTGAAAACTTTGTTTTCACACTTCCACACAACTTCATGTCTATCATAGTATGTTACATAGATTAACAGTAATTCCGATGTCAAACTACAACTTTGAGACAGAATTAAATATAATTAATCAAATAGCAGTAAACAACGGATACAATGAACAAACAATTAATAAAATGTTAAATCATAAACTACACAAGAATGCCCTGAAATTAGTATTTCCACCACCAAAGAAAAAACCCAGTACCTTCTGCTCGATTACATATACAGGTAAAATATCAAAAAAAAAAAAAAAAAAAATATATATATATATATATATATATATATATATATATATATATATATATACATATATATATATATATATATATATATATATATATATATATAGGTATATATATATATAGTCGGTCAGATAGCTCAGCGGGCTGTGCGGCTGCCTCTCATTCGCTTCACTGTCGAATGGCTCAGTGGATGTGGGATCGAGCCCCAGCTCGGTGTACAGAAAACAAAAAGTCTAACGCAGCAGTTTAAAATTCTAGATGAATCTGCGGCTTAGACTAGAATATGCTGGGATCTGATCGGCCTATGGTGGAACAGTACGGCAAGAGATAAGGGCTTGCGGCTCGGTGATACTCCTCCATAGATCCCTACCGGACGGGCGTAACGCCTAAAAAAAACCGGATATATATATATATATATATATATATATATATATATATATATATATATATATATAGTTTCCGAGTTTGAATTTGTATCAGCCCAAGCTGATGAGCACGGGAAGTTTAACGAATTTGTCTCCTAGGCCATACAGTTGGCCATTTAATATATAAAGCGATAGCGGCTTTCGCTAAAAGATTTAATTCTTTACACATTTCGCATAGCATAAAGGATACAGAAAACGATTATTCATATCGGTTCGTTCACGGCCTTCAAAGTAGGGGGCGCCTTTATAAGCTAACTACACGGTAGTAAAGTTTTGGGAGACATTCGTTTTACTTTCCGAGTTTGAATTTGTATCAGCCCAAGTGTCTGACGACGGCTGGGATAGGCCGAAATGATCATAACACTTTAGTGATACCAATTCGAGCACGGGAAGTTTAACGAATTTGTCTCCTAGGCCATATAGTTGGCCATTTAATATATATATATATATATATATATATATATATATATATATATATATATACATATATATATATAACCTAGGCAAATATACTAAAAACAAGAAGAGCCAAAAAAAAACATTTTCATAGTGGTGTGTACAAACTTAAATGTGGCCACTGCCAACAAACTTACATCGGTCAAACTGGTAGAAACTTTAATAAACGAATAGCAGAACATAAAAGGACTTTCAATAATAGAAAAACAGATTCTACATACGCACTTCATCTTTTAGATCATAATCATTCTTTTAATGACAAATTTAAAATTCTTCTCATTCAAAATAAAGGTCTATCTTTGCTATCTTTGTTAGAATCTATGGAAATCAACAAATTAAAAAACATAGATATAATTCTGAATGACCAACTTGAGACAAAGTTCTCCCCTCCTCAACCTATTTCATTAGAGACTATAAAGTGTTAACGCAATCCAAAAATAGATCACTTGAAAAGGGCAATCAGCCGAAACAGCTGTAGTGGTAAAAGTTAAAATAAATTTTGCGGAAGTTTGAAAACAAAGTTTCCAGTGTTTTATTATTACATTTGATGATACTGTTGGCAGAGTTTGGTGACTTCTTTGTTGACAGTTATGATTTTGAGATCTCGTACGGTCGTCTTATTTGAAACGTACCATGGAGCGTACCTTTAGTTATCATTCGAAGGACTTTCGATTGAAATCTTTTAAGAATGTCAAAATGGATATAGCTGCTTCTCCCAAAAGCTAAATTTCTAGTATGCGTTGGCCAGTAGCCCTCTGCTACAATATCCTATACGTTCTCGTTTAGTAACCTATATAATTTATATACTTAGAGAATAATCCAGAGAAGTTTTTCACTAAGGACAGGAATTAAGTGTATGTTAGGAAGACCTCTACCTACAGATTCAAATAATACATCAGAGTCATTACCTCTTCGAGATTCCACTGGATCCCTCAAAATTGTTAAAAATTGTTACATTTGCAGGTCTTTAGCGAAAAAGCGGCTAAGAAATACATGAAAAACACTGAGTAAATATAAGTAAGTGGGGACAATCTATTTGAAATGAACTTTTATTTATGTTTCTTTATCAGTTTAATTCAGAATTGCACAAACAATCAAGTTAACAAAATCTAGAGATATTACTTACATTTTAGGAGACTTTAAAGCAAAAAATTCTAGTAGGTACAGTTAAAAATATAGTTGAGCAGTTCGGATTAGGAACTAGAAACGAGAGAGGATAAAGGCTCATAGAATTTTGTCAAGAAAAAAATATGGTAATTGCCAATACTTGGTTTCAGCTTCCTAAGAAAAGACTATATACATGAACGTCTCCTTCACATACAAAAAACCACATTGTCAGAAACCAGATAGACTTTATACTTGTAAATAGCAGATATAAAAACTCTATAACCTCAGTTTAAACTTATCCTGGAGCAGATATTAACTCAAACCACAATCCGTTAGTTGCTGACGTGAAAATAAAATTAAAAATAATTGAACTCAAAAAACATCAACTAAAAATTAATGTAAGAATGCTAAAAAAACGAAGAAATAAAAACGAGTTAAAAAATAATGTGAATGTTAATATGCAAAAAACGCTAAGTGACAACAAACAAATTATGGATGTAAATAAACAGTGACATAATATAAAGAAACACATTACTGAAACCAGCTCAAAAAAGTTTGATATAACATAGGTCAGACGCTAAAAAACAGTGGATGGCATAATAAATACCATTACAGATGGAAGAAAGAACAAAATATAAGATATATAAAAATATGAGATTATAAAATAAGATCTACAGAAGTATAAAGAAATACAACGATTAATTAAGGAAAAAATCAAAACAGCTAAGGAAATCTATTTGATGAAACAATGTAAAGAGATAGAAGAACTAGAAACAAAATGTGATATGAGAAATATGCACAAAAAAATAAGGAGAAGTGCCTGTAATGGGTCGAAATAGACAGCAAGGACACATCAAAGACAAAAAAGGAGTACTACTAATAGATCTACCAGAGAGATTAAGAGGATGGGAGGAGTACGTTAGAGAACTTTTCCAAGATGAAAGAGATGAAATGCAGAAAATACAAGAATAAAATCTTTTAGAGAGACAGAAGATGACGATGGATGAAATAAAATATGCTATCAAAATCTCTAAAGACAATAAGGCAGCTGAATTATATGAAATAACAGTAAAACTGTTAAAACTAGTGGAAGAGGATAACTTGGAAGTATTAGCAGATTTATGCAACACGGTGTACTTACGATACGGGAATAATACCACAAGAGTGGCTGAAGTCAGCATCTATAACCATCCCTAAAAAACAAGCAGCAAAAGAGTGATCTGATTATCGAACACTTAGTCTCATGAGTCATACTTTAAAAGTACTGCTGAAAGTAATACATAAGAGAATATACGAAAGGCTAGAGGAGCATATTAGCGAGACGCAGTTCGGGTTCCAAAATAGAATAGGTACTCGAGAAGGACTATTTGCCATCAACATATTGGTTCATCGATGTCGGGATGAACACGTTGATCTAGACTTGTGCTTTGTTGACTACGAAAAAGCTTTCGATAAAGCAAGACATGAAAAACTAATATCAATACTTATGAACAAGCGCATTGATAGTAAAATCATAAATATAGTGCAAACATTATATTGGAACCAAAGTGCCACAGTTCAAATTGATATGCAACACTCAGAAAAAATGAAGATTTGTAGATAAGTCAGACAGGGATGTGTTTTATCGCCACTTTTGTTTAACTTATATTCTGAAGAAATTTTCCAAAACACGCTCAATAATATCAAAGTGGGAGTTACCGTTAACGAAAAATTAATTAACAACTTACGATATGCAGACGACACTGTGATTATAGTAACGAGTATAGAAGATCTACAACATCTTATCGAAAGCTTAAGTATGAATAGTGCTGAGATGTGAATTACTATAAACGTTAAAAAAACGAAGTACCTACATGCTAATTACAAACGACCACAAAATGTACATCACCTATTGACAATCAATGGTAACGTGATAGAACAAGTAGAAAAATAGCAGTACTTGGTAACTTTGATCAATGAAACCAATGATCATACTGCAGAAATAAACAGTCGAATAGAGATTGCCAGAACAGCATTTATACGAATGAAGCCACTCCTAACGTGCAAAAATCTAAATTTGGAGATCAGACTGTTATTCGCTGTTATATATTTTCAATATTATTATATGGAGCTGAGACTTGGACATGAAAAAATGCAATTTAAAAAGAAAAGAGGCTTTGGAATTCATACCGCAGAGTATTAAAAATATCATGGACTGATAGAATTACAAATAAAGAAGTACTGGTGAGGGTTGGTAAAGAAACAAAACTAATCACCACTATACAAACCAGAAAACTGGAATCCCTAGTCCACGTGATAACGGGACCAAAATATGAAATTTTGAAACTCATAATACAGGGAAAGATTCAAGGAAGAAGATCTGTTGGCAGAAGGCAGAACTCATGGTTGAAGAATCTACGTGATTGGTATCAATGCAGATCGATTGATTTGTTCAGAGCAGCAAGTTCAAAAATAAAAATAGCCATTATGATTGGCAACCTCCGTAGATAGACGGCACTCTAAGGAGAATCACTTTTATTATAAAAAAATAGATACTTAGCTTCATGATTTACCAAACATTCATGTTACCAATGTGCCACGGGTGTTGACATATTGTGTAAATACTTTGACAGGTATTTTTTATGTCTTATATTATAATATATTTTTTTTCTTTGGTTTTTATTATGAATCGCTTCGTTCTCAATAATTTTGGCAATAACTAGAAGCTGGAATAAAAATATTTATACTCTCGTAATAATTTACATAAAACAAGTGCCAAGGATACTCAGGTACCTGGATATAATAGACACAAAGGCTAGCAAAATATGACTTGTAAAAATGTAGCAGTTTCAGAGAGGTGCACTATTTTTCTCTACTTCTTATCTAATTTCTCGTTTCGTTTTAATTATTGATTATATTTATTATATTTTTAGTTTGCCTAAAAACCTAATAAACATTTTAATTGTTACAATCTACATATTTCGTGTATCACTAATGCAAACTCGAAGAATAAAAATAGAAGGCATTTAGTATAAACGGTGCTTTCTATTGTCTTAACATTGACATTCCGAGAACTTTAACCAATTAACTTTTTTGGTAATACCAGAACTGGATATTTGCTAATTACAAGTCTGAATGAGTTTTGGCGTCAATAAAGGCTTTTTCAAGCTCTATTAAGCAGAACAGCATCGTTACAGTTTTTCTACAATAACTTCTACATTTTTTGCCATTTCATGAACTGCGGATCCCGTCTCTTTCTTGTGGAATGTGGACAACATTTACATAATTAAATTTACCGAATCATTCGATATATTTAGTTAACGCCGTGGCGCATATAGTCGCCTTCCGGAGTAAATTGCTATTCTCTATTAGCGAATTTTACAGGGGGAGTAGAAAATAGAATAAATTATTAATATACACTCACGGACACGAAAAATGGACAGTTTTAGAATTTTTGATAAATATACTGTTATGGTATTTAAAATTGAAGAGTAGAAATATTAAATGTACGATGAAATCAATATTTCAGATATTATAAAAAGTAAAAATACTCCGAACTGCCTGGAATTAACCAAAGGTAATCTTAGTTATAAATAATCTCTTGTATAAATATAACAAGTGGATAGTGCGGGTACAATGAATAGAAGTTAACGATGGTTTTTTCCCATAAGCCATAAAGTGTTTCGTAATCCGGGTTTGCGCCATGAACAGGACAATAAAAATAGTTAATAAGTAAATGGTTTTTTCGGAATCTGTAGATACTCCGTAGAAATTAAGTGTCGTTGTAGAAATAATATGAATTAGGAAAGTTTGTAAGTATTTCTGATTTTATGTGGGGAGTGGTATGCAAATTTCTGATTGGCCGAGAATTTGGAAAGTGGTGAGATGGGTGTGTATAATGAGAGGTTGGATGGATGGATAGATGAGATGAGATGGTTAGTTAGTTCCAGTTTCTTAAAGTGAATGGTTGGTTTTCGAGGTGGTCTCCAGGCGTAGTAAATGATAAAGAATAAGTTGTTAGTTGGTGAAGTAAGTGTGTCCGATGGAAGCTGATCTGGTACAAATTTGTAAGTAAACTTTTCCTATTTGTATTCTACGTTTCGCTGTTTATTTCGGAATGAGAGATTAAGTTTGGCGAGAGGAAATGAGTCTGGCATGATTGGAAAGGTACGTGCATTCGAAGGAGAGTATTGAAGACACTAAATTACCTTGTTTAATATTGCCAATTACATAGGAGGCTGCTGAGAACTGATAGTTTATTTTGCATAGAACGAGGAATTGGACAACTCAAGGCAGAGGAAACGTTTCAACGGGAGAAACCACCTAATAACTCTGTTTAGGTAGTTTTGAGCTCTTTCGAATGCAGACTATGTGGGTCTGACGTGAGGAACGCAGTGTCGTCAGCATACAGCTGTAGGGATTTCGATCTATATTGAGAGCGGGGATGTCACTGTTATAGACTGTGTATTTGTGTGTTCCACTGTGCGCAATTAAATCGTTTTGTCTAATGTCCAATTTGTTTTTTATTTCAGTTTAACTAAGAGCCTTGTTTAGTAATTATTGTAACTCCAATGTACTTGTATGACTTAACAATTCTAATTTCACAGTGGTCTAGCACTATTAATAAAGATAAATAAAAAGATGGTAAAGAAGAGATGTCTGATACAAATTTATCGATATCAGATTAGATAGTATCGAGGATTGATGGCTATTAGAGCTGTTGTCTGGCTTATCTGGGCGTTGGTGCTACAGAGTACCAATCTAGTGGATTCTATAAGATTTGACTCGGAAGAATTCAATTAAAATATCTAGAAGCAATAATGATAAATGACAACAAAGTAAGTGAATACACGAATACTGTCAGAAAAATTTTTCTTCCGTAATTCCACATTTAACCAAATTAAAACTTCTTTTAGAAAAAGCCACATTGTCAGTTCTACCAACATAAGGCCAATGTTTATAATTATTTAGTTAGAAATCATTTATTTTTAAGTGGTGCATTTATTATTGTATATAAATTGGAAAGTTATCAAAAAAATTTTGACATAATGATTTGTTAAAATGCTTATACAATAAAAAAACTCCACTAAAAACTATTTTTATCGCATAAGTTCAAACGTAATTTTATATTGATATTTTTATTAAAACCAAGTTGTTAGAAGTTTCTGACAAATCTCTATACCGAAACTTGATCTTAAACTTGACCCGAATTCTAAGAAAAGTTGTTCTCATATTGCTATACGATTCTATTTACAACTTGAACATTTTTGTACTTGCCGTAAAACACAGCTAAAAACTTTGCACTATAAAAATGTAAACGAAAAAGTTTATCTCTGAGTGATAATATTATGATCCATTTATTACAGAATTACAGTTGTATACACTATCAAGCATTTCAACTGATGATTAGTTCCCGAATTATTTTATTACTGGTTTTATTATTACTTTTCTAATAGATTTTACCAACAAACCAATAAATTCGACAATAACAATATAATTTTGATTGGGCGTTTCTTCATATTCAATACGGACACTATTTGAAATGAAACTAAGCTCTTTTACATAATAAACATATAATTATTAAAATAAACTTTTATAAATACACAAATTGGAAGAAACATGATACTGGAAGAAAAAAAAAACAAAATACTTGGGAACAAGTATTGTATGTAGTATGGCTGTACCTGGCCGTGACCTGGATTTATTTCTTCGTGAGGATTTATTTTCAAATGCGGTAGACATTAGCAAGACATCGTATTAGATACCGGAGAAAATAATTCCAGATTATGATTCACGTTTTAACTTGACCATGGAAGTATTTTTTTTTTCTTGAAGCGTTTAAACAATTTGTCGGCTTGTCAAACATTTGTCGAAGATTGATTTGACAAGAACCTTGTCAGCGGAAGATTTAAAGTATTTCACTTGAGTCGCAGCTGTAATAGCACTACTGAAGAATAATTTGAAGTTCACTTGGGAAGATGGAGTACTACGGCCACTTATCCATTCCCACGGTGACCTACAGAGGGATTTCGACCAACCAATTCGAAGTATCCTCTGCGTTGATTTCATTTTTGCTGGATTATCAATAATTCACCAACCAATTCGAAGTATCCTCTGCGTTGATTTCATCTTTGCTGGATTATCAATAATTCATCAACCAATTCGAAGTATCCTCTGCGTTGATTTCATCTTTGCTGGATTATCAATCATTCTTACATTAATAATGAAATAATGATTTTTGTATGTTCTGTTTTAGATGTCTGTCACCCCTTCAAGACGTGATTTGTTTTATGGGTGTTGGCACTTCGGTCGCTGCGTTCCGTCTCACTGGTGGGTGTTAGTCTGTTCACAGTTTGGCTCGGTGAGTGTTATTCCTGCGGAGGAGGTAGCTTTCCAGGGTAATCGGACTTGAAAGGGTTGTTGCTAAAACGGTTCTTTTCAGAAATTATTAGTATATTATTAATTATTAATAATATGAATTTAAGTACGGAATGAAGTGATAAAACAACAAATGGGTATAGAGGGCACTATAGTTGAGGATATTGAGAGAAAACAGCTCATATGGTATGGACATGTGAGCCGAATGGGGGATGAAAGATTGCCTAAAAAAACGATGATGTGGCAACCCCCAGAGAAGAGGAAACGAGGAAGACCACCACAGAGCTGGAACCTGGGAGTTAGGAAAGCGATTAGCGCTCGAAATCTGGACGAAGACCTAACTCAAGACCGAATACAGTGGCGGTTGGGAGTCGGACAACGTCGTAAGACGTTATAAAACCGAATGTATATATATATATATATACATATATATATATATATATATATATATATATATATATATATATATATATATATATATATATTTAAGTACGTAAAATAATTGAAAACGTATTGAGTCGCGGTGAGAGCAGCTGTGGTTGTAACCTCCCTAAGGACAGATATAATTGTGGAATGGGTTCGGGAAAACACAGAAAATCGATCCCTCCCTGTCTATAACAGAGCTCTAAGTGAGCTATTTGATTAGTTACGATAATAAACTGGAGTTGCCTTCAGGATGTCCATGTATTCATCAGGGAGTTCGTTGCTGGCTAAGGTCATCAATTTAGTAAGGAGGAAGGGGAGTTTCATTGGAGGCGTGTCCGTTCAAATTTTTTATATGAAGCGTTGAATAGATCGACTCTTCTCTTTACCCTAATAAGGTTTCGGCCAGACAGTGTCTCCAGTGTAGTATCTCTTTAAATACCACGCCTAGGTACTCGATCTAGTCACACATTTGGATTCAATCCTCCCATAGTCCAAGGTCAATTCTTTCGGCAACATTGTGGATGATATGTCTGCTAAGATTAGGATTTCTGAGTAGAATCATTTGTGTTTTATTTGACTTAAGTGTTACTCTCCATCTCCCGCACCATATATTGACCTGATCTAGGTAATTTTGGGCAAACCTACAGAGGAAATGACATGCAATTTCAGTCAATTTAAGTTTTAACTCTCAAACTATACCAGGCACTGAAGACTTTGGAAGCAGCAATCATTCAGCGAATATTTATAAAAAATAATAAAACTTAAGCAAATTATTTCTGAAGCAAATAATCTTTGTGGACTTGACTTTCTACAATTATTCGCCAAGGATATTAAGGATTTAGAGACTTACCATATTAGAGACCTATTAAGGATAAAGTAGGCCATTTAACCATTATTATCTCTCAATAAATAATAAAGCGTTGCCGACTTAGTGACGTATTCATTCAAGTGCGAATAAAACAAATTACTATTTTTTTATAAGAAGATTAGTGGCAAGTGCACATACGTACTAGGGAAACCTTACTTGGTTCGAGTGCATACTTCGAACTCGAAGTTTATGCCGGAACATACAACAAATACGTAAACACTGGAATAAAGAAAAAGAAGAAGACAATTAGCTTTTGATGCTAACCCTGATATTTATCTAAACAGTTTCTTTTTTATGTTCCTATCTGTAATATTTTTAAAGTAAATAAAAATACAATAAATAAAGTTGTTTATTTATATTTTTAAACCTTCATTTTAGGATCACCAGCAGTGCATTAACAGAAACACTCTAATTCTATCAGTTACATATAAATGTTTCAAACTCTCAGTCAACAAAACGTAAATTTGGATAAAATAATAATAAATCTTTCACCAAAAACACTAAACGGTCGTGTATTTAAATCCTCTTAAAATTGCTGTTGGTACGATTCTCGTTATTACTTTCCACTGTGATGGAGATATATTTTCATTAGCGACGATAATTACAACTAAAGTTAACTTGAATTTGCTGAAAATTAGGGATGGAATTTGGGACGTATACCCACCTATAAATACATCACTACTTTCTCCATTGCAATAAAAACGGCAAAAGAGAAAATACGACAGGTGGAAAATTATTACCGCGAAAAGTGGGCATAAAGTACACGGCAACTATATATACATGACTATAAACGTCTTCTAGTCGGTGAAAAATGAAAAATAAAAATTTGGTCGTATCTTAAGATGTTGAAACTACACTGTAGTAAATATATTAACATTAATAAATGCTACGTAGTCAATATTTCTTCCAAAATACGGGAGAAATATTAATAAAAAAGGCAAGTAATTTTAAATTTAGCAAAACAAAGTAACGAATTGATTTTTTTACTGTAAACGTAATGAAAAATTGGTTATAGTACAGGCTGTGAGGCCGCTCCCGTTGGGAAAATGTTTCTGATTCGGTTTCTTCGCGGATTCCGGTTCAAAAATGTCCCCTTTAAACAAATCTGAAGGGTGCCGGTCGAAATTTTTGGGCAGAAATTGTTTAAACAATTTTTTTAAACAAAGTCCAAAAATAATTTTTTTTTAATCTGGAAAACGTTTTTTTAGGTTTTTTGGGCTATTTTAAACAAAAAAGTCTGGTGTCATTTTTCTCTAAAGTTGATAGTTTTCGAGTTATAAGCGATTTAAAGTCTGAAAAACGCGAAAATACGCATTTTTGAGGCTTGAAAACACATATGTAAATTATTATTTTTGAGCTTGCTAAGTGTCTAAATTAAAGTTTAAACATTCAACTTCAAGATTGTGAAGAGCAATCGGGGCTTATTTTAATTTAGACCGTTGTTTTTTAATTGTTAAGTATGCGCGTACACTCGATTCTTCACGCGCGCTACCGTGCGCCTCTATCGTACTTATGCATAGTTTACATATACTTACAAATAATTATTATTTATTGAGTATATATTTATTTATATCAATTGAGTTATAATATAAATTTCGTCTAAAGTCTAATAATAGTTACATAAAATAATTGTAGAAAAGATTGTTAAATAACACACTAATATCACTCAGTAAAAGTATCTTTTTATCTATCAGTAAAAGTATCTGATTTTTCTTGCAGTTGCAAGCATTAGTTTTGCAAATCTTTTTACATTTGCACGGTTTCCCAACCCACCACTATCAGACATATATTATAATATCCATATTGTGTAAAATCGAGAGTTTGATAGCGGGAATATATGGCATTTCGCCAAATATATGTTTTAGCGAAAGCTCTTAACAAGTGTTGGTAAAGTGCGTCAGAGGTACAAGGTATATTGGCTAGATTAAATTAAATTTTTCAGTCACACTGTCTTTTCGTCGAAGAGCAGCATTTTGTATTGTTATGTAAAAATCTACTTTAGGTTTTTGCACTAACTTAATATTGTTGATGTTATTACAAAAAATACAAACTAAATTTTCTTCGGTAAGTTTTCATTTAAGAAGAGGTACGGAAAAAGACATTTTAAATCCATTCACAATTTTTTTAATAACACATTAATAATATAATACCCTTTTAATGGGCATTAAACAATAGTCTTCCTAATGATCGTTTAAGTAATAACAAATCAAGTATGAGCGCGCGATTGTTAAACAGGTAAAAACTTGCATTTTTGCGATAGTATATTGAGCAATAACAAAACACCGCGCAATTTAAAATTAAGTTTACTAATATTAATATTTACTGCATTGTCTATTATTTAAATAATAATTTAAAAATATTATTTACAATTGATATAAATAAATATATACTCAATAAATAATAATTATATTGTTCAAATTTGGAAGAAAACAATAATTAATACCTACATAAATAAATTATGGAAAAAACTATGTTAATAAACTTCAAGGATTTGTTCGGGTTTTTTTGCGTAAGTGTATATGTAAACTATGCATAAGTACGATAGAAGCGCACTCTAGCGCGCCGCGCCGCGGCGGCTGAAAAATCGAGTGTACGCGCATATTTAACAATTAAAAAACAACGGTCTAAATTAAAATAAGCCCCGATTACTCTTCACAATCTTGAAGTTGAATGTTTAAACTTCAATTTAGACACTTGGTAAACTCAAAAATAATAATTTACATATGTGTTTTCAAGCCTCAAAAATGCGTATTTTCGCGTTTTTCAGACTTTCGATCGCTTATAACTCGAAAACTATCAACTTTAGAGAAAAATGACAAGAGACCTTTTTTGTTTAAAATGACCCAAAAAATCTAAAAAACGTTTTTCAGATTAAAAAAAATATTTTTGGAATTTGTTTAAAAAAATTGTTTAAACAATTTCTGCCCAAAAATTTCGCCCGGCACCCTTTAGATTTGTTTAAAGGGGACATTTTTGAACCGAAATCCGTGAAGAAACCGAATCAGAAACATTTTCCCAACGGGAGCGGCCTCACAGCCTGGACTATTACTATTACTTAAATAGTAGGTCAGGATTTGAGTATGTTTTGTAGCAGAATATAATTAAAGAAAAATGAAGCTTCTTATCTTTTATCTGGACTTCTGCTTCACATTATTCACCATAACTAACCTGTCAACACAAGCGATAACAGCATCCCCGACCATAAGTTCGACAATCCGACTGATCGGCTATAAAGAATGCGTCAAAGTTCTCAACTTCGATATTTAGAAGGCGTAAGTTTTCAAAAAACCATGAGAAATTGGCTGAAATCTGAGTCTTTAGAAAGGAAATGTAGTGAAGTAACTGAAGCATCTAAATCAATTGATTCAGTGACAACTAGCAGAGATGGAGAAGATGCAAATGTCCACGAGATCCATTCGAGTCCAGCTCATCGAAGTTGTTCTCCCTCAATTCGTGGAAAGGAGGTTCCTTACCAAAAAAAAATTGCATCCTCAACAAGAAATAAAATGCCGTACCGAACAAGCAAGACAAGCTTTTATCAAATTTAAACCGCTACTATGTAACCGCAATCTTTCCTTCAATCTCCGCTACAGGATAGTTAAATGCTATGTATGGTCCATATTTCTATACAACATAGAAACATGGACGTTAAGAGTACCTTACATTAATAAGTTGGAGGCCTTCGAAATGTGGACGTTGCGAAGAATGTTCCGCATACCATGGACAGATAGGGTGAGAAACGAGGAAGTTTTAAGAAAGTCAAATACTGGGAGAGAACTACTCAATTTGATCAAGGTACGAAAAATTGGATACTTCGGCTACATTCTAAGAGGAAAATCCCTCAACTAATCATCCAGGGAAAAATTGAAGGCAAGAGAGGAGTAGGTCGCAAACAAATGTCGTGGCTACGGAACATAAAATACTGGACAGGCATAAATAACACTGGCGATCTTTTGCATGTCGCAAAAGACAGACGTCTGGCCTTAAGATAATTCGCCAACGCACTATAGGTGCGCGGCACTATAAAAAGAAGAAGAATTTGTGAATAACAGTGTCGGAATAGTCCTTGGGAGGTTAACCCCCAAAACCCCCTAGGTGCGCCACTGTTCAAACGTCGTGCTTCATCTCTTCAGGCAGGGTCATGCATGATGGAGAGTCTGCAAAAATGAAAAGGAAAACGCCATTGAAGCATCATATATTGTTCGTTTGTACATTGCAAAAGCTGGAAAATCCCATACCACTGCCGAGGAACTGATTACACCTTGCGTGAAGCACGTCGGACAATGCACATTAGGTCCAGATATAACCAAGAATATTGATAACGTGCAAATGTCAAACAGCATTATAACAAAGAGAAATCATACTATTTCAGACTTTGTAGAGAGAGAGAGAGAGCTTAGAAATAGATTAAAAACTTAATCACAACTTCTTTCACAACTTGTGAAAAAGGTAGTGGCATAAAATGCCTCCAACAGTCATTGTATCTTACATCGCCATTTCTTGGCGACTAAAAACATGCTGCAAGATTTAAAAGACGCTTAAGATATGAGTATGGATCACTTCAATCTTTTGCTCCACACAGAGGTCCGGTGGCTATCGAGGAAAACAATTTTAGAGAGACCATTTAAACTAAAAGATCCACTGATTATCACATTTACAGAGGAGTGTTTAATCCAAGAATTAAAAGATGTCAATTGGCTGGTAAAATTGGGATACCTTTCAGACATCTTCGAAATAATAATTAAAACCACCACTTTGCTTCAAGGCAAAGGCGGAGCACAATTAGATAAAATCAAAGCCTAGCGTAAAAAGTTACATTTTTCAAAGCATATGTTGAAAAAAGGAACCTCAAAAATTTTTATCGATTACAGGAATTTGTTATAACCAATGAAATCAATCCTCAAACGAACTTCTTTGAAATAGTTATTGCTTATTTGTAAAATTTTGAAAAAAGTATTGTAAACTGTTTTCCTGACATTGACCAGATGACATATAGCTGGACGATGGACCCGTTTTTGTGCGACCCAAAAAATAAACCTGTAGGAATGACAAATAAAGTTTTTCAAAATCTACTTGAGATCAGCAAAGATAGCAGTTTAAAACTCAAATACCATGAAGGAAGCCAAGAAGAGTTCTGAATGCAGGTATATTCAGAAAATAATGTTGTTGGCAAGGTTGCAATAAGAAACGTGTGTGTTTTAAATCGACTTATCTCTGTGAGTCTTCTTTATCTGTATATGCTTACATTTAAAACAAATACAAAAGCAAACTTCAAGCATACAGGGATTTGAGAGTGAAACTTACAAAGATTCCCATAATTATAAAGAATATAATGAAAACATCATCGAAACAGTTTCATTCATCACATTAATAAGGGATATTTAAATATCAAATGTACTGTATTTTATTGACCTGAAATAAAGTTTATATTGAAATCAAATGAGCTTCAGAATTGTATTTTTTTATTTTTTATCGTGGTACCCTAGGTTTGTTCTTACCTTCAGTGACACTACGGAAAGACCAATCCAAGAGCTACTCGATAACCTTAACGATCCACAAGAAATAACACGCATGGTATTCGTCGACTAACAAACTTTCTAAAGTATCTACCAAACAAGCAGCAACAACACGACGAAGTCTTAAAAACTGTTAGAGAAACTGTAAAAAAGAACTTCAATTGAGCACTACTCTTAACTTGACTTAAATATTCAATGCTTTTCGCAAACTATGTTACTTTACAAATCTTTGGAAAGTAGTACCTATCCTATTCCCAAAATATTGCAAACCTCGAACCAACCTTGAATCGTACAAGCAGCTAGAGTTCCCCAACGTTCACGGCAATGTCTTAGAGAGAGACTCGTAAAATTTACCACGGAAAACATTATTTATAACGCCCAAATTGGCTTTCGAAAAGATCACTTCACAAGGACTGCGTTTACGAAAATCGTCACATACATATCACAAAATCTTGATGACCAAAAATTCGTTCTAGGCATAGTTTTTGCTCTTTAGAAATACTTAGATCAAATCTGGCTTGCTGGTCTTTTGAAGAAGCTATTGAACTTAAACCTATTCGTTCCCTTAGTGTACACCTACATTGGAACCGTATTTCTCCCGATCCGATATCGGGCGACGTCGGATTGAAAAAAAAACTCAAGGTATTAAATCAAAGTGCCTATACTGCTTCCATGACCAAGCAGTATAGGCACTATGATTTAATACCTTGAGTTTGTTTCCAATCCGACGTCGCCAGATATCGGATCGGGAGAAATACGGTTCCAATGTAGGTGTACACTTAGTCAAATTCGTTCATATCTATTAAACAGGAAAACCAAGGTTAACGTCAAAATCACTTTCGCCAGATTTCTCACTCTACATAATCTAAAACAATGATGTTCCGGATTCAAGATCAATCATTACAGCTACTTATTTTAAATGCTTTGTTTTTTTCAAATTCCCTTGAAGTTGTTTAGAGGTTCTGTATCAGCAGTTAGGATTGTAAATGAATACAAGATAGTTTATTAGCGTACTGTGCAATTAAAAGATTATTATCAAGTGTTGCATTAAATTAACAAATAATTATATTTGGTAAGTATTGTACCATTTTTATTGTCTTTCGTATGTATTGAAATCACCGAAGAAATATTTTCAATGTATTTCTGTTTCCTATTGTATGTGCTAAACACCTAAAAAGTATTTTCAATCCTTATGCGTCGCCGGAGTTTATAATAAACACATTTTAAAGTTTGTTTATATATCACAGATGCGTATTTTCTTGGTATTTTGTTGATCGAAGCCGCTTTAGGATTTTATGTTTTGTTTATACCGAGTTGGGTGAACGATTCGACCATTCACAATTTGAAGACAATTTGTTTAGTCGGAAAGAACCGGCCAATTTGTGGTGAAAAAGTGATTTATACTCAAAGTAATATGTCAGTTCTGATAAGAGTATTCACTTTTTTATTTTCTATATCGTCCCTCATCTGAGAGATTTGTAAAACAGCGTTTACAACAACTTTGAAGGATAACCACATGTTTCCATTTTGATTTTGCGTCCCAGTGAACAGCTTCCATCCTCATTTTGTTTGTCTCAGGTCATTAGTTGGAGATGCATTTGCTTAAGTTGCAGTCAATCTGAGCGGAGTTCTAACCCCAGAAATTAAAAATCAAACATTTAGTGAAATCCAGGTAACCATTTTATAGTATTTTTAAGTAAAAATAGTCAGTTTTTCATTTGTAACATTATAACATTTGTAAATTATAACCACATAAATTTTAATCTATTTTGTTAAATAATTGCTTTCATAACAGAACCTTCTTGTGTTTTGTTTGTCCAAGGAGACTCATATAAGTACCCCTTTGTTTCATTTTTGGAGTTGTCCAATCCAATCCCATCTTGCTATTCACTTATCCACGATCCAGCTCTCCAGAAAAACCCTGAGTGGCTGTTCGCAACGTTTCGGTCTTTGTTTTGCTTACCCTATCTCTAGCCCCATAATTTCTGTCCCCAATTTTCAACCCCTTATAGTAATACCCTATGTGGTAGGTAAAATAGTCGTAACAGTATACTGTACTTTTATTACATTACAGTTTCACATTACTGTACACTCATAACATTGAGGTGTTAAAGTTATTATTTTCATTTAGTTAAATACTAAATTTTTTTCGATTGCCAAAAGATTAAATAGATATAACTAAATTTTAAAGAACCGAAGGCCGCTTATGCTAAATCTACAAACGGTCACCTTATACCCTTGCACCCGAACTGATCAGATCACGTACCTGAGAATAATAGTCAGCAGAATACTACCGGAGAAATGATATTAAAGCAACCATAGTCAGGGTAATATCAGGGGAAAATCCAGGACAAGAGAAGTGTAGGAAGAAGAAGAATTTCATGGTTGCGTAACTTGAGGGAATGGTACGGATGCACATCAATTGAACTATTCAGAGCAGCAGCATCTAAGATCAGAATAGCCATGATGATTGCCAACCTCCGTTGCGAAGATGGCACGTGAAGAAGAAGAAGTCAAGGTAAAAGGTAGAGTCAATCTAACCAATGCTATTCGGGCCTAATTCGAACAGACGCATATAAAAACGTTATTCTACAGCTATGCAAGATACCAATTTTTGAAAAGAATAATTCTGCGTAAAACAAACTATAAACAATAAGACTATCAGGGATAACAATAAGACTTCAGGGGAAATACATCTTTTATCAAAAATTAAACTTTCTAATTCTCACAAAGGATTTTTCTCTTTGACTAGGAGTTACACTTTTAAAACTTTATTGCCAAAACATCGGAGCCCAAAACAGTAGAACCTCTATACTCATCTTCGTCCTAGACTCCAAGAAGAAGCAATTGTCCCAAATTACTGGCCTTTATAAGCAACGAACCTCCAACGAATACACTATTACTTATATATGAAAAACTTTATCTTTTTACCACCATTATTTAAATACCGAACTTTGAACTTTGCGCACACAGCTGACACAGGAAGGAAGGTATAGGTTTTCTTTGGTTTCCTGATCGCTTTGAACAATTATACGTATCCATAGAGAGATATAGCAAAAGAGGTACCAAAAAATATCAATAATAATTAAACAGACAAAATATGAAAACGCCTTAAAACTGGAACATATCGGCTATGGGAATAAACCCTGACAGAAATATGGTCTTCCACCAGGTTAACACCCTACTGTAGGACTATAAACCAGCCAGCTCAAAGAAACAGGTTAATGCCTCGGAACAGGACTGAATCTACGACGATGACCAATGCGAGAAAAAGGACAACGAATTCATGGAAAACGAAAAACATACTCCGAATCGGTACTTGGAACGTAAAATCCTTGAACAGCAGAGAACAAGAAATTACCAAAGAACTAACGGAGAAAAATATAGATATATGCGCACTCCAGGAGACCAAGAAAAAAGGAAAGGGTCAAATTATGCTAGATAATTACTTGTTGATTTACAGCGGCGTGGCAAAAGAAACCAGAGCTAAAGAAGGAGTAGCCCTACTTTTACAAGAAATTCATTGACCAAATAGAGGATTGTAAATACATTTCACAAAGAACAGTTTACGTAAAACTCAAACTAAATGATAAGTCTCTACACATAATAGCCATTTATGCTCCAGAGAACAACAGAGACGCAGACACAAGAGAAAGCTTCTTCGAACACCTCCAAAACACGATAAATGAGGTCCCTAAAAATGAATTTATGATCATTACGGGCGACTTTAATGCCCGACGACGTCGTACCAGGGATAAAACAGCGTCATAACGAAGACATCAGAAATGAAAATGGAGATCTCCTCACGGACCTATGTAGCACGAATGAACTAGCATCAACAACACTTTTTTCCCTCATAAGGAACAATACAAGATATTCAATACAAGAACAATACATTCGAAAATACAAGAGGTTAAAGGTCAATGATAGACTACATCCTGACGAACAGGGTAATACATCCCTCTCAAGTATTGGACATAAGAGCACTAACATCTGCAGAAATAGGAAGCGACCATAAGCTTATACTTAGAAAAATCAGAATGACGACACGCATATGTAACAATAAAAACAATAAAAATAAAAAAGAAGAATACACCACAAAGGTAAAAGTCGAGAGTCTGCAGAACGAATCAACAAAACTTCTATACCAAAAGAGAGTCAAAGATAAACTCGACAACGTGCACATCGTAGAAAGTGATGGAATCGAAGAAAGCTGGGCGAAAATTAAAGCAAGCATCCTAGATTCAGCAAAAGAAGCTGTAGGAGAAAGGAAAATTCTTAAAAATAAATATTTCCAAAAGCGGAAAACTCCGTGGTTCTGCGCAGAAGTGAAAGAAAAATGCAAAGAAAAAAAGAAAGCTTACTTAAGATACATGTCAAACAAAACACCACAAGAATACAACAATTACAAAAAGATAAGAAACGAAACAATAGCACTAGTAAGAAAAATTAAAAACGAACACTGGGAACGCTTCTCAAAAGAAATGGAACACGACTTTTACGGTCTACAAAAGGAAATATGGCGTTTCATAAGAGGCCAAAGATCAGAGATGAAAGACTTAATCGAACCGAAACACATAGATAACGACACATGGATTGAATACCTAAAGAAGCTTTATAATGATGAACAGCAAATGATGTTAGAACCAGAAACACCAGAAATCATTACAAACGAGGAAGTCGAGATAACCGTACAAGAAGTAAAACAAACTTTAGAAAAACTGAAGAACAGAAAAGCTGCAGGTAAAGATGGAATTCCAAATGAATTATTGAAATATGGTGGAGAAGCATTAACAGAACAGCTAACAGCACTAATTAACAAAATCATCAAACATAATAAAATACCTGAAGAGTGGAAGAAAAGCGAGCTTATCCTACTATACAAAAAAGGAGATAAAAAACAACCTGAAAACTACAGAGGTATCAACTTATTAAACACCACTTTGAAGCTTACAACCAAAATATTGCAAGGCCAAATAAATCAGAGAATTACCTTAGCGGATGAACAGCAGGGTTTTCGCACAGGAAGATCGTGCACAGATGCAGTATTCATCATAAAACAGATTACCGAGAAAGCACTAGAGTATAACAGACCAGCATTCATATGTCTAATAGACCTGAAGAAAGCGTTCGATAAAGTAAAGCTTAAAGATGTAATTCACCTTCTTTACGATAGAGAAATTCCACTAAATGTTATAAAAACAATAGAGAACATTTACCAGAACAACAATATGGAAGTCAGAATAGATGACCAGCTTACAGATCCAATAGATATGGGCAATGGAATAAGACAAGGAGACTCGCTTAGTCCAACGCTATTCAATCTAATCATGGATGAAATCATCAATACTATTAATAAAGGAAGAGGATACAAAATGGGTAACAAAGAAATCAGAATACTCTGCTATGCAGATGATGCGGCCCTAATTGCATCCAATGAAGACGATCTACAAAGACTAACCCATAGATTCAACACAAGGGCAAAGGACTTTAATATGGTGATCTCTACACAGAAAACTAAAACAATTGTAATCAGTAAAGAACCAATTAGATGTAAACTGGAAATCGACGGTATCAGCATTGAGCAAGTAATGGAGACAAATTACCTAGGAATTACACTGTCTAGCTACGGAGATGTGGAGAAGGAAGTGAAAAATCAAGTACAAAAGGCTAATAAAATAGCAGGTTGTCTTAATAACACGATATGGCGCAATCCCCACATTAATACCGACGTGAAATCAAGAATCTACAAAGCAACAATAAGACCAATAATGACATACACTTCAGAGACAAGACCGGATACCTCCAAAACTCAGCAACTACTAGAAACAGCGGAGATGCGTTTACTGAGGAGAATTACAGGAAACACACTGAGGGATCGAATGAGGAGTGAAGAGATCAGAAGAAAATGCAATATACCAGAAATAAATGAGTGGACACTGAACAGAAAAAAGGAATGGAACGAACACATAAACAGAATGGAAGAGACCCGATTAGTCAGAATAGCGAGGGACAAATCACCAAAAGGTAGAGAAGTATCGGGCGACCACGCAAAAGATGGAGTGATAACCTCCAATAGAGGCATTAATCGACATTGAACAAGCATTTTGCTTATAAAAAAGAAGAAGAAGAAGAAATATGAAAAAAGCCGTTTACCGCAATCTGTCCTGTCTAACCTGCTCTTCCAGACTATCTAATCACAAGTGGTAGAAATTGAATGCACACAAGAATACGAACACGAAATAATAAGACACGCCACAGTGTAGCAAAAAAATTATAAACAGAGAACTAGCAACATATTACAATACATGACAAGCATCCTATTCATTTCAATGTTCCAGTATTACGAATGCGTAGAGTAGTTAAGTTACTGTGTGGGAGACTATCTCTGGTTGTTCGTTTTTGACTGTGAACTAGGTTTACCAAGAACAATACCCTACGCTGTTCCTGAAGAAGCTTCCTACAAGGATAGCGAAACGTTGGGATGGGCTCAATCAGAGCAGGTTGTCCAAAAATACAGATGATCAATTTACACACGAAAGACGATTAGTTAATACTGACTTTGTCCGAAGCAACCTTAGATTTCATTTAATATATGTTTCTTCGTTACAACAAATCTTGTCTTTTTTTCCAGTTTCAATCATTTAAAATATGCCCTATCAGTGATGAAGTCCAAAAAAATTATTATGAAATACAGTTTACCTTTTACTTTTCCATACGATAAGGGAGTTTATTTCATTGACTACTATTATCTTCCAGTTAGAAGATGCATTCGTGCATGATATCAAAGTCTATTACTCTAAAACGACTCGCCGGTATTGCCATTGCCCAAAATTTTATCTCCCCCTTTTGTAAAAATCCACCTGTTCTATTTTACTACGTTGCGAAAGGTCAATTCTTTCTTTATTAATAATAAAAAGATATATTCTGATTAGGCTGACTTTAGGATTGGATTCCCATTCCCGCTGAAATTTATGGCCGTGTCTCACGATAAAAGAATTTTATATCTCGGACTTTATTGCTCATATCGGAGTTTCTGCTATCGGAAATAGGAAGTGAACTACAGCAAATCACGAAATATGGAGAAGAAATAATAATTATATTATTGGAAAATATTACTGAGACTCTCTGCCTAGTACCATCCCTCATTGTCGAGTATTGGACGCTTCTGTATTTCTAGGCCAGTAATGTGAGATGGCTGAGTGTCTAGTTCTGCATATCTACCTTACACATACACCTTATACCTATATACCAGAGAAATTAGCAAATTAAAAGCCTTTTTCGTAACAGTCCTTCCGGAGAGCAGTAAATTATATAGAAAAGTGAGACAATTTTACCGAAAAAGCGTAGAAAATACATTAAAATGAGAGTTTGTAAATTTATTTTTCCGCAAATCGCCAGGAAATTTTGACATTCCTGTCAAAATTTCTTGAAGAAAAAGTCAGGACTTCCTTACTGTAAGGAAATGTCATTTCCTTAGGAGGAATTTCCTAAGGAAATGATATTTCCGTACGTAAAGGATTCCCCAAACCGACGCGAAACTTTCGCAGCGGAATCGCGGCGAATCGTAAGGCACGGCGACTTAATGCATGTGTTCAGACAAGTTCGGACGGAAACCGGAACGGTCGCGGCAGAACAGCGTTGACGTTTCATGAAACGCTGCATGCACGGTTTTTTCCGCTGCAGTTATAGCAAGTTATAGTTTCGCCGTGAATTATTAAAATGGCTGTTACAGAAAAACTAATTGAAATTGTGAAACAATATCCTATAATTTATGATTTAAGTGACGAAGATTATAAAAATATAAGAAAAAAGGATAAAGTCTGGGATAATATAGGGTCATTTCTAGGAGAAAATGGTAAGTTTTCATTATATATTATATATAATGAATTTAATAGTCCTCCGCCTGCGAATGTTCCGCAACGGTTTCGCGTCGCAAAAGTTTCGCGTCGGTGTGGGGAATCCTTAAGTGTTCTACATAAATTTGACAATTCAACCTCAATACGTTTCCATAGTAACCCAAGTAATTTTATTAGGAATTTCAAAGCACCATTTATTTGGGAATAAAATTATCGCGTTTTTTTTTTTTAAATCAATCAATATCTGTCGAATTTTAAACGATTTGCGGAAAAATAGTATGTTCACCTCGTAGGAAAAGCCACATTCCTGGACTCTGTGTTGCTAAGTCTCGGCTTGCGCCTCGACTTAGCATTCTTCACAGGCGTCCAGGAATGTTAAGCTTTTCCTACCCGGTAAACAATGTACTATTCATTAATTTGTTCCCTAATTGTTGCAAAAATACCTTTAAAAATATATTTTTTTAAAATGATTAATAACTTTTTTAAAAATACACAAACAACTTCAATTTAGAGTGATAATAGGAACAATCTATCAACAAAATATGTATACTCGTATAAGATGGGAGGCAACCATAAATACGCATTTCTGACTGTTTGGTCGTCATCAGTACGACGTAACCAAGTTAGAATAGGAAAATGTCAACTTGGGAAACGATCACTACAGGAGCAAGGCGACCAATTTATGGCAATAATGTTAGAAGACCCTGTGGTTTCCAGAAAAACAACGAACACACCCGCGAAGGAAGCAACAGCTACCTGACGAAAGGAATGCCAAACGTTTAGAACGTTACAAACGTTGATTTTGAAAGATGAAATCCACCAGCAAGGATCCAGCAAGGCCACTTATCTCTCATTAAATATTGAATGTCCAACACTTATTGTACAATACTTTTAATTACAAATAGGTAAAAGAAATAATAAATAAGACTTACAATCAATTTAATTTAACTATCCAGACGACCGGTTTCGCTTTCTACAATATGCAAAGCATCTTCAGGTCTCGATACAAAGTTAAATAAATGATGCCGGTACTCTAATAATAAAGTATAAAGTACCGGCATCATTTATTTAACTTTGTATCGAGACCTGAAGATGCTTTGCATATTGTAGAAAGCGAAACCGGTCATCTGAATAGTTAAATTAAATTGATTGTGAGTAAGTCTTATTTATTATTTCTTTTACCTGAAAATCGCAAAATTGTCGGTGGTTTAATAGATGTAGTTCGTTTTTGGCTTGTCTAGAATTAGCTTTACGAGGACATGATGAAACTGGTACATCAAGAAATAAAGGTTAGTAGAAGTTACTAAATTTTAATCACATTACTATTGCAAAAATATATTTTATTATAAAATACTCTCAACTCTAGAATTTTCATGAACTATATTTGATATATTTGTAGAAAATTATTTGGAACTGTTAGATCGACTTGCTCTGGAAGAATCTAATATGTGTGATCACTTAGAAGTCAGTAACATTTTGAAAGGTACATCCAGCGAAATTCAAAATCAGTTGATAGAATCGGTGGAATGTATTATCAGACAGAAAAGTTTTAAAGATTTGCAAGAAGCGGACTTTATATCTATTCAGGCTGATGAAACAACTGATGTATCCTGCAAATGCCAGTTAAGTGTAATAAGGTATGTGTACCTACAAAAAAAACATATGTGAAAAAGTTATGGGATTTTTTGACGTGTCTAGTGATAAAACAGCAAATAGTCTTGCAGAAAAAATTATTCACGTTTTACATTCCACGAGATAAAAAATGATAAACTAATATGCCAAACATATGATGCACTTCTCCTTGATTTTACACCTTGATTTTACAGTCAAAAATTTCTGTCAATGTAGGCTTATGTGTCGAAGAAATACATAAAATGACACAAAATATTAAAAATCTGAGAAATGACAATACAATTGAAATGTGCGTAAATGAGGCACCAATATCAAGCAACCAAATCAAGCAAATCTTGATGTTAACACAGTAAAAAATTTTAAAACAGTAGGTATTGAAATACTGGATTAATCAATTAAATACTGGATTAATTAATCTGTACGCAATTACAACAAAGATTCGAAGACACCCATTTACTCTCTTTCGTCAACTTACTAAACAAAAACAGTTTCGGAAATTATAATAAACAATTTCCAAAAAATCTCTTAGTTATCTGAAACTTTAGATATGAGAAAATTAGAAAACGAGTTGATTGTAATTTATTCAGATGAACAAAAACATTTAGAACGTTACCATCTTTTTTCACATATTTTTTACAACGAGTTAACAGAAGTATTTTCTGAATGCTATAAGTTACTAAAATTATTTTTGACCATTCCTGTAACAACGGCCTCATCTGAAAGATTTATGAGCACTTTAAAAAGAATTAAAACATATTTGCGGAATTCAATGACTACTGAAAGACTTTCCTCATTATACATTTTAAGCATTGAAAAGGATATGGTGCACTCAATTACTCAAGAAATGAAAGTACAAATTATTGACTCTTTTGCTAATAATAAAAATAGAAAAATTGACTTAATATATAACAAAATTTAATATTTATTGTTTAGCGAATAAACATTATAGTTAAGTTTATTTTTTGTTTTAAAAAATGTCTTCATGTTTTTGTTGTGTTTACTTGTTTATGAAAATAAAATATTTAAAAAATATTGTTTTATTTTCCTCATTTCTGAAATAAGGATTACTCCTTTAAAATTGTCTACCCAAAATTTTTCTTAAGCTTCGCCACTGGGATGTTGGCGACAATTCTGACATACTCCTCTTGATCTTGTGTGGCTCTAAAGAGTGCATGGGCATCAAAGTTTGTTCTCCTTATTTGAACTCCGTTCTCTGAATTCATACAACGCCATTTTTGATCCAGAATATTTATTAAATAAATGATGAGCATTTAGCAACATCATTTCTATAAAATGTATAAATAACTTTTTCGGCCAACGATTTGATTTCCTTTCTGCTGAGTAGTAGGATAGCATTTAATCCTGTCGATTAACTCCTGACATATACTTATTATACTGAACTATGAGAAGCAGTTTATTTAGTTTTTTCTTTTTTCCTTGTTTCTATTTTACTGCTATTTTCAAATTCCGTCGACATCCACAATACTTTTATCGTGCCTTATTCCTTCTGCGTATCTAGAAATTGTACTGTCTTTTTGACGTCTATGGATAAATTTTCTATCCAATGGTAAGGTTCCTGTACAATGAGTTCCTGAATTCAAGAGGATCTTTGCTTGGTCAAAACTATTATAATAGTTGTTCATATAGAGGTGATGTACAACATTTAATTTGTTTTCAATCAAGTGCAAGATAAGTTTTTGAGCATGCCCTCGGTTTTCTATTTCATCAAGCATGCCAGTATACACAGCAATCTTTTGTATGAGACCTGTTGGAGTCATCATTATTTAAAGTTTAATCCCATATTTATGTTTTTTGTTCTTTATATACTGACCAAATGACAAACGTCCTTTCCAAAGCACCATCGACTCGTCCAAAGAAAGTTGTTTGCAAGGATAATAAATTTCAGCCAATCTTTCTTTAAAAAAATTAATGACAGGTTTGATTTTATATAACCTTATGTAACGTAATATGAAAAAAAAAAACGTTTGAGACTTACATAATCTGTAGTTGCATGAAAAAGATGATCTTTTTTTCAGTAGTCTTGAAAACGTTTCAGTTTGACATTCCCCTTATGAAGGAACACCTCCAAAACTCATCTAACGTAAGGTTTTCCCAATCACATATACATGATTTTTTTGGGTGGTAAAGATAAAAAAATTCTAGTACATTTGCGTTTGTTTCCTCAACAATTGCTTGAAGAAAATTATCAGGCATTATATGACAAAAACAGTCAATAGGAGAGTTGCCATTTGAAGTAATGAGCTTTTTTAAGAAAAGGTAAATTATTCATATCGGTGGGGTCTACTTTCCAGTCTAAAATAATCTTTTTATTGTGGGCACTACCTATTGGAACACCTTCAGTAATTTCTTCATCAGTATCTGAAGATAAATCGTTCACTGTCTCGGTGATCACATCCATTCACTTCTTCGTAATCACTCCAACGATTAGATTCCCCTCCAACAAAATCCAACTCATCAAAATCACTATTATACAAAATTTATAATAATTCACTTTCTGTTACATACTTTTTAACGCAAAACAAAAAACCAAAACCGCCAAAGTCGTAAAATAATACCTTTCCTCTGTGCCGATTTTTAGATGAAGCTATTTATTTGAACGATTTTCCACCGGGAAACTGACGTGAATCTCGTAATTAAACACAGCACCGTTCAAACATAATTAACAATCACCATCGTTAATAGAACTTGAAAAACTAGCGCCGTGAGTATTGCAAGGTTAGTTTAAAAGTTGCGCATTTATTTGCTAATTATTTTTTTATACACCCAGGTAAGAAAATAAATATGAAACTCAACTTTTATTTGCTAAATAATCTTCATATAGTTTAATTAAATAAGGAGGCGTCCTAGGTGTTACTAACGAAAGGGCTCTATCAAAATGTTTCATTTGGACGAACTCAGCTTCCAAGCTTTCCTCCAAAGCCATCATGGCTGCCTCATGGCACACCGCTGTCACTTCTGCTCCGGAATACGTTTCTGTCTTTTTAACCAAATCATCTATATTTACATCTGAAGTCTGAAAATAACAAATTATTATTAAATAATTAGATAACATAAATGTTAAAAGGAAGAGATAAAATAATATGAATACTTACAGGCATTTTGCCGAATTTGATTCTGAAGATATCTCGCCTCGTTTGTTCGTCTGGCAGAGGTACATAAACTATTCTATCCAACCTTCCCGGCCTTAGCAACGCTTTATCTATCCGATCAGGTCGGTTAGTGGCTGCCAGAATGGTCACATCTTGTAGAGGTGTTATACCGTCGAGTTCAGTCAGCAGTTGTGCCAAAACTCGTTCCTGTACGTTCGTACCTGAATTACCACTTCGTTCACCACCCAACGCGTCGATTTCGTCAAAAAATATGATAGATGGAGCTACCTGCCTGGCTTTTCGGAATACCTCTCTGACGGCACGTTCAGATTCACCCACCCACTTACTAAACAATTCTGGACCTGAAATTAAATTCATAATATAGTTTATTGCATTGTGCTTCACATCATACATAATATGCACAACAATTAGCGAAGACTCCTTTAGCAGACATAGCTTTTCATTAATTTATTCATTTATTTATTAAAAGCATACCGTTTTATCCTTAAAATCAAGAATGTTCTTTTGTGCCAAATAATAATCCAATAGAATTAGTAAACATTCTCCACTTTAAACATTTTAAATTTGTCATAAATGGCGATATATATAATATAGAAAATGAATTTTTATATACAAAATCATTTATAAAAGTTAAAATGAAGCAGTGAGTAAAATGTGCAGTGTATTATTGGTTGCATAAGCAATATAAACAAATTTACAAATAAACAAAAAATCATATTTATTCATAATCTTGAAAATGCAAAAAATCATCTTTTGTTGCTTTCTCTGTTCATAACTCTTTGTACATTGAAAACAAATAAAAAACAACAGTTCAAATACATACCTTTAATAGATAAAAAGTTTAGACCACTTTCACAGGCCAGAGCTTTAGCAATCAATGTTTTAGAACAACCAGGAGGCCCAAACATCAATACTCCTTTTGGTGGCGTAACTCCTAATCTTATAAAACTTTGTGGATACTTTAAAGGCCATTCAATAGCTTGTTTTAATATATTTTTCAGATTTTCCTGACCACCAATATCTGTCCATTTAACACTAGAAACCTACAAGTGAAAATTTTAAAACAATTTATAAACAAAATTTGGTAAAAATCCAGCTGGTATCTTAAACTAGGGAGTATAGGGTAGGTAAGGAAGAGAGGTATATAAGGAAGGGTATATGTAATATGTGTGCAATAAAGGAAATACTGGTACTTTACCTCTATCTGGACTTCCCTCATTGCACTGGGCCGAACCCTCTTCAAAGCATATTCAAAATCAGCAACAGTAACACCTTGACTTCTCCTATTGGCATTCAAGGCAGCCATAGAACACAAAGCTACTAAATCAGACCCTACAAACCCATGAGTATTCAATGCAACATCTTGAAGATTATTCTCATCCAACTGTATCAACATTTGGTTTGTTAGTTTTTGTAATATCGCTTTTCTACACTTGGGATTAGGTGTTGGTATCTCTATTTCTCTGTCTAACCTTCCACACCTTCTAAATGCTGCATCTATACTATCAGGTTTGCTGGAAGTTGCTATAATGAATATTTTTAGTGACTTTTTAGTATGGAGGTCATCAAACAGTTTTAAAAATGTAGATACAACTCTTTTTTCTGTTTCAGTTAGGCGTGTGCCTCTAGCAGGACAAAGAATATCAAATTCATCTAGTAGAAGTATACTGGGCGCACTTTCCACAGCGTCATTGAATAACTGCTTGATGTATTTTTCTACTGAGCTGGAATTAGTGCTACCAACATCTGTAGAATTAATAGAGACTACACTTGCTTTTGAATTTGAAGCTAAATACCTAGCAATCATTGTTTTTCCTGTCCCAGAGTTTCCGTAAAGAAGTACAGCCTTTGTTTGTGTTTGATAGGACGATGTGTGCAAACAGGCATTTATCAATTCATGAATTTCATTTATTTCTTCCTCCACTCCAGCTGGTCTGTCATAAATTTGGCTTTCACACTCCTTCTTGTAAGTGCTTTCATCTCTACAAACCAAAAAAAAACATTAATGAAAAAATGAAATTTTAATTAGCCAAAAAGAAACTTGCAATTATTCTCAAATTAGAGAACTGGCTTGTCAAATTGTGAGGTAATACAAAAAAGGCATGTAACAGTGATTGGGTAAGTCTGGTAACCATCGAAATCTAAGTCATAAAGGTTTCAATATTAAAAGCCAAAAGACAAGCATAACTCAGTATAGTTCAAAGGTAAAAGAAATATTTACTTATAACATGTCCATTTTGTTTTGGAAGATATCTTCACAAACTGCTGCTGATTACCTATAGAAAGTTTACTAAAATCATTTATTATACCAGGTTCTCCTCCAAAATCCAAGCTTCTTACTTCAAATCTTAATTCTTTTCCATAAAACATAACACTTATAATATTTCCCTTGGTTAAAATTCTGTCCTCATATGTTTTGCTTATTCTATTATAGAGTTCTGGGGACATTTCTAAAGATTTTGGTCCATTAGTAATGACAAGGGTAACAAAAGTAGCTTCTGGTAAAGGTTGAATTAATTTTTTTACCAAAACTCTCTGTTCTTCTTTAAAATTACTCAATTCCAAACCTAAAAACTATTTTATTAAATCATTATGTCTCATGTGGTAAATAAATAGTATGCAAAAAATAGGAATGAAATATTTGAAATTTTACATACCTACAAAAAATGAAAAGGCAAAGTAAATATTAAACAAAAAGAATCAGATATGATATCTAAAGATTTTAGTGTAGTGTGGTGCAATATTGGAAAGTGTCTTTAGCACAAACACTCAAAATTATATTATATTTACCATTTTTTGTAAATAAAACTGAAGTAACAGCTTTTTCTACTGTAGGCCATACAATCCTGGCAACTGATGAACTATTACCATCTAAACTTTGTATTAAAGCCCAATCTCCAATAGCTAGAGAACATAATCTAATCACAGATTCGCTTAAGAAAACTAAGTTACTTCTTTCTCTAGGTGTTATGTTTTTTATTTCCTCATTGACTTTCTGGTTTATGTTACCATACAACACTTCCTCTTTTATAAAACTATATGTTCCTCCTTTAAAATCTGGTGGACAGTCTTTAATATGATGTTCTGTATCTTTAGTTGTTAAAAATATGGAACACTGATCACATTGCATCCACAGGGAAGTTTTCTTTGCTTTCTGTTGAGCCATAGTAAAGTACTCTAATTTAAGAAGGAACACATGAGGTAAATAAAATCAAACATAAACATAACCTCAAAGTTTAATTAAAATTTATAAATGTGTAATGATAGATCAATCAAAATATTATTGAGCTACAGTTTGTAATTTGTAATCTGTAAATAAAATTGTAATTTTGTAATGCAATTTCTTGTAATTTCAATTTCTAATTTGAAACGGCTGCTTCTGCAACTAAAATTTAGACGTGGCTATGCAACCAATTTACGTAATATTGTTTCGTATTCGTATTCTTCTAAGTACGTGAATTTCTTTTTTTTTTTTTGTAATTCATTAGTTTTCTTCTTAGTAAGAATGGTATAGATAATACTGAATCTTTCTTCTGGAATATCAGTTATCTCGACCTTTGTAGTTCCTTATCTTAGACACCATTTTCTTATAATTTCGTCATCAATGCTATTAAAATATAAAACAAGGTTAAAATTGTCTTCCTTACCAAATTCAAAATTTGCTTTCATATATACTCACAAACAGCTGGTAAATGCTATCCTAGAAAAAACCTTTAGTGATAACCCAGTCGCTGGCGCTCGTTCCTCAGTGATATTCGAGGCCTAAATCTTTCGGTAGAAACCTAAGACTATTGTAAATGACACTGAGTCTTTCTTCTGGAATATCAGTTATCTCGGCTCCTTGTGTAGTGTCTTTCTCGAGAAAAATAAAATATTCTAAACATTTTAGCAATTTCAGAAAGTTATGGAGTCTTCTAAGTAGGTACGTGGATTTCTTTTTTTTTTTGTAATTTCTTAGTTTATTTCTTAGTAAGAGTGGTATACCTAGATAGCACTGAATGTGTCTTCTGGAATATCAGTTATCTCGGCTCTTTGTGTAGCGTATTTCTCGAGAAAAATAAAATATTCGAAACATTTTAGCAATTTCAGAAAGTTATAGAGTCTTCTATGTACGTGAATTTCTTTTTTTTGTAATTTCTTAGTTTTACTTTTATCTTATCTCTTTGATATATCTTTTGTGGTGTCATTCGTTATTTTTTAAATGCATAGTTAAGTTAGATCTAATATATGGAAGTTAATTTATCAGGGAGTTCGTAATTTCAAAACTTTTGTCCTTCGTTTTTTTATAGAGGCCTTTAATTTCACTTAGTGTTATGTCGTATAACATTATTTATGTTAATAATGTTGCTTGTTGGTAAAGAAGTGTAATATTTGTATTTTTTAGTTGATAAAGACTTTGTTGACTTTTCAGGTAATGTTCTGAAAACGTAATAATTTTATTTTTTGTTGAAAATATTAATTTTAGCTTAGTAGTTTCACATCTCTTTAAGTCAAGGTTTTTTAACTCCGCCTACCAGATCATTGAGTAGGTTTAATACCTCAATGCTCTTTTTGTCGGCCCTAAGCCTGGATAAAGAAGGAAGATTCTTGGGCGAGATTAGCACTTTAGCCAAGGTAAAAAACTTTGGCTTTTTTAAAAAATATATTTTCGGTACAGACTATTTATTACATTTTTAAAATTTGACACTGTCCGATCAACAATGCTGCTAAAATATTTTATCGTGAAGCAGTTGCACGAACAGCTTGATGACTGTGATGAAGTTTCTAGTGGTTTTAATTAGATCAAGAATGATCTAATTGAGAATAGAGACTACCGTGACCCAAAGGCATTCAAATTCCAGTCAGCGAACAGACTAGTACTCATAAAAATAATAAGAGAAATGTCCCGTAAAATCGATGAAACTTCTAGTAAAACTGATGAGAAATTATAAATTTCTAGAACGGGTAATAAAGAATTAAAAAATGTTTATAGTACAATCCATGAATCAACATGGATCCACAATAAAACAATTACAAATTTTTTGAGTTTTGCATTTTTGGTGAGCTGTAAAGAATATTATTTTGGCATATTATTTTTCTTATTTAAGTCATACGAGCTATCACTCTCTCTAAGGGTGCGTTCATTACGGAGACCATCACATGGTATCCTCGCCTAGATTATAGCACTGACAGTGAAGTGAACGCTCGTATTTAAAATAATGCATTTATTTTACCTGGCATCGACACGATGGTCGCAGAGAGGCTCGGTGGTCAGCACCTCATAGTGTCGATCGTAGAGTACTAGGGACGAGAATCGAAAAAACACTAAGCTGGAATAGTATGGTCCAAGTCCATGGTTCCTGACTCGAGGCTGCACGCTGCGCTTTGACGGTGAATGATGGAATTTTTAAAATAATGCATTTATTTTACGTGGCGATGATACTATGATACCATCCTATGATTAGCGCCTTGTTATGAGTGCACTAAGAAGAAAATTCATTCAGCTGTTTGATATTGTATAGAAGGTTCTTCAGAATGACACATTGTCTTTTTATTTGTATTTCAAGATCGCTGTACTTGGTAAAATTGTGACTTTATTGTAGCTATTATCCATATAGATAGTTTATAGCAATAAATATATTATCAATACTGTCAGCTGTCCTTTTTCTTTTTCATGGAATTCGTCTTATCTTGAAACAAAAGGTAAAATAATAAACAGAGAACTCAGAATACAATTGTACTTAACCTCATTTGATAATAAATTACAATGAAATCTGATAAAAACAACTTACAAATGTACAATTACAATTACCCAAAAGGCACTAAAATTTTTTAAAAATCCCTAGCATCCCCATTTTTAACTCCGCACTAGAAATTACTCAGTCTTTTTGATAAAAGTTCTCGCATTACTTAGCACTTTGACTTTCTTCACAAGCTTGATACTCTTCTTCTTCTTTTTCTTCGAGTCGTTTTTCTCTTCGTCGGTGTTCGTCAACTTTTTGGCAATGTTTTCGAATGAAGAAGCGTCAGGTAAACTTCTGGATTTGCGTAGTTTCACCTTTTCCTTATTGTTTTGTGGTTGTAGGAGGTCGACAACTGTTTTACGCCTTAATCTAAAACAATCGAATTGATACCAAATTAATGCAATGCAAACTTAAATGTAAGTGTATAGAAAGAAAATTATTAAATTAATCCTTACACTAATCTCTGGCAATCTCTGGTTAACAGATGGTGTTAAATTTGCATTGAACAACGCAATATTAAGTTTAATTGAAGATGATAACAGATGATGTTATGTCAACAGACAGTTGATATACAGAGAAATTTTAACTGCCTGTTAGTGATTTTTCAAGCAAAGAAACTACTGGTATATATGACAAAATATTATTTGGTCTTTTTTTATGGTAAGAACCGATAACTGAGTTTAAAATGTTTGAGAAATTAAATGTCAAACAAAATTGGAGGTTGCTTGAATATTTACAGCCAATTTTCTGCAACAACTGTAATGATAACAACAACTTGTTTCTTGGTTTATGTACATTTTTCTGTATTAATACGCTATATATTATCAAGAATGAAGTTATTTTTAAAATTAGGCTTAAATACTACTGTACATTTTTTGTCTTTACTTGGTATTAAATACAGTCAACTCCCGTTTATCCGTGTAGTTGATTGACACTGTTGAGGCGGATAAAAAAACTTGCAGATAAGTCACTAACTGGTTGAAGAAGTCAAATAAAAGCAAAAAATAAAAATTTAGATTCACCTTAAGTTTTAATTTACAATTTTCAATGTATACTTGCATTTTTTACACTTTTTGAAAGTAGTCTGTTACTTGTTTCTGACTTTTTAATTAGAAAACGTGCTTCTTAAATCTACTTAATTATGCACTTTACGTAGCATCAGTTTTTCAGCGAGCAGCGTGTCGTTTTGGTTCTCTAGCTAGATATTCTAGAACTTCATTCACATGACACAAAGCCGCTTCGTCTTGCGTAAACATTCTCCACCCCAGGAATTACCTTCTTTAATCTTGTAAGGTCAGGCAGTTCACTTTCGTCTTCACCAACAGCTAGTTCTTCACCATTTTACATGTTTTTTTAACAGTTTTCTTAAATTGTTGAAGACTTTACCTTCTACCACGTAGATGTGATTTCGTAAATTCAGTTCAGAATAGTGAATGACTACCAAAATTCTTGTAAATATTAATTCTTCTTAAATTTTTGAGCGAAGTAACTTTGTTCTGTCGTTTGTTTTCATTGATGCAATGACGACTTGGTCCATAGGCCGTTGTGTTTGAAGGTAAAAATTTCGCAAATATTTTGGCGTCAGCAGACTTAAGAACATGCCGTTTAGGATGAGAAAGAGCGTTATCAATTAATAACACAGCTTTTACGGCAAATTGTTTGCCTTTAAATATTTTTTAGCTTTTGCTTCAAATCAAGGTACAAACTATTCTTGAAATATTTTTCATCCCACCACCTTCTCTTTTCGTTTAAGTCATTAACAGGTAGCTTTCCTGCTCTAGGGTCCTAGCGAGATCTAGATCTAGGTAAAAAGCTAGATCTAAAAAGATCTAGCTTTTTACCTTATTGATCAGCGTTAACTTCGGTTTGATTTTTAGTAGCGTCGCTAAAATATTCGTGATTTGATTTTTGATAGATTTTTGTCCATTTGCTTAACCATCGCTTGCAAAAGCTAGCGTTCGAGTTGAAATATATTTTTGAGATTTTTGTGAAATTTATTTATCTTAGTATATTCTTAAAACAAATTCACTCAAAATAAACAATGCTAATCCTGAAGTATATCCTACAGGATGTGGTTTTCACAAGATGCCCGCAGGAACATAGCGTAACAAAAAATTTAATGAGAAATAAAAACCAGGTAGCACTTCTTTCTTCCTATTATTTATGTTGTTTTGCATGAAACGTTGCAAAACAAGTTTTGTGGTGTTTGAGAGAAAGTCCGACATTGCAAGATGAAAATTTCCACTCTATTCTGCTAAGATTTGCTGTCGTGCTGCAGTTGGCACATCTCGAGGAAGTAGTTCTTTGGGGAATATGAGAAGATTTTGGATCTCACAGTTCCACGGGAATATGCCTTTTAAATTTACTCACTGGTTTTTCTGCTAATGGTCTTCAACTTTGTATTTGTTCTGGAGCTCCAATAAGGCCTCTAATCACAGAGAGCCATAATTATTTCAAAGACATACTTTTGGATTGGCTTTTAAGTTGAAATATTAAGTTGGAATTTGTTGTTTGTTATATTGTAGCATTTTCAATTCATTGATTCTTTAAAATATATTGAAATCCCCTCGTATACGAAATATATTGAGATCGCCTTATATATGTTTAAAAAATAAAACGAAGAATTTTTTTCATGTTTGTTATTCGTATCTTTCAAGTTAAAATACCCAAAAGTGTTTTCAATCATTTTAGCGTTGCCAAGTAATAAAACCATTTGAGAGTTGTTTATTATTTTAAAGATATTTAATTCAGCGATTTCTTTTAATTTTTATACGTCGCAAATGGAATCTTTTACGTTGTTTCGTTATGTTTTTGTTATGTCAGCGTTGTTTTATTTTCAAGTTAGGAACGAATTCTTAAATTCGTCATTCATACTTGGGCCTTCGTAGTGTTAGGTGTGGATCTGATTCATACTTGGGTCTTCGTAGTGTTGGGTATGGATCTTAATTCATACTTGGGTCTTCGTAATGTCAGGTATGGATCGGAATTCGTCGTCGAATTCGTGTTTATCCTGTTTTGGCCCTTTTTGTGGAAATATGTGGCAGTAGAAAAAATAATTTGTGTGATGTCCCAGAGCATGGTACAATTTTGAAGACATATATAGGATGTCCCACCAGCTTTTTTTTGTTGTTTGCCTGCTTAATCCAACCCCGTCTACGTTAGATCTTCGTTCCAGTATGGAATTGGTTTCCCCTTGTTCCAGAGTTTCGTCCTAGCAGCTAAAATCCAGAGATGTAACAAGTTTTTTTTTCTTTTCGTTAAGTGGAAATATGTGAATCCAGGTAACTGTTTATTGTTTGCTTAATTTCAAAGTAAAGACAGATATTTTTTTAGAACAATAATTGCTTGCGTTAAAATTTAGAAATTGTAACATTTAAAAATTGTAATGCGGTAACATTTGTAAGTTTTATGTAGTATCTCCAACTCCTGGAGTTTGTAAGCGGATGACACACGTAAGTTTTTTGTATTTTTGTATTTCTCCATGTTGTAACTGTTTGTGGTGACACAAAAATAAATGCTAAATTTTGTTTTCTTAACATTTTATTTATCTTTTTTTAACTAACCTTTTTTTGATTTTTATTTGAAAAAGATATTTTTTTGGTGTTTTATAATTAATTCCCTAGTTATAACTAGTGGTTGTAATAGGCATAATTAGGCACCTTAAGTGGCTCCCTATATTAAATTCCTTGAGTTGTTTGCTGTTTATTTTTATTTTGTTTATCCCAAGAGATTAATGACCCCTTTATTTCATTTTTTTGTAGTTGCCCCAATCCAACCCCTTTATCAATTACTTATCCACGACCCCAGCTCTCCTACCAAACCCTGAGTGCCGTTCGCACAAGTAGCGATTATTTTGCTTGCCTTATCTCCACCCCAATAGTTTCTTCCCTCAATTTTCTACCCCCTGTATTAATGAACCCTTTGGTAGGCAAAATATTTTCGTTACAATATAACTTTCATTTTGGGTCCAAAATATAGAGTTATATAGTCCAAAATATAGAGTCAAGGTCTTCGTTTCACCAAATAGCAGAAAAAGAGCTTAGTGTGACAAACAAATAAATGAAATTAGTCATACAAAGTCATGCGTCTGAACTGGTTAAGAGTAACTGAAATCACGTGACAATCATGAATTTTCGGAAATAGTGAATGCAATCATAAGCGTCGCGTCAGAAAATATGTTTCTTTGGTCACTTTACACTGTAACAATAGAATATTATATTTCTGCTTATAATATATGTACATTATACATTAAAAATAATACATTAGATCTAGTTTATAAAATACGTTTTCATTTAGAATAAAAGTGGTTTCTATAGGCTTGCGGATAATCCTCCCACAGATCATCCGCTCTTGGATGATGGGGAGTTGACTGGTATGATTAAAACGACGAGTTAAATGTAAAATACGAGTGATATATGTTGTTATATGTTTAATTTCCCCCAGAAACTAACTTGAAATCGGAAATTTTAAAGTTATAGTGTTATACCCATTCTCAGATGGTTTGTTCTGAGATTCTGCATCCTTGGTCATCTTAAAATTAGACTTCTTCTCATTTTTTTGGCTCTTTTTCAAGTTTGCACTTTTACTCTTCCTAAAAAAATAAATCATATATTATTTTCTTGATTAGAACTGTACAAAGTAACATTAAAGTGGTATAATTAAGAAGATTCCTCAATAGCACTCGAGAGTTAACAGATATTGAAAAGTGGTATAAGAAGAGAATGTGAGAATTTAAACCAAGGAATACAATACCACATGGCATCCAGGATTGAATATTCAATAAACATTTATACAATGGATAGATACGGCAATATTGCAAGTTTAGTCTATTGCTAACTACTTCATCAATCTAATCAAATTGACTTCGTTCGAATTGATGGGAATACATTAAAAGAAATAGCTATTTTAAAAGGAGTAAGACAAAGTTGTGTAATTTTGCCGTTGGTCTTTCAAATTTATTTTAATAAACATTGAACTGCAGTATAAAAAATTATCAATAAAGTTATAATTAACAACTTAGAGTACAACTTAAATAGAAATACCGTACCAAAGACAGAGTCTTGTCTACATAAAAAGAAGAAGAAGAATATATTCTATTGAGAATCATCAAATTTTGCACACATTTCGGATAGAAAAATACTACAAGAATAAGCAGGCTTGTGACAGCTTATAGAAAAAGCTCGAGAATTGGAAAGTACTATGATCACCTGTTTTCTTGGATTAACAGGCATTGAAGCATTGAATGCTTCGGATTAAATGGACAGAGCACAGACCAAATAACTCAGTCCTCCAAGAGCTTAACATTCAAACTTGACTCTTGTCCATTTGTCTCGCAGGCATCACGTTTTTTGGACATATTGCAGGAAGAAGTAAGATAATCTTAAGAAACATAATTTCGGGAAATGTTGAAGGTCCCAGAAGTGGAGCTCACCCAATTGATGGACAATCAAGTAGAGAAAACCAGTAGCAAGACATTCTCTGAGTCCAAGAGAGCAGCCCAGGATATAAATAGTTGCTCGTATGGTAGGAAATCGCCACAGAGAGTCAGATACCACTAATGTACAAGACATAAAATACTTACCCTTCTTTTTGTTGAGCTGATTTCTTGTGAGTGTCATTTACAAAGTTTCTTTTACCCCAACTCAACGTTGTATCTCCGTTGCCAACACCGAACCATAATTTATTTTTTAAAGTAAACAGTTTAGCTTGTACTTCCGCCAATTGTTTGCTGATTTCATCTTTTTTCTTATCGTGTTTTCTATACAAAATAAAGAACAATCGATCATCATTTATTTCCAATTTAAACAGTTATTTTCTAAGAACAATGTCCTCTAGTGCAGTTTTTATGACAAATCATTTTCATTTTATATTGTATTGCTGTTTTTAAAAGTTTTTCGGAGTATTGATATTAATACACTATAATTTGATAAGGAATTTATCCGTTTCATTCATTTTTTTTGAGTTTTATAAATAAATTCCATAAATTTAAGCGAAGTGCACCGGAAATTGAAAAATTTCATAAAATCTATTCATTATCTAAATTTGGCGTGTTAAACAATTTTGCTTTTGATGGTTGGCACGATGCAAATGTCGTTTAACCGCTTCATTGGTTGGTCGAATTTATTGAGTTCCAGTGACCTTCTTTCGACGGAATTTTAGAAGCAAAAACAGGCCAGATTCTATTAATGTTTTGACTCATATAGCTAAAACTGGACATCTATCGGGTCAGCTAGTGTATCGATATTTATATTTTTCTTTTTTCAATTACTATTTGTACAGACCTCTGTAATCTCTTGCCATGAAAACTGAACTATCAACGAATATGTACGCATATAGAAACAGATTTCAACTTAAGTTTTTGGTATATGCTGTGCGGAAATATTTTACTGTTTTCTTCTGATCCCACAACAACAGGGAGCGCTCATGCGATCCCCCGTTCATTATCGCACTATCCATGGTCCACAAATTACTAGGTAGGGGAAGTGCGGTCGCGGGAACAGTGTTACAAAGGGAACAGTGTTACATTTGCTTTCTGTTCCACCTCTTGGTAGATAGGCGAACTACATGTACCGTAACCTCATTAAAGGTCGGATGCCTTCCATAAATCAGTTATCGTAGTTGAATATAAGTGTTTTGTAGTCACATATTTTCATAACAGTTTTTATACCTGTGAAAAGTAAATTTTTTAAGATCTAAGTGTATGAGTATATGGGTAAGTACGTTAGTAATTCATTAATTTTATATTATGGATGGAAAGTAAATATATTTCTATTGGATTTACACTTAAAACCATAACCTATATTTCATTACCGCGCTAAAAATTTAGTTCTATGTGCATTGGCGTTCAAAAGTGAACAGTGTTACAGGGTACCTACACTGTTACAAAAATTCTTGTAACACTGTAACCCTAGTAAAACAATTAATTATAAATTTCTTGATTACAAATTTATTTTAGTGAGAAAATGCCACGTAAAAGCAAAGGTGTAAGAACCCTCTTAAAAACCGATGAGAAGATTCTCAAAAAAGCTGTTCTTGATGTGCTTCAAAATAAAATGAGCATTAGAGGAGCAGCGAAAAAATACAAATTATGTCACATGACGTTAAAACGTTACATAAATAAATACAAAAATTCACAAAATCCTCAATCAATAAAATTTGAACCAAATTACAAAATAAATCAAATTTTTTCCAAAGAGTTGGAAGATGAACTCGAATCATATTTAATAATAGGAAGTAAAATACATCATTGTTTGGCCCGCAAAGATACCTTGGGACTAGCCTATCAATTGGCCGTAAGTAAATTGTTACAACAATTTAAATTTGTCTACTTGGAATTTTTATGTTTCAGGTTCGCAATGGCCTAAAAATCCCGAAAAACTGGGATACTAATAACTCAGCGGGAATAGACTGGTTAGTGGGATTTCGTAAGAGGCATCCCATATTGTCTCTCCGCAAACCTGAAGCAACAAGCTTATCAAGAGCCACAAGCTTTAATCGGACTAATGTAAATGCTTTCTTCGAAAATTTAATCAAAGTATATGGAAAATTTGGAGATAGCATATCCCCCGATTTGATATATAATTTGGATGAAACTGCAATCACCACGGTACATAATCCACCGAATGTGCTGTCTGATAAAGGACAAAAACAAGTTGGCCAGGTAACATCAGGCGAGAGAGGAGTGCTGATTACCGCTTGTTGTATTATCAATGCTGTTAGAAACACTGTTCCACCATTTTTAGTTTTCCCAAGGGTACATTTCAAAAATCGAATGTTATTTGGTGCCCCTGCAGGCTCAAGTAGCAGTGCAACAAAGAGCGGTTGGATGAACGGGGAAATTTTTGTTGAGGTCCTGATCCATTTCCAAAGACATGTTAAGTGTTCAAAAGAAAACCCCGTGATACTAATTTTTGACAATCACGAATCGCATATCACAATTGGCTCTTTGGAATTTGCAAAACAAAGCGGGATAATTATGGTTACGTTGCCACCACATACAAGTGCGAAACTTCAACCTCTTGACAAAACTGTTTATAAAAGCTTAAAATCCAATTATAATTCTGCTTGCAACGACTGGATGATCTGCAACCCTGGAAAAGTCATTTCCATCTATGATGTTGCTGCTCTATTTGGTAAAGCACTTCCTAAAGCATTCCCTATCTCAAACATAGTCAATGGGTTTTCTTCGACAGGCATATGGCCTTTAAATCGAAATATATTTACAGACGATTACTTTTTGTCATCCAGTGTGACAGACCGCTCTCTGGCTACAGCAACTTCATTGCAGACTTCAAACAGAGATCAACCTCAGCCTTCTACCTCGGCACAAGTTCCTTGTGACGTAGCATATGAGCATACATTACATGTAACAGATTTGAATCATGAGACTATAGTTTCAAAGTCTCTAACTAGTCCTTCCACTTCAACTCTTTCGCCTTCACCTCGCATTGTAATACCTTCATCTACCCCTCCTAGGAACATACAGAACCAACAAGAAGAGAGACCCTCTATGTCAAGTGTATTGGTCAAACAAACAACTTTAATTTCACCTGAACTCGTTAGACCCTTTCCAAAAGCCCCACCAAGGAAAACAAACATCACAGGAAGGAAAAAAGGAAAATCCATGGTGCTAACAGACACTCCTATTAAGGACGAATTAGTAAATGAATTATTGGAACGAAGTAGAAAGAAAACGAAGGCTGTAAAGAAAAAAATCATTAAGGATAAAAAATATGCCGAGAGTTCTGAGGAATCAGAAGGCGAAGTTCCTTATGCTGAAAGTAATGCTAGTAACAATTTGGAAGGCGAAGAAATGGAAATGGATTATTCATCAGTTTCAGTTGACCTATTTACCTATTTTGACCATTGTTATTTCATATTATTAAAAATTGTTTTTTCGAAACTAAGTAGGTACGACAATGAATTTGACAGGGAGTTCATATTGTTTATTTATTGACAGCAGTCAAAATATTGTTAAGAAGTGCATATTATAATTCGAATAAAAGGTTGCACTTTTTTCAATAGATATTAATATGTCCATCAACTTTGTGACGAATTAAAAAAGTTGTAACACTGTTCCCGCACTTCCCCTACTGCTTCTGAAATATAAAAGAGTTCGGCTGGAAATGTTTAAAATCTAGCCTTAAAGTTTTGCATTTTATAAAATTACTCATACAATTTTTTTTTTGTAGGAAATAAAACATTGTTTTAAATTTTAAGACTTTTAAATAACTGAATCTCTTCAGAACTATAAACACATTGTGATTCATTTTTTAAATTTAAATATGTAGAAATCTACAAATAATATAATAAATTTTATGCGTTCGCCATGTACAGGAATATTTTGAAGTAGGTATACTAACCGTGACCATTTCTCATATTTGAAATAATTAATGTACTTCTATAATGCGTCTTTATTCGTTGATGCTATTGTGAATTTCTAAATTGAGTATAAAAGTTTATATTTTACTAAAGACTTACATTGAATATTGAGTTTTACACTTTGGAATATTCGTAAAGATGTGGTTCTTCAGAGTATCTGTCGGGATTAAATCAAAGACTGAAATAGATCTCTTGGCTCTGTTGAATTGTATTTCGCAATCGGAAAAATCTTGAACTGGCTAAAATCAACGATAAAATCTTAGCACCATTAAAAAGTACATAGTAGCAACAATCAGACGGCATTTACCTCTACTTGAATTACAATAATTCCATCTGGCTGTGAAGCTTCTCTATTTTTCTAAGAAAAGAAATAATACTAAAGTAAATAAATGTGCAACTTAAATTGAGTAAGTGGGGACGATTACATTTTTGCAGAAAAAAAAGCAAAAAAAAATTGTTGTGATTGGCACTATAGTAAAATTCACTTATATAATATTCAATATTAGCCTTATGGCAGACTGAGCTTGCATGTAGAAAACACAGGGCCATATTGGCTCTCCTTATACAATATTCACTATCGTTTTTTTTAACATTAATAATTTTAATACCAAACTTAAAAAATATAACCACAGTATAGATATAATGCTTATAACATGATCAAAATACTTATTTAAGTATTTCAGAAGAAACTCTATTAGAAAAATGGATAGTAGATTGTCACAGAAGGGTTTCCAAAAAGAAAAGAGAACATCCAAGCTTTGGTTAAGTCATTTTTGGATCAGAACCACCGACCAAATCCATTTAAAAACAATCTTCCTGGGGATCATTGGTATCAACCGTTTGTAAGACACCCTAATTTAACAAATAGAATTCCTGAAGCTGTAAACAATGCTAGTGGCAACGTGTCAGAAAATGATATCCGAAAGTGGTTTAATAATATACAAGAATATTTAATGGAAAAGAACTATTTTGACATTCTTTCTCATCCTATCAGAGTTTACAACGGAGATGAAACTTATTTTACCCTTTGTCCGAAAGAAGGTAGGGTTCAACAAAAATGTTTATCAGATAGAGCAAGGCCCATCGAAAACAAATATTACCGTCATGTTCACATTTTCTGCTGAAGGAGTTATAATGCCACCGATGATCGCTTAAGCTTTTTAAAGATTACCCAAAAGCATTGCAGAAGGTGTTCAAGATGAGTGGGGTATTGCTATTAGTGAAAAAGGTTGGATGCGAGCAGATGTTTTTCATGATTATATATTAGTAAAACAACATGTTACATTTTCAATTATAATGTTTGTAGACGGGCACAAAACACATTTAAGGGCGAGCGCCCACCAAAGTGGCGTGGCAAGTAGCACGTAGCAAGTAGCACGCGTCTAGCATGTTTCTTAAAATGTAACCAATGAAAACGAATGATTAGAATGAATGACGTCACTGTCATTTTGGTGTACGCTGAATCATTCGTTTTCATTGGTTACATTTTAAGAAACATGCTAGACGCGTGCTATTTGCCACTTGCTACGTACCACGCCACTTTGGTGGGCGCTCGCCCTAACATACCATCTATGTCAACTATGTACAGAACTCTAAATAATCTTAATGGCATTATATCCAAACGGCATCAGAATTCTTCAACCCGCCGACGTCTCTAGTTTCAAGCCACTTAAAAATTCGTGGAAAAGAGCTTTGTTAAATTGGAAGAGACAGAATCTATTTGTACAACTAAGTAAGAGTAATTTTGCACCAATTAAAAAAAAAGCGGTAGATACTCTTAAACCATCGGCTATCTTAAGTGGTTTTAGAGTGTGTGGTCTCTGTCCTTGGAACGCGGATATTATTGACTACAGCAAATGCTTAGGTAAGAAATATACCGTAGTTAAATTTGGCAAAACCACAATAGAATCAATCAATTTGACCAATTTTTGCAACAGATGCGATGAAGATACTTCACAGCTCTTAAAAGAAGCCAGTAAGAATGGAAACTGATAACACTAGCAAAAGTTTCAGGGTACTACTTCATCTATTTAACATTTTACAACCAAATAATCTAAATAATGAAGAAGGCGATAATTCACAAATTGTAATAGATGAAATATTTTTGGAAGATATTTCTGTAGTAGAAGAGGGAGCAGCAATGAATTTAACTTACGATATAGAATCTGTAGCTGTTGTTCTTTTGGAAGAAGTTCCTGAACAAAATACAAAAGTGGCACAAAGTTTAGCACTTTACTCAGAAAATACTCAAGAAACAATCACAGGACCGCTGCAATTTCAACTTTTGATTCAGTTCCTCCACTAGTCAAAACTCTATAAATAAGAGCAATAACATGGAAGATTGTTTGCCTTGGGCCAAAATTCCCGAACGTAAGGGAATACGTAACACCCAAAGATCTAGTTTTGTAATTTTTTCTTCACTTTATAAAAGAACTAGAGAAAAAAGAACGCGAAAAAAATTTAAAGGAGCAAACAAAGTTAGAAAACAAAGCAAAACGATTTCTGAAAAGTAAAGAAAATTCCTTGAAAGGAAAAAGTGTTAACCGAAATACTAAGATTAAGGTACTCAAAGAAACATCTTTATTTCAGCAGAAACCTGGTATTTTAGAGGACTTAAAAGTAAACAAGCTTTTAAATAAAGAAGATGATCGACATGATATATAAGGAAATGGTTACAAAAGTAAATAGGACATAATGGAAAAAATAGAATCATTGATATGCTCAGTCTAAGATTAAAATTATTGACAATAGCAAGTATAAAGATAAGAAATATTATAAATATAAAATAAATAAACATAAAATTTACTACACTACTTTTTTAGCACTATTCTATTCATAAGTCATATTCTTTTTTTTGTCACGTATTTCCTAGTCAGTAGCAATCGACAATCACAAACATATAAACAAACAGTTATAGATAACATGTATATATACAAATTCCCCAACCTTCTTTTTCTTTGAGTGCTTTTTCTTCCGTTTCTTCTTGATCCTTTTTAATTTGACTTTTTCAGAATCTGATTCACTATCATCACTATCAGAATCACTGCTTTCTTTGTCAGACAAGGACAACTTTAAAGTGGCCTTACATATCTAAAAATAAACAACACGATTTATGTTTTTGCTCGTTTTAAATATGTTAAACCTACATAACAAAGAAAATATAAAATTGGATACAGGAACAACGATAAAGAAGAAACAAGGTTGACAAAGGAATCAAAGATAGTATTAAAAAGTGCAGCGGCGGCCGGCCAGGTGAAGTAGGTGAAGGTGAGGTTCACTAAAAAAATATAATTAAATTGAGACAAATAAATAAAAAATGAAAGCAACATTATTATATCTAAATTCTAAAATCAATTATTTATTCTCTTTTAATTAATCTAAAAATTAAAAGCTTTATTAGCGGTAGGTACTTAACGGTCAAGTCCTGTCCGTCATATAATTTTTGAAATGCGAAATCCATCTGCATAAGCGTTCACGGTTGCCATGGAAACGTGACGTCAGCCTATCCTTAGTGATAGCTGAGAAAACTTGTGAGTGCAGTTACATCTAAAAATTCATTATCCGTCTTCACTAGCACTGTTGGATGTGTATTTGATAATCCTATTGTTCGGAAATTTCTCTCAGCGACAATATTTTGAAATTTAGTCTATTATATAGATATTTTTATAAAGTATAGTGTAGAGTATAGTATTTATTAGTTTAGTTTAGTCACAGTATTAATTTTATTTGTTTAATGGACTTTATTAATACATTTCTCTGTAGTTTGTTTCGGATTTCGGATATAGGTAAAGTGTTCTCGTGGATTTCGTTTGGACAAAAATAATCCAAGAATCCAATTAATGACTTGGTGTGTAATATATTAGAGACTCCGTTTAGGCATTGCAAAAATGAAGATTTTTGGTCTTTTACATGGTCGACCAACCAGTATTTTAAACATCTACGCATCGAGCAAAAAGATAAAAGAGGGAATGTAAAAGTAGTGGGGACAACAATATTGTTAGACAGGAAGTGCCATCTTGAGAGGCCACTTTAAACAAGGAAAGACAGTCTCTTTCCTTGTTTAAGAAGTCAAATTTAGTTTGGTTATGTTATTGTTTGTCCCAACTGTCACATGAAATTTTATTTATATTGAAGTTTTTTACCAATTATGTCACTTTTTAGACTATTATCGTTAATATTTAATTAAAGCTTTCTTGTCTGAAAAATATTTTACAGGTATTGTTAACAAGTGTTGGAAAATTTAAATTTAGCGCCTTTGCATTTCCGGATATGTCCGCCATCAGAGGCCACTTTTTTGGTCTCCTTTTCATAACGATTAGATTCCCTCTTTTATCTTTTTGCTCGATGCATATACGTCTGATCCAGAGTGGTCGGCTGCAATCAGCATCTGTCCCAGAGTGGGCGGCTGAATCGAAACTTACCAACCCGTTTTAGCAGGCGTGTTGTTTTAATCGCCAAAAAACCCTCAATGAAATGTCAAGTTTCAGAACTAAAATACCCCAGGCAAGCAGAACAAATCGTATCTAGTATAAGTGCCCTAAAAACTGTTTTCAAGTTATTAGGGCCCTAAACTTTATTCATTTTTTTAACGAATTTTTAATGAGATTTGGGCGCGAAGTAGGTGAAACTAAAAGTCCTTTTGCCTCCGGCAAGCTTTCGTCATCTTCACCACTTTTTTAGGCCACGAGCCGCCGCTGAAAAAGTGTCAAATAAATAATGATTTAGATTTCTCACTTTAATCTCGAAATGGATGAATGACAAAAAATAACAAAATACAAAAATAAACGGCTAATACTGGAACTACATTTGAAACACGTAACCTAACCTAAACTAACCTTCAAAAAGTGAGTGAACTACGTCACACAAGCTTGATGAGATACAGTCTTGAATCATTGATATAACCTTGGTTAAAACCAAAAAGTGCAAACAAACTTGCGAGTTATCTGTTTAAAAACAGAGTATAATTTAATAATCTTTGTCAAAATTAATACAACTAAATATATACATAACCAGATGTTTACCCAAACAATGGACAAATAAGAAAGTCTAATTGATGAAATCAGTTTCGATATCACAAAAAATATTTAACAACCACTTAAAAAACACTTATATATTATAGTATTACTATTGTTAATTTACTGGTAGGGGTTTTCTAGGCACTGTGGGGCTCTTTAGGGTAGCGTTTTGAGGCCTCGCTTTTGGTGCCGATATGGAGAACTTCGATCTATTTTTTTTCACTAGCACTACGGGGGAACACGGGGGAACTAGTGGCAGTTGAATATCTTCGTCGTAGTCCCGTCCGACTTCATCACTGCTGTTGGACGTATCCCCATCATCACTGGAACATAAGATAAATATAATAGAATGGAATATAAATTTGTTATATCTAGTATTGCCAAAAATATTTGTAAACTGAGAATAATTAACTAACCCTATTTACATATCTTGAATAAATTTAGATAGGGTAGGTTAGTTGGGTGCAAAAACACGCAGGTTCGTTATCTCCTGTCGTCTTCAGAAATTTTAACAGTTTAGAACTTTTCCAATGTTATTAAGGCAGAGCTTACATATTGTTTTTCTATTTTAAGTATCGACAGTAGTTCTATAAGTTCACTAATAAATGAAAAAAAAAGTTTTTAAAAAATCTTTATTTGAGTACTCTTGCCTCTACAAATGGGGCAGTAGTACGCAAGTTCGTATTTTTGCCTTAAAACCAAAATGTATAAAACTTCAAATAAAAGAGATGATAGGCGTTTCAAAGAAACTAATCTTCATTGAAAAAAAACAAACCGTAAAATACAAAACGTTACTTTAACAGATAACTGTATTTGGCGAGGTGGTCAGAGAATCCCACTGAATTTGAACATCTGAAAGAGTTTATTGGCTTTCAAAGCTTTAAAGCAATATCGTCCTTTCGAAATTGTCTCACGAAAACGAAATGTTGTGGGCAGTTGCTTAAAAAATATGCCTTCGTAATCGTCATCATTTACTTTGCAGACTTTGGCGACAAATAATCTGTATGATTTTTTTCCAAAAACCTTCACACGAAAAAGTCATCAGGTAAAATATTTGGTACAACATCAATCTCTTGCTCTTCATCGTTATTGGAAAAATTAATGTTACAAAAATCAATACTTTCATGATATGAGAGTACTACTGATTCATCAGATGATGATTCGTCGAAAACTTTGCTTTTGGCAGCACGAACTTTAGCATTTTAAGATTTGATCTTTTAATTTTTCGGTAATGCTCTCTTTCTCTTTTTCTGCTGCCTTTTTTTCTTCTTGTTCTTCTAAGAGTCTCTCCTTATTAGGTGTCGATGTTAGTAGGGTTGACTTCAAACTTCCTAGTTGGTTTTCTATTTATCTTCGATAAATCGAGTAACTAGGTCTTATGATTGCTATGTGGTGACAAACTTAATAAATCGATGAAATTATCTTTTGCAAATATTTCTGCTTGAGAACTTGTATGCGATACATAATTATCTAGAATCACAAGAACGTTGTTTTTCTCTGTTGGACTTGTATGTTATTTAAAATGCTCCAGGTACTTGATAAACGTAGGAGTGTTCATGTAACCACTATCAGTAACCGTCGCAGGCAGTAGATTATTAATCCGTTTTCGAACAAATAAGAGAAATGGAGGGACATGTGGCCACTTGCACCCATAGAGCAAACAGCCGTAATTTTTGGTCCTTGCTTGGCAGCTACGGCTTTTGCTACATCTCTCTTTGCAACTGGAGTTTTGGGCAGATGGTTTGGGACTGTCTGAATGCCCGTTTCATCGACATTATAGATACGGTTGGGAAATAACTTATAATTTTTATGGAATTCTCCAAAATTTCAAAATACTGAGCTAGTTGTACTTTATTCAAGCCCATAGTTCTAGCAATACTTGTTTTTCGTGAAACTCGTAAAGATAGTCGGTTTGTTTTAATGAAAGATCTAGTGAAGTCCCTACCATCCAACTGATTTACAGGTAAAAATGGATGCTCAATACGGTTTCTTACACAATAAGAGTAAATTTAAAAAAATGAAGCATATCAAACTTAAAGATCAAAAAAAATAAATAGAAAAAAGAAGTAAATGATACTCTTACTAAATGGTTTAAACGATTTTCAAATTTTTACTATATTCAAAACTCAAAGAGAAGTAAAAAAATCACTTTTATTCAATATATATGTTTCAGCTGTATCTAGTAAATAGTGCACACCGATTTAGTATTACTCTCATTTACCAAGACCAATCACTTACTTCAAAGGCGAATCTTACATAATTGTCAGATGCGCTAGATTATGCAAATTAGTGACATCCCAGTTGGCGTTACCTCTAACTAACCTCTGACTAGACGAGAAGTTACAAGAAAAACATACGTTTAATAGCGTGGATGCATAGTACCACACACTATCTACACAATAAAAGAAACTATACATATAACTACACGAGAAACCCTAGGAAATAAACATAGCACAACCGTTCGTAGCAGTAAAATGACATCTACAATTTACATTTACAGTGAAAAATTTACAATTCCTGAAATTTTCGGAATAATAACTTTTACAACAATAATTACACATGGTTTCAAAAGTTATACATCACCCAAAATTCTCGTTATTATTAACTATTTTCAGAAACTAGTGACGTCAGAGCTTAGATAGTCCATTAAGCAAACTCTTAAGATAAAGTGAGATAGAAGTCTTATTGTTTTATATAACGCTTCTGCCTAATTATAACTTACAAAATTGTTCTCTGGTAGTTTTAGAGAAATTATATTACAGTTTTGTATAAAAACATCAAAAACTTTTATTTAAAGTTCTACGTACCTTGAGTAATCACTTAATTTAATATTGGTGGGCTCATCAGCATTGGATCCCTCTTTCACCAACCTTTCCACGATTTTCACCCTCAGTTTTTCCTAAAATAAAACACTACTTCAAATCGGAATCATTTATTAAACAAAATTATGATATATTAAAAAACATTGATTCTATAATCTTGTACACTACGAAATGATATCCGAAAAAAGCGGCCAGATACATTCCCAAACACGTGAGAGACAACCTGCACGAATCTGAAATACTCGATTCTACCTTTTTGGGATCTTCATCATAGAAGTCCAACAGGGTTTGACAGAAAGTTTTGCCCATTTGTTCTAAATCTTGGATGCTGAAGTGAGTGTCCGCTCTACAGCCCAATGTCGATCCAGCTAGTGAAGTTTCCAGGGTGTAGCTGTTAGCTATGCCCATCATCCACATCACTACCCTTCCGGTACCTTCTTTGTTCTTTTTGATCTTGAATTTACAGCTTTCGAAGCTAAACTAAAAAAGAAAGAATATTAATAAGGGTGTATTAGAAACTTTAAAGTTATGCAGATAATAAACAAGCTAAATTTTGCTAAGATTATTAATTTTGGAATTGCAAAAAAGAAACAAAATATCTACAACTTTTGCACCCTTGGTTCCTCCTAAAACCTCCGTCCGTAGGGTGGAAAAACGAAAACAAGGGTTGGGTTGGTTGGTTGGGAACAAGCGAGATATTGGAAACTGGGTGTCCTTTTATTGAATATCTGTTCATGCTGAAGAGGTTTTGGCATCTAAAAACCATGTTTGCTAGGCGGTTTGGTGAGTTGGTTTGAGAAATTGGTAGGGTATGGTAGGTATTAGCGTTTGGATATTATTTCTCTCCAATACAGGAGTTAAGAAAGAATCAACACTTGCGTATTACAGGGTCGCATCCCTGAAGTAAATCTGTCCTTCACTGACATTGTGGAAGAGTAGGTACTTACTTGCTACCACCGTCATTTAGTAGACCTATTTAACTTGCCATAAAGCAGTGGTAACTAAATTCCTTATATCAAACCTAATAAGGAAAATGGACAGATCCTATAAATCTGTATTGGAAGTTTGCGAAACAAGAATGCCACACAACGCTGACTACAATTCTTAAGACAATAATTATTATATTAAAAGCTTAAGAGTTCTGGTATGATCGTCGCATGCTAAAGATCTTGTAGATGTTATCAATACTTTGGTTAAATAATTGAACTTTTTTTATTGCTTACTGCGGTTGATTATTTAGATCAAACTATAAGGAAAATGCAGGGTCAGACAGAACCAACTGTCCTGATTGCGCAACATTGGACAGATCGAACAGTCGAGGAAATTCTACATGTATCTACCGACGAAGAAGCATACCAGCAGCTTGTTAACATAAAGAATGCCAACGATTAAAAAAGAGAATAGCGAACAAAGAAGAGAAGATAAATCTATAACGTGTAGACGATTTCCGGAGCTACAGAGTTACATTAAAAAAAACATGTCTAATTTTAAAAATTCTTACCTTATCAGCTGCGTTTTTATGTAACATAAGCGGAAATACTTGTTCCTGTAATCTTCTGTCACTCCCTCGCCGATTTTCACAACCAAATATAAAAATATTATGTTTTCTGGAATGGGCGTGCAGATCACAATACATTGCTACGCCACACTCTTCCAACAGTCTGAAAATAAACATGAAGATAAGACGGAAAATTAATAATTAGTGAGCTTTGGGAGATGTTAAAAGCAATATATTTTCTATTCTTGACTAGATTCTTCAACTTTTTCCCGTTCTTAACTTATTCTCGTTAGTCCCTTGTTCTCATTACTTTTAAGTCAGTCCGGACGGTATTAAACCACTTCCTTCGTGGTCTCTCTTCTATTTTTCTTTTGTTCTCCTGCTTGCAAAACTCTTAGGATATTTTTTTCTTTTAGCATTCGTAAAACATATCCCAGCCATCAACTTTCCGTGTCCTGATTTTCTATGTTATTTTGGGTCTATTATACATCTTCATTAGCTTCTGGTTTTTTCTTCTCCGCCATTTTACGCTAGCCTCCTTTATACCATCAAAAACTTTTCTCAAGATTTTTCTCTTCCGGATTTTCTTTTCCTAGTTTTTTTCCCTTCTGATCCATTATCCAAGTTTCACATGGTAAGAGCACTTCGGCCTGGGAAAATTTTTCGAACTCTGGGAAAAAGCGGCGTCCTTTGATGCCAGGTGCGATTCATTCTATTCACTCAAATCCTTTTTAGTGACACCTTGCAACTATCCTCTATACAACATGAATTGTTTTGACTTTTTGACTAAACCCTGTATATTACAAGAAGTGATAGAACGAAAATTGGTTTGACGAAGAATAAAGATCCATTAACCAAAAGAAAAATGAAACATACAAGAGACTTCGGCAGCGCAGAACCAGATCAAACCTGGAGACTATGAAAATCTTGCAGAAAAGAATTCAAACCCAGAATAACAGCCTATAAAGACAGAGATGGTTCCATAATTAGTGACAAAGAACAGATACTAAACAGGTGGGCGAATCATTTTGAAGAACTGCTTAGCGACAGTCCTGAAGAAGACCAAATAGAAATTATCTTGCCTGAAATGGATGAAAACGCTCAAGCGCCGCCCCCCACCGAAGAAGAAATTAGACTGAAAAGCCATTTCAAAACTGAAAAATATCAAAGCCCTGGTTTGGACAATCTATGCCGAACTCTTTAAAAATGGTGGTGACACCCTTATTAAATACATACATAAATTAGTAACCGAAATGAAATCGTAGGCTTCCACGGCCAGAGTCAGAATTATAGTTTATTCGTCTTCCGGTTTGGACCGTGTCATTTGTGAGTGACCCAAAAGTGGGTTCATCTGAAGTTCAGATGAACCCACTTTTGGGTCACTCACAAATGACACGGTCCAAACCCGGAAGACGAATAAACTATAGTAACCGAAATCTGGCTACGAAAGGAAACGCGCGCAGACTGGAAATTAGGTGTAATGCACCTTCTTCACAAAAAGGGAGATATGATGGTGTGTGATAATTATAGAGGCATCACCCTACTTAACGTGGCATATAAAGTACTGTTCAACGTTTTGTACAGAAGATTGATCCCTTATGCTGAACAAATAGTTGGGAACTACCAGTGCATTTTCCGACCCAATAAATCAACAACGGATCAAATCTTCACAGCCAGGCAGATTCCTGAGAAAACACTTAAGTTCGGAGTCGACACCCACTACATATTTCTTAATTTTAAAGCCGCATACGACTCAGTCAACAGACAAAAACTTCTACAGGCTATTGTGGAATTTCAAATACCGCTTCATCTTGTTCAACTAACGGAACTTACACTCACAGGCATAAAGAGTGTAGTCAGAATCCAAAACGACTTTTCAAGACTCTTCCAATGTAAAAATGGATTGAGACAGGGAGATGGACTGTCGTGTCTCTTATTTAACCTTGCAATAGAAAAAGTAATTCGAGAGTGCCATATTAATACGAATAGCACCATCTTTAATAAATCTGTACAAGTGGTCGGATATGCAGATGACATGGACATTATTGCTAGGTCCACAGAATCTCTGATCGAAGCATTTCGATCATTAAGGGAGTCTGCACTGAGAATGGGATTAAAAATAAACGCACAGAAAACCAAGTATATGTATTGTACTAGATCAGGCAACCACCTACCTAGATTATTAATTGATGATCTATAACTAGGACACTAGTAAGGTGTGGACACCTTCGTCTACCTGGGCTCGCTGCTGACCAAAGACAACAATGTCAGCGAAGAAATTACAAGAAGAATAGTGCTTGCCAATAAGTGCTATTATGGCTTAAGGAAACAGATGACCCCAAAACTATCCAGAAAAATTAAAATTACCATATAAAACACTAATAAGTGGTCATTACATACAGTGTTAACATACGAGTCAGAAACGTGGTCACTTACACAGAACGACCAAGAACTGCTAAAACGTGTCGAAAGAAAAATTCTAAGGAAAATATATGGAGGAGTCCAAGAACAGGGTTTGTGGCGTACGCGCTACAACTTTGAGTTATACAGAGGTTTTGGGGAACCTGACGTTGTAAAATGTATTAAATTAGCACGCCTTCGATGGATAGGGCATGTAATCAGGCGAGATGAAAATGCAACGATCAGAAAAATTTTCCACCGAAGAGGACCAGTGGGAAGACGATCCAGAGGAAAACCAAAACTTAGGTATTAAGATAACATGGAGAATGATCTAAAATCCGTCGGAATTAAAGTATGGAGAAGAGTTTCCAGAGACAGGCGTGAATGGAAGATTGTTCTGAAGAAGGCTTTGGCTCATGACGAGCTGTAATGCCACTGATAATGATAGACGGAAAGGTGATACGTCATAGTGTCTTTTTGTCTAAAGTACTTATAGTTGAAAAGAAGGCGTGATAGCTACCCGATGAGAACACGAATTGACAGTTGACAGACGAGAAAGAAATGAAAGTTGACATGACATTTAAAAGCCGCCATCTTGTGACGTTAGTGGTTCCTTTCCATTGGAAGAACAGGGCAGCGGTAAACATCAAAGGATGCCGCTTTTTCACATGGTTCAAAAAATTTTCCCACGGCCAAGTGCCCCAATCTATGCTTAGCACTTAACTACTTAAGTACTGAACTAAAAACAAATTTTGACTTTACTTACCTTCTAATCATCAGTTTCGTATACCAAATGGAAGGATAAGCATCTCGAATTACAGTTCTATATTGCCTATTGAGGTCTTTGGCTGAGAGTGAACACCTATTATTCCCCACTATAACACCGTCAGGGTTTAACATTGGCACTATTTTGAATATAAACTTATCTCTCAGTTCTTTGGCCGTTCCACAGTCGCTTGTTAAGAAGTCCAGAATTCCTTTCATTATCCACGAAGACGGCGTCTCTCCGGGATGAACTCGGGCTGACAAAACGATGGCTTTCTTTTTCTAGAAACAGATTTTGTCAAGGAAGCTATGGTTTTGTAAAAAAAATAGACACCAATCGTACACATTTTACGACAAGACTCAAATTATATTTTTGTAATTATACCATATATAGACTTACCTTTGGAGGATCTCCTTGGATAGGTGGTGACGTAATCGTTACATACTGAACGTTGTTTCCAGCTAAAGTTTTGCACAACAACCGAATGGTGGTGAATGTAGACTTCACCGGATGTGACGATAGTTCCAGCAGATAATCCTGCAGATCTGAGTAAGTATATGGGTAGCTCTGAGCCAAATATACTTCATCGTCATCATGGGGAAACTTAACGGTGAAAGTCAGTGTATACGTCATCTGTTGGTCGGGATCATCTTGTGTTCTGAAAACAGAATCTTTTGAAAAAAAACAAAAAAATCAAAAAAAGTATATACTTACACGTTATCGTTACAATAATAAGAAATATTCTGACCGCATCTTCTCCAGCCAATCGAATGCAACTGAGAATCTTTTTTTGAATACATTAGTGGCTTCATTCCTTCATTGTATAAGCTATTTTCTTTGGAACAATTCGTAATAGAAAATCTAAAATAATAAGATTATTGTTGAATGAATAAGTCTCATTATATGTAATAACATAGTATCCTATAATCTGACGTAAATTCACTTAACCTAATATAACCTAAAAACTCACATTTTCGTATACTGACCTATATAAAAATCCTTTTTTAACATTACTAATCCTGAAATAGAACCACTGCATGTGTCTGTTTGTATAGAAATCAGATCTAAGGTGTAATTCATAATAATTTGGCGTAATCATTATGGCCTTGGCTAAATTTCCACACTCAAATCTAGACTCGAATTTTAGTGTGTCTTCCTCAGGACAAATACAGGATGGCAGGATAAATTTGTTTCCTCCTACGCTAGATCTACTAAACTAAACAGAAACAGTAATATTATTTATAAGTATAATATTTATTAATTATACAGAAGTCTCAAAATTATAGAAAAGAGATTAAAGAATCAGAGAAGGTAGATGAAAAAATGATTTAAAAGATAACGAATATGCTAGTCTTCCAAATTTTAGTGCCATCGTTACCACAAATTAATTAAAAGATGTAAAGTAATTAAAAGATGTGATAACGATAACGATAAAATCAGATATTAAGTTTTTCTGATTTGGCCCATCGTTAAGACCTTGTACCTCAGGTAAACCATTGTTACCTTAAACCGGCCTTTTATACTATTATCGGTTAACTCGGATGTTTATAGTCGATACTAATTGAAGTCAACCATTTACTGCTAAACAAACTTTACACAAAAAGTCAAATTAACAATTGTATGTGCTATAATCTTAGACAGAAAGTATTTATTTCATCTGTCAGGTCCCTTAGGAAGATAGCTGTGGACAACAGTAGACAGGGCTATTCTACAAAGATCGTAAAGAATACATTATACTTCATTCAAAACCAAGATAAACTCGAGTTCACACCCATTGATAGGTGTGTCGTGATGTCGCAGCTTGTCATTGATTAGAAATTAATTTTCTATTTCTTCTGATCTCGTTATTTTTTTGCTTTATTAGAATTAATTATTGGGCACAAACCTAACAAAATATAAAATTCAATAAGATAAAAATGCATTCTTAAAAATACTACGGAAAGCCTCCCTACTGACCAACTGTCGGATCTGCCAACAAATCCTAGTCCAGAATGGACTAGGGTGAAAGCGAGTATCCAGTGTTTCCAAATTGGTTCTTTCGACTTAAGGTAGAAGTCCCTTATAAAAATAGCCAGGATCCTACAAGTTGATGGGCCTGTTCCTCATCAACCTTAAAATATTTTATTCTTACAAAAAATTTGAAATTGCTTCGTACATGGACTGAAACAAAACCAAGATGGACACGGCAACGAAAAAGGTATATCAATTTAGGTTGTTGGAACATACAGGAGATTAGTACAAGGGATACAGAAGTGTTTGAAGAATTGGTTGCATACAACATGGGCATCACTTTTTTTAAAGGTGAATATACACAATTTTATAGCGAAATAAACAAAGAAAAAAGACCAAAAGCAGCAGGAGTTTCCATTTCCATAAAGAAGACTTATTTAAAAACTATCAAAACATGATCTGCGAAAAATGAACGAATTATCACGATGGATTTAAAACTAGAATGTCTGATTTTAACGGACGGATTAGAAAAAAAAAACACGATAGTTGGACAATATGGACTCTATGGACAGTATGGACAATATGGTCAATGATCATGGTACGCGTCTTAGACAAGGAAAGAGAGGGGAAGCGTACGCTTGGATATTGGATTACGTAATCGTATGAAACTGCCTGAAGCCTAAACCGGCACCAGAAAGGTTGCCAAGTGATATTTTATTTCTTCAATAGATTGAGAATAATGGGTATATACATCAATAAATAGATTTTTTCAAAATTTATGATTGAAGATTGATATATTGATCACTTTTTGAACATGATTTTATCATTACATATATTTTAGTAGATCGATGTAGTGTTTCAGTAAATCAGTAAATTAAAGTTAAAATCAGTAGATCTACTGAAAAATCAATAGACCTGGTAACCCTGCGATAGGTAGTAAAGGAAATTCGTCATTGTATACTACTAGATGAAACCATATAATTATATGTTTTTTCGTGATACGAGTTTGTTATTTATCCAACTGAAAACTGTTATAAAAAGGTAAGTACTGACAGTATTAAAGTGAAATTTGGCAGGTATATTCTTAAATAGTTGTAGAATTAGCTTCAATATTTAAATTGAACATATCTGCCAAGTATTTTTGTATTTAAATTACCTTGAACATGAAGGTTGCCTAATTTTGGATAGGAAAGGAATTTTAAAATTGAATATCCAAGATTAGGAACCTAATTATATGTAATTCAAAACATGTTTATCTACATTTTTTTCAGTAAAATTCCTACAAAATGCCTACCACATAAAAAAGGGAATCCAGAAGATATGAAAATTACTATTGATGTTGTTAAAAGTAAACAAATTGGATACTTAAAGGCCTCAAAGTGCTTCAACGTTTCCAAATTAACCATCGAGCTATATGTCAAACGTGGCAAAGACTCAAAAGAACAATGCGCGCTACGAGTGGGCCGAAAACCAGTTTTATCAGCAGAAATGGATGAAGACTTGGTACAGTACTGTTTGATTTGGACAGAATTTTGAAATGGACAGAAGATATTATGGTCTAGTGTAGCGTTTACGCTACTGATTAATCAAGTGTCCAATTTAAAATCGTGGTCACTAAACCCCTCAAGAAATTTCTTTTGACCCGCCAGCGTTCGATTTTACATCGACCTTTCTCTACTCACGCGCTGGAGTGGCTTTGAAAGTGGGGACCGATGGATTTTGCAAAGGTGCCGGCAGTTATGGTCAAAACTCAGACGTGATAATACGCCAGTCAATCCAAGTGACGGAATTGGAACAAATAAAAATAATCTAGGAAGAATAAAATAATATTCAATTAAGTAATAATAATATCTCAGTAAATGTATAAAAATAATTAATTTAAAAAAAAAGCAAAATGATTTAAGAGTTCCAATTAAAAAAGGAAGATTTTTTTTGGCGTGTCACGTTCTCCAGTAAGTATATTATTTCATACTTATTACCTCTTTATCATCCACTAAAATTCATGGCAGTCATTGCAGTGTAGTATTTCCTAGAGATTTATTTTTAAGTTCCGAAATAATTTAAATATAAAATTTCCTTGATTTACTTGCCAAGAACAGAAGGTCATTTTTTTTATATAGTCAAACTTAAATTCTGTTTTAGTCCACGTCGTTATCATTAAGTTTTTTGGTTCAATTTTTATTTAACTTTTTTTGGTGAAATATAATAGGTCCTACAATTATTGGACAGCCTTCTATATTTTTGCGCATGTTCATTGCCTGTCATGCCATGGAAATAACTTCATGAATTTTGACATGATGTTGACCTAACCTAATGTTTAATGTTGTGCTTTGGTAAAGTTGAATCCATGCTGCTACAGCTATTGAATCACATTTATTAAACTAATTAATCCTTTTAGATTCCGTCACTTAAATATTCAATATAAAATATATATATACACTTCAAAGTATGGTTAGCAGGTTGCTTATGTGAATCCGTGGATTTTGCAGTAACCCCAAAATATGGGACTTGTCACCATGATGAACTAGTTTTGATGTGCCCAGCTGAGTTTGGAGGGACCTATTGTTATTAAAGATAAGTTGTTGTGACCATTTGCTATTGTATATTTAATTCACTGTGAGCTATTCATATGCATATGAGTGGTTAATATCTTTGATAATTTAATTAATATAAAATATTCGGGGAGGAAAAAGGACATTTTTATAGGTTATTAGGTTAACTAAAGAATTTAGTGAGTCTGACCATAACTCATTTTCTTGGATTTCATGTTATAATACAATACATACTTTGATGTAATAATATTAAAATATTTTGGGGAGGGAAATAAATTTTATGTGGACTTTAAAATAAATAGATAAGGAGTATTGAAAACTCACTTTTAAGATAATTGTAACAGAGTTATCACTGTTGATACCTGTACAATACGTTGATTAGTTTATCAGTTTAGTAGAACTATTTAAATTGAGATTACTAACCTTAGTGTTAAGACTTCGGCTACCCTAACGGACTATTCTTGTTAATACTAATATTTACATTTTATTTGGCCAGTGGTAGTGACTATTTGCTTGTGGAGGGGCTATTAGGTCCCATTTTATCTTTATACCCACTACCACTGTATATTTAGCTTTGCATTATATGTAAATTGGTTATACACATGTATCTATATACATTCTTTTTATAAATATATTTGTTGTTACTATTTTGAGTTTTATTTCAGTTCTACTAACCAGTATATAACATAGCAAAATAAGATTATTATTTAGTTTTTTTTGTATTTCAGGTTACTATCTCCAGATTTATTTGTTACTTCAAAATCTCAACTATCGTTGAGTTGGCGCCCTTCTTTTCTCTTCTTAGTGTTCTCTTTCTATAAATTTATTCCCAGTGACCTTCTTTAGTTATATCACGTTTGACATTGTCAGGCCTCATTTCGTTTCTTGTCTCATTAGCTCATTATCCTTGTTATCTGTTGTATCTTTAAAGCCGCAATCCAGTGCATCGAAGCTAGCCCGAACACTCACTTGAGATTTAGTGTCTCTTTGGCCGTTTAACTTTGTTCCTCTGAGCTTAGCCATATTTTTAATATTTTCCTTCCTTCTCTTTCAGTTCTTCTGAACTTTGTCAATTCACATTTTATTCGTTTCAATTGGCGCCCAACGTGGGGCTTCTTTTCCACTTCTGCCTTAAAAAAAAATATATATATAATATATATCTCCTTTAACTTTTGGTTTTGATCTTGGGTTGTTGTGGTTTTCACTGGTTGTGCTTTTAGATTTTCATTTTAACTTTTAGTTTTGTTTTTCAATTTTTTTTTGGACATTACCTTATATCTAGATCTATATCTTAAATTGACTTGTTTTTGCTATATACTGTGTAGACTGAATAAATTGCTTTGTTTTTGATTGATTAAATAACAATTTAAATTAATAATAAATTAATTAAAAATTTAAATAACTAAAGTTAACTATTTCACATATTTTTACAAGTCCGGAGTAGCCAATAAGTTGAGTCACTACCTCAAAATAACAGTTTTGAAATTTTAGGTTCCTTAGGGTGTTGTAGCAGTATATGTCATTGGATTTCATAACTGGACCAAAACAATTAAACATTACTGGTATAGGTATCCCTTCAGAATATTAATTTGAGGACAGAGAGTAAGTTAAACTTTACCTACTTTTACTCATTCTCTTGTATATTTCTGTTGTGTAATATGTCTGCGTTCAAGGTAGAGCATCTGTTAGCTCCTGAATTAGAGTATGAGTTGAGAGTCCGTCACTTAAATGATCCGTCTTTGACAACGGTGGAAAAGAAAAGGGTAGTATTACGTGGTGCATTGAAGCAAACTTCATCAAATCGGAGTTTCGCTGTTCTGTCAGCTTCCCATCTTAATTTTAAGGATGAGATTGCTGAAATAGAGGTTACTATTGCAGATCTGGTGGTCAAAATTAATTCTTTTGTTGGTTCTTCTAGTGATACTGCCTATGCTCGTTATACTTCTCGGTTAGGTCATGTTGCAGCTAGAATCCATCTGTTAGAAGCTACAACAGAGGAAGAGGAGGAAGTGAAGAGGTCTCTTAATTTCAGAGTTTTGATTCTGGAAGGTGAACTTGATTGTAAAGTGATTCCCCAGGCACAGTCAACTCCTCATAATGCTAGTGTTCCAGTCAACTCGTTTCCTTTTGTTAAGTCTGCTCCTATTCATAAATGGGGTGTGCATTTTTCAGGTCAAGATAATGAGAACGTTGTTAGTTTCTTAGAGAAGGTAGAATGTATGCGTATAGCTCGTGGTAACAGTGAGGAAGAGTGTTACTCTTCTGCTGCAGATTTATTTAAAGATTCAGCTTTTACTTGGTACCTCAATAACCGAGGTAGTTTTGCTTCTTGGCAAGAGTTAGTTGCCAAACTCAGATCAGATTTTCTTCCATATAACTATGAGGATAATCTCCTTGACGAAATCAAGTCTCGTAAACAAGCTCCACAGGAGAAAGTTACAATTTTTATTAATGAGATTGTTAGTATGTGTAAACGTCTGGAGACTCCTCTTTCTGAACCTCATATTGTCAGGATTATTAAGAAAAACTTGTTGCCATCGTACCATTCTAGTCTGGCACTTACAGATATTCCCTCGATTGCTGATCTTACAGAAAAGTGTAAGAAGTTAGAGGAAGTTTTGTCATGGTCTTCTGACAGCGTGTCTAGAGCCCCTATCCATCAGAATTTCAGAAATAACGACTCATCCTATTCTGGTAGGCCTAATTATTCTCGGTCTGGTAATGTCTCTTCTTTTAATTCGAAGCTTACCTGTTGGAATTGTCGTCAGTCAGGACATGGTTACTACGAATGTTCTGAACCTAGAATTCGGTTTTGTTATGGATGTGGACGTCAAGGTGTCCGCAAATTTGAATGCCAATTCTGTTCGGGAAACGACAGAAGGGGTGGGTTGGCCCTGGCTCCTACTCCTCGTCAAAATACAGGGAATACAAACACTGTCCAAACTCCTCAAAACCAAGGAACCAGTTTCTCGAGTCTGGATGCCCAAGCTTCCACAAGCCAAACATCTCACCCTCCACCGAAAGACAAAAGACCACAGAACGGCAAATACCAACCGAAGAGAGGACAACGTTAGTTGAGCACGAGCACCGTAATTCTTCTGTAGTTTCTTCCTGTAATCCCTTGTCTTCGTTTGTTGATTTAGATATAAACTCATTGTTGGTTCGAAAAAACAAGGATAATCGTCCATATCTTGAAATATCTATCTTAGGACATTCTTGTTTAGCTTTACTGGACACAGGTTCCAATATCTCTATTTTAGGTTCTCTCGGTATGGAATTTCTCCAGAATTCCAATGTAAATATAGGAATAGATCAAAGTTTGCAAGTGACTACAGCTGATGGTCAAGTTCAACCAATTTTAGGTCAATTCACTACTGAGATTTGTGTTAGTTTCTGTAAAAGAATGGTTACATTCTTTGTCATTCCGTCAGTTAAGAATTCAGTCATCCTAGGTATGGATTTTCTGAAAACTTTTAATAGTGAGTTAAATTTTACTGAATTTTCCTTATCTGTGTCTTCATTTAATATCTCTTGTGTCAATGCTGTTAAAGATATGAGTCGACTTAATGTTCAGGAATTAGAGCAGTTAAATAGTGTTATCAAATCATTCTCTTCTATATCTTCGAAAAATAAGTTGGGTAGAACTCATCTCATCGAACATCACATTGATGTGGGTTCGTCCAAGCCTTTCAGGCAATATCAATATCCCTTGCCTCAAGCCTGGCATGAAAGCCTAGTAAAGGAAGTAGATGAAATGCTTAAGTTAGGTATTATTGAGCCCAGTACTTCTTCTTTTTGTAGCCCTCTGTGGCTGACAAAAAAGAAAGATGGGACTTTTCGTGTCTGTTTTGACGGACGTAAACTTAACAGTATAACCATGAACAGAGATGCGTATCCTATACCTCGTATAGATATCATCCTGAGTAAGTTACAGAATGCTAAATTCATTTCATCTATCGACTTGAAGAAAGCATTTTTACAGATTCCACTCAGCGAAGAGAGTAAAAAGCTCACTGCCTTTGCGGTAAATGGAAAAGGATTGTATCAATTCACTACAATGCCTTTTGGTCTTGTGTCTGCTCCGCAGACGATGTGTCGGTTGATGGATTTGGTAATTGGTCCTGCTTTAGATCCATTTTGTCAATATTATCTTGATGACATTCTTGTCATTACTCCTGATTTTGAAACTCATATCTCTGTATTGCAGCAGTTGTTTCAGCGTTTAAAAGACGCAAATTTGACTATTAACTTAGATAAAAGTAGCTTTTGTCGTGAGTCTATTAAGTTTTTAGGATATGTTGTAGATTCTCAGGGTCTTCGTACTGATCCCGATAAGGTATCAGCTATTCGTGATTTTCCTGTGCCTAAAAATACCACTCAGGTCCGTCGATTGTTAGGAATGGTGGGTTATTATAAAAAATTTGTTAAGTCTTATTCGACCTTGTTGTCTCCTATCACAGATTTACTTCAAAATCGGAAAAAGGGACAAAATATTGTGTGGACTCCTGAGGCTAATGAAGCTTTCATTAAAATCAAGGAGGCTCTCACAAATTCTCCTGTTATGGTAGCCCCAGATTTTACTAAGCCTTTCTATTTGATGACTGATTGTTCAAACACAGCATCTGGTGGGGTACTCTATCAAATTGTTGATGGAGAAGAACACCCTATAGCCTACACCAGCAAGAAGTTAAATAAGGCCCAGAAAAACTATACTACAACTGAAAAAGAGTTGTTGGCTATAATTACAGGTATTGAACATTTTAGATATTTTCTTGAAGGTCGTTCTTTCACAGTCATAACTGACCATAGTAGTTTGGTGTGGTTACAAAGCATGAAGAACCCATCTCCTCGTTTGGCTAGGTGGATTTTAAAATTGGCACAATACGATTATAAAATTGTTCATCGTAAAGCTTCAGGTGTAGTAGTCGCTGATGCACTCTCCAGAACTTTTGATATTAATTTGTTAGATTTATCTTCCTTGCAACCAGATGACTGGTATCGAAAAATGTTGTATGATGTACAGAATGTACCAGGTAAATTTCCTGATTTTAAAGTTGAACATGGTGTTTTGTATAAACATGTCTTAAGTTCCATGGATGCACTTACTGGAATGTCGGATTGGAAGATAGTCGTTCCAACTCCTAATCGAGCAGAGGTTTTGGCCACTTTTCATGACCATCCTACTGCAGCTCATTTTGGTTTCTACAAAACCTTCCGTCGTATATCGGAACTCTATTACTGGCCGAAGATGCGTCAAACTGTACGTAGCTATATCGCTAAATGCAAAATCTGTGCTACATGCAAACCGACAAATCTTCCCCAACCAGGTTTAATGGGTAATTATCGACGGATTGATTTTCCATTTCAACTTATATCTTTAGATCTCATTGGTCCTTATCCTAGGTCTTATAAAGGTTCTCAGTATGCCTTAGTAGTTGTTGATTATTTCACTAAATTTCCTTTGGTTCATACTATGTCTAAGGCAACTACTTCATCCATTATCAAATATCTTGAGAATGAGGTTTTCTTAATTTATGGTGTTCCCCAGATCGTGTCTTGCGATAATGGACCACAGTTCACGGCTAAGGCTTTCCGCGATCTCATGGCTAAATACAATGTCCAAAAGATCTGGTACAATGCGAACTATCATCCACAAGTCAACCATACCGAAAGAGTGAACAAATCAATCGTGACCGCTTTAAGATCTTATTCTTTTCCTGATCAGAGAGCTTGGGATACTCATATCCACTCTATAGTACAAGCGATCAGGACTTCTTCTCACGAAATAACCAAATGTCCTCCATCTTATTTGATGTTTGGTCGTCATGTCCCTCTTTCTGGTGATTATTTTGGTAAGATTTCCGAGAATGCCAATAACTTTCCTACAATATCAGATAAGTTACATCGCCTAGACGATATTCAGCATCTTCCTGATATTTATGTAGATGTTCGCAAACGGTTGAAGGCATCTTATGCTAGAAATAAATGCCAGTATGACCTGAGAAAGCGAGCCTTATCTTTCAGAGTTGGAGACTCCGTTTTAAAGAGGAACTTTGTCAAATCTGATAAAGTTAACTTTCAATCGGCCAAGTTATGTCAGAAGTACATACCTTGCACAGTTATTAAGGTGATTTCTCCTTTGATTTATGAGTTGAAGGAAACTTCCACTGGCAGGAAACTAGGAAGGTTTCATGTCAAAGACTTACTGGAAGATAAGACAGTAGGTCCACATAACTTGTCAGATAATTTTGATTCTTCATCTTCAGATGAAGATTAACTGGTCCCTTATCACTTCTGTATCAGTTTGGTTGCTTAAGATCTGTTTATCTATTTTGTTTACCTAGCAAAATAATTAGATGTTGTGCTATTTTGCCTTCTATTTTTTTTTTATCTTATCTTAATGTTAGTTATTATCTTAGTTTATGGATTTGTTAATTTTGTTGTTTGTTTTCTCTTAAAAGTCCAACTGCATATCATAGGAGTACAGGATGGATATATGGGAATTTCCCCATCTTGAGTTCTGAGTTGAATAGATATTTACAGGGATAATTCGGAAAACATTACAAATATTTTCTTAAATAGTATTGTATGGTTTTGTGGACCATGGCCATAAAGCTTATGCATTCATATTTACTTACTGGGTCGGTGTTTTAGCGTGGGTTCAGGATTGATCACCCTGGATGTGTGCCCTCACTTGACTCAGAAATAATATCAATACATATTAGTTGTTCTTTGAGTGTCTCTTAGGTTGAAATTAGAATGTGTCATTTAGAATTGGATCGTTCCGATATTCAGCAGTGAGTAAGTCTGTTTAACTTGGAGGTAATCTCCTATGCTATTATCTTCGAAAGTATTTGAGTTTTAACATATCTTATTATATACAAGTTGGTTTACCTGTCTCTCTACTAGTCATATCGATTGGTAGATGTGAGTTACCTTTATCTGTACCTAAATTGAGTTTATCTGTACCTTGATGGAGTTTATCTCATACCTGTAGTAGAGTTTATCTCGTACCTTTACCTTGAGTTTATCTCGTACCTTGACTGAGTTTATCTCGTATCTTTACCTCGAGCGTATCTTTATCTTTACCTTAATTGAGTTTATCTCGTACCTTTACCTTAATTGGTTTATCTCATATCTTTACCTTAAATTAGTTACCTTTACCTGGATAAGCTTATTTCTTATCTATATCTTATGAATATATATCTTATCTTTATCCTGATTATAGAGTCCTAAAAATCTGTCCTTTACTGTTCTTGTCGTGAGTAAAGAATTGGACCACGTCAATAGTACAGTTTGGGTATTACAGTTAGGATCTCTTTTATCTTTCCTTCTACCAAGTGTATAGTTGGTAGAAGTGAGTTTTGTGCATATCCTCTACCATGAGTAGATCTGGACTTGCAATTATCTTTTACCTTTAGTGCATATCATTTACTATGAGTTGGGATTGCAGTTATCTTACTTACCTTTTTTTAGCATACCCTATACCATGAGTATAGTGGGCTTGCTAGTATCTAGGCTTACTTGTGCCTTTACCGATTGTGTGTTTTCCTACCGCTGCTAAAGCAAGTAGGTGTATTGAATCATCTTTTACCTTAAATTTTCAATATGATGTTGATATCCCGAACCATATATATGTTTAGGTTTGTAGTTTCAACTAGTCCTGAATAATTAGGCCCTCATTGAACTCTATGGTGACGAATAGAATCTGGTCGCTCTAGTGTCAACGCTGGGTAAAGTTCATAAGACTTTGTTTGAATTTCGTTGTTATGAATGGTTCTTGGGAATATTTTGTTAGGGGTTGTTAATACACACTTATAATGTAGTTTTAACGATAGTTGTTTTTACTAATACTTGAGAATGTAGATAAGTAGTGTTAAAAGTTAACTTAATCTGTAAGGTTATAGAATTAAACTTAAAATGTATACCTTTTTCCTTAACCTTTGGTTTTATTAAATTAAAATACACTATCTCATTAAAAAGGAAAAAAAAAATGTATGACTTCGTCTCAGATTCTTCGTTCCATTTTTTTTTATTTCGTCCTTGATGTTGTTCCAATTCCTGAGCAAATGGTTGACTGTTGAGGAAAATGTTTAATTTTAACGTATCAACGTTCATTGTTGATCCAGCGCTAGATCGTTCTGCCACAAAGAAGAAGAAGAAAAAAAAAAAAAAAAAAAAAAAAAGTTCTTTTTTTTTTTTTTTTTGCTGGAGATGAGGGAGAATGTAGCGTTTACGCTACTGATTAATCAAGTGTCCAATTTAAAATCGTGGTCACTAAACCCCTCAAGAAATTTCTTTTGACCCGCCAGCGTTCGATTTTACATCGACCTTTCTCTACTCACGCGCTGGAGTGGCTTTGAAAGTGGGGACCGATGGATTTTGCAAAGGTGCCGGCAGTTATGGTCAAAACTCAGACGTGATAATACGCCAGTCAATCCAAGTGACGGAATTGGAACAAATAAAAATAATCTAGGAAGAATAAAATAATATTCAATTAAGTAATAATAATATCTCAGTAAATGTATAAAAATAATTAATTTAAAAAAAAAAAGCAAAATGATTTAAGAGTTCCAATTAAAAAAGGAAGATTTTTTTTGGCGTGTCACGTTCTCCAGTAAGTATATTATTTCATACTTATTACCTCTTTATCATCCACTAAAATTCATGGCAGTCATTGCAGTGTAGTATTTCCTAGAGATTTATTTTTAAGTTCCGAAATAATTTAAATATAAAATTTCCTTGATTTACTTGCCAAGAACAGAAGGTCATTTTTTTTATATAGTCAAACTTAAATTCTGTTTTAGTCCACGTCGTTATCATTAAGTTTTTTGGTTCAATTTTTATTTAACTTTTTTTGGTGAAATATAATAGGTCCTACAATTATTGGACAGCCTTCTATATTTTTGCGCATGTTCATTGCCTGTCATGCCATGGAAATAACTTCATGAATTTTGACATGATGTTGACCTAACCTAATGTTTAATGTTGTGCTTTGGTAAAGTTGAATCCATGCTGCTACAGCTATTGAATCACATTTATTAAACTAATTAATCCTTTTAGATTCCGTCACTTAAATATTCAATATAAAATATATATATACACTTCAAAGTATGGTTAGCAGGTTGCTTATGTGAATCCGTGGATTTTGCAGTAACCCCAAAATATGGGACTTGTCACCATGATGAACTAGTTTTGATGTGCCCAGCTGAGTTTGGAGGGACCTATTGTTATTAAAGATAAGTTGTTGTGACCATTTGCTATTGTATATTTAATTCACTGTGAGCTATTCATATGCATATGAGTGGTTAATATCTTTGATAATTTAATTAATATAAAATATTCGGGGAGGAAAAAGGACATTTTTATAGGTTATTAGGTTAACTAAAGAATTTAGTGAGTCTGACCATAACTCATTTTCTTGGATTTCATGTTATAATACAATACATACTTTGATGTAATAATATTAAAATATTTTGGGGAGGGAAATAAATTTTATGTGGACTTTAAAATAAATAGATAAGGAGTATTGAAAACTCACTTTTAAGATAATTGTAACAGAGTTATCACTGTTGATACCTGTACAATACGTTGATTAGTTTATCAGTTTAGTAGAACTATTTAAATTGAGATTACTAACCTTAGTGTTAAGACTTCGGCTACCCTAACGGACTATTCTTGTTAATACTAATATTTACATTTTATTTGGCCAGTGGTAGTGACTATTTGCTTGTGGAGGGGCTATTAGGTCCCATTTTATCTTTATACCCACTACCACTGTATATTTAGCTTTGCATTATATGTAAATTGGTTATACACATGTATCTATATACATTCTTTTTATAAATATATTTGTTGTTACTATTTTGAGTTTTATTTCAGTTCTACTAACCAGTATATAACATAGCAAAATAAGATTATTATTTAGTTTTTTTTGTATTTCAGGTTACTATCTCCAGATTTATTTGTTACTTCAAAATCTCAACTATCGTTGAGTTGGCGCCCTTCTTTTCTCTTCTTAGTGTTCTCTTTCTATAAATTTATTCCCAGTGACCTTCTTTAGTTATATCACGTTTGACATTGTCAGGCCTCATTTCGTTTCTTGTCTCATTAGCTCATTATCCTTGTTATCTGTTGTATCTTTAAAGCCGCAATCCAGTGCATCGAAGCTAGCCCGAACACTCACTTGAGATTTAGTGTCTCTTTGGCCGTTTAACTTTGTTCCTCTGAGCTTAGCCATATTTTTAATATTTTCCTTCCTTCTCTTTCAGTTCTTCTGAACTTTGTCAATTCACATTTTATTCGTTTCACTAGTACTTACAGACGTTCGAAGATTAGCATACCAGCTTACTATCAGAAAAAAAAGTGGCTCCGAAATATCCTCAGGTGGCATCGCAACCTATCTGTAAGAAAACTGCAGGGGATTTCAATAGAACAGAATAAAAGGTTTTACCCCAGAAAATATCAACCGTTTTTTTGATATTCTGGAACCAGCTATGGAGAAGATAAATTTGAACTCCCTAAGAGTGTATAATGTTGATGAAACAGGTATTACTACCGTACAATCGAATATTGCTAGGGTTATCATCCTAAAAGGAAAAAAACAAGTAGGAGCTGTAACTGCTGCAAAAAGAGAGGCACTAGTAACTGTAGTTACGTGCATGAATGCTGCTGGAGGATTCATTCGTCCCTTATTTGTATTCCCGCTCAAAAATATGAAGGCCGAGCTATTAGACGGAGGTCCAGCTGGGTCAATTGCTAATTGTCACCCTTCAGGATGGATACAGAGCCACATCTTTATGCGATGGATGCAACATTTTATAAGTCATGTAAAACCTTCTAAAGACGATCCCGTGTTCCTCATTCTTGACGGCCATTATAGTCATACACGTAATCTGGACGTTATAGACTTAGCGAGAAAAAATTATATTTCTATTGTTTGCATCCTTCCCCATACGTCACACAAAATCCAACCGTTAGATTTGTGTTTTATGTCTCCATTAAAGACATATTATTCAAGAGAAATCCAAAATGGGTTAAAGAATAATCCTTCATTAAATGTAGGACCCTTTCAGATAAGTTTATTATTCTGCTTTGCTTATCAGATATCTGCTACTCCTGAGATATCAGCCAATGGGTTTCGTAAAGCAGAAATTTTTCCATTCAATCGGAATATCTTTTCAGAAGCAGATTTTATTTTAGAAAAACAAAGAGAAAGAACTCCGCCTCGACAATATACTTCTGATAAGACTTTGCCATTATAACCAAATCGCACCAGTAGCTCAATTCAACTGTCTATTGAAAAACTCCACCGAGGCATCAAATGGGTAGCAGTGTAAAAATTAATCAGTTATCGAACATTGTTAAAGTTCAAGACTTTTCACTTTTACCATCCTGCAGTTAATCCTACTTCAAATAGGGGACGTAAAAGTAGAAGCTAGCATTAAACAAAAACAAAGAAAATAATCACTTAACAATAAAGATCAGTAGCCAAAATTTAGGGTTTTAAAGAAAATTAAAAAGAAGACGATGGTTAAAAATAAAAAGATGAAGAAAGTTAAAGAAGAAAGTGAATCTTCAGATTCCTCAAACGTTCCTTATGATGATGATTCAGATATGGATACCGATCAAGAAAGTGACGCAGAGTGTATTTTCTGTACTGAACATTAGTCAAGTGACCAACATGGTGAAAAGTGGGTACAGTATTCAAGTTGCTTCAGATAGTCACATGAAGAGTGTGCTGGTAGTGACAAAAAGAACACTTACCTGTGTGTTTTTGTATTTAAAAATAGGTTCCCAATTTTGGATAGAGTATCCAATTTTAGGAACATTTTTTTATTTAGAAATTTTAGATTTTTTACTTTTGCCTAATACTTACATAATGATGAAATAAATATTTTAGTATTCATAAGTTGTTTTTATTTATGTTATAGCACATTTTAAGTATAAAAAAATTATTCTAAATTTTTTTTTAACCCAAAAAAATTCAATTAAAAAAAGTATCCAATATTAGGCGCCATTTCTCTAATCGGCAACGTACAGGCACCAAAACATGGCGGTCACATCAAAACTGGCTTCACTTTGCGAAGGTTTATTAAATGAGCGTTACTTGTCATCTCTCTTTCCTTGTCTAAGGTACGCGTCTTATAAAACGGTGTCAATAACAAAAGGGATTTTTCCCACGCATAGAAATTCATAAATACCTATACATGGAACAAAAAATTAAAAAAGCTGAGATCCATTATTGGCTACTGTATAACTCAACAAATATCACAATCAACTACCGTGAATGCAATAGTAAAAAGAGGAGCATTTTCTTGTAAAAATTATTCTGTGACACGCATAAAGGCGGACTCCCACTACTGGTGTATTTGGCAAATATTTGTCACTTGTCTATATTTTCCATGTAGTGGAAGTGGTTCACTCGGCCATTAATTGTATAATTAATTGTCGCATGCGAAGCCTCGTTGGTTGTGGGTCAAAATGCCGCGATTCAAAGGAAATGCAATTATTTGAGTTCTGACAAGTTCATACTTGCCGATGAGCTCCCACTACTTGCCGAATTGGTCGCAATTCATTTCTGCAGTACTCTGTGTTTGGCTTCCGGAGCGCGAGCGTGGTTTGTTGTTTTATATGTTGTTAATATTCTAATAGAGCTTTGTTGTACTTGCTAAGTACTCCAGTATTAGCGTACTTGTCAAATACACGAGTAATGGGAGCGCTGTAATTGAAATTGAGTTCGAAAATCGGTGTATTTGGAAAGTATTCAAATATCGGTGTACTTACCAAATACGTAAATATTTACTTACATAGGTAAGTAAAAGAATATTAAAAGTTTTAGAATAAATATAGATATCGTCATAGATATTATACTCTCAGTAAGCTTAAAAATTGTTCCAGTTATGAATAAATAATTATTCTTACATAATTGACAGCACTGAGTGGGACATAATGGAAAACAACCTTCCCACATTCTTCCCCTGATGGTTTAGGTTGGCATTCGGTGCCAGTAGGAATATAGTATGCTTCGTATGTTGAGGGTGAGTCGATTATGTGTTTAACTCTCTCCTCTAAAACCTGAAAAAAACATTAATTTCATTCAAATTTAAATGAAAATTAAAGTTTAACAAATATAACTTACTTGGCATTCTGTGGGCCACCTAGGTGGTTGGAAGTCGAAAGGTGTGTCTTTATTACAAGAAAACCAGTCCTTTTGTGGTGATTCTCTAATTTTGAATCGAATATCATCTTCTTCGGCAGGGGATTTGATTATAAAATTGGCAAAATAACTAGTAGAATTTGTAGGTTTGATTGGGAAAAGGGTTGCTTGTAGAGACTGCACGTTACCTTCGGGTTCTGAAGACAGAAAATTTGTTATTGCTCATAACAGTATACTCTACAGTAAATCTGTGAAAATATCGATTTTACATAAAAATCTTAATGATCTTAAATCTTGAAAAAGTACAGCTGATGTTGCTTTGTTTTTTTTTTTTTCTCACAAAAAAAAATATTTAGGGAAAGTCCAGGAGAGATGGACTACCGGGAGAGATGGACCAGTCCATTATTTCCGAACTGTGACCATCGTTTGTTGTGAATATGATTCAGTTACAGTGAAGAAGACATGCTGTTAGTTGTGTGGTGTTGTTGTTAATATTTGTAGAGAAAAACGTCATTGTCTGTTTTGGTAAGTCCAAAAGTTTTTTAACGTAGTAACATAGTTTTAGTTTAGGATTCTTGTAACAGTGTCAATAAATATGTAGGTAGTAACCTAACCTAAAAAGGCCGCGATGTGTACGTTAAAAATGCGAATTATGAGGTGGTCCATCTCACCCGGACTTTTGGGAGAGATGGACCTGTGCCCTTATTCTTAAATTTCAGGGAGTAGAAATTGCAAGAGAAAGTGACGTAAAAGTAGGCGTGGCTCCCTAAAACCGAAAATGCTGTATTCTTGAAAAAACTCTCCTAATGTGTGAGAGAAATGTCACTCCCTAAGGGAATAACAATTTCTACTGATAGTCGGTAAGAGAAATTGTAAATGGGAGCGAAAATAACAATACATAAGCTTTCAAAATCCTAGGGAAGTATTTTGTTTTTTAAAAAGCGGAAGTTAATAAAAGATGGATATCAATCATATGCTCTACTGGAATTATATTATGTTTAATGATGTTGTGGAGGCAGTTGAAGATCTTCAAATTGGCCGGGATGTCCTTCAACCAACGGACCCATTTCTTTTGTCAGATAGAAAATTTTTACAAATTTTAAAATATATTTTGGAATATTCAAAGGTAGCAATAGTAGCAGGGTAGCAGTTAAGATTAAACTGCTCAGTACGTTTTGGTAGAGATGGACCACGTATTTCAATACGAGATGGACCAGTACCGACGTTTGTAAATGTTACTTTTATTAAAACGACTTATAGTGTAGTTACCAACTAAGTTTCATCTGTTTCAGAAAAATGCCAACTAACTACGTAATAAGGTGCGTGGACGGAAGATGCAATAATACAAGCAGTTAATGTGGTGGAAAATAAAGAAATGGATGTCAATGCTGCAGCTAAAGCTTATCAAATTCCTAAGACCACTCTTAAAAGAAAGATTAAAAAACAAAAGTTTACGAAGGACAGCTTATGGTTTTCCTCCATTTTAGGAAGAGTAAATGAACAGAAGATTGTAGGCCACATAAAAAAGTTACAAGCTCGTGAGTTTACTCCTTGTAGGGATTCAGTGAGAAGCATGGCGTTTCAAGTTACTGAAGAGCTAGAACTACCTCACAAATTCAACAAGGAAACTAGAAAAGCTGGTTATGATTGGCTAAACTCTTTCGTTTTAAGAAATCCTACTCTTACTATTAAAAAATCAGAAGATGTATCTGTATCCCGAGCTAAGAGAATGAACACGAGGTGTGTGGAAGAGTACTTTAAGTTACTCGAAAGTGTTATTTTGGAAAACAATTTGGTTGAAATACCTGGGCACATTTTTAACATAACCGAAACCGAGCTTCAACTGAACAACAATCCAGGAAATGTTGTTGCCATTAAAGTTTCCAAAAATGTAACTTCCATTACGTCAGGGGAAAAGGGTGAAACCGTTTTTGTTCTAGCTTGTGCTAGTGCTGAAGGTACATTTCTTCCCCTATACTGCATAATGAAGGGCAAGAACTTGAAAGTTGAGTTCATGGACGGGATGCCTCGGCCCAGTTGTCAAATGTCACAAAAAATTTCTTATGTCACTAGTGAAATTTTTCTGCACTGGTTAAAAAGTCATTTCCAACCTCGAAAAACAGCCGGGAAAGTACTTCTCTTACTTGATGGTCACACTTCACACACCGGTTCCTTGGAAGTCCTAGTGTACACGGAGCAAGAATGCATCATTTTGATGAGCATTCCATCCCATACTTCGCACTGGCTACAACCTTTGGACCGATCCTTTTCAAATCACTTAAGTCCTACTTTTATAGTGCTTGTAATTATTTCATTACAAACAATCCACCCAGAAAGATCAATCGTCTGCAGTTTGGAAAACTTCTCACCTCTGCATGGACTAAAGCTGCAGGTGTAAAAAATGGTGTGAGTGGATTTGAAGCTTGTGGCATAGTGGCTTGTCGCCCAATTCCTCCGGTGCAGTGCCTATTGTCCAAGTATTGGTGCACACTCTCGCACCAGCCAGTAAGGTGGATCCTGTTGCGTCCAATGCAGAACTTATCGGCCAACACGTCAATGCTGTAACTAGTGTGCCAACAAGTGACACTGTTGATTCTTCTGTCTCCTGTGCAGTACCAAGAACTCAATTTGATCTTGCTAGTATCCCCAGTACTTCTAGTAGCCTTACAGCGTCAAAAATTACTTATTCTAAACTTCTAGAATATATATCACCCGTCCCTTCTCTCGCAGAAAGTAACCGTTAAGAGATGTTTGACGACTGTTTCAAAAGTATTAAATTCAGCTCAGAACATTGCTGTTGTAAAAAGGAAAGCAGTTGAGCAAGCAATGAAAGATAAACAAAAAAAGAAAAAGAAACAAGATCAACTGAGAAAAAAAATTGAATAAAAAAAGAAGCTTCTCAAGCCAAAAAAGGAACCATTTGGCAAAGTGACACAGTTTAAAAGTTCAGACTCATAAAGCTATGCAGATTCTGCATAGCATCTGCTCAGATTCTGCAGATCTAGTCTAAGATGACGGTATGTCAGTAGAAGAATGGGATGAAGATGAATGTGTGGGATGTGGAGAGGCTTACAATGAAACTAAAAAAAAAGAAGACAGGGTGAAGTGTCTACAGTGTTCTTGGTGGTTTCATGAAGGTTGCTCTAGATTTGAAGTAAAATGTGACTTTTGCGGTACCAGGGAAATAATGGCACAAAAAGTAAGTTTCCCATTAATAGGAAGATTGTTGTCAAGAAAGCAAAAGAATAGACTTGTTTGTTTTTTATTTGGTTATTGTAACATTTATTATTATGTAAAATATACATATTTTTTTACTTTATACTTGGTTTGTAGTCATTGATCCTACTTTTTACCCCTGGTCCATGTCTCCCAAGCTACTGGTCCCAAGAAAAAGAAGCTAATATTTAAAAAAACTGAACATTAGAAAGCACGAATGATGGATATTAAACAGAAAAAAGAGTGAAGACATGAGCAGCATGGTCTATGAAATGATAGCATAAAAAGGTAAACCTATAAAATATAAAGCAAAAAGAAGAATGCGAATAAAAATAGTATTAGCGATATTTTTATGTATGTCAAAAAATACGAAGGACTGTAACATATGACATTTGCAGTTTAAAAAAATTAGAAATAACGGTTATGTTATATATATTTTTTGAAATACATTATTAAAATAATCAATTTTACAATACAACGAACATAATAAAACCCCAAAAGGTCATCCCTATAAATAGTTGTGAGCAAAAATCACCCCAAAATATTATTTTATATCTTATAACTATAGAATGAAACTGCCCACTGACCTTGTTTGCCATTATTTTCGCTTTCCTGGTCCATAGTATCCGCTGGATGTCTTATCGAAGATCACCTTCATTTCATTAATTTTTTCTTGCAAACTTCCAAACGTCTAGTTTTTGGGCAACACCTAAATTTGATAGTGACAAAAGTCCGAGTTATATTTCCATGGTGATGGAAGAAGTGTGGGATCGATGATTCTGAAACCTGTGCGATCAGTGCAGCTTTCCCTTTTTATTCGGCGAATTGGCCATCCAATCCAATCAGCACATCATTATATATGAGCTACAACCTAACAATGAATGTATAATTATATTTTTGGCGTTTAAAAATAATGATAGAATGAAAATAGTGTTTCCTCCCCCTTTTTCTCGTTTTAGTTGTTCATTTGGGGCACAATGACCTCTTTTTGTTGGAGATTGTTATCTAGTCACGTTCGTGCATATCTTGGAAAGGGAAATTAGTTTGAACTGTGTTCCTTAAATTACTTAAATGCCTCAATAAAAGGAAAATGTATGAGATTGTGCATAGAAATTGGTCCACTTTTAACTTTTGACTATATTTTTTTCGGAAATTAATTACTCGGATCAAGACAAAAGGATATACTGTTTGAAAGATAATCTCATACGCTTTAATATGAGTATAAATTTATCATGGATTGCTTATCATTTATACGCATAGCAACCGATAAACATAGAAAAGTGTTTATTTAATGTTTATAATAATAGGTAATAACATATTTTGTCAAAAGGTGGAACAGAATAAAACAAGTCAATGCTTGACTAGAGACGCAGTATCACTTATAATAATAATAATGATTTATATTTATTATTGTTTATTATTATTTAATGATTTATACTTATTATATTTTAAGTGTCTGTTTTAAATTAAAATTTGTTACACTGATTCATGCATTCATATGCATTTACACAAACAAAGATGAGTTCTTTGCTAAAGTTAACGACGAAATTACGAAAATTGGAAATAGAAGAGAATTGGTAGTTATGGGAGACCTGAACAGTAGAGTAGGTCGTAAAGTAGATAATAAGGTGGTAGGTTCCTACGGAGAAATAAACCAGAATGATAGTGGTGCGAGGCTAATTGAAATATGTGAAAACCATCAATTAAAAATAACCAATGGATTTTTTAAACATAGGGATGTACACAAGTGCACCTGGACCCATACTACAAGAAATCTAAAATAAATTATGGACTATGTTATCATAAAACAGAATACTAATATCCAAGTATAAGACACAAAAGCATACAGAGGAATAACATGTAGTTCAGATCATTATGTCGTAAAATCAAAAGTAACCTGTCCATTTAGATATAAAATAATACACAATCAAACAAATTATCAACCCCAACATGAAGAACCTTTGGAAAAAATAAGTTATAATTTGGATAGTTTGACCCAGGAGAGTATAAGAATACTATATCAATAAAGACTGGATGGCAAACTAATGAATATAACTGAAACATCAACAGTAAAGGAGGTATATAAAAACGTAGTCGTTAGCGTTTAAAAATCTGTAGAAGTAGTACTCGGCTCTAACACTCAAAGACAAAGTGAAAAACTATGGTGGAACAAAGAAATAGAAGCACTCGTAGAAGAGAAAAAGCAAGCGTATATCAGATGGCTGAGCAGTAAACAACAAAAAAATAGAGATGAATACCTGGAACTCAAAAGAATAACAAGAAGAACAACAGCAAAAGCAAAAAGAGAAATGTGGGATAAGAAGTGCCAGGAAATTAATACCTACGTGGGAGGCGAAAATGTACAGAAACATGGAAGTTCCTCAGTAAAATAAGAACTGCATTATTATGAACATTAACGAACTGTTCGTTAATGTCTGTGTCACGTTTTACGTTTTGAATCTTGACAAAGGCAAGGGTTTCCTGCCGAAACGTTGATTGATTGCTATGGAAAATAAAATCTAGTTCTACATGTAACATATCTTTATTGAACCTAAACCCAAGAAATTAAAAAACTCAAAACTACTATATATATATATATATATATATATATATATATATATATATATATATATATATATATATATATATATATATATACAATGAATACTGGATATTAGTGACTGTCGATTTAAACAAACCACAAGGTTCATTAGGGCTGCAGTCAGAAGTTTGGCCGGGATATTACAGAAACACTCTTTTGACTTTTGGTCTAGCTTTCGGAATTGTGTAATTCCTTTTTCACGACACTGTAATTAGAAAAGTGTGTAAATATTTACAATATATCACAAAATGTCAGTGAACTTACTAGTCGTTGAGATTATTTGTATAAAGCTATGACACTCAACATTAATAAACATATAAAATATAACTTATAAAATAATGGACAAAATACATTTTAAAATTTAGTTAAAAATAGTAAAAATTCGTTTGCTACATCTTTTAATGGTGAGTTTTAACTGATCCATAGAGAATAAAAAAAAAACAAAAATAGTATGATTAAAAATTCATTAGGAGTTCTTCATATTTTATTAATAGAATGTAATGTATTAAACCTGTGTTGATGGTATGCAACCTGATTAGCATGCAGGTGTATTATGGTGTGTATATGTACAAGTAAGTTTATATGTCATTTTTTATGTTTAGTCAGTAAATAACAATAAATGTTACTCAGTTTGTCTATATCAGACTTTTTATTTTTACAACTGACATCGACATTGACACACAACACATCAGAGCTACCACAATCTAAAATAAAGTATGGTTGCCTACCCTATATTCCAGTCCTAACACCTAAGCTAATGAACATTTTCAAAAATGTTAGTGGCTTAAAAATTGCAACTAAAAATATGAAAACGGTATCGAAGTTGTACACAAAGACAAAGGATCCTTTCACAATACTGTGTGTGCTAATTGCAAAAACGTATACATTAGTGAAACATCTCATAATTTTCACAGTAGGGTGATCACAGCGACATAAAAACCAAAAAAATTAACGCATGCGCGTTGACAGAACATGTATTAAGTTTAAAACATGAATTTAATTTCAAGGAATCCTGTAGTTTGGCAAGGGAAAATAACCATTCTAAACGTGTTTTCTTGGAAATGTGTTTAATAAAATCCAATACTTCTTGTATAAATAAAAAGTCTGATATAGACAAACTGAGTAAGATTTATTGTTATTTACTGACTAAACATCAAAAATGACATAAAGACTTACTTGTGCATATACACACCATAATACACCTGCATGCTAAACAGGTTGCATATCATCAACATAGGTTTAATACATTACTTTCTATTTATAAAATATGAAGAACTCCTAAAGACAGTTTTACATTATGCTATTTTCATGCTAGGCAAGAGCCATGCAAGACAGATCATGGAACTGCGCATGCCCACGGGCTATTTCCATGCAATTCCTGTGCTAGACGAAAAATTAGAACATGTTCTATTTTTCATGCTATTTTCTTGCAATTTATCGTTAAAATTCATGTTGTCAACATAACAATTTATAATAGATTACAGAATAAAACATAACCTTATCTCTATCTTTAGCGTCCCTTAGCCCACGTGTGTATTGTTGTGTTTTGTTTTAAATTAAGTTTATTAAGTGGTGATAAATAGATATACTAATTTTTTTTTTTTTTTCATACGTCTAAGTTAATGTAAAAACGACTGGGTGAGTCGTTAACTATGGATGATTGTTGCTACAACAGCAATATTCAACAACAACAATGTTTCTTTTTTTTTATTTGACATCCTTCACCCTTTTAATAATCATAAATAGTGTATATTTCTTTATTATATTATTTATTTTAGTACCATATTATATTTATTTAAAATAAAATAACCTCAAATTGATACATATTTTCTCTGTTGGCAACAATGAAAGTGGGATCTAAAATTGCACAGAAATATCTCTGATGTAAAAAGGTCAAGCTAGGCAAGATATGTGCCATGCAAGACGGACTTGCATAGCATGAGACTTGCATAGCCTAGATGTAAAGCTGCCTTAATGAATTTTTAATCATACTATTTTTGTTTTTTTTATTCTCTATGGATCAATTAAACCACACCATTAAAAGATGTAGCAAACGAATTTTTACTATTTTTAACTAAATTTTAAAATATATTTTGTCCATTATTTTATAAATTATATATTTTTTTTAATAATAACAGACCGCATACCCGATATTCCAACACAATAAATTGTTATTTACGTTTCGGTCGATAATCTTACCAGTTTTGATATATATATATATATATATATATATATATATATATATATATATATATATATATATATATATATATATATATATATATAATGACAAAAACTTAGTATTCAGTTTACTTCTATAGTGGACAAAAGTGTATTAATATTTTGCGAAGATGTCAAAAATTCCAAGGTTTTCACTCATCGAGTCATCCAAAAATTTAACCATCAACCTGTTACCTATATTTACATTTTTTCTATCTAACGATCCATCATGGTCAAAATGTCATCACACGAAATATTTTTAGCTTCTTATTAATTTCTCTTGGCACTTATTTGGAGATTGTTTACCCTTATAAAAGTTATTTTCGGAGGAAGTAGGTAGTATATTATCCCGAGAAGCCAAATGTAATGTCTTTTCGTGATATTAAATACGTATTTTTAATTTTTAATTATCAATCGGTTGTGAAGTATAAATATTAAATATTCTGCCCACGGCATTGGTTGAAGTTGAGAAAACAGGCAAGTGCAGTTTATTGCTGGATCGATTAGCAAAACACAATTTATTATTCGCATTAGACTATGAAAAATATTTCATTTATAGATGCATATGTTTTGGAACATTGTATCTTTTTTCGTAATAGGCCAATGCCTGAGGACTTGTAGAAAGTATATAAAAAATATTTTATAAATGAAAGCGGTTTTATTGCTGTATTTCATCTATGACTTGGATCTTGGAATCAACTATTCTTTTTGCATCCCTTTTAAAGTGTTTAAAAAGGGATGAAAACAATATTTTTTATCTTTTCTTCTTTTTCTCTCCATGCCATGTCCATTACTGAACCTTGGCTATCATATCGGCAATCATATTCATCTCTTGTGCGGTCATTCGATACTTATTTTACCACTTAGTGATTGGTCTATTGTTTTTTTAACAGCTTTTTGCGTAACAGAAAATTTTAATTTCATTATTCCCCAATCTGTATCATTTTTCTTTATTGACGCTCTTTATCTATGATTAGATTGAATAGAACAGGGCTTGATGAATCTTCCTGTCTTATCCAATTTTCTGTATCTCTAGGTATCAGTCGTTTTCAATTGTTTTTATAATAGATAGATAGATAGATGTCCTCCATTCTTTTGATATTTTAGTTTGATTCTGGTATAATCTTGTTAACCCTTTCACTATTTTTGTACATCACCATGTACATTGAATTTCATTGCCTTATATGAAATTCAGAATTATTTATCTCCTAATCTACATTTGTACGTCAGAAAGTACAACCTATTTTTAAGTTTTTAGGTTGGTAGTAAGTGCGATAAAGTTTGACAATAGACGTTAGGCAACATTTCATAGATATATAAATAACTACTAGCAACATTTAAAACGTGAGTGGCGTGTTGTGCAAACAGGTGCATTTTAGGTTATGTGATATATTTTACGTTTTCTTGTAAATCTACTAAAATTAGAAGTTTTATGATTTGCTATTGGTAAGTACATGTTTCAACGTTGGAGTTCCATAATAATTTATATTGCTTTATATAATACAAAGTCCACAGATGTAGTTTGAATTAGTATGTACATTACCATGTACAAACGCAGTTTGTGGACAATATATTATTAGACCATGTTTTTGCAAAAGTTATAAATTTTATTTCTATTTGGTATTAGTAGTGTCGGTATGGTGGAGACGCGAGACAATAAATTGTTGAGGGAGGGGCACCCCTAAAAATTGACTAAATGTAGTTTTCAAATTTTTAATTTTTTTGTTTTATATGGATATTTACTAATGTTTGTCCTTCATGCGTTTGTTTTTGTTTTTTTAGATAATGGCAAACGCAAGAAAAAATTCAAAAAGAAAGCTAACCCAAGAAGAACTTCTTTATTATCTCGAGAACGATGATGTTTCAGATATTGAGTACCTGTCAGATGATGATGATGGTTGGGAGTCAGACGAAATATCTAGAGAACAAAGAAATAATGACATTCTAGATGTAACTATAGATAAAAATAATGGAAAGGAAAATGAGCCTGAAAACAGCGACGTTGAAGATGTAGATTTGGCAGATGAAGAAGAAAGGTTGGTGCTAACTGTAAGTGGTGAAAATATGGGGGAAAATGACAAAGATGAGATGAAAAGGAACCAAACAAATTTTGAGAAAGAACATGGTCTTACTGACAAATCAAAAATAAATTGGATACAAGGGGAAAATGTACAATACGAAACAAGAAATATTCATTGGCATTCAACCGTTCCGACTACCCCTGTTGTAGATTTGCCACCACCAGTTGAATTTTTTACCAAATATGTTCCTGATGAGATACTACAACAAATGGCTGATATGACAAATTTATATGCTACACAAAAAAATATTGCTCGATTTCCACCTACAAACTTGGATGAAATCAAGACTTTTATTGGGGTCCATATTGTTATGGGAAACTTACAGTTTCCTAGAGTCTGCATGTATTGGCACCGTAGTATAGGAATACCATTAGTAAAAGATTCCCTAAGTCTGTCTAGATTCTACAAGTTGCGACAGACAATACATTTGGTCGATATTTTGAGTCGCAATGAAGACAACAAAGATAGGTAGGTATTTAGATAACAAATTTTGGTATTTTTTTTATATATAATAATTTATTAACAATCAGAATTTCATATTCTCAAAGTTAATTTGATAACAAGCACAATAACAAAAACTATAATATTGTACCCTAATATGGCGTTATGAGGTACATGACCCAGCGATTTCACCTCAGTTTCAGCGAAGATCTATGGGCCATAATCTTCGCAATCTTCTGTTGTTTATTGGCTGCAGTATGTAAATACCACGGGGCATTTGGTATGGTGCGTAGAATTTTTGATTGCGTTATTTGGATTATTTTTGTATTTGATTTGCTGGCACAACTCCATAGTTCGATTCCATATGTCCATATAGGTCTGATGACTGTTTTATAAATTAGCAGTTTGTTCTCAATAGAGAGTTGAGATTTTCTACCAATAAGCCAATTAATTTATTTCACTCTCAACTCAATTTGTTTTTTCTTCTTCAAAATTTGCTTCAACTTGCTTTATTTATATTGCTTTGTTACAGATTGTGGAAAGTCAGATGTCTGTACGAGTCAGTAAGAAAAAGATGCCAGCAGCTACCACTAGAAACTAACTTGTGTGTCGATGAGCAAATAGTCCCATTCAAGGGACAAATAAATATAAAACAATATATGAAAAACAAACCCAACAAATGGGGTATCAAAATCTACATCTTGGCTGGCCAGAGTGGACTGATATATGATTTCTTGATTTATCAAGGTTCAACAACGCCCATTAATCCCATTTACGTAAAATATGGATCGGCAGCTGCTGTAGTTATGCAACTTAGTGAAAGAATATCTGAGAAAAACCACGGCCTATTTTTTGACAATTTCTTTAGTACCTATAATTTGATCCAATATCTGGACTCCAAGTCTATATACTGTATAGGAACCATAAGAGTTAACCGGTTTGCCAATCCAAAGTTACCCAGCGATAAAGAAATGAAAACAAATGGGCGTGGTTTTGCTGCTACCGCAATTAGCAAGGACGGTATTGTCATCACAAAATGGTATGATAACAAGGCAGTACTGACAGCATCTAACTTCGTTGGAATTGGAGAGTTGGATGAATGTAAAAGATGGGACAAAACAAGAAAAGAATATGTGCAGATTCCCAGGCCTGAAGCTATAAGACGATACAACAGTAATATGGGCGGCGTCGACAAGTTGGACTTCTTACTAAGTCTATACCGATCCTATGTCAGATCAAAGAAATGGACTGTGAGAATGATCACTCATGCCATTGATTTAGCCCTGGTAAATTCATGGCTTGAGTATCGCACTCAAGCTATTCTTTTGGGAGTAAACAAGAGGGAAATTCTTGATTTGTTAGCTTTTCGCCAAGAAGTGGCCGAAAATCTAACCTGCAGTAGACATGCTCCTAAAAGAGGCAGGCCTTCAAAAAGCTTCGAGGATCCAGGTCCCTCCAAAAAGAAAAAAACTGAAATAAGGCCTCTAAAAGACCTTAGATTTGATGGATACCATCATCTTCCACAGTATGATGATAAAAAGGAAGCCTCAAGATGCAAAAATGAGGGGTGTAAGAGCAGGACACATATATTTTGTCAAACATGCAAAGTTCATTTATGTATTTTAAAGGAAAGGAATTGTTTTTCCACATTTCATACAAAGTAAATGTTATAATTTATATTACTTTTGACAATGATCTGATTTATAAGAGTTTCTAATAAAAAATTAACACTCAATGGTTTTTTTTATTTCCATGAACTTTGTTTGTACATTGTGATGGACATCCTGTACTGGAAGGGTGGGGGTAGTTAAATTCTTTTTATGTAAAAAAAAATAATCTATAGTGCAACAGTACTTTGTATGCCAAAAATTAGAATTTTGTAATCACTCTAAAGGGAAGTGATAGTGAAAGGGTTAATTAAAATTGTAATTTGATCCATCATTGCCGCTGCACCATATTTCAACAATTTATTTGGTATCCCATCTTTCTTCTTCTTCTTCTAGTTCCGTGACCGTTATCGATCGTTGGATATCATGTTGGCTACTATATTCGCTATCGCGACTTTATTGACAGCAGCTCTAATTAACGATGTAGTTGATTTTCCATACCATTGGCTTAGATTTTTCAGCCATGATGTTCTTCATCTACCAGGACCACAATTACCTTGGATCTTTCCCTGAATGATCAGATGTAAAAGATCATATTTTTCAGGGTGTCTCATAATGTGACCGAAATATTCCAGCTTGCGTTTTCTTATTATATTGACCAGTTGTGTTGTTTAGTTCAGCCGTCTAAGGACCTCCTCATTTCTAACTCTGTCGACCCAGCTTATTTTCAGTAGTCGTCTGTATACCCACATCTCAAAGGCTGTCAAGCGTTTAAGGATAGCCTCAGTTAGAATCCAGGCTTCCACTCCATACAGCAGGACAGGAAAAATGTAGCAAGATGTCATTCAAACTCTAAGGTCAATGCTAAGATCGTGACTACAAACTACGTTTCTCATTTTTACAAAGGCAGCTCGGGATTGTTATTTTCGGCTTTTAATTTCTGCGGTTGGATCCCAGCTCTCATTGATATTACTGCCGAGATACATGAATTTCTCTACTCTGTCCAGTGTGGCATCTCCAATTAAAAAAAAATTTTAAATTGGAGATAAAATTTTTTTAAAAGTGTTTGTCCTTGTGTAGTATAGTGTGATGTACAATTTTTATGTTTATAACATTCTATTATTGTTGGATAGGCCAAATTTGACGAAATGTCCCTGATGATGCTCTAGGAAGTGAAAGTACTTGGCAAGATTTAATTAATAAAACTGTACTCGATAACTGTATTTTATTTGATCAAAATAATTTAGTTAACTATGGCATTATTTAAAAATTATTCTCAAGTAACTACAAGTATCTAATTTAATTTTAGTTCACAAGTAAATACATTACTGTTAGTCCGAGCATAGTGTAAAAAAATAAATTAGAATTATTAAACGTTGTCTCTTGTATTTAATTTTCACTGTAAACTATGTAATTCAGTTAAAGCTATCAGTATTCAATACCTTTAAAGCTTAATAAATACATAATACTAGTTCAGTTAAAAGATAAAGTATTTTTTATTGTAAATAATTGACATTTTAATAATTCGTTTAAAATTGTGCCATATTTTAATAAATTTAGAAAAACATTGCAAATATGCAAATTGCACTATTTTCGAGGACACCCTGTATAATACAGTGATGTGATTATTCTCTTTTTGATATTTATGCTGTCGTTTGAGTGGTAATTTAGATATCTTTTGGTGTAGATTTTAGTTACAATACACCAAACAGACGGTCGTCCAAAGTAGCAATAAAAGTGCCTAATTTGGGCTTAAACTACATGTTAAAAATGTAAAATAAATTGTCACTATCAAGAATAATTTAAATCAAAGGTTAAATTCACAAAGATTATGACTGCACAAACAATTTTTAAAATAACAGAAGTCCTTAATATTAAATAAACTAAAAGCGTGCTTAACATAGTCTGCAAAATCAACTATAAATATATTTACCTAAGTCATGTTGCACTAAAATCGATTTAAAATAGTGACATTAAAAATTTACAATAAGGGAAAATAAAATTTTAAGAATAAAATACTCAGCACAATATATGACAACAGCATACATGAATACAAACTATACTCACCTATAAATTAACTGTGTCTCTAGCCAAAATCCCAACGCACTCCCCCAACAGCAATGTTTTGCCAAATAATAACAAAGAATCATGTAAAACGGAGGCTCCTCGAATGCAGTCAAGTTCACAGTGTACTATAAATCCCACAAATCCATAAATCTCGAAATTTTACTTGGCATTCCTCGCTTTGGAATAGTTCCAGATCCGAGACAAAAGATTGTTGAGACAACTGGTCCATGTTCAGAGATAATAAACTTTTTGGAATAATTACAGTCTAAATATAAGTGTAACAGCGAGGGGATAGGGAATTCTAATATCGTGAGAAAATGAATGAAAAACGTAATATAGCTAGTGATAAAATATAAATTAGTAGCTTGTCAACCTAGTTACAATGAATTTCTTAATGTCGGATAGTGCTGCATCATCATTACATATTCAAAAGGAAAATGAAATTTTACAAAGTGATTCAAATGAAAAAGGAAAAGACAGTTAAGATTTTATTTAAAGTATAGTGCGTCTATGTAACCGCTTATACGTATTTCGGCCTAATAGGCCTCTTCAGAACGGCAATTCATAGTCGCTCTGAACGTGAAAATAAATCTCTTCTGTTTTAGGAAGCAACTCTAACATAGCTTAGAATGGACGTAAATAGCGACATCTGATATTAAAATTACTTTACAAGTAAATACTACTTTTTTATTTAAAATATGTTTACTATAATCATTTGTATACTTTAAAATATATCAGATCACATCCTAAGTAAGTAAAACGTATTGTTTGTTAGATTTAGCCATACGGCTCACACTCCCTCTAAGGGGAAAATTCACTCATCTCAGATACCTACGGTATCAAAAGGATTGAGCTCTGGTGGGACCCTTTCCGTGTAATCGAGCTCTAGGTGACTTGCTATGCTGGAGTATCTCCAAAAAATTTTCCTACACATCTGAACGTTGAGAGCATTACAGCTTTCTGCATGGTCTTGTAGAGATGTTCATTCAGACCTAGCGTTTTTATGTTTTCTAGGAGGTTCTTCGGAATAACTCCAGTAGTAGAGAAAATCGAGACAGGTATTGTGTGAGTACTTTCCATTCTCCACTGTCTTCGTATTTGAATTTCCAGATCCCTGTACTTGGCGATCTTTTCGTTCTGTTTAACACGAAGATTATTGTTGTTAGGTATTGCCACATCAATTAGTGTTGTTTGTTTCTTTAGTTTATTAACTAGTATGATATTTGATCTATTATGTGCCACTGTTTGGTCTGTGAGCACAGTGCGGTCCCAGTATAGCTTGTAGTTATCATTCTCAAGTATACTTTCAGGAGCGTATCGTAGACTAATTGTATACTTCATCTAATTTACATACCGATGCACGTCATCGGCGTCACAGCAAGTGACATCACATGATACCAACACGAAATATTTAGGCGGTAGGTATGTTCTTTTTTTAGAATCACTTTGCCGAGTACACTGGCATTACAGCCACTAGACATATTTTATTATATACGCGTAGAAATAATATTTAAAGATTTCTATTAATGTTAATGCAATACACAATAATATGTTTCATTTAATTTGTATAAATGAAACAATGATTTAAAATGGAGTCAGGATTTTTTATACTTTGGCAACTATGTCAACTTCGATCTCTGTCAATGATAATGACGTGCATCGGTAAGTAAATTAGATGAAGTATACAAAAGGAACATTTTTATTCTCGAGAGATGAAGAGAGAGAAAATATATATCTTCTGTCTCTCTCTTACTCATTATCTTACATATGTAATGGTTTCACAGATTCACTCCCATGCAAATTTCCAACGCCGACCGTGCGTATAGAAGTATAACTTCAAAAAACTATCTTCTGACTTTTATGTAATTCCACGAAATGTTAGATTTATTGATTTAAAATTCATTAGGGTAGAAAAAAACAAACCAAACATTTTATTCTACAAATACAGTTATGACGAAAATTATATGGAAACCGAAATAATTCGTGAAAGTAAAATGAAAAATGTTGACAATATTACATTACAAAACGCTTATTCCAAAAAACCTGCAATTTCCGATATAAAGAAAAAAGGATTATTAGACTTGATTGAGAAAAAAGTGCGTACCACTGTATTATTTAGACTTTTTTCAGAATTTGTAAAAACAGGCAATATTGGCACTGTGTGTATGTTCTATTGCATTGATTAAAAAAATGTTTTTTTATATCGCTATTACCGTAACACAGTATGTTTTATTTGTTTGCCTTTGTCTTAATAGGCAGGTGGTTATGTATCTTTTATTTTTATATTAGTGTATAGTGTTTCAGTTCCAAATTAATACTAACTCAAACTATGTTGTTCGAGAGACTTTTCAGTTTAAATTTAGGTTTGACCATTTATTATTTGTTAGATTTTGGCTAGAAAATTTAACTTTGTTTTCTGTTTTCTGGTGGAACAGAGTTACAAGTGGCTTTTCTGGCTTATTTCCATGTTTTTTAAGTGTTTCTGTACTTACCATTTTATGGAAACTTGTTAGATATTTTACTATTAAATAGCAGTATAAATTGTACGTAGTTTTATATTAATTATAGTCGGAACTCAATTTTAGTTACATTTACATATTTAGAAAAAATATATATTCAAGAGGGATACAACTACCTGTTTTTACAAAAACAATAGTGATAAATAAAATAGAATTATATCGTTTGAATCAGACCACTAAATGTTATAATCCCATAAAACAATAATAAGTGTAAAGTTCACAAATTTACAAATAAAAAATAATTTCTTTAGAAAAATTATCTTTAATCAGCTCTACTGAAAATGTATACTTTTTTTTGTTGTAACAGTCTTCTTCCGCATGCACGATATGTAGTTTCACACCAGTTAGCGTAAGAAATTGCTTAAAACAAATTTCACACTTAGGTATAAAGCCTTTTCTCTAGTGTGCAGATGTAATTTTTAATTTTGTCGCTGCACTGAACTGCTTAAAACAAATTTCACACTTGTATGGCTTCTCTCAAGTGTGTACTCTCATATGTTGTTTTATATTACATATCGCTGTCCCGGTGGAACAATGACGCAACTACAAAATTGTAACTTTTCTGAAGAGCCAAAAATATAAAATTATTTTACTTAATACCTCATACAATGAAGCATAATCATAGATAAACAATATATATTACCGGATAATGAGCATAATGAAGTTACTGGATTAGTATTGCAGTTATACTTAGACACCGTGATATACTGTAACTCTACTACACATTCGAAATTAATTCTTAATTTTTCATCCCTAAATTTGATCCCCAATTGCAATTACGTCATTGCTGCCACAAAATAACTGCGGCAACAATAACGTAATTGCAATTGGGGATCAAATTTAAGGATGAAAAATTAAGAATTTAGTTTTAGAAAGAAAAATTTAGAATTTAGTTTTAAAGATAAAATTTCCACAGACATAGGTACTCATTTTGTAAAATTTTTGGTTGCATAGCTGGTTTTAAAAGGTGGCATCGAAATAAGAACAAAAAGTCATTGAAAAAGTTTATTAAACAAATTGAAAATTGTAGTAAAAGCAAACATCTTTAATAAAAAGAAACTTAAAAATAAAATTAAAATTTTCAAAAAAAGTATCAACGAAAAATTGAATCTAAAAGGCTTTACAAAATCCAGGAATTATTTTTTGAAAGTAACTGTTTTAAATCTTTTAGTTTGTTATCACCTAAAGGAATTCTTCATCAACTTTCGTCCACGTTGGTTGTTTATAACTTTTTTTATATAGAAAGTTATATTTCCCTTTTAAAATTTGAAGTAATATTATTTCAGTTATTTTGAAGTCACGGCCTTCCTCGTCTTTGGTGAAATCTAGTCCCATTTCATTCTACATTGCTTTTACATCGTAAAACTCAGTAAAAACCATTTGATTAACGGTTAAAGAAGCTCCTGTTTTTTTAGCATTTCTTAATAATTCAACGTATTGCTCGGAAATGTATATGGGCCTTGATTTGGTTGTCCTATTCACTGCTTTTTCTATTATGCTGTAGACTGAATCACCTTCATTTTGGGTGTGACCGCGAACAAGGTACTTGTGAGTAATAGAATTGATGTCCAAAGTATTGACAGCAAATAGGTACATGGCTATTATAAAGTTATTTTTTTGTTGGCCTCCACAGTTATGGGAATAAAAAATCAGAATAACTCCTGGGCTGGTTATTGACAATTCTTTTAGATAGTAATAAACGCAAGATGCGATTTCTATTGTCTCTCTATTCCCCATCACGTCATTCCAAAAGTAACTTTATCAATTTCATAAGTGATATCTGTTTCGGAGACTTGGCATTTTTTCGCCTTAGCTTCTACTACTGTAAAGTTACAATAGTTTAAGCGAAATTTGTAAAAAAATGCAAAACTTTGTCCTATTGGTACAGGTAACACTGCTTGTAAATCATAAGTAGCCAGATGTATATTGTTATCAAAATTTTTTGTTTTAAGTTTATCGTTAGTTTTTTCTTTGCGACTTAGATCCTTTTCCCCTGAGTGAATTTCAATATTTGTTTGCATATTTTCTTATTTTTCTGCTCCGCCATTTTTAAAAGATTCCTATTGGTCACAAAGATCTTTCTTCAGGATAAAAACCCTATATTAAATTCGCTGTTGAAGCTGTCGGTAGCTCAACTCAAGTGGCTGAATACAAGAAGCCAAAAATCTCACTGACTTTGCAAGAACCCTAATGCCCAATATTATTTAAACTGTGTCTCTCTCAGCTCTTCAGATACCCTATTTGGACATTTCAAACGGTATTTGTCGGTACACACAGGTCCCATTTTTTTCGCAGCTACAGGTTTTCTTGTTCTAGAAGTATACCCCTGTCCAGAATTCTTTAGTACTTTCTTCTTTTCTTTCAACCAAGTATCTACTATCCTTTGTCTTTTTTCCTTCTTGACTAAGAGAGCATTACTAAGTGTTGGTGTTTGGGGATGCATATTTTACTTACATAAAATGCACTTATGTCAATGTTGCCTCAGAATAAGGAGAAATCCAGATGAAAAATAAGACAGAATACAGTTACGTCAATGTTTCCGCGTATATGTGGAAAAACCTTAGATCAACAATAACATAAAAATACAATAGCGTCAATGTAGCACCGTAGGTATAAGCACATACTCGACCTATCGAAGCATAACTATACACAATAACTCTGTCATTGTTTCTCCGAGATCTGCTGATTTTTCAAATATGAGGCATCTGCTCCCTGGTGGCTAAATTCTGAACAACACGTCTGACAGTGATCTGACGAATGGATTAACCAAGTTTGGATCCAATGAAGACACAAACTCATTTTCCATGAATTTGCAGTTACGTCAATGTTCCACCAGGACAGCGATATATCAGTAAACTGCTTAAAACAAATGTCACACTTGTACGGTTTTTCTCCAGTGTGTATTCTCATATGTATTTTCAACTTATATGTTTCAAAAAATTGCTTAAAACCCATTTCACACTTGTAACGTCTTTCTTCAGTATGTTTTTTGTCGTTTCAAACTTTGCGGCAAACTGAACTGCTTAAAACAAATTTCATACTTGAAAGCTGTTCCTGGAGTGTGCAATATCCTATGTTGTTTCATCTGAACTGCTTGAGTAAACTCCTTAAAACAAATTACGCACTTGTACGGTTTTTATCCAGTGTGCACTCGCAAATGCCTTTTTAAATTCTGCATTGTACTAAATTGCTTAAAACAAATTTCACACTTGTATGGCTTCTCTCCGGTGTGCACTCTCATATGTTGTTTTATATTACATATATCAGTAAAATGCTTAAAACAAATGTCACACTTGTACGGTTTTTCTCCAGTGTGTATTCTCATATGTATTTTCAACTTATATGCTTCAAAAAATCGCTTAAAACATATTTCACACTTGTAAGGTCTTTCTCCAGTATGTGTTTTTTTATGTCGTTTAAAACTTTGCGGTAACCTGAACTGTCTAAAACAGACTTCACACTTGAAAGCTGTTGCTGGAGTGTGCAATATCCTATGTTGTTTCACCTGAACTTCTTGAGTAAACTGCTTAAAACAAATTTCGCACTTGTACGGTTTTTCTCCAGTGTGCAGTCGCAAATGCCTTTTTAAATTCTGCATTGTACTAAATGGCTTAAAACAATTTTCACACTCGTATGGTTTCTCCCCAGTGTGCACCCTCATATGCTGTTTTATATTAGTTACTTCAGCAAACTGCTTAAAACAAATTTCACACTTATAAGGCTTTTCATCGGTATGTACTCTTAAATGAAATTTCAATCTTTCTGCTCTAGTAAACTGCTTAAAACACATTTCACATTTGTATGGCTTCTCTCTGGTGTGCACACTCATATGTTGTTTCATATTAGATTTATTAGCAAATTGCTTAAAACACATGTCACATTTGTATGGCTTCTCTCCAGTGTGTACGCTCAGATGTTGTTTCATATTAGATTTATTATTAAACTGCTTAAAACACATTTCACATTTGTAACGTTGTGCTCCAGTGCTATCCTTCGGATGTTTCCTTAAATTATTTTTGTCAGGGAAATCTTTAGGACAAATAGAATTGTTTAATGTTGTTACATCAGGGTTTACACTTATTTGTTGTTTTTTATTATATGTCTCTTCAGGAATCCTTTTCATAACTTCCATTTTCAGTAATTTCTTCTGGGAAAACTCTAAAATAAAAAATCAACTACAAAACTTTGGACGAAAACAACAGAATAAAACAAAAAATAATAAAAATATTTTGAGGCAATGTATGTAGTTATAAATAAAACTAAAATATAATGAAATTCTAGCTACTGACATTATAGTGGAAGCAAAGCTTTTAAGAAAAAGAAGAATCAAAATGATTTTAATACACCATTTTTCAAAGTTGCACGTCACAATTTATATAACGTGACGTCACTTATATTTATAATTTCCAGAACGTCAACCTTAGAATTCAAATTTTCGTAATACAGCTAATAATACGAAATCAAATCCAATGACGTATAATATATAGACTAAGCAGTCCCCGATTCTCGCTATATAATCAAGTGTCCGAAAGATCTACGCTCAAGGTTGAAGGTATGTTTACCAGAACAGCGGCGTGCTCATTTAAATGTTAATGACAATAATTATTTTTTTATTAAAATTAAATATTTATGATTTCTTTTTGTTCCCATCTATAAGAGAAATAATTATTTTGATAAAATAGTATGACATTTTACTAAAATAGTAAGTAAATAACTCTCAAGAATTTAAAATAAGATTTGCTTGTCACATAAAATTATGTAAACACACAAAATGGAGAAAATGTTTTCATACGTCCATGATGTTTTCAAACACAAGATCAACTTCGTGATGCTTCGTAAGAAATCATGAACTTCGTGCATCTTCGTATCAAAACAATAAACAATAACAAATTAATATTCATGTTGTGGACACTTTTTACAGCGTTCACCGGGTCTATATATTATTATACGTCATTGACCAAATCCATACGGAACTGCTAATACGGACTAATAATCAGAAAAATGTAATAATCTTATATTGGAAATTTTAGAATTATATTATATTATTTTTATATGAAAAATACTACATAATATTGCAAATAACAAAGTAAAAATATATATAGCATTTTTCATATAAAAATGCTTGCAAGTAATTCAAGATTTAAGTCCGTTTTACAGCTTGCAATTTTACCTGCAAGACGCAAGAAAGTTGCCCAAAGGCATGCGCAGTATGTCGTCAGCTGATTATTGCCTGCAACTTATTGCAGTTGCGCGATAATCGGTTTGGTGCCATTTTCTGTGCAAGTTTTCATGCAAGTCTAGGGGAATTTGTAGGAAGTTTGATTTTTTCACAATGTCAAATGTCATAATCACTGATTGACACGGAGACATGCCGATCAGCTGTTTCCTGTTTTGTTTATTTTTTCCTTTCCCACACATTTTTTGTATTTAGCTTGGCTTGATTTGTAGATTATCGGCTTTTTCTAATTTTAATATTTTTAATTAATACGTTAGAGTATCATCAAAAATTGAACTATCTTCTGCCCGAAGTACCAACAATGTCTTGCATAGTCTTGGCATTACGAAATTTACTATCTATCTATCTAAATCAATCTATCTATTGAAATTAATTCTAAATATATCATTCTAAATTCTAATCTAAATCTATCGAAATTAATTCTAAATCTATCTATCGAAATTAATTCAATCTATCTATCAAACTAAATCGACTAAAGTGTTTTAAATAAACAAGTAATTAAAAAAAATCATAAATAAGTTAGGTTAAGAGTAAAAATTTCAACATTAATTGCAAGCTGTAAAGTCGCACATAAAGACCCTGCAATAAATTGCATGAAAGTTAGTCATGCAAGAAGTTGCAGCAAGTTTTCTTACAAGCTGTAAAGCGGTCTTTACGACGTCAGAACCAAACAGCGTTGCCAAAATATCAGAATAGTTAGTAAGTTAGGAATTTTTAAAATGTCAACTATTTGTCAAACTATTATATTAACTCATGAATGTGTTGCTTGTGTGAGTCCATTTCAAACAGGTAAAAGAAATAATAAATAAAACTTACTCACAATCAGTTTAATTTAACTATCTAGATGACCGGTTTCGCTTTCTACAATATACAAAGCATCTTCAGGTCTGTCGATACAAAGTTAATTAAATGATGCTGGTACACTATTAATTAATGGTTGAAAGAACATAGTTCAAACTATCCTGTATTCCTGAATGGAGATTTTCAGTTTTTACTATTGTAATTGTTTGACACATAACGGGGAAGTTTTTTGAGGAGACAGATTTTCTCCAATGAAGTAGAAAATAGGTGTAGTATGATTGTTTGTTAAATGAAAGTGATGTTCTGTATTATTTAATTCTTTAAAAGTTATTTATATTTATTCAAGAGAAATATTTATGAAATGTGTGTTATTTATTGAAATTTGATTAAGGTGACAGTTATATGACAATGAATGAAATTAGATCTACAATTGTGTGGGTGTGCAAATTTCTTTAACTTGTAATTATCAAATTTCTTTGATAAAGTTCAATTAACCTACTGTTATATGGTAAATGATTGTAAAGTCAAGTATGTAAAATTATTAAAACTAAAACAATTAAGGACACTTAGGGACAAATAGAACACACTTAAAAAGGACAAAACAGGCATTAAATTTCAAAAGGGGGACTTAATTGCCCTACATCTCTGAATTGGAGACAAATTTGTCTGGCTACTTAGTTTTTAAAGTTTAATTTGAGTTACCTATTGTAGCAAAGAATTTTTGTGTTGTGCTAGTAAAAAAAACTAAACATGGTGAATAATTGTATTGTTCCGTTGTGTACAAATCATGGAAAAATTACAATAATGATTATGATAGTAAGTTGTCAGGAAGCAAACAATAATAGTATTTAACATTTGTTTCTGAAAATATGTGTAATAAATATTATGTAATTAGTTTATAACTATTTTATCTTAAACAACAAATAAATATACGTATATCTAGGAAAAATTGTACATCTTTTATAAATCCTTATTTTCCAGTAAATTTTAATTAGTAACGAAATAGCCCGCAAGAGGCGCTAAAGGATATGTATGTAAGGGGTGTCCATTCGAATTTGCCGCCAAAAGATGATTAGTACTGACCGCAGCCGCAAGGGGTCTTATTGAACGAAATTTATACATTGAGTTGCCTATCTATTTCTACTATTATATTATTTAACTATGGTGTAAGTGTTTTACGTTGAAAAAGGGTATATACCATCAAATACCATTTTTCAAAGTAAAACACTTGCACGTCACGATTTATACAAAGTGACGTCACTTGTATTTAAAATTTCCAGAACATCAACCTTAGAGTTCAAATTTGCCAGTTAATTTCAAACACAGCTAATAATACGAAACCCATACGGAACTTTTCGATCTTTCATAGGCGTCAACATGGTGTAATAATCAGAAAAATGTAATCATCATTATATTGGAAATTTTAGAATTATATTGATTAAATAACCAAAAATATTTGTTATTATTAATAATATAAATTTTATGAAATTACTCTTTAAGTCTAATATTCCACAAAATAATAATTTTAATTAAATATATTAGACAATTGTATGCAACTGATACGGAAATACTTAAAATTTTATTGACAGTTTAAGCGTGTGGCAACAGTGTATAAAGTGTTGCCGCTTTTTTAGAGTAGGAATTTTGTTTATGTTTTGATTTCTTACAAAATTTGATCATAATATAATATATATTAATAAATTGTATTTATAAATACATATTAAATTTAGATTAATAGCTTTAAAAACTAATTATTGTTGTGTATTATGATTGTGATATGCCAAAACAAATAAATAGTCTGTAGAAAGCTGATAAGCTTTCATATAAGATAGATTATTTTGAACAAGAAATAATTGCGAGACGTTTTTACTATTAAAGCCCTAAAAGAGGTAAGTTTAAAATTTAGAATATATAATTTTGTATTAAAATGTTTTCTTATGTAGTTTAATGTGTTGCAGTAGTCGTAAAACTAAGTGTATTTACTGTTAATATAATAGTTTGACAAATAGTTGACATTTAAAAAATTCCTCACTTACTAACTATTCTGATGTTTTGGCAACGCTGTAGGTTTCTGACGACGTAACTCTTGAATGACCTGTATGCTTTTTTTATATGAAAAATGCATACACCTAAATACTGTAATTTTACATATTAAATCTTAACATATATATCCCTTTCAACATCAAATTAGACATACCACAGTGACTTCTGGAATTTTCCTCCAATGTATTAAATTCGGTATTAAAATTGCCACTTTGGTTTGGTTCAACTTTCACATCTTCAACCTCCAGTTCCGTTTTTAATTGACTTGCATAATTATCATAATTACAAAAAGATAAGTCTGGAACCTCTTCTTTGATTTCAGATTTTACTTTTTCCATTTGACTGGAATTTATATATATTTAGTAAAGAAATAAAAACTCAGTATTTTTCTTAACATTAACACACTTTAAAAATAAGAGTATATTACCAAAGAATATAATAGACGCATATAATACAAACGCAAGAATATAGAGATTTTATTTTATGCCTCTATATTCTTTGAAAATACCAACAAAGACGCACATCGCACATTTTGTATTCTTTGAAAATACTTCGCCAATAGCTAACTTCACATCGTTTTCTTTTAATCTAACCTGATCTAACCTAACCATATTTTAAAGTGAGGTTATAAATTAATCAACATTTTTAAACATTAACAACATGGTCCGAAAAAAGATTGACAACAGACTTCGAGTTTTAATCGAAAATGGGGTTAAATTGGGCCACAGGACCTTATTTGCTATTGTGGGCGATAAAGGAAGAGATCAGGTAAGAACAAGATCTAGAAAAACAGCCAAACATTCTAATATTTATGTTTTAGGTAGTTATTTTACACCACATGTTAGCTAAAGCAGAAGTTAAAGCTAGACCTTCAGTGCTATGGTGCTACAAAAAAGAGTTGGGATTTAGCAGTCACAGAAAGAAGAGAATGAAACAAGTACAGCATAAGATACAAGCAGGAAAGTTGAACGTGAATGAAGATGATCCCTTTGAATTGTTTTTAGCTTCTACAAAGATAAGATTTTGTTATTATTCAGAGACGCATAAGATTCTTGGAAATACCTTTGGTATGTGTGTGTTACAAGATTTTGAAGCCTTAACTCCCAATTTATTGGCTAGAACTATCGAAACAGTTGAAGGAGGTGGTCTAGTAGTATTATTACTAAGATCTGTTAACTCTCTGAAACAACTGTACACTATGAGCATGGATGTCCACCAAAGATTCAGAACTGAAGCACACCAAGATGTAGTATGTAGGTTTAATGAAAGATTTTTATTATCTTTAGCTTCTTGTAAAAGATGTCTAGTAGTGGACGATCAGCTTACTGTTCTTCCTATTTCATCACATAACCTACATGTTGCACCTGTCGAAAATGTACAGGAAGTTGATGAAAGTACCACTGAGCTGAATGATTTGAAAGAACAGTTACGGGATACTCAGCCTGTAGGAAATTTGGTAAATCTTTGTAAGACATTGGATCAGGGCAAAGCTTTGCTTAAATTTATAGGTAAGTAAGCAACACATGTAAAGATAATAAAATGGATAGATTATTGTTTTAACACCTACATTTTTGTCATTTTTTGTAGTAAAAAATATCACTTTAAAGAAATTAGAAAATATTTGTGTAGGTTTAGTTTGTTGAGTTTATTTATATTCATATAGTTTGTTTCTATGGCTGTATTAATCATTAAGTGCATGGTGTAGACCTTTATATTATATAAAGGAATCAATATATATTTTTTCAGAATCCATCTCTGAGAAAACTTTGAGATCCACAGTATCACTTACAGCATCTAGAGGAAGAGGAAAATCAGCAGCTCTGGGTCTAGCAGTGTCAGCAGCAGTAGCTTTTGGATACTCTAACATATTTGTAACTAGTCCAAGCCCTGAGAATTTGAACACATTTTTTGACTTTGTATTCAAAGGTTTTGATGCCTTGGAGTATCAAGAACACATTGACTATGGACTTGTTCAGAGTACTAACCCTGAATTTAATAAGGCTATTGTAAGGGTAAATGTGTTTAGGGATCATAGGCAAACAATTCAGGTAATTTTTATTATAATGTAGTAATACTAAGGTCTCACATCATTGTTTTATCAACATAGATCCTTCTAAACAAATGAAATCTCATAGTAATTTATTTTAAGCTCTGTGAATATGTAAAAACTCATCATCATCATCATCCAGCCTCTATTTATCACGTCCACTGCTGGACATAGGCCTCCCTTAAACTCCTCCATTACTCACGATTTTGTGCTCTTTGTTGCCAATTTTTAGCGATACGCCTGATGTCGGCCCAACGTGTAGGTGGTCTTCCTCTACTGCGTTTGTCTGCTATTGGCCTCCAATTTGTAATTTTGCTCATCCATTCTCGCTACATGGCCTGCCCAGTTCCATTTTAGTTCCGCTATGCGTTCCACAACATCAGTAATACTCGTCCTTCTTCGCAGATCTTCGTTTCTTATTTGGTCCCTCAACGTCACTCTCAGCATAGACCGTTCCATTCGTCTCGGTGCCACTCTCAGTTTCGAAGCCGTGGTCTTGGTTAAAGTCATAGTTTCCTCCCCATAGGTCATGACCGGTAATACGCATTGGTCAAACACTTTTCTTTTGAGGCTGATTGGTATGTTGGCCCTAAGTATGTCTCGCAGTTTTCCAAAGGCTGCCCATGTTAAAGTAATTCGTCTTTGGATCTCACATGTTTGGTTATCCCTGCTGATTCTTATTTCATGACCCAAATACGTATATTTCTCCACCAGTTCTACCACTTTGTCTTGAATAGTAAAATGGTTATTGGGGACCAAATTTGTCATAAACTTAGTTTTGGTCAAGTTCATTCTCAGGCCCACCTGCGAACATGCAAAATCCAATTCGTTTATCATATCTGTAGCTTCTCCTAAATTATCTGTGATAAGGACAATGTCATCTGTGAAACGGAGATGGTTAAGCTTTTCGCTGTCTATCGTTACTCCTCTGTGGTCCCAATTGATCATCTTAAAGGCATATTCTAATGCCGTTATGAATAATTTCGGCGACAATGTATCTCCTTGCCTTATTTCACGATTTATTTTTATTGGTCGGGTTTTATTGTCTATTTTAACAGTCATAGTGGCATTTTTGTAAATAATATAAATAAGCTCACTATACCTATGGTCAATCCTGCTGTCATTCATTGCTTCTATAAGACTGTCTAATTCGATCGTGTCGAACGCTTTATGAAAATCTATGAAAGTGAGCACAAGAGGGTTGTTATATTCTATAGATTTTTCAATGAGTGTTTTTACTGTGTGGAGGTGATCATTGGTACCATAATTTGAGCGGAATCCTGCCTGCTCTCTCGGTTGGTAGAAATCTAATTTTTTCTCCAATCTTGATGTCACTACCCTAGTGAAGAGCTTGTATATGTGGTTCAACAGGCTAATAGGTCTATAATTTTCTAGGTCCGTTCTATCTCCTTTTTTATGCAAAAGGATGGTTGTAGCATTGTTCCACTCTTTGGGTACCTCTCTTTGCTGCAAACATAGATTGAATAGTTTCCTTAATTTATTTAATAGCATATCTCCTCCATTTACGATAGCTTCTATTACGATTCCATCCTCTCCTGGGGCTTTGTTATTTTTCATTTTTCTTAATGCTTGTTGAATCTCATCTAGCTTTATCTCTGGCATTAGTTCGGAACCTTGATTCTTGATTTTCTTTGAAATGGCTGTTTGTATTCCTGTTTTATCTTCTCGTCTACTTCTATATAAGTCCTCGTAAAACTCTTCGACGACCTGTATTAACTCGTCTCTACGTGATATTATTTCATTTTGCTTCTTTCTTAATTTATTAATTTCGCATTTCCCATTCGTTAGCTTTCTACGTAGAACTTTTAGGCTGTTATTTTCCTCTATAGTGCGTTTAATATAATCGGTATTAAATTTCCTTAAATCTCTCCTAATTGCTTTCGAAACAGTTTTGTTCATTTTTCTTAAAGTGTTGCTATCTACATTCTTATCGCTTCTTATTTGTCTTCTTTGATCCAAGAGCGTTTCAGTATATGGACTTAAAAACTATGCTAATGCGATAATCGATTACAATTTTTTAAATTAAAAATAATTCAAGAAAGTAAAGAAATAGTTTTATAAAGAAAACAAGTGGTTTATTTAATAAAAGTGCTTTGGAAATATTTTCTTAACTACAATACCCTCAAAATTAATTGGTTTAAAAACCAATATTAACAATCAATAAAATATACTATTATAGTACCAGTATACCAGTTTAAGTAAGAAAACAAATTTATACAAAATTGTATAAATTAGTAACTATAACATTTTGGAATAATTTTTATAATTTATTATATGTTATTTAGTTGAACACGCTAGATTTTCAAGATATGTCTTTAACCCTTTTGATACTGTTGCCGTAAAAGTATAATTGTCATTTGCATCTTTGATGAGTGAGTGCAGTACTATTACAGAAATTAATCTCCATCATTCAGGTTCTATCACCATACGTTTTTAAGTATTTACACCTTTGAAGAGCTATAATCATAATAGTATGTTCTATATTGTCCATCTTGCTTACTAGTATCGTTCATGTACGTTATGATCCACAAATACACCATACTGATGCCATACATACATGGCAGCACAGCACCCACCCTAGCGCTGTACATTCTGAATACCATTTTTTTGAAATTTGACGAAAAAAATTCCACTACTTTGATAAAACAAATATAAATAATCTGTCAACAAACGATAAACGATTCAACCAGATTCAATATAAAGAATGTAAACTACTGAGTGGCCATCTTGATCGTGAAGAGCAAAATTTTCCCAGCACAGTATATGAGCAAAATGCAACTACTGATACTTGGCCCGTAGGAAAAGGTTGAAGCACTCTACAAATTGTCTGTACAACTGTACAACCTAAAGCACATTTGCATTATTTTTTCTTTTTAGTTCATATTCTATTATTTTTAACTAAAATGTGTGAATGTTTAAAATATTTATATATTTGGTATAATTTATTATAAATTGAACAGGAAATATGCTTTGTGTGCCTTCATAAATAAATAATACTGCAAACATTTGTTTTAAAAGATGTTTTACAGTGTATGAATGATGTATTTCAAGATGTTCAGGTTTCCGTTGTGTATTTACATTTTTAAAAGCTCTTGATTAATAAATAAAATTGTTTAGACACAGATTACATTCACATTACCTTAATTAAAGCAGTTAAAACATGTTTGAGAAAAAATTAATTGCATAAGCTTCCCTAATTTAAAAACTTTTTTAGTATATCCACCCAACTGACAGCCATAGATTATCTCAAGCAGAGCTATTAGTTATAGACGAAGCTGCAGCCATTCCGCTACCATATGTTAAAGCTATGTTGGGTCCATATTTAGTATTTCTAGCTTCTACTATAAATGGTTATGAAGGAACGGGTAGATCATTGTCTCTAAAGCTGTTGAACCAACTAAGAATTCAAGCTGCACCTATAGGAGCTAACACTAATGCAGTCAATAAGAAAGACTCCGGTGCTGCTACAGGAAGAACACTACATGAGGTAAGAAAACTCTTTTTGCTAAATAAATGTATTTTTATTTTTACAAATTTATTAAAAGTTTTGCTTTGTTTATACACGCTTGCTAAAGATATTAAATTTTTCATTTAAGTTTTGTAATAAATAATAGGTTACTTACTCAATCACGGATTTTTATATTTATGTTTATTATTTTCAAGTTAAACTTTTTTTAAAGGTAACTCTGAATGAATCAATTCGTTACAAACCTGGCGATGATGTAGAAACGTGGTTGGTAAAACTGTTGTGTTTGGATTCAACTTCTGTCTCGCCTATCTTATCCGGTTGTCCTCCTCCTGACAGTTGTGATTTATACTATATTAACAGAGACACTCTTTTCTGTTACCACAAAGCATCAGAAGAGTTCTTGCAAAGATTGGTAGCATTGTATGTTGCTTCACATTATAAGGTAAGTGTTAACCAGGATATTGATGGTTCATACATCATTCAATCATCACAGCTTTTTAGTGGAATAAGTTAATTTAATTGTAGCAATGAAACAGTTATGGGTTAAGTTCAAATATGTATGAGTAGGGATCATTTTCAATAATTTGATAATTTACTGTAAAAAATATGCAAATTTATCTAGAAGTGCAGAATTCAATTTTTCGGGGGGTGTAATTGTTGAAAATTTGTTGTATTTGTAAAATTTGTTTACCACCAATTTGCAGTCTATGCGGCGACTAGTTATGTGGAAGTCTATCCAATATATTTACAAATTGCTTCATCATGGATCAAAGTTCATTCCAGTGGCTCTATTGCATTTCTGGGAAATCAAAAGTGTAACAAACTCAGGATATTTGTCAACATTTCAGTTATAGCGATGAAAACTACTGAAAATTTATATGTTTTGTTGAATTTGGAAACAAAATGATGTTCATTGGGAGTCAGATGTCGAAAATAAGTGAAAATCTGCATATAAAATTACAAAAGAGTAGTTCAAATGTCAATAAATATTTGAAAAATAGTAAATAATAAAAGTAAGTTAAACGACTTGTGAAGAATTTCAATAAATTTTTAGAATACCCCCAATGATCTCCAAATGATGTCAGACGCACCAGCTCATCATCTCTTCTGTCTCCTAGGACCTGTAGATCCCAAGAGAAGGACATTACCAGAAGTATTAGTCATAATTCAAGTATGTCTCGAAGGTGAAATATCAAAGAGTTCTATCCTCGACGGGTTCTCAAGGGGCAAAAGAGCTGCAGGGGATTTGATTCCATGGACAATTGGTCAGCAGTATCAGGATGCCGATTTTCCTAAGCTAGCAGGAGCTAGGATAGTTCGGATTGCCACACATCCTGATTATCAAGGGGTAAGTAACTTATATTTAAAATATATACCAGTAACATAGTATTTGGTCAACATCAGTGTTTTTAATATGCATTATTTTTATTTATTCTTTTGCTATTAAGGCAGTAGTGTATGAAATGTAAGTGTAGCAAAATCAATGGGTTAAAGACAAAGGGAGGGCCATTGTATTATGCAAATGAACTCATAAGGAACCTACCAAATCATTTGTGATTCATGAGGGAAGGCTCAACGTACCAAAAAATAATATTACCCCTTACATTTACATTACAGTGTATCAAAACCTATTTGCCATAATAGTATATTAACACGCAATTGTAGGAATATTGCGTTAACAGCTTTTATGGAAGACCATGCTCTTTCCAAGATGGCAACTAATTACATCAGTTGTCAAAGAGTGTCATACGTCAAAATAACGAGAAAGTTGCTTTTAAAATTAGTTTTTTAAGTTCTTTATTTAGTGTTTATAAATACTGAAAGTTACAACTGCTCATAGAGTTATTTAAATATTTTTCTTTAACTATACAATTTGTTAATGTTATCTTAGATGGGCTATGGAGCAAGAGCTTTAGACATCCTCAAACAATATTACGAATTCAAAATTCCCAGTTTAGACGAAGATTCTCAACTGCCGAAACAAGAAATTGACAATGTTGAAGACTCTGAAGTTGGTCTATTAGAGGAGACTGTTGAGCCACGAAATTCACTGCCGCCATTGCTGTTTAAATTGAGTGAAAGACCTCCAGAGAAATTGGACTATCTCGGTGTATCTTTCGGACTGACAGAGCAGCTTATGAAGTTTTGGAAAAAAGCAGGGTAAGTTGTTTTTTGGAGTACTTGGTATACTATAACAATTTTCAATTGAAGGTGATTCATTGGCAACAATGCACTTAAAGCGACAAATTGATATTCTCCTTATTAACTTTGTAGATTCGTACCAAAATAATATTTTAGTTATTTATTATTTATTTAAACACGTAAGTAATTACGTAAAAATTAAATCAGATATAATTATTAAATTATCATGTGTGTTTGATTGGCATCTTATTGTTGTCTAATAATAAAGTAGCAAAGAACAATGTTACTTTCAAATTCAATTATGTAAAAAATCTGCTTAATAGTGCCTTAAGCAATATGATCTTACATGGCGTGAATAAAATGTATCGAGCATCTAGTGAAAGAAGAGCAGAATATGTGGAATCTTGATAACTTCATTGAAATTACCATGGGACTAGTAGTTGTGTATCTAGCTGAAGATACTACTGATGAATCTAAAGATGACATAGGTGGCTCAGATTAGATTATGTATGTTAGTTTTTATTTGAATGTTTATTATATATTATGGAAATAAATATTCAGTTACGGTGACCAATTTATTACTAGTACTGTTTCATACCAAGAATTGTTTAAGTATTTAAGTTTCAGTTTTACCTGGGCTAAAAGTTACTAGACAACCCTTTTTCTAATCCCATGTCATTAAATCTCATTTGACAATAAGAATTAAATTTAATTCTTGAATCAGTCATTAATTTAAACGGATAAAGAGCTTTTTCCAAGAAATATATTTAACAAGGACTAGGTTTCTTCATCTAAGGCATTTATAAAATAAGAAAATAATTTTTATGACAATTAATTCCTTCTAAAATCCTGATTATTTTTTTAATAAAAACCGCACGCCTTTGACTTTTCGATTTCCTTTCCCCTTAAACCCGCAAAGGTCTACATTGAAAATATTTGAAAATGGTGTATAGTGACTTTTACTTGTATTCAATACTTTGTAGTACTTCGTTAATGACTCCTACTACCAGACCTATCTAAAAGTCTTTTGTTGCTCTCTCTCTCTTCAATGTTTCTAGTTCTATCTTACTCGTTAATATTCTAAATACCTTAAAGTATTGCCAATATTGTATATCCTACAATAATGTTCTTCAATAATTTCTTTTAGATATGTTCCTGTCTACCTTCGACAGACTACAAATGATTTGACAGGAGAACATTCGTGTATAATGTTGAACGTTTTAAATACTGATGAAGTTAAGGAGACTGATTGGCTAGCCGCTTATTGGACAGACTTCAGGAGGAGATTCGTCAACCTATTGGCATATCAGTTCTGTAAATTTTCCCCAAGTTTGTCTTTAGGAGTGCTGTCAAATAGAGCAGTCAAATTAAAAACTAAAGGTAAGTGTTATATTTTATGCAAGCTAAGAACACTAAATTTTTTCTATGTTATGTTATTTATGATTTAAACATTTAATACTTGCTTCTAGAGTTAACCAAGACTGAATTGGATATTCACTTCATGAAGTACGACCTCAAACGTTTGGAGATGTACAGCAATAATTTGGTTGATTATCATCTCATCATGGACTTGATGCCCACTCTGGCCAGACTTTATTTCCTAAACCAGTTGGGCAGTATACAAATGTCAGCTGTTCAGTCGGTAAAATACATTATATAAAAAAATTAATAATATGAATAGGTATTTTGACAACAACTTCTTGAAAAAGCTTTTTTTTTCATAATTCTTGTTTCGGATTCTAAGAAAAGTACAAAAAAAATCTTAAAAAGATGGAACAGATTAAGGGGACAGTCTCATGTGATTAAAAAAAAAGACACATGTTAAAATAAAAACAGAAAAAAAAACTATAATATTTATTAACATAATTCCTTTTGGAGATGATTAAGTAAGTCTTGAAGTACATAAAAAAATTTTAATAGCGATTTTAACTTCATTGGTGTCCTGTAGATGGCGTGTAGTAAAAAGTGCGTTTTTGGTGGTAAGACACTTTGTGAGTCACCTGTAACAGATATTCAAAAAATTCAAAATGGGTTGTATTCATGAGACTCAAAACTAGATGATAAACCTTTAAAATATGCAAATTGTATTATTTTGAAGAGTTTATACGAATTTTTTCAAAAAAGTCGAAAAATCGCTATATTTTTCGGTGGATTTACCCATATATAATAAAAGGGGGGGGGGTGGTTTTTAAATATTTTAAAGGTTTATCATCTAGTATTTTGTATGTACATTCGAAAAATTTTTGGTTTTTTAAAATCGGTTAAGAAGGTTCGGAGAAAAGTGTCTGACCAGTTTGAAAATGTTACTTTTGAGAAAAAATCATTTAAAGTTTTTTTTTTACATAATTTTCGTGAATAAAAGGCTGATAACTTTATACTCACGTTTAATTGGCCATTCCTGGTGAATATTGAGGACCCTCTTCATCCAACAGTTGTTGTAAATGGCTTTGTAAAGCTGTAAATTTCAATACAACGTCGCGATGTTTTATAATTAATATTTGTTCATTTTCGACTGGAGTCTCAATTCACGCCGCGATGCTGCCAGTGTAAGTGTAAAAACGGAACACACCTAGATCGCATGTCAATTCAACGAAAACGTACTTATTTATAAATGTAGATATGAAAATATTTTATAACTAAAAAAATGGTTATGTTTTATTGCCAAAACGGCTTGAAAAAAAAGTTGATTTCTAAAATAAAAAATAAAAAGGAATTTTAAAAATAAAATAATTATATTACACTCTTTTTAATTTGAAATTATAAACAATATTTGGAATAATAAATGTATTTAAATATAAATTTCATAACTCAAATAATACCCAATGAACACAAACAAAATTGATGTTAATAAAACATTTATTATCTGCACAAAACCGGACTTTCAGGAAAAATCGGTAGACGGAGCAACACTGTCGGCGTGCCATATACGCTACTATCGGCGTGCCATATACGCTACTATGAACCGCTAAGGAGAAGTAATCCAGTGGAACAAATAAATTTACACTGGTTAATTGCAACGCAGAGAATCTTAGTATTTGTAAAAAAATTCTATGTTCCGGATCTAAAATTCCAAATCCAAATGTGTATAGTAAACGCCAAACGTTTATACAGATATACATATATATATATATATATATAATAGCACTACGAGCCTAGTAGGCCCATGGCTTGAGCTGTTATTGTTTTCCATTTCTTCCTATTATTAGCCTTGTCCTTCCATCTTTCTATTCCCAGTGTTTCTAGGTCTTTCTCTACTTCTTGCTTCCATCTACTTCTCGGCCTTCCTCTTCTTTTTTTTGTACCCATTGTATGCATCAGAATCATTTTTGGTACTCGAGAATTTGTCATTCTTTCTATGTGCCCTAGCCACCTGAGTCTCTGAGCCTTTACTACTCCCACTATACTAGGATTCTTGTACATATCTTCTAATTCTTTATTTGTTCTTCTTTTCCATGTATTGTCTACTATCTTGCCTCCAAATATCTTTCTCAAAACCTTTCTTTCCCATATTTCGAGCATACCTGTTTCGCCTTTGTTCAGTGTCCACACTTCACTGGCGTAGGTTACCACTGGTTGTATAACTGTTTTGTAAATCCTTATTTTGGCATTCCTAGATATCTGTTTACTTTTTAATAGCCTGTTTAAGGAGTATACGCATCGGTTTCCTGCCATTATTCTTGATTGGAGCTCCTCTCTAATATTTGGTTTGCATGTGAACATCGACCCCAGGTATGTAAATCTTTCCACTGCTTCAAATATATATGCTTTTTCACCCTCTACTTCTATTTTTAGATTTCCTCCTTTTTGTTCACTGTCATCTATCCATTCCATGTATTTTGTCTTACTTTCGTTGATGGTTAAGCCTATTTTCTTTGCCTCTCTATCTAGCCTCTTTACTACTTCTTGTAGCTCCCATTTGCTTCGAGCCAGTATTACTACATCGTCTGCAAAGGCTAGACATTGGTGCTTTCTTTGGTATAACAATCCCTCTCTGTTGACATTTGCATCTCGTATGACCTTCTCCAAACACAAGCTGAATAGTATCGATGATAGGGGATCTCCTTGCCTTACTCCTTCACTGACTTCAAATTTTTCCGACATTATATTATTTATTTTAACTCTGCTCTCAGTCTTGGACAACGTTATTTGTATCATTCTTATAAGTTTTCTACTGATACCCAATTCTTCTAGTGCTTTGCTCATTTGGTTCCGTTTTATTCTATCGTACGCTTGTTTGAAATCAATGAAGAGGACCCTTGTCGGCAGATTGTGTTGATAACTTTCCGCTTGCAATTCTCTGAGCGTAAATATCTGATCTATTGTACTTCTACCAGGTCTGAAGCCACATTGGTACTCGCCGACAATGTTTTCTATCACTCCTGCCAATTTGTCCTTTATACACGCTGCAAGAATTTTGTATGCAGTATTCAATAGTGATATCCCTCTGTAATTTTGACAATCTGTCCTATCGCCTTTCTTATAAAGTGGGCATATAATTGCATCTGTCCATTCTTGTGGTAGTTGTTCTTTAATCCAAATCTCCTTTATTAATTTGAACATTTGCTCCTCTAGCGTTTTCCCTCCATATTTGAACATCTCTGCAGTTATATTATCACTTCCTGGACTCTTGTTATTTTTTAATTTCTTTATTATTTCCTTTATCTCGTTTCTGGTAGGGGGTGTTTCTTCTGTCTCATTTATTTGGTTCCTATGTTTCTCCGTTCTTATAGGCTGTTGCTGTTCTATCCTGTTTTCGTCATTTAGCAATTCATCGAAGTATTCTTTCCATCTAGCGGCTATTTCATTTTCTCCACTAATGGCGTTTCCCTCTTTATCTTTGTAAAATATTGTTTTTTGTTGGTATCCTCTTTTTTCATTTTTTACTCCCTGGTATAAATTTCTAATTTCTCTATTTTTGTAATTTTCTTCTATTTCTTTCAGCTGATTTTCCATGTACTTTCTCTTTTTCATTCTCAAAACTTTTTTTACGATTTTTCTTTGTTTTTCATATCTGTTTCTTGTTTCTTCCGTATCACTTTTGATCATATCCATCCTTAGTTTACTTCTTTCTTCAATTTCCTTCTGGCATTCTTCGTCAAACCAATCCTTTTTCTTTTTAGTTATATATTTATTGCATTCTTTAGCTGTGTTACTGATAATCTGCTGAATTTTGTCCCAGTCCTTGTCTATGTGCCCTTCTAGGTGTATTTCATTTAATTTTCTATCGATACCTTTTCTATACATTTCTTGTTCTTCTTGCGTTACAAGCCGCACTGGTTTATTTGTGTTCTTATTTTTTCTTTTGCGATTTTTTTCTTCCGGTATCAGTTGAGCCATTTTAATTCCTAACATGAAGTGATCCGAGTCAGCGTCTGGTCCTCTGTATGTTCGCACGTTCTTTATACATTTTCGGTCTTCTCTCTCTATTAGTACATGGTCAATTTGATTTAATGTTTTTCCATCTGGGGATCGCCATGTTGCTTTGTAGATGCTTTTTCTCTCGAAATATGTACTCATTATTAGCATATTTTTTTCTTTGGCAAAATCTATCAAAAACTGCCCGTTCTCATTAGTTTCTTCGTGTTTGCTAAATTTTCCTATAGTTGTTCTATATATTTCTTCTTTTCCTATCTTTGCATTTGCGTCCCCCAGTACTACTTTAATGTCATATCTTGGAATACTTTCAAATACCCTATTAACTTCACAGTAGAAATCCTCTTTTACTTCAATATCTTTTTCTTCTGACGGTGAGTGAATGTTAATGAATGTGATTTTTTGATATTTTCCTCTTATTCTTAGACAACATAGACGATCAGATATTGGTTTAAACTCTACAATTGATGCTTTTAACGCTTTATTTACCAAAAATCCTGTGCCTAATATTCTGTTTCTGCCTCCACTATTAAAAAATAAGCTATTTTCAATTTCCAGCATTTCCTGACCCAGTTGCTTTGTTTCTTGTAGTGCCACTACGTCAAATTTAAACTTTTCAATTTCTTTAGTTAAGTGTTTCAGTTTTCCTTCCTCAAAAGTACCCCTTACGTTCCACGTTCCTACCATTAAGTGATCTTTTGGATATGTGTTTCTATTGTCTTTTTTTGTATTTTTTATCTTTAAATCACCCTTTCCTATGACAATGTTACCGGTATTCATGTCCTTGTTCCTTGCGTTGTTCGTCTTCGTATTTTTACTATCATAGCCGTTTTCTAGTTTTTTGAGTTTGTTATTTCCATTTTATCTTCCTTGCTATTCCACTTCCATTCAACACCATTTATCATCATTTTCCTTGCTCCTATTTTGACTTCGTTTCCTTTGTTTCTTTCCTCTTGTGCAATTTTTCTTATTATTTTTTGAATTTCTCTCTCTCTCACCGTTGTGTCATCGTTGATGTATACCTTTTCCTTTTTGACGTCCTTTAACTTTGCTTTATTCTTCATAACTTTTATCTTTTCTTGTTGGTTCTCCATTTCAATTAGGCACGTTTTTGGACCTAGTTTGTGGGCCGTCTTTATTTTGGCCTCTACTGCAAGGTGATCTTTTATAAAATTGCCAATTGCTTTCTTCAATACCAGCTGATCCTGCGTATCAATTGCTAGCCCGTTCATTACCACATTATTTCGCCTTCTCTGTTTTTCTATAATTTCTATGTTGTCTCGTATTTCCCTTAATTCTTTCTTAATCTGTATGTTTTCCTCTTTTAGAATTTTATTATCATTCTTTAGTTCCTTGTTTTCCCTTATTAGATGTTCAACTACCTCCTTGTATTCCTTTTGGTCTTCTTTTATTTGTCTAATGTCGCTGGTTAGGTTGCTCATCATTTCTAGCAATTTATCAAGTTTTGCTCCATCCTCTTTTCCTCCTGTCTTCTGAGGGGTTCTTGTTAGTTTTTTATTTTTTCTGGATCTCTCTTCCTCTTGCTCATCATCCTCTCCTCTATTCTTTCTTTTTGCTCCTTCATCTGTTGTTGTATCGTCACTGTCCATATACGTTTTACCTTGTAGATATTTTTCCATCCTTGTATGCTTTTCCTTTTTTTTTTTTTTTCACTTCGCGGATTACTTTCAACTCTGATTGGCGCCAGACACTATCTCTCGCTTCAACAGCTCGGAAGAAACAGTATCTACCACTTCCTGTTGAATCCCCTATTCGAAGTCTCGACTAATTTTGTATTCCGTGGCAAACACGAAACTTTGCACACATTGGCAACGTCGCAATTCAATTAAACGTAGCTTCCTTCCCAGTGTTAGTTCTTATCAGTTAACCTCGCTTTTTTCCCTTATCCGATTATTCACTTTGTTATTGTTTTTTTGCAGTTTTCGGTGTTTATTTTTGCACAGTTGTTACCTTATTCAGTTATCTCAATTCTCACTACAACGTATTGAATTATTTCCCGTTGCAACTCTCGAATTTCGGGTTTATCGCAGACAGAAAATAAAACAAAAATCTTCAACTTCGCGCCACGTTGCCGAATCTCACAGATATACATACTATATAAAAATTAATCACTAATACATACCCAACGTATATACAACATATATACAAAAGCAAGAACAGCTGGAGCCTCGCGCTCGCCGCGCGGAGAGATGACCGGTTTTTATACGTGGGTAGATGACGTTAATAAAATAACTATAACTTATATTCTAGTGGGAATTTTTTTTTTAAATTTTAGGAGGGAGTTTTTGAATGTATATGGAAGCGATTTATATATAAAAAAAATAAAATTGATTTTTTGAAAGTTTCGCATGAGACTGTCCCCTTAATAGAAAGATCGGAAATTACAAATCAAACTGTTCTCTTGTCCCAAGAGATTTACCTTTTTTGCATTCTTTTTTTGTAGTTGCCCCAATCCGACCCCAGCTCTTCTAACAAACCCTGAGTGCCGTTCGCATATGTTTCGATTATTTTGCTTGCCTATCTCCACCCCCAATAACTTTTGTCCCCTATTTTCTACCCCCATGTGGTAGGCAAAATATCTTCGTTACAATTTGGCGCCCCACGTTAGGCGCCCATGTCTTCTTAATTCTCTCCTTGCGTTTATTTTCCAGTACTTTTTTCTTTATTTTCCCTTATACTTTTCATTCTCATCCCTTTTTTGTTCATTTTCCTCATTTTTTCGTTTTCATGCTCTTGTCATTTCTGTCCACATTTACTTATGTAAACTTACTTTTATATAGGCGATATTACTTGGTCTTGGTCTCCAACACAAAACAGTGGACGACTTAGCGACAGAACTAGACCTACCCTCCACTCAACTCTTAGGACTATTCAACCGCTTAATCAGACGGCTCAGTCAGTATCTCAACGGTGCTTTGGAAGAAGATATCGAAAAGAAGCTTGCGCCAAGGAAAGATGCGGAAGATCTAAAAATGACACCGTTCCCACAGAGCGTTCAAGATGAACTGGAGCAAGCCGCCAAAGAATTGAAGAAGAAGCAGAAGAAAGAATTAGAGAAGTTAAAGAATGAGAACTTAGAACAGTATGCCATTAAAGGGGAAGAAGGCGAATGGTCGAAGGTGCTGACAGGGAAAGCGAAGAAGTCTATCGTTACTGTTAAAAGGTAAGTGTCTTCTTTATTTAACCATAATTAACTTCCATAACAAAATATAGTATTGTAAATACACTACAATCTAAAAATCAAATTATATATTATTTATTTGCCGTTTTGGTGTCCACATAAGAAATCATTTTCAAAATATTATTCAATTCTTAAAATTTAAATAACCACAGTCAAATTTAAATCGAGTGGTGGAACATTCTAAAAAATTATTCATAAGGAAGACAAAAGAAACGTATAACACTAATAGCAGAAACTTTCCAAAAAATACTGAAGTTTTAACTCAAATTATTAAAAATAACAGGAGGTGGACAGGAATAAGGAAAGCTGAGCAACTCTTTAGAATAGCTCGAGACAGAGACAGTTTCGCCATGTTAATTGCCAACGTCAAGGGGACTTGATAGGGCACGTAAAGAAGAAGTAAAAATAACAGACGCAATGAAATAAACAATAAATAAATTTTTATTTAAGGTCCATTTCACAACAAAGATTCATATCATATCAAAACAAATCACAGAAATGGCCATGGAGTACAATAAACCAGCATGTCTGTGTTTAATAGACCTGTAATAATAGTATAAAAGAAACATACCAATCAATATTATACAAACCATCGAAAACTAACACAGTGTATACCTGTACAAAGCGGAGTCAGAAGGGTGACTCGTTAAGCTCACTTTTCTTTCATATACTAATGGACGAAATAATACAAGCAGTACGTAAAGGTTATGGTTACAGAATGTGGAACAAAGAAATCCAAATATTATGTTATGCAGACGACGCCGCATTAATCGTCGAGACAGAAGACGAGCTCCGAAGATTAACACATATCTTCAATACAACAGAAAAAAAAATTGAATAATATGATATCAGCAGAGAAAAACCAAATCAATAAAGCAGCAATTAGACCTATATTAACATAAGCGGCGGAGACAAGACCTCACACAAATTCTTCACATAAAAGTTTTCGCCAAACTGTGTATTCGTTTTTAATGGACAACACATTCTACAGTGTTGATGGATTTTTAAATTTTTAACATTTTTGCAACAATAGTTCTAAATTTGTATTTGTAACTTTTATTTCTTATTTATTTTATTGTAATAACTGTTTTATTTTAATCATATGTACTTTTGCTATATATTGTACTCTTTTGTACTAAAATTTTGACTAGTCTGATAAGATTTATACATTTTTTTCTTGTAAAAATGGTGTAAACTTTGTGGATGAATAAATTCTATCTATCTATCTATCTATCTATCTATCTATCTATCTATCTAAGTCTGTTGGATAGGGATAGAAGCGAAGACATAAGAGGAAAATTCAATATAGAAGACATAAATGGATGAGTGACAAAACGAGAACAGGAGTGGAACGAACACATCAGTAGAATGGCAGAGGATAGAATAGTACGAATATCACGAGATAAGTTACCAAATGGACGAAGAAGTATTGGCAGACTAAGAAAAAGATGGTGCGACAATTTAAACAATTTAGGAGGCTAATGTTGAAGAAGAAATAGTATAAACTCTTGTATGAATGATTCTGACAAACGTTATTAAGAGAAAATTCACAGTGTTTGGTTGTATATTATGTCTTAAGGATTGAAAGGAAGAAGGAAGACCATCAGACCTTAATCAGTTATTTACACGTGTAAAAAGCCACGTATAACTCATTTGTAAGAGCTGTAAGTGGTTTATCGTATTGTAAAATCATCTAGTAACCGGGAGAAATTTAGTATAAGCCTCGGGAAATCTCATTAGATAGTTTGCTGAATATTTTGGCTGAAGATTTACATAGGTTACAAAAGCTATATGTACACAATAAGTGTTGTATTCTCTAAGATTGCAAAAAAAGTCTAATTGAATACCTAAAAATGATTTTTCCTGCCTTTTTCATAGAGTAAAAATGCCATTATATATTTTCACATTAATGATACACCTTGTATACTATATTAACCAAATACATGTTTTAGTACATCTGATTTGCAAGAAGAATGAACCCTAGTTGTTAAGTAAAAAGGTAAATAAAGTGATAATTTATTTTTTATTTACTACTTTCTTTTTGTTTTAGCGGTGAAAAGCGACTACACGAGACAAACAATACGGAAGGCCAAGAAACAGAAGTTAAAGTGAAGAAGAAGAAATTTAAAAATAAGAACAAAAATAGAACGTTGTAAAAATATATTCTCGTTTTTAATTATTGGTATTAGTTCTGCCTTAATCTGTAAGTCATTTTTTGATATTTTCCCATTTCCTAAATATACACCAATACCTATTTGTATAACAAGGGAGCAAAGTGCTACTTTTCCCCCCGAGAATGAAGATTCCCGACGCGTAGCGGAGGGCAGTAATCATTCAAGGGAAGAAAAGCCACTTTACTACCATGTTATGATTTTCCACCTCCCTCAAATTTGTGCAGATCACCATCTCGTTCGATGGTTTGTACAGTAGCTGGATGAGTAGGAAAAAATAACTTACAAACCACTTAGATATTTTGGGATCTATGCTACTCTAAAAATTAGGAGTGGGAGTCAAGGGTCCCACAGGGACCGGCAAATTTTGAATATGGCGCACACTACCAATCGGGTACAACCTGTACAATCAGCAACCACTATTCGCCAAATCAGAGTATGCGCTCTAAAAAGTGCTCGTATTTCTGATCCAACGAATATGGATTCCCAGCTCTACCAACGAGGAGGTTTGTACTAGGATGATTTTATGGGGTAAGGATGAAACACGACGTTCACCAAACGCAAATAAAACTGAAGGTCGCTTAACAGGAGGTTTGGATAATTCGAGTCACACACTCTTCGGCCAGTCATTTTTACGTTTTTAAATAATTTATTTATATACCTAACTAACAAAATAATTATCTGATTGAGGTGGCTCCACTTTACTTTCAGTGCTTCTATTTTCATCCGAACTAGACATATTGCCAGAAAAATGTGATTATATTACTCTTAACTGCACAGAGTATCGAAGCTGGAAAATTACTGAAAATATTTCGCGACACGAGGCTTGTATTTTAAACCAAAACAGAGCACAAGGTCAAATACAGCATGACACACATTTTAAAGGGACTAAGTTAGTTTACTTTGGTCCTTTCTGTGCTAAACCATTATTTTCTCACTTCTTCTTCGTATTCAGACGTTGGCCGTCATCATGTTTACAATTTCCTGAAACCTTTCTCTGTCGGCTGCTGCGCGAAATAATTCTTCTACTGTGGAACACACAGTAGTAGAATACACTATTTTCTCACACAGAAATGCAATTAAGAAATAATCGAATTTAGTTTATTTCTGCACCAAACTGTAGGTTTTGGGTCAATAATTAATTTCGCATATTAAAAGAAAAATGGCCGAAAGAGCACCTCAGCCCTTTCAGAAATAATCGATTCACTTATTATCCCCCGAAAGTACTCATATTTTGCTGATTACAATCTACTTTCTTAACTTCAGTGACTCCCATAGTTTAGTCCGAAATTTTTCGCTTTTTCCAACATGGAGGTAGACTTTCAACCTCCACGTTGCTTTAAAGCAAGAATATCTGCTCCACAATTTGCAAGTAAACTTGCCGAGATTCTTCTACAATTATGGCCGGTATAATTTATGGCATTAGGTAGTTTTAAAAATTCTGCAATTTTTGTTGCAGTTGTTTGATACATTTTCCTGCTCTAATAGAAGACAAATAAACGTGACTGATTTATTTTAGGATGTAACCGTATAAACGTCAATATACTCAGGGCCATCCCCAGTGAATCATTTATTACAAATGGTAGTGACCATTTTAACGAGCTCGTCACACCTGCATGCTCCCGAAATTCCGAAAATGAGAACCTACAGAACAAAAAATATTTGACGCCGATGGAATTCGAACTTAGACCTACGTAATATTTAACAGTGAGTGGCGCATCAACTCGTTGAGCTACCAGGACTCATATGTCAACTTTGCTGAATTATGAATATAGCCCATTTCTAATATATGTCATTATTTTTTTAATATATTTAATCTTTGGAAATATCTTACCTTCATTAATAAATATCGTCGGGGCTTCTAGCAAAAATTTATTTACTTCCTTTCTGAAGAATGTTTATTGCCTTATTAGCTTTATGTCTCTGGTTTTGTCTTTTCAAGAAAGCAATTAATTTTGGGTATTTAATATTCACGTTTTCTTTAATTTAATGCATGGTACGTAGCATCGAATATTTGGACCACAATGTAGAGGCTTTTCTTCATCCCATTGCTTAAAATGTAAATACTGTTTTTCGTACTTTTTTTTTTAATTTTTGGGGTAATAAAGATTATCCTGTACACTAACTTCTTCCAAAATATATGATGGAATATTAGTATATTCAAATTCGCTTGAATCACTCATTTCTGAATATTATTTAGATATTTATGTGGAAACACTTTGAAACTACTAATCTCTCAATCGATCATAGCATGGCTATAAAATTCGAAAACCACATGAATTTATGAATTGAAGTCAAATTATTAAATCAAAATAACAATTATCCAAAGAATCAAGTGACTTTGTCAATATAAAGTTGTTGTTCTAAAATAACAAGACAATTTCCTTTATCAGCTTTGCTGAAAATAAGGTGATGATTTTTGATTGAATTTAAAGTGATGAGATGAGACTTATTTTTATTAGCGAACATATTGGTGAATGTTAAGAATGAAGATGTATTGTTAATAGAAGTAAAAGGTAAAGGAGACGCATTGTTACTGGATATATAAGAATTAGATTGAGAGGAAAGCTTGGTTTTGAATCTGTTAATTGTTGGAATGTAAGTTTCTTTTTAAAATTTTGTTTGTGAGAGAAATTAACAAATTTTGGATAACTGTATCTGTCTCAATTGAGAGACTCTTTAAATCTTTAATAAATAAATTAGTAGGAACCAAGTGTTTAAGACCAAGGTTTAGTAGTTTTAGTTCTCCTGCAAAAAATTTAACATTCAAGATCAGATCTAAACTTGTAGTTAATTAAATGTTGTAATTTGTTGTTAAGTCTACTGAATTTAATTGAATGAGAGTAATCAACCTTATCCTGAACATCTAACATGAAAGTGATGACATTAATATAAACTAAAGTTTCGAGTAGAGAGTCATACGTTACCTTCAGCTTACAGTTGATATAGTTTAGCTGAATGTAGTGGTTACAAATCTCTTTCTTTAGATGTTTAACCTGGATAGAAGTTTTGATGTTTAAGGTACATTTTTAAAAGTTTGGATTCTACATAATGTTGATCTAAACATTTAGAGATGAACCATATATCCAATTTAACATTGCTTTGTTGTGTGGCTAGTCTTCTTCAAGTGCCATCACCGCGGCGGAGGTCGGCAATCATCATAGTTATTCGGACTTTTGAGACGGATGCTCTGAAAAGTTCATTTATTGATATACATCCTTACCACTCTCTCAGGTTGCGCCGCCATGACATTCTACGCCTCCCTATGCTTCCCTTTCCTGGATCTTTCCCTGCATAATCAGTTGGTGTATTTCTCTCCACGTGTAATATGTCCGAGATATTCCAATTTTCTTGTTTTAATTGCATTTCACATTTCTATTTCTTGTGAAGTGTTCTGTTCACGATATTTTCAAAATTCTTCTATACACCCACAGCCCGAATAATTCCAGTTTTTTCAATGATGCCGCATTGATGTCCCAGGTCATTTCCGATGACCTTAGAATGAAGGTCCAAGATTCCATTTCATAAAATAAAGTTGAAAAAACATAGCACCTCGCCAACCTAACTCTTAGTTCCAATTTTAAATCCGTTGTAGACTCTTCTTATTTTAAATGAAATGAGGTTGAATGCTCGAATAAATGAATTTTGAAAATAAGGCTATTATCGAGCACAAGTTAATTAAATCTAGCCCAAGTACTTTCGCTTAAAATAGCATCTTCAGGGGCATTTCGTCAAAATAAGAACTATCCGGCAAGCGTAGGATGTGGAAACATTAAAACTAACATAAATTATACAAAACACTACACTAAAACGATTATCCCTCCAGAAACTGACAGAGAATGTAGCGTAGAAGTAATTTTAAACTGTTTGTCCTCGTTTTAGTGTAGTGTTTTGTATAATTTACGTTAGTTTTAATGTTTCCACATCCTACGCTTGCCGGATAGTTCTTATTTTGACGAAATGCCCCTGAAGATGCTATTTTAAGCGAAAGTACTTGGGCTAGATTTAATTAACTTGTGCTCGATAATAGCCTTATTTTCAAGTTCTTCTTATTTTGTTGAAATTTCCTCTAGCCTTTTCTATTCTGATTTTAATATCCTGAATGTAATCATCTGTCGAGTTAATCATTGTTCCCAGATATGCACACTTGTTCGACGTTGGTACCGGTTATTAGAAGATTCTCGTTATTTCTTTGAGTTTTCGACATTGTCATTTTCGTCTTCTAGACATTCATTGTTAGACCAGTCACCAGTCTCTGAAGATCTTCAATATTTTCGGCTAAGATCATAGTATCTTCCGCATATCTACTGTTGTTAATGGGATGTTTCACCTTCAAGAGCATTTTTAGGATCTCTTCTTAGTAGGCATTAAAAAGAATTGGCGACAATATGCATCCCTGTCTCACTGCACATCTAATTTAAATTTCTTCTGACAGCTGTTCTTTAACACGTACTTTTGCTCGCTGTTCATAGTATAAATTTGATATGGTCCTGGGGTCGCTGTACTCAATCTTCTTTGATTTCAGGACATTTATTAATTGTTTATGTCGTACTTTATCGAATGCTTTTTATAGTCTATAAAACATGCGTATATATCTTTATTGACGTCCAGTCATCTTTGTATCAGTATATTAAGTGAAAAAAGAGCTTCACACGTTCCTAGGCCTTTGTATGGATAGTAGAAAGTACTTCTTTGTTGCATGTTAAGTACGTTATTTTTTCTGTTCTATCTAATACCTCATTCTCTCTTGTAGAAAGTAATATAGAGCAATTCACCATAGTGGTAAACTATTTTTTAGTCACCTTCCACCACCCTAGTTTAAGTCTCTAAAATTTGTATCCTCCCATGTACAACGTATATGCATTGTATTTTACCCTTCTTTTCGTTTATTTTCAACTTTTATTTAATCCTGTTCCATTAAGACTTACAGGTTATTCTTTAGTGTCGTTGTGGCCGGTGTTCTTTAGACTAAGCAAAGTGTGTGCTTATCTTTTATTATTTACAAAACAACGTAAGGAGAAAACAATTACAAGGGTAGAAATAATTTATTATTATATGATTGTTTTTAATATCAAATTACATGCTACATTCACAACATTAATTAAAGTGAAAAAATACACCGAAAATAAATAAAAAAAGTTGTATATGTATACTGTGGGTCAAAATTACTACCACTACGTAAGATAATTAAAAAATTTCACTTTAGCTTACATACTTTTTTATATAAAAGAGCTTTTTTGCCCCACTGTATAAAATATATATAATATAGCTCTTAAGACTAAAACATACTAATATTGCGCTTCTTTTAATATACCGTGAGGTGACCACACCTAATTTCTTTTTTATCTGAGAATCAGTTATTTTTTTTTCAAAATTTCCTTCCCATTTTTGTTTTTTTGTTCTTCAGTCTGTTATTCCAATGTTAAAAACACTTTTTCCTCTTTTTCTTCAGCATCATTCCTTATTCCCATTGTTTCATTGATTATTTCAAATATATATTTAAATACTGCTTTATTCTCATTTTTCTGACTGTTATTTTTTTTATCTACCTTGTTAATTCAAGGTATTGATAAGTCAGTATTGTCTCTATAACTTGCCATATTAAATACGGCATTCTAACAACGTTTTATTTAATAATCGTTTGCTTTTGTCTTGTTTTACTACTTTATCCAATATTCCAATCACCTACGTTTTCCTGGTTGAACTTTTTAAGTTACGGGATTCTTTTGTCAGGACTACTTTTATTCAATATACTCTACGTCTAATTAGGAGTAATAATCCCGCAAGTTATTAAATTCGAGATCTTAGTAATGAGCATTGGTGGGTCACCTCGTAAGACATTTTGAGCACAGATTCTGTCATGTATATATAAAAAAAGAAAGACGATTGGTCGTTTCTTTGCTTCCTTTTGGCACAAACCAACTTTTTTGTTTGTTTGAGATGTTTCAATTAAAATTACTTGAATCTAATATCATAAAAAATGTTGGAAGTATCCAATCGGAGATCACAAAATATCATAATTAAAGCATGCGTGAAGTGACTAGATCTCATTTCACTGTAAAGATAGTTTATATTCTACGGGAATGGGAGTGTTTGATAATGATTAACAGTTGTTATAGTTTAAATAAACCATGTATAAACAATTAAAAAAAAAATTAGGCACTCGATTTTTTTTTAATTCCGTACAAAGTTGTTTTTATTTTAACCATTTTTACGTTTCTTTACATCTAAATAACTGCAATCCTTAAACCTCAAATAATGACTACATAAGTCAGACATTTATACTTGAGTGTTTTCCATCATTTTGTAAGTTTTAAAACATTAACATTTTCTTTGATCGCATCAGATAAGCATTAACGAAGATATTAAACAAATAAAAATACCGTAAAGGAAATATATCATATCATGGTGTATGGTATATGGGCGAATTTTGAAAAGCATACTATCGCGGAACGGGTTGGAACGGAATCGTGAGAATTGTCAACTGAGCGATGTTTTTCCGTAGTTTCGCAGCACACTATTTACATAATGTGCGCTCAGTTGAAGACGTCTTTCACTTTGCAAGATACGATTTTTGGTCTTACAAAGTCTACGTTACTAACACGCTGCTGAACTGGATCAAAGACTTCGATATGATGAAGTGTAGGACAAAGGGCTGTGAATATTTAACAGTTAAACGAGGAAAGTTTGCTGCTTCGCTACTTTTATGGAACGGAAAATACTAAAAAAATTTTTATTAAAAATCCTTTGTAAAAGGTATATAATTTAAAACCCAATCGGGCTGTACCACAAAACTTTTCGGAATCCATATTCCATCATCAGTGTCTAGGTATACATGCATGTAGCCACTAAATATGTGGGTAAAAACCCGTTAAAATATGGTTGTTTAAATTTAGTTCACATTATGTGTTATTAATTATTATGATGTTAAAGTTACCAGTGGATTTGGTAACATGACGACGTATGACTCCACGTGAAGTTGCTGGTCCTGAGACAGGTGTGTCTACGAGTGTGTGTATATTTGATATATGGTATACAGCCAACTACAGGAACTTAGATTCCTTGTGGAAAACAGTAACTTCAATTTGAACCAATTCACCACCGTTGGAATGATATTGATTTATCTTTAAGGGTAAATCCAGCTTTAGCCTATGTTTAACCGAGAGATCGAGAGTGTGAAGAATTAAAAATTTATTCGCTTGGACTGATATTTCATTAGACGAGAACTTCGCTTTTTATTCTTCGCGAATCATCTTTAAATGCGAATTCTTAATAACGCCATTCATCCGATTATATTTTCCTGTTGCTTTTTTATTAGTCTCAATTTCTTCTCCATGGAACACAGTGTAAAGCCATATGCTACTGTAAAGTCGAATGCATGGACTATTTCCAAAACAGCAATTTATCTATTCCTCTTCAAAGAAAAGATCTTAAGTAGAATATCTTCTAATTCTTTCCATGTTTTTTTATTTGTTTATTCTTTATATAGGTTTTGCTATCTCTTCTTTTACGTTTTTAGGATGCCACATTAACAGTCTAAATGTAAAACTATCTAAACTACAGTTGAGCCACTCTTTCAAGAACTGTTGCTTGGGTTTTACTTCGTTGCAGCATAGCTCCATAGCTCGTTGCAGCATATGGAGCTTTTTGAGGATTTACGCGTGAGTGCAATTGCTTCGGGATCAAATGCAATACTGACAAGATACTAGACGCACATCACTCTTTGTTTTAAATACATGGAGATTGCATATTTTTTTTTCAGGAGAATACTTGGTGTAATCTGTGAAAACGACATCTGAAGAAGACGATATAAGTTTGAAATCTATAACAAATATGAAGAAATATATATCTTGAAATTTATCGTTTAAAATTACTATTGATAACACTTTATGCACAAAATAAAGGCTTTGTACGGAATTGAGAAAAAATCGAGTTAGTTTTTATTAAAACAGTATATCTTAAGGCGTACAAGAGTTCAAAATTTCAAAAATTACATTTGTGATTTTTTATTTATTAACAAACGCCTGTAGAATCAGCATTACTGTTAATATAGTGTACAATCATTGATATACATTGTTCCTCTTAAATTCGTTACACGTCATAAATGATATTTCAACATCGTCACAGTACAACCAACTTAACCCTTTCAGTTCCACTTATATTAAAAGAAAGAGCCCACATAGTATATTTGTCCCTCCGCAGGGACAACTTTTTCTATAATATTAAATCAACGGATTGTGCTTTTTGAGCTCTGAAAACACATTGTACCTTGCAACGGACAACCTTTCTAAAGCATTTAAAAGACCGCGTATGTCTATGGGTTTTTTGATTGACATAAGTCAGATGTTTTGGGTATATTTGCTGTGCTTGTGCATAAATAATTACGTAGAAATCTGGGTTTTTGATAAATAAAACTGTAATATTCTACAGTTGGTAAGTATAACAGTTAGTGTGGTGTTTATAGACGTGGTATTTTTGTTATATCCCTGTGCAGGGACAAACGAACTTTATAAGAGCGAAGGCGCAAAATTTCGGGCCAATGCTTTTTAAATGCATTCATTTTTTTTTCGAACCCTGAGAAAACTAACAAATATTTTTGAAAAATTTAAACGCAGAATGAAAGAATACATTACCGATGGTCGAAAGTTCCTTAGAATAAAAAAAAAGTTTTTTTGAATGAGATATTTGAAATTAAAAATCACACTAAATTTTCTCTTTTTTTTTCTTCACCACTGTAACTTATTAAAATAAACATTACAGAAGTTTTCAGGGACTTTTGGCCCTCGGTAATAATGTATTCTTTCATTCTGTGTTTAAATTTTTCAAAAATATTTATTAGTTTTCTCAGTATTCGAAAAAAATGAATGCATTTAAAAAGCATTGGCCCGAAATTTTGCGCCTATGCTCTTGAGTAAATAATGCATCAGTGCCATACTTTTTATAAAGATTTTAAAAATTGTATGTAATTTTTATGATTTGGACCTTTTGACTTAGATACTTGGTACTAGGTATAGTATCTTTTTTATTTCAGAAAACGTGGAAAAACAACAAGGCCCTTAATGAACAGGAACTTTTGTACTATTTAGAAAATGATGACTCGGATGTTCCGTTGTTGTCTGACGAAGGGTCTAACCATGAAGAAGACACAACTGTCAAAGATAACAATAGAGAACTAGACAAAACATGCTAAGAAGGACCAAATGAAAACAAAACGAAACTAGAAGAAAATGTTGATGATCTAAAACAGGAAATAGAAGACTTTCACAAAACAAATGGCCTCACTGAATAATCTAAAATTAAATAGATGAATAATATTACATATGAAACAAGATACATTAAGTGGTATAAACCGATTCCAGACCCTGTTTATGAAATACCTCCTCCTATTGTTTTCATGGACTATTAAGATGATATTTCACGAAATTGATCTGGCTCTAGTGAATTCATGGCTAGAATATAAACACCAAGATCTTGCATTAGGAATCGACAAAAACAAGATAATTTATCTTCTGGCATTTCGCGAAAGTGTAGCAGAGCATCTAATACTATTTAAAAATCAATATAAGAGAGGAAGACCAAGTGACACAGATTCGCAATATCCCTATTATGTATGGACATACAAATTCTCTGCTATTCTAACGATATGGCAACAGTGTGCGAAAATGATAATAGTAAACCGAATCATTACTAGATGGCGTGCGACGAACTTAGTAAGAAAACAATACAACAAACAACTGTACAAAATAAATGAGTTAAGTAGAATAATTCACCATTGATTCATCCCACAAAACTAAATCTTTTTATAGAATTGGATATTTACTTTATTATTACCATATAATCTTCTAAAGTTAAGTTTTTCTTAAAAAATTAAATATAGAACACAAAACGTGATACTCTGTATTAGTCATTCAAAACAATACTCACCCATTCCGTATCCTAACATCAAATTTATGTAAAAATAAAATGTATAGATGTAAATAATACTTAAAATATGAGAAAATGAATAATTTAGCAGTTGAAAACTTTATCAGTGTTTTAAAATACTTATTTAGTATTGGCACGGTATATAGGAAATGTGATTGTTACTTCTTATGTTCATTATGTTTATTGCTTTTGCTGATGAATACACGAAGTACAGTAAAAAACACAAGCTGAAAGAATATGGCGTATATAGGGAAATTGGTTAGAATATACACTCAGAAAACAGCGAACTGATATTTACAAAATAAAGCTTTGTGTGAAACATAATAAAGTGAAATCTAAAAAGTGGAAGATGGGTGTTAAATAGTATTTTCAAATATATATAAATAAAAAGTATAGTAAAATAGGTTTGAACAATTATGGCATCAAAAAATAGACGACATAACACTTATACTACAAAAAATTTAACCAAAGTAGTCCTGCAATTTGACTAACAGTATATCACGCGCAGAAATGTAAAAATAATCTACAAAAATTCTGCTGAAGAGAGCTGTCATAGTATGACTTGTAAAAGTACGTTCTGTGGTGTAGCTCGAAAGGGTCTTTTTCTTAAGATATATAGCATTAATAAAAAGGGTTTTTTAAATAATATTTTTGTGATTTATGTTATAGAGCCAACTTAAGGAAATTAAATTTCCTTGTGGATAACAAAACACTTAGAAACTAACAAAAATTAATACAAAATCTGCTACAGGCTTTATAATGGCAACAAAACCTGTATAGATATTACTATAGGTTTAAAGTATGAGTTAGTATGTTTCTTGTCAAAAACATATAAAACATCAGTTTAGTTCGAATTCTGTTATTCAAGCTATTAACACAACTAAACTGTGTTAAAAGTGTTACTATTTGAAAGTATTTCAACTGCTAAATAATCCCTGTTGAGACCAAAGCTTTGAACACTTGCTATGTTATTTTTGGACAAGCAAAAAATAATCAGTATAGCTATTATCTTGATAAATATGTGATAAGTTAATGGCACTAAAATTAAAATTGTGCTTGGTGAAAAACCCGACAGTTTGGACAAACATATAGAGATTATAAACGACCACTGTAATGTATTTTAGTTCATCTAAAAATTTTATCTTTAGAGATATAGCCTGAGCATTTTTTTTATCATTTCTTATATTCAATATTCACAAGATATTTTATTTTTTGATGTTTTGTCCATCCCTCTTAAATATCTTTAATTTCGTCAAATTATAATCTGGGCTTCCCCAGTTTTCTTGATTTTATTACTTTCTTTGAGGTTATTTCTATCGCTCTTTCTTTGAAATATTATTTTTCGTATTGTAACAAAACCTTCTGATTTCACCTGCAACTTTACCTAAATTTATTTCCTTTTGGTTTATATCCATTAAATATACTATCTCTCGTATAATTATACCCTAGGCTATTCTTAATTTTCTTTTTAAATCATTATTTTATTGCCTATTTGTTGTGTGTCTCCATCTTGATAATTTCGTCCATAACATAAATTATGTCCAATAATTTGTCGCCATTCTTTGATATAATTTTTCTTTTAACGTTTTGACATTAAAACACCTTACATTTTCTTGATACTTTTGCTATTTTATGTCCACATAGACATATTGATTATGAGCAAGATACTTAGTTGTTACACTTTTACGCATAATTTCCGGCGATTTTGTCATAAGAAACGACATTTTTTTTTGTACAGTGATCTATCTACAATTTCTCTGGCACTTTTAAGTGTCACTTTACTTTTACTTCTTCCCTACAGTTTTGTCCAACCGCGGCACCTCCTATTTCTAACTCAATCAATATCAAAACGGAGTACAGTGATGCGAGCAGTGATACCAACCTATTCGAAAACATAACAACAACGTCCGTCGAATAAATTAAGTTTTTGTTTTACGAAAACATTTTCGACACCTTTTCAAGGTAGACAGATATGGTTCCGTTCAACAGCCAATGTTTTTACGATTAAAAATGGCACTACAACGTCTATACCAGTACAAAAATTGTGTGAGACTTCAAAATGCTGCATTGAGATGTGAAAATAAAACTTTTTCAGTTGCGATGTCATCAAAACTTGTACGTCTTTTGTATATTTCCAAAAAAAGTTTCAAGGACTTCTAAAATTGATGCTTTTTAGGTATAAATTACCGTTGGTCATGACATCTGATGGTCATCTGTTGGGCTTACGAACGTTGGTGGAACTGTTACACGTGAATAACATGGAGTTGCTACTTCTTTGGCACTTATCCGTAACAATTTCAAAGTAAAACACCATAGAAATACACCAACAGTAACTTGAAAAGTAAATTATCATGAGACTTCTAAGATGCGACGAAAATATTTGAGACGATAATTTAAAAAACTCTGCATTGAAGATGCGTCAGGTATTGAATACTGCAATGAAGTCCAAAATCTGACATATCACTGCGAAGTGTTTTAAAGGGCACTGAGACTGGTGCTGTAAGCTGAGTTTATTATGGGTTCGGCGTATGTATATGTATTCATCACTGGATCATGTATAAGTTGAGTGTAAGTCATATAACAGACATCTGAGTATATTAGTAAAGTGTTAGGGCAGCTGCTAGAGGTGAACGTACTTGGATGAGTGCAAGAAAGAGCTCTTAGCTCTAAGGTTAACGACCTGGTCTTCAGCCGGGTCTAAAGGATGCTGATGAGCAGGGGCTTTTCCGACTGAGTGCTTTATGTGATGCTGTTGGATTTTGTTAAAGAGACCAAGACAAAGCACGATCGTTCGGTCACCAGCTTTTCATTCGACAAGGCACAGTTAATTGTGGTGCTCAATAGACTTGCAGGCCATGCCTCATAAATACTTAGGAACCTGCAATCTGATCTAAATACTCTTATATATGTTCAAATCATACAACCAATCCACGGCTCTGCTAGCTAAAAGGACAACAAAGTCCAATACAATTCGTACCATATCTTAGCATTGAAATGAACGAAAAAGGATATATTCAAGGAGATACTGATCGAGAATAATTCTTTTAAAGAAATATAAATTATGTACCAAGTAAAACTTGCTTTTCCATGACTACCAACGCACGAAATAATGGCATCCTGGTATCTCGCCTAATGTGTCATACATAATATTAATAAGAATTCTTATGGTCGACGCAGTGTTTAGAAGGTATTATTTCTCACACAACTTTTGTTAGACTCTACCATTTACTACACAAAGTAACAAATTAATTCATATACACATGTTTATATGGGGATTTAGTTTGGAAGAGAAGTATTTTGATCTAATTTGAGCAATTTTTAATGTTGCTTTTTGGACTTATTTGGAGAATGTTATATTTCTATACATATATATTTTTAAGTTAATATTTGTAATATATAGACTTAACTATACGATTTTATGAGTGTTTGAAAATGTTTACACCATAATTAAAATAAGCCGATCGTGGATTTATTTCTCACAACAATTTTAAAAATTGTATAGTTTATCTATTGCTAATAGAACCAGCAAAAATATTGATTGAAACAATTGTTTGGAAAATTATTTAAGTGTAAAATATTTCAGATCCTTTCATTCTTGTTTGAAGTTATTTCTTTTAAGAATGGAATGAGCCTACATGTTAAATTGACAAAACTTCACATTTTATAGCAGCTTGCCAGAAATTTGTGCACAGCAAACACCAATTATAACGAGGTATGCGAAAGGAAGTATTTTCGCTTACGACCACCCACGCGATGATTGGAAACTCGAAATTCATTCAATGAAGTAGGTGCGGAGAAAAAAGATAAAAAATTTCAAACAAGTGAATTGATAACTTTTTCATTTGTATACAGAGACGTAAGGAAAATGTAAGTAAAATAATGAGTATATGTAGTAGTAGTATGTACAGTGGGTGATCAATTATTAGAGCCACTTGGTAAAATTCAATTTTTTTACAAAAAGGTCTGTAATTGAGCTGTATAATATATTAATGCGTTTGTTTCCATTTAATTATCTTTAAACACTTTATGAAAGTAGTGTAAATAGTCTGGCAATAGTGGTAACACAGCGGACGTTGCAATACGTGACTCGGGTGCCATTGTTTGTCAGTGCTGTCCAGCCTATCTTGCAACTGGTGTGCATATTATTTGTTTTGTTTGTTTGTGTTTAAATGACTGCGGACACTAAATCCATTCGCCAATCTTACAATTTGAGGTGTAGTGTGTGTGTGTGTGTGTGTGTGTAGAGTAATTGTCTTGATACTTAGCAAAGTCGACGTCATTGTCTTTGCTAAGAGACGCTAATTGTATCCGAACGTCTGCGGTCCCTCCGGTGTGTACCGATCACACAAGGATAGATATTATTTTCATTTATTAATTTTTTTAATAAACGAAAATTTCCACCCAGGTGGGATTCGAACTCACGACCTTTAGGTTTAAAGGCAGGCGCTCTTACCACTGAGCCACAGAGGGGGTTGTGTGCATATTATTTTGTATTCTTGTGTGCACAGTTGTAATAAATAGTTCCCATTGCTCTGTAGTGATATTCTGACAGTCGTATAGTACTTTGTTGAATTTAGCAAACACTGCATGTTCGTTACACCAGTGGTACCAGAACATCATGGGAAAAGCCAAAGACATCTCGTCAAGGAAAATAACGGGAATAAATACTTTATCATTGAACACTAATCACTTCAACAGAAAAATAGCATCAATTTCTAAAGTTTGTTTGTTTCTTTCTAAATTTGGATTTGATCCCATGGCGCAAACAAAAATGTGGTCGAAAAAAATTACAACACCACGAGATGAAAGAAAAATTCATGTCACCAATGACAGCTCGTCGGCGAATGAAGGATCTGGGGTTTTCAACCCACCTTACACCATCCATGAAGAAAAAAGGCTTTAATGGGTTAAAGATCGTAGAGATTGGACTATTGATGATTGGAATCAGATAAATACATTACTTAACATTGTTTTTTATTTAATGTAGTATACAGTTGATCAATTTGTCCACGATTCTAAAATAATAATATTCCAAGTTTTCTTTTTCGGACGAATCTACCGCGCAGATCCTCATGGATAAAGCTGAATTTGCTAGGAGAAGATCTGGGGAAAAATGTAAAGCGAATTGTATTGTAAGGACGGTAAAGCACTCCCTGAGAATCATGGTGTAGTCTATCATAAGCAGTCAAGGAACACTCTACATTTTCGAAGGAACAATGTGGTAGGACCAGCACTTGAGGGTTCCCTAATAGGAGTTTCACGTTTCATGATAAACTTCATAATTTATAATTCCTTGCTGACAATCAGATAAGAGTGTTCGACTATCCTGACAATTCGCCAGATCTGAATCTCATAGAAAATCTTTGGAAGCTCATGGAGAAAATAATTTCTAATAAAATTATAACCACAAAGCGTAAATTGATCTAGCGCTTAATGCAGTAAGCACAAGTGGGGAACAATTTACCAACATTGCCAGAAATGCATAGACAGTATGCCAAGTGGGTGCCAGGCAGCCATTGCTACAAAGGGTGACACTAACAAGTATTAGCCTTAAGGCTTAACTTTAAGTGTTTTTATGTAATTACTGGTTTCTTTTTTAATATCTGTAACTTTATAAGGTTTTATTTAATATTTTCTATTTTACACAGTAAAATAGAATTAAACACAAAATATGTTTTATAGCTTAAATACATTCCTTTATTAAACAAAAAGTAAAACTGTATGGGGTGGCTCTAATAATTTGATCACTCACTGTAATATTGTCGTCTACTTCGAATTATGTGAAAGATCTTAAAGTGAGAGAAACTTTATTCTACGAAACAACAACGCTACATATCTGTAAAGTTGCTCACTTTCACAACGTCCTTTCTCGACTCTGTCCGTATTGCAACGCTCGTTATTATGGCCTTTCAACTTCACTGCTAATTTAGATTTCTATTTAAAAACCAAACTGGCACTGATTTCTAACAATATATTCATTATTTTAATACCAAAAAGCTCCAATATTTTTGTTTCAGGTGTTTCTATCAGTTCTATTGAAACAATAAGTAAATAATGTCAAATTTTATTAGAAATAAGCCGTGGAGTTAAGTTTTCTATTCTTTTTACAGAAGAAATGCCTGAGATCATAACAATCACGAATGAATGAATTAGAAGGCGATGCTCATGAAATTCGATAAATAATTTACGATTTTCATGAAACTGAGGGATGTTCCTGCATGGATGGAGATGGGCAACTAACCTTTGTATCGGTATTGGGACAAGCTTATGTGCACTACTGTTCCATTAAATCCGTTTAATACCGTTAAAGCGAGCTGCGTTTATTTATCCGTAAAAAGCCGACTGTGAAAAGTTTATTTTTTACAGAAAAATTAACTGTGGCAATAGAGCTTTTTATCTATTGACACCTTAAACAAATCTCTTATAGCTGATACTTGTTACCTCATAAACATATTTATTATTTCATAATATTTATTAATATTACAGTATAGGTTATTTTCCGCCAAATAAATCTTCAGAATTGTCATAATTCTAATAGCAACATACATAAAATATGTCTGGTGCTCAAAGGTTTTAACATGTCAAGATAATGCACATTTTCTTTAATTTTTTATAAATCTAATAAAAGAAAAACTGCCAACTCCATCAGATGTGCCACATAATTATAAGCGTTGCCAGCTTTAAGCTATTTTGCTATCTCAATTGGCAATAGATACACTATACCCAAAAATTTCTTAAATGACATACGAGGAGTGATCATCAAGTTCCAAGACTTTTTGATTTATGTAAAAAGATTTCAACAAAGAGAAGTGCGGTTGGTTGTATTGTTTACTGTGACAACGCAAGCTAGTGGTTCAGGAGGTTTAGAGAAGACCTGAGGCCATCAGCAATCAAGTTCAGGACGACCGTCAACTGCGAGTGAAAAAGGGCACGTAAGAACGAAGTCTCGTACGGCCAAACCGTCGTCTCAACATTCTTGACGGCAAGATTTGTTCGGAGGCACACCACAAACCGCAGGAATTCAGATTTGTTAAGAAGTTCTTGAAATGGCAAATCGCAATGAAAAATTTTTGAAGCGCATAATCAGTATGGACCATACCATTTGCATGGTTTTATGTTTACGATGGGGAAGCAAAGAATCAATCATATCGATGGAAATCCAGAATTTCTACAACACCTAAAAAAGAAGAAGGGAAAAACCGTTCGTGTCATGTTTATTATTTATTTTTAATTGTAAGTGTGTGGTGTACTGGGAATTATCCCAACGAGGTGAAACAATTACTCTTTTTTGCTGATTTCGACTGTTGAGTTATTATTGTAAGACTGTGCAAAGAAAGTCTGTAGATCAAGTAGTTCATTCTGCTTTGAAAACCGCTAAAAAGACGGTATTACTGCCATCCCTCAGTCCCCCTCCCGTGCAGACTTGTCTTGTTTTCCAAGAGATCTATGAAAGGGCACACGTGTGACATGATTGAAACCTACAGAAAAATCACTGCAGGAGCTAAGCAGCATATTACAAGAACACTTTGCAGGGTCCTACCAGCTGTGGAAACATTCTTTGAAGAAGTGTCCACGTTGCCAAAGGGAGTACTTTGAAGAGGATCATTAATTATTTACAATATTTTTAAATAAAATTTTTACACAATTAGTCGTGGAACTTTTTGATCACCCTTCGTAAATGATAAATTTTCCCGCCCATTTAGTACCATTTATTAACATCACCTCAAAAATTTCACAAAAACTACACTAAACCATAAAATTCCAAAGTTCCAAAAGAAATGTAAACACTTTCAAACTCATAATCAACCAATAAACAAAATATTACGTTTCTTTCAGAAACACATTTGTCTTTTTTCCGGTATCCATATCTTGGATACTTTTTTAAACAGCAAGCAAGCTTCACGAAAAGTACGACATTATTATCTACTATTCCGTCCTTTCACCAAAAATAAGCATAACAAAAGCTCAGTATCTTAACCATTAAAAATCGTACCTATCTACAAATTATGAAGCAGTTTCGTTCAAAAACTGTGGATACTGCATTTGGAGCTTTGCATAAAGCCTCATAGATGGAGCGATTCTTTTATAAAGGGTTTAATTTAAAATTGCAACATTAAAATCGTGATTAGAACAAATTTCTAGTTCTATATGCTACTTTTAACTTTCAGCATAGAAGATTATATCCAAAAACTGACGACTCCATCCCTCTTTATGACTCCATGCAATACCAGGAAAACTAGATCCATCTTTTGAGTACAAACATATAAAAAATAAATTTGTTAAATACAAAAAAAGCGTCCTGTATATTTTTTTGTTATTCGGTTATGAATAATGTACCTAATTTTTACCTAAGTTATGTGGATTTATTCCAGCCACTCTTTTTCGTCCACGCCTTCCATGGCGTCTTGTTCTAGCGTCTTGTTAACTTGAAGTTTATTGCTGACTGATCTCTTAATCTACAAAACAAAATAGGTTAATAGTTATTTAACCAACAAGTGTATTAATAAGGGCGATTAACAATTGACATATTTTAACGCGCTCGCTCCGCTCACGCGTTAATGTTCGAGATTGTTAATCGCCATTTTAATTCACGAGTTTTTCAGCCGTCTCAAGTTTATTCTGCATAGAATTATCTATATAATTCTGCTACAGCAGTCGATTTACAGCCACCTAGTCTTTTAATAGCTGAAAAGTCTGCACCACTGTCACGAAGTATTGAGGCAGAGGAACGTCTAAAACAATACCCAGTGTAGAGATGCGGGTGCTCTAATTTTAAGAATTTAGCAATAAGGAATTTTGGAAAACGTATTTATGCCAACTGGCTGTGTGGAACATTTGTTATTTTTATAAAAAATGAAAAACCGTTTATATTATGTGTGTGTTGGTCTTAAAGAAATATAGTTTTTGATCGCATTAAGAATAGTATTTGTTTCGTTATCTACTATGGTAAATATTCTATTTGTGTGTGTTTTTGATTTCTTTTATTGTGACAAGAAACTTTGACCTCAAGTCTTGAACGTTATTTGTTTCTAATAATTTCAATAGTTCGTCCTTTCTTAACACACCAGTCACTCCAAAAATCAATGCAACCTACAAAATGAAATGTTATGAAATGCGAGTTTTAAATATTTAATATAACATATAATATTTAATATAACTTAATTTACTGGTTTATTTTTATCATTAGAAATACGTCGTTAGGAGCATCAGAGATGAATTTCTCGACTTGTTCTTTTTAAAGTGTTTTTGATTTCTTTGGTACATAACCTGTTCGTTTTTTTCTTGATAAACATAATTAACTTATATTTAGATATATCAAAGTTTTATTTTAAAATTAAGGTTGATTTTAACATCGAATATTTGGGCCACAAACTTGCTATTGTCCTTTTTCGACAATGTTTGAAAAATATGTCAACAATACAGATTCTAAATATCGTATTATTTCTCTCGTCACACCATGTAATAAATTCAACGTATGTTTTTTCGTACAATACTCTGCTTTTTCAGGCAGTAAACTTAAAGATATTTCATTTGCAGTTTCTGCCACCTCTGGTGGAGTTAAATTAAACTCTTCGTCAATATCCATCTTTTGATTTTTTAAATACACAGAAACAATAAAGTAAATATTAACATACAATGACAGATAGTACTAACAGCGGCTACTTCATTTTAAATTTTTTAGTGGGAATATAAATAGGTTTATGTTTGGTTGCCTACACCATAGGTCACTGCCAGGTCACCATAATCACAGAGCGTTTAATTAATTTATGCAAGCAATGTATGTTGTGTTGCCTATAATGACATCGTCCATTAATAGAAAATCATTCATTAATAGGAGTCGTTAATAATGATTTTGAGGGTGTTAAAATTGATCATAAATGGACGGTTGACGAAAATTTTGATTTAATCAATGTTTTTCCTTTTCTGCGTATGGACCGAGACGCGATTGGTTGTTTATGTGCGTTGTGCCAACGAACCGTTTTGTTTATAAAACCCCCAAGCAATAATTAAATCACGTGTAAAATATTAATGAGACAAAATAATGTACACAGGAAGAGTTTTTTGTTAGGCTTCTTGGCATATTCTATTATATACAAATTATAGGTATCGAATAATAATAATATTAATAAATTTAGGTGCTACATTCAAAGCAGACTTTTAGATTTTTTTTACTTACTTCATCTTGTTTATTCTTCACATCGCTGGAATCGACATCCCATCCAACCCTTCCGTGATTGATTCCAATGAAAGGACTAGAGGCAGATTTGTTTATTGTTCTCTCAGTCGCACTATTCGGTTGTCCTTGGGATTCTGATACTAAAAAATGCGTAACCTTTAATTATTATTAGGGAAGATATGTGGTATCGGCAACAACGAAGACGTATTTTGAAACAATTTCGGAATGCTTTGTAAACTGAGCGTAAAGAAGTACAAATTTACTTTACATAAATGTTATAGACTAAGGAAAACTTGTGAAATCGGTAGTACGGTTGTCGTTTGTATATGTTCAAGCTATTCTTGCACTGAGAACGTCTAACAAACCTTTATGAAAATATTAAAAAAAACGGCAACATGGTTGTGTCATTTATACGAGTTTATGAACGGTACACTAACTGGAAGTGTCACTTATTTTATTTATTTAGCGTATGGCTCAATACATGGAGTAAATACAGTAATAATTGTGAAAAACGTAAGTACATAATTCAACAATACAAACATAAGATTATAAAAACGAACATAGAGAAAATACAGATAAAACATAATATAATACAAACAGATAAGGTTATATCTTTAAGTCAAGTTGGGCTATCCATTCAAGGCTTGCAGGCGTAGTTTTGAAAAAGTCTTTTGGGTCCCCTCGATATGCCCTCAATTCACATGTCTCCACTATGTGTTGGATGGTTTAACCTAAAGCTCCACAGTCGCAGCTGGAGGTAGGTTGTTTTCCCCATTTATGTAGGTTGTATGCGCATACTGCATGTCCCGTTCTAATTCGGTTTAGGCTCTTCCATATGTTTCGTGGCTGGTCGAAGCCAGGCTTTTGTACTGGGTCAATAAGGTTGGACACTTCAGGTGGGGCTTCCTCAGTCCACAGCGTGCGCCATCTGGAGGTAACATTGAAATCATCTGCTGTTAGCTGCTGGGCTGTTCTTATGGATGGTTTCCTGGATGGGAGTCGGTTTGCTGCTAAACTCGATGTCTTCATGGATTGTTCGTTGCAAGTTGCTATTTACTTTCGAATACTCCGTTATCAAGGCCTTTTGCCTTCGTAGAATAGGCGGAGGAATACGGCTAAGGATCGAGGGCTAATATAGTGGAGTAGTCTTGATACAGCCGCTAATCATTCTCATTGTTATATTAAGCTGCGTATCAACTATTTTCACATCACGACTATTTAGCCAGACCGGTGCACAGTACTCTGCCACAGAATAAACCAAACTTAGCACAGATGTTCGTAGTGTGTCCGCAGATGCGCCCCAGTTGGTACCACAAATATTCTGGATAAGGTTATTTCTACTATTTTTTGTGCAGTTATTTGTAGATGTTTTTTTTAAACGAGAGAGTCCTGCCCAAGGTAACCCCCAGATATTTCGGGTAGGATTGGTAGGGTAGTGCTACATTTCTCATTTTGACCTCTAATTTTTGTTTTGCCTGTTTGTTATTGAGGTGAAAACAGCTTACCTCAGTTTTATTTAAGTTGGGTATCAGGCGCCATTTTGTGAAATATATAGTTTGTCTAATCACTAATTTACTTTATAGAAAAGTTATTATTAGAAAAAATTATGCGGTTGATAACGCAAACTTATAATATGCAGGATTTTGGAAAGGTTCACAAAATGAAAACGCCTACAGTTCGTTTCCTGGATTTTTGCACAAATGTCAGCATTGTAAAGGCATACTTAACTCTAAAAATCGAAAACTAATGTAAAAAATATCAGTCTTGGAAAAATTTATAAATCAAATGCACAAAAAAGGACCAGTTGTAAACATACTATACAAAATTTGAAATTTTCTAAGGTACTAATGTACCTTATGTAAATGTTATTGCTTTTAAAATAATAAAAGACAACACAGTATTATTATTTGAACGATGATCAAATTTATATAAAGTAAAATATTCAAACTTACATAATTCCATTCCTTCAGGTTGCAAACTGATCTTCTGCGGAGGTTTTTCTTTGCCGCTGAACCATTCCGAACTGGACATTGTTGGATTCCATGTCAGTCTGGTTGGCGGGAAGAGATCATCTTGAAATAGATCGGTCTACAAATATAGCACGTTAAAGGAAAAGTAGAAGTATTATTTTATAAGTGGTTATTACATACTTGATGAATCAATTCTTATTAAACGTCATCAATAATAAACCTACTATTACTACTATATTCCGGTATAAGTCTGTGATGAAATCAGAAACATGAGTGTTATCAGATTATCATCAAGACATCTGTCACACATTTCGTCTAATACCCAAATGGGTCATAATTTTCCCCAAATACTATTCTAAAGAGAAGACAACGCTGTACTGTAGCAGCAACACAAAATTTAACAGCTGATCAATGAAATGTTATGATAAAATAAATCAAGATATATTTCGATTTTTTGTACGTTTTAATTAAATTAAATACATATTTGGATACACATACCTTTATTCTAGGTACAGTAAAAGATAGAGGCTCAATCGAGTTGTTGGTGAGCCTCAGAGCTTTGGCGAACTCAACATTCGATACATCACAGACGTTTTTAGGGAGAAAAGAAAGACCTTGGTGTAGGGTAGTACACCGGTGGTGGCTCAAGGGACATATGAAGGGGTGTTCTTCTGTTATTTCGAAGGCGTATATTGTTGAATCGCCCTAAAATAATAAGCATATAAATTAATGTAAGAAACATATAAATAAGAATATCTTGGTGTTCAGAATCTGCTATATCTCTTCTAAGCATAAGAATCTGATGTAATCAAGTATAGCTACCTCTAACTATCTCTAATTTATTTATAATTCCAATTTGGGACGAAGACTAACAAAAATGTATTTAAAAACTTACCTTTCCTGTAACAAATAACGTTGAACTGTCATCATCGTAAAAGGGAATCAGAATCGCAGGAGATACATCCAAACCGACTGTATTCAACGGATTAGACAAATCATTTGCCTTATAGGCAGTAATCTGTCTTTCGGAAACCTTATCAAAACCAGTAGCGACGATGAAATGCCCATCCAAAGCCCACGTGATTCTCGCTCCGCGATTTCCTTCGGGACCTTTTCCTTCTCTAATGGGATTGTCATTGCTACGAGGCTTATATATGCGGATTTTGCTGTCTTTGCTCACTGTGGCGCAAAATGAGCCACAAGGAGACCAAGCGAAGCTAAAAATCTGATCGGAGTGGCCTTTGAGGACGATTTTTTCCGTCAATGTACTTAGGTCCCATAGTTTTATTGTCATATCATACGAACCTAGAAAAATGTAAAATATTGTTTAACCCATCACATTGAGGTGAAAAGTTCTCACAAATAAAAAAAATGTCTTATTCTTGTATGGATTGTTGAAGACCTGTCATATTTGCCAGGTTTGCCCCCCTCTCTCTGTAATTTTTATCTAACTTTCAGAAGTTTATTAAATTTGTGGAAGGGAAATGATATTTTGAAAAACATTCTTCTGATACGATATTAGATACGTGTCTTTTAATAAAAGCTTATTAGTACGAAACCTTTAAAATATAGTGATTAAACTATGCTTACCTGAAGCTAAAACGTCCTTAGCAGTGGGATGAAACTTAATGAAATAAATCTTGTCGGAGTGAGCACAAAATTCTGCCTCCGCCTCGTTAGTTTGCTCCGTGAGACCGTTATCCGGTATCCTCCATAATTTCACGACCCCATCATCGCACGCCACTGCCAGTCGTTTCGTATCGAACGGATCCCAAGTGAAGTCCATGACGCTATTACCGTGTACCAAGGCAGGGATTACGCCGTCCGGTAGTTTGCCCGTTTTACTCAGTTCAAATATTGCGATTTTTCCGCCAGGACCGCTCAGAGGCACTGCGACTCTTTCGGGATTTGCTAAACCGAAAAGTAAGGCAAAGTTTAGATAACAATAAAAATATTTAACCATAGATACCCAGGATGTAATGAAAACCCATACCCATAAACCAGTAATATTATTATTAATAGAATTAAACATAAACTTACCTTGAAATCCATCACATTCCCCTGGAATCTGCCTGCTGAGGTTTCTAATATTTTCTATGTGGAAAGACTTATGTAGAGGAGTTCCTTTTAAATGCCTGAACTTAGATACACGACCTGCAAGTAAAAAAAGGTTCAAAAACTAACTGCCGGCACCTTTTAAATATTTATGTTACTTTTTAAAACGTCTTTGGTATTTAAGGGGACAGTACTAGACAAGCTTACGGAAAATTGGATAAAATGGTCGAAGTGTTGATCGATGAAAGACTGTTTAATGGCATTTTATTAGAATTTTTAGTTTTAAAATAAATTCGGAGGGATCGCATTTATCGCTCTGCAGAATCAGGCCAAACCACTTGCATAGGTTCAGAATCCACAAGTTTCTTCACACTGGACCATTTTGCCATCCACCTTTCATTGAAGAACACATTGCTGAATTTAAGTTTTCATATGAATATCATATACATATACATATATATATATATATATATATATATATATATATATATATATATATATATATATATATATATATATATATATATATATAAATATATATATATATATATATATATATATATATATATATATATATAACGAGTTTAGTACAGCTGTCGCCGTTTCTCGCAACCTAGCTTCCAACGCTTGCGATCGTTCCAGTCATCTACTTGTAGACCCCTATCTTCCATTGCACCTTTTACTTCTTGTCTCCACGATCTTCTTGGTCTTCCCTTTTTCCTGCGGTTAGTGGGGATCCACTGTAACATTCTCTTTGGCCATCGTTGATCATTCATCCTTTCTACATGTCCATACCATTTCAGCCTTTTGCATTCTACCAGGATGTCAATGTCTATGCCCATACGCTCTCTGATTTCAGTATTCCTTACTCTCTCTCTTCTAGTGAGTTGGCAACATCTTCTCCAATAATTCATTTCCATTGCTTTTATTTTGGATGCGTCATTTTTATTTATTACCCATATGAATATCAGATGATGAAAATATTCCAGCTTTTTTTTTCGCTGTAAACGTAGGTTACTGTTGCTTGAATATTCTTCGCAATATTAGTAATATGATCCGTCCAGGATGTTCAAGAATTCGTCGATATAACCACATTTTAAAGGTAGATAGCTTTTTCAGTAGTTGTTCTATCATAGTCTACACTATCACACCATACAGTAAAACCTGTAACATTCATTACACCTCGTTCGTCTTGATAACACTTGTCCTCCTAATTTTGAATTTGATCTTTATTGTCATTCCCACTGATTGTGAAAGATCACAAGCAATGAGACATGAGAAACAAATATGCACAAAATGGTAAATAGAACAGGAAAATCAGCTAGAAATATTAGTAGAAAATTTCAGAAGCAAGGAAGTTAAAAAAGCAAAGAGCATAAAACAAGGCGTAAAGCTCCTGGACTAATGTAGTATTAAAGATTTGACTTTCACGCAAGAGCGTACAGGAGAATTTTTATTTTTTAAGTATAATATATTTTTTAAGCCAATGCACATGCCTCGACCGACGACAAACTAGAAGACATAAAGAACAGTTTTTCGAATACCTAGAACAAGCCTACAGAAGATGCCTCAGAAATGACATCAAGATAGTGCTAGGGTGCTAGGTGACATGAATGCAAGAATAGGACGAGAGCGAGTTTTTATGCCGACTATAGGTAGGCATAGCCTATACAACATCAGTAGCGATAATGGATTATGACTGATAAACTTAGCAGCAGCACTGAACATGACCGTCGCTAGCATCTATTTTGAACACAAGAATATACACAAGGTAACCTGGACCTCCCCTGATGGAAGAACAACTAGTCAGATTGATCACATCTTAATAGATTCAAGACCCGGAACGGACATAATGAACTGCAGAAGTTATAGAGGCGCAAACACAGACTCAGACCACTGTTTAGTGATCTCAACACTAAGGACTAGAATTTCAAATTCCAACAAAGAAAAAAAAATAGATAGAAAGAACTGGAATGTACAGAAGCTGAGAGATGCAACTGTTGCAAAATAGTACTGGGAAAATATTACCAATAGGTTAAGAAATCAAAGTCTAAGCGAAGAAGACCAGAGATATATAGACTCCTACTGGAACAGGATAAAGGAAGATATTGAGCCAGCAGCACAAGATGAAATAGGAACAGAAACTTGTAGACGAAAAAATCACTGGTTTGACGATGAATGCAAATACGCAACACAGAAAAAAAATGAAGCCTATGCAAAAATGCTTACCCGCCGAACTGGAACAAGTGTAGAGAATTACCAGACAAAGAGAAGAGAAGAAAAGAAAATACTCTGAATGAAGAAACGAAACCACTTAAAAAAGGAACTTCAATATCTAGAAAACCTCAACAGAGAGAAATAATTCAGAACATTATATAAGAAAGTTAACATCAACAGAAGAGAATTCAAGGCAAACACAAAACAATGTAGAAGTTTCAATGGCGATTATTTGTTGGCGTATTAACAACAAGAACAGACGTACTAAATCGATGGACGGAATATTTTAACCAGATACTTAATATAGAGGAAGAAGAAGAAAACCCAGAAGACGAAAGCTGTGTGGTAAGCGGAGCAAACGAGAGGGAGGAGGATCCACCAACGATCCTGGAAGTTAAAGAGGCTGTAAACAAACTAGCCAGAAACAAATCGCCCGGAATAGATAATCTCCCAGCGGAATTATATAAAGAACGTGGCCACGATATCATAATAGCGCTACAGCAGCTTATAAAAGAAATATGGATACAGAAGTCCCTTCCCAGTGATTGGACTATTGGAATACTTTGCACCATACACAAAAAGGGAGATCTTTGAATGCTCTAACTATCGAGGAATTACGCTCCTAAATGCAGCGTATAAAATATTCTCCAATATACTATGCAATCGTATGGCACCATATGCAGAGCGAATAATAGAACAATACCAGGCTGGTTTCAGAAGGTGGTAAATCAACAATTCATCAGATTTCAACCCTGAGACAAATTCTAGAGAAAACACTGGAATATGGTGTAGACACGCACCACATATTTATAGACTACAAGGCAGCCTAAGACTCTGTAAATAGAAGAGAATTGTTTAGAGCAATGATAGACCTAGGAGTACCAAATCAGTTGGTAAGTCTAACCAAACTAACCCTTGAAAAAACTGAATGCAGAGTACGAATCCAGGGGGAACTTTCTGAACCTTTTAAAACAAATAACGGGCTACGTCAGGAAGACCCACTCTCCTGTATACTATTGAATCTAGCTGTGGAAAAAGTAATACGTACGTCACAAATCACAACTACCGGTTCAATATATAACAAATCTGTGCAAATCCTAGCATATGCTGATGATATCAATATTGTTGGGAGAACGGAAAACGCAGCACGAGAGGCGTACGTAGCACTAAAGGAAGCGGCTACAAAAATGGTATTAATAATAAACACCAATAAAACGAAATACATGAAAGTAGGTACGCAACCACAAATACTACGGCCACTTGTTTATAGAAAACGACGTCATCGAAGCAGTTAACGAATTTGTATACCTGGGAATGCTCGTCAATACTGAAAATGACACTACCGCAGAATTTGCACGGCTAATAGATGCTATTTTGGGCTTAATCTCCTTTTTAAATCTACAGTTATATCAAGACATACAAAAGTAAAACTCTACAAAACAATACTACGCCAAGTCCTAACATATGGTTCAGAAACCTGGACTGTAACAAAAAGCAATGAAAACATGTTAGGATGCTTCGAAAGAAAAATACTAAGGCGAATCTATGGAGCGTTAAATGAAAATGGTGTCTGGAGAAGACGATACAACTTCGAACTCTATAGAATATACCAGGAACCAGATATCGTAAAACACATTAAGATAGGACGTCTGAGGTGGGTAAGTAGAATAAGTATAAGTACCAATACATATTTCCAGGATATAATTACCATGCTGTAAATGCTGTCCTGGACAACTTCACAGACCACTTTGACCATTTCGCGTACAGATACCATTAAGATATCCTTCTCTCACGGAACCACAATTTTATTCACACTATTCTATTGCTTCGTAATTAAATATTAGTATGTTAATACAGAAATATGCTTTTTGAATATATGAATATATTTGGCTGATTTTCTTTGGGAAATAATGTATTAACTATAAAAATGAATAAATATTCTAAGGTTAAACACAGACGCTGTCGCGCGGCTTAAAACACATTAGGCGGCTTAACAATGGCAGTAGTTTTGCCATTGTATTCGGTGTTGTCAAATTTAGTCCAATTTTGGACGTAGAATGGTATAATGATGTCTCTAGAATCGTCTAGTGAAAGTGACGACGATTTGTTTTCCGAATAAGCGCAAGTTTACTTCATATTAAATCAAAGAATAAGAAGAAACGCAGGTATTGAATACATCCTATAGTAAATGAATGAAAACATAAAGGAACGTTTTACACGTTAGTTAACGAAATTAAAAATGGCCCAGAAAAACATCTTCCGAAATAAAACTGTGGATAACCTCTTCCCAAATATGTTTTTTTTTATTTTATTCGAATAATTATCTGAGCGCATATTTCAAATTGCTGACCGTGTGTGAATTTCGGTAATTAATTTATCGATGTCTATAGCTTCCACAATATATACAAAATTTGGCAACCACTCACAAAAGTAATCACGTAAACCGTTGCAAAACAGTCACACGTCTGTGTTGAAGCACGAGATATCTATTACTGACGTGCCGCCAGAAGTCATAAAACCGCCGACGGCGCATGGTACTCAGCATAGGCCGCGCGGCGGCCGACGCGGCGAGCTGACTAACGACGGCTCGTCTGTGTTGCACAACGTAAGTATCATAGACGAGAGACCGCTTTCAACGCCGATGTGGCGCACGCCGCCCTGTCTGTGTTGAATCTAAATTATCTTTTGAAATTTTTTCATTTAACAATACTGTGACTCGTTTGACACACGATTATATTATGTCATCTACAGACCAACCGTTATGCTTCCACTGCAAGAATATTCCTATCACCCTTAAGCACATACTCACAAAATGACGACACTATCAGGCTACCGGTACTTCTTCTTCTTTATGTGCCGTCTTCTACCGAAGGTTGGCGACCATCATACGATAGGTTTCTCTGTTTTTGTGCCGCATGAATTATGTTCGCAGCTTTTGGTATTTGAAACCATTCTCTCAAGTTTCTCAGCCAGGATTTCTTCCTTCTGCCCAAACCTCTTCTACTTTCAATCTTGCCTTCCACGATAAGCTGTAGCAGACTGTACTTTTCATTACGGAACACATGGCCCAGGTATGACGCTTTCCTCCTTTTAACAGTTGTTAACAATTCCACCTCTTTACCCATTCGTCTTAATACCTCTGTGTTGGTCACTCTGTCTGTCCAAGTATTCTCAGTATGCGTCGATACAGCCACATTTCTAGAGCCGCTAACTTCTTTATAGTTGCTGCTGTTAACGTCCACCCTTCTACGCCGTAAAGTAGCGTAGAGAGTACGTAGCATTTCGTGGCGCGCCATCTGAGGTTAATGCTTAGGTTGCGGTTGCTTAAGAGCTTTCTCATTTTGATGAATGTGGATCTTGCTATTTCAATTCGGATCTTAATCTCTACTTCTGGGTCCCACTTGTCATTTACTGTATATCCCAGATATTTAAATCGGTGTACTCGGTGTACCGGCACTGCCAACAATATAAACCAGTTTAAAAGATCTTCCGAACTCTTCAAGCCGATTCAAGAGCCTAATACACTTCTTGAAAACTACACAATTGATTAACAAAATATAATTCACATAATACTGTTATTCTTTAACTGCTTAAGTATCTGTAATGTAAATACTCATAACTCTGTACTATTTCAAACCTTTGCTCCCTTGTCAATGATCAAAGATATCCAGACACGTTAATTTAAAAATAAAAAAATACTGTGACTTACCAAAAACTGTTGATGTCCTTTTAGGTGTAGGCATCGATACTTCCGATTTTCTAACACCGACCGGATCCAGAGATTGCTGTTTTGCAATAGGCATACTCTTTCTGTTGTTATCGTCTTTGAGTACATCCTCGGCGTTTTTGCGATTCTTGAAAGAATCTTTCCGGCGCATCATCACCGGCGAGTTCTCTTTTTTCTCCAAACCTTGTTCTTGTACAGATATAGACCTATAAATAATTCATCTGTAGAATACCACACATATTGGAGGAAAGTTATTTGTGTTACAGTTCATTGGAATAAATAAAACAAATGATTTTTATCTAAAAATTTTTTACCTGTTTTCATACATTTTCCTCCTTTCTGCGATACTAGCTCGTTGCAACGATCCCCTTTCGAAATCCACAGAGTCCAGCTCCTCAGGATCATTTTCCTTGGAATTGGGCTTAGTTTCGAACAACTTCCGACGTTCAGCGGTGCTCGGAGTCCTCGGAACATACCCGGAATCGCTGCTCGCTTCTTCTTCCCCGCTTGAAGCAGATTTTCCGTTACCCACATCTGACTTGGTGTGATTTTCGTCTGATTTTCCGTTGACTGCCTCAGTTTTCTCCGTTACTTCCTCTACCGTGGGTGATTTATCTTTTTCTTGACTGATCGATGTGGTAGTTTGGCCTGGTACGGCCGGCACGGAGAATACCTTCGAGAAGGTGTTCTCTGTGTCGGCGAGGTTGGGAGGGGTGAACGGTTTGGGCCCAAGGCGTGGCTAAAATGAAAAGCGTGTTAGAAAAAACATGGAAACACTTGTTTTATATGTAACAAACACATTGGTGGATTTATAGTACAAACAGGAAACAAAAAACGGTGATAACTTGAAAAGCAGACACATGCAACGCAGGTAACTAAAATGATTAGAGGTCTCATTTATAAAGTGGCTGCTGTGCAATCCTCTGTAGATCCTTTTGCTCTAGATCTTCCTCATAAACGCACACTCTTTATTTTGTTTTAGTAAAAATAAACCTTTTCAAACGCTATTTCCTGGTTAACAAATCACTATTTTCCGTTATCTATAATAGAATAAAATCCTACTTCACTAATTTTCTCCGATTGTCTTCTGAAAGCTATCTCGATACGCAGATTATCAATTATGATAGTAAATCAATCATTTTTAGCCTCTTGAAGCATATTTTGACTACCCCTAGTAATTTGACCATTTTACTTACTAGTTTGTACAGTCACAATAACTCACAACTCAGTTAGCTATTATTTTAGATAGTTTTTAAGATAAAAGATAAGCTGTAGACTACTTGATGATTTTAATTATACACTGAGCAGCCAAGTGAGAAAACGACCAACCCAAAATGTACAGTTTGGCAAATTTAGAAGACAGCAGTAGAATCAGCGAAGATGAGAGGCTAATTCAAACTGGGTTTTAGATAACTTTGTTAAAGAAAAAAAAAACTCTAGGGACGGCAACATTCTCACTATTAAATTTCGAGAACGAACGTAGACCAGTACAATACTGCAAAGAGGGTTTCAGCAATCTCAATGGCTAGTGTCAGCCCTTCTACTTCTAGTCGAAACTTAAAAGAAACAGGATTGACACAATCCAGCTGAGGAGCTCTTGCATGTTGCAGCTCACTGAAAATACACTTGGTGTTCCTATTGACACCCACAATATTTTTTTCTTTTTTTATATTTAGTGAACTCATGTTGTTTTTGGGCTGGCTCAACAACAGATCTGGTCCTGTTTAACAGAATAACAGAAAGCACAGAACTAAGGGAGATTTTAAAACACCACATAATGCCATATGCTGTGTTTGTTAGTGGTTTTTTTTGCTTATACGGGATAAACAACAAGATTTCATAACATGTAAGAAATTGATATTCCAAAAATGGAGCGACTTGCTCAAAATCTAAATCATATTGAAAATATATAGTTGTAAACGTGTAAAGGGAATAATTTATTTTTGATCAATTTTGAGTGAAATTTTCAGTTATTCAATTAATATGTCTAGGAATATTGGTGGCATAGAAGAGGGAGCAACACATTCCAATGCAATTATTCTTGATTCTTCAGGAAATATATTAGGACAAGCTCCAGGAACAGGAACAAACCATCATCTAGCAGGCATGAAAGAAGCTCAAAAAGGATAGCTCAACTTGTAGATGCTGCAAAAAGTAAAGCTAACATACCGATACCAAATTAGATGCCTTGGGTTTAAGTCTTAACAGCTGTGAACAAGAAGAAACTAATAATGTACTAAAAAAAGGACTTCTAGCAGACTATCCAAATTTAGCAGAAAAGGTGGTAGTAGCTATTGATACTGAAGTTTCAGTAGCTGCGACATCAAAGACAGGTGGTGTAGTTTGTATTGTAGGAGCCGGATCAAATAACATTTTGATAAATCCTAATGGATCCAAGGTTCAATGTGGAAGTTGAGGAAACCTTTTAGGAAACGAAGGAAGTGCCTGGAATACATCTCACATGGCTTTAAAAATATGTTTTGATGAATTAGACAGTTTTGAAAAATCTCCTTATCCGATACGTGCAGTTTGGGATGTCATTCGTTCACTTTTCAAAATAAAAACATATTGAAAAAACTCAAAGAGACGAAGCTCAAGAGGTGTAAAAGATGTCGAATATGTATTCTATTTGTACATAAAGAGCTTCGATTAATCATTTTTAAGATGACTTTTCCCAAAAGAGACTTATGACTTTCAAGCTAATTGAATGAGGTATTTATATTGTCATATAGAATTGAGATGACAATATGGGAGATTTAAAAGTGACCCTCATCAATTAGTAATGATTTCGTAAAAGGTTACGACGCAACACATAGTAGCAACATCTCAACAGAATAATGAATACACAAAAGTAATATACAAAGGTAGCTCCAGCAGCTACATATTCTCATTTTCCTACCAGTTTAGAGGCCAGTGGCCTATGACGGAGTTTCAGAGTGCATTCTTACGTATTTTGGAAATTTCTTATAAACAATTTAATTGTTTATAATATGCAAACTAACAAAAATAATATTTGTTAATCCTTGATGGAATAATTAGAACTAAAAATATTGCAAAATTAGTGCAAAATTACGGCATTTAGGGGATTTTCACTTGTAACTCAGCTGCATTTTGAGTAAAATAACTTTGTATTATAGAAAAGACAGTTAGGGCTTCCTAATGAGACGCTCTGGTGAATCCTAAAAAAGACGGAATTCGCACAAGCGAATTGTAAAAGCACTATATGTGAAATCAAATCTTCACTGCCTTTTCTATATCTTTATTTACTCCGATTTTGAGTACTAGAAGCCAGTTCATAAAAGGTCATTTAGATGAACTGATACGGCGTAGAATACAATTTTAGATTCCCCATGTCGCTTTATTCATCGTCTGTTTGGTTTGAAAACCGTAGAAACCACAGCTTTGGGTGAGAATCTGAATTTTATTTTGGTTTCAAGTAGTAGAATCCTTCGGATTTTTACTTTTTGCTTAAACTTTATAATAGTTTAAATTAAAGAGAAAACCACTAGCTTTAAAATAAACCTTAATTATAATCGAGATATACCAAGGTTATAACTATTATAAACGGATATTTTTTTTATTACACAAAGGCATATAATTTGTTTATAAGGTTTTTTAGCTACTAAAACTTTAGATTATAGCAAAGTAAGTTATAGTCGTGTTGTAAGATACAAAACGAAGAATTCTATGTATTATAAGTATGTCTAAATACACTCCACCAAAAAAGTATCCCATCACCTATGAAATTGCAAATTTTGTATTAAAAATAATTTAAAACATGCATTTTTTTTAAGTACGTAACAAGTATTAAAAGAAAAATGCAGAATGTACGAAAAACAAAGGTTTTATTTAATTTATTTCATAAATTAGAAGTAAGCGCACAAACAGCATTGAATAAAAAATAAATAAAATCAAAAGTAATAATTTAGTAAGGCGTATGGCCTCCTCTAGCTCTTATAACATCTAGAGTAGCTGTGGCATACGTCCAATTAATATTCTTAGATAATCTTGATCAATATTATCCCATTCTATAGTCAACAACCGTTACAGGTCCTGAAGATTAGCTGGCGTCACATTACCAGATCTCACCCTTCTGTAAAGATGGTCCCAAACATGTTCTATTGGATTTAAGTCCGGGCTGTGCGCTGGCCAATTCAAAACTTGTAAATTTACCTCTTGAAGGCACTCGGTAACGATTCTTGCGACGTGTGGGCGTGCATTGTCATACATTAAAACAAAGTCATTACCAATAAATGAAGCATCTCCAAAATTTCTCTAATATCAGCAGTTAAGGATTCTCCATATAGCTGTAGCAATTCGGTTTGACCCCTAAGAGATATTCCGCCCCAGAGCATAATAGATCCTCCTCCTTGTCCTCCTCCGACGCTTGCAATCTCGTCTATAAACTGGTATTCTACGATTCGAAGTGTATAAACAAAATCTTGACTCATCAACAAAGAGTCTGTTGTCCCAGTCGTCGATAATCCAGTTTACGTGCTCTCTTGCAAATGTGAGACGTGCTATACGGTGTTCCCTTGTAAGTCTCGGGACAGTGGCAGCTACTCTGGCCCTAATTCCAAACCATCTTAAGATGTGCCTAACAGTTTCTGAAGATACACGAACATTTCGAGTCTCGGCTAAGTTATGTTGAAGTTGAGTGGCAGTCACATGTTTTCGACACAAAGCCTGAAGGACTAAAAATCTATTGTTCACATGCGTAGTTGCTCTTGGTCGACCTGTTACAGCTAGTCTTTCATAAAGACCAGTCTCTCGGTACCTTACTACCACTCGCGATACTGTCGACTGATTTGCCACACCCACTAAATTTGCCACATATCTCTGACTCCTTCTGTCTTTAATGAGGGAAATTATTCTAATCACTTGATCTTTCGTTAAATGTAAATTTATATTGCTACTACCTTCCATACTCAATATTTAATACGCAATTTTAAATTAAACACAAACTGTATACTTTTTACAAAAGTAAAATAAAAACTGTGAATATAAAAACCAGACAAAATAGCAATTAACATTTTTTTCTTAAACAGTAGGCTGTATTTACAAATTTCTTTTTAATATTTATTCTAGCCTTAATATTCTCAAGGGCCAGAAAGAAATAATTTTAAATTGACCAAATGCTGTCAGAAATATTTGTAATTTTATAAATGATGCGATACTTTTTTGGCGGAGTATATATTGTTTATTGCCATAAAGTACGCTTTAAAGCAAATGCAAAGAATCGTATAACTATGAGAGTTGTGCGCAAAGCGGAATAAAATAATTAAACGTGCCAAACGGATCAAAGGTCAAAATGTGCACAAGTAGCTACCTTTCTACTTATCATATGTCGAGAACATAAAGCTAGAAAATAGTTTCTGTGTTTAATGAAAGTCTGGAAAATATCAACTAATTTAAATTTGTTTATAACAAATTTCCGTCACTTTTGACGCAAAAGCAAGTTTGACTCTGAAACTCCTTGGACACGAAACAGCATTGACCCCTCGATTATACCAGTTGAACACTTACAATGTTGACACTAACCAACATTTGGAAACATCACTTTGTGAAGAATATCAAAGATGTTCGCTTATCTCGCGATTCCTGTATATAATTTAATAATTTTTTGAGTGGTCTGTTTTCTCTGACCTACAGTGCATAATATATCGGTAAGAACCAAAGATTCCCATAAAAAGGTTTTTCCATAAAATTTCTGAAAAAGTCCAAGGTTTATCTTGTTTAATATGTCGTATCTTTCGTTCTTATTGTATTTGAGTGTAGCTTTCGTATTTGCGTTATCAATAGATACAAAACTGCCTCATATAAATCGTAAAATATCACTCAAAAGTGCATAACCCAAACTTAAGTGCACAAACCTAAAAAAGCAAAAGATACAATAAACAAAAAATAAAAAAGCGACATCTAAACATCAAAGACCACATTAATAACCTTATATCCTCCTGAAACAGGCGCAACAGGACTAACAGACGTAACGACAGGGACACAACTGTTTGTTCGGGGTCTAGCAACGGGTTTGGGGGCACTGTTTGCATCTTCGGCGGGTTGGGAATCGCACATTGAGCTCGTTCTGGATGTCCTTGGTAAAGGCTTGGGGGGGATTATAGAGGGAATCTAAGAAAATTTTTCAACTTAAAACTGTTGTCTATTGACTAAATTTAGGAGCCTGCCATACTCAGAAAAGTAAATCTTTCTGAGGATGGAAGTTACAGACACGTTTTTGTGCATTTTAATTCTATTAATAATATTGACTTGAAAAATTTCTCTAAATTCCCATTAACACACCAAATAAAAACAAAATTACTCACCTTCTCCCCATCGTCTTCCGTACTTTTCATATTGATGTTATTTTTTTCTTCTTCGATTTGCTTGTTGTCCTTTTCGAAGTCTTTGATAATCCCTTTTACTGGATGCTGTTCGATTTTCTGCACAGGCACGGGCTTGGCCTTGGGTTCGGGTTTTGCATGTATTTTTCTGTTTTTGTACTCTTCTCGCATTTCTTGCAAAGTTCCTCGATGAATCTAATCAAAATGAATAAAGGTATGAATGTAGAAGCGTGTTTTGAAGTAATACTATGTATACTTCAACAACAAGACTTTAAACGTCAATGTCACTGTCAAATATGTCAAAATAAAACGTCAAATGTCAATAATAATTACTTAGGTTTGTACATGATATAAGGAAACATGGTATGCTCACGCGCATCTATTTTGAACAGCCAATCGCGTTTACGACCAAAATCCGCCATTTTGAAGGCGGCAATTCAAATATGTACAAAATTGATACGAAATATCGTAGTTAAATTAAATAAAATAAAATTAATATTATACATTAATCCAATTAATTCATATTTAAAATGATCTGAACAGACTCTTGCTAAAATAATTTTTAAAAAATCGAAAACAAAACAAAAACACATTTTACTTTTAAATTCCAATACATTGCAAAGTAAGGTTAAAAAATGCAAAACACTGGACGTAAACAAAACAGACGTCACGCATGTAGAGGTGGTTGATCCAAGTATTTTTGTGGATTAGGTCAGGTATGCTCACTACGTGGACTCGTTTTTGCACATCTTTTTGCACATCGTTATCTTTCAGACTTTTTTCAGAATTTTTGGTGCACTAGAGAGCTGCCAAAAAAATAATATCGAAAAATCAAAAATTGTCAAGCGAAAGTAGTAAATATCAGTTTTTAGGCGGTTTCATAGCGGAAATCTTTGGGGTAACCTATCGATTTATCAATTGGGAGGAACAAAATTTAAAATTGGGAAATAAATGTCACTCTAATATACATATATGTGGGCAATTATCACGAAACTACGACTTTAATATTTCCTCCGTTACAAATTAGAAATCAATTTTTTTAGTTTTGACTTTATGAGAGTACTTGAAACCTGCTCTCGTCCCAGAAATGGATAGTTTACCTTAAAAAAAGATTCCATTTATGTATTCCCTTAAAAAAGTTATTTACTCGTTTTATAAACTTATAAATTCTTATAAACTTCTATACATTTTTTTCCAATTTCCAGTTCCAAAACTGACTTTTTTAAAGCACTTTATAAGAGTTCTAATTAGTTCATAATAGTTTCTAAAAAAAATGTTTTGTAGGAATTTATATTTTATTTTCTAAAGACACTTTGAAGTATTTTTATTTCTTAAAAATTTGTTTTATGTATTTTAAAATACTACTAAACTACTATTTACTTATAAATTTCTTGGCAGGTAGTAATGGTGAGAGGTATTTTTGATAAGTGGAAGCAAGTCATCTATTATGATTATGATAAAGCTCTTACAAAAAACAACTGTAAATGAAATTATTAGTAAACTATACGATGCAGGTTACAATGTAGTTGGAGTGACAACTGACCAAGGATCCACTAATTCAAGTATTTGGAAATATTTTGGTGTCGGTATTGGGCAAAATGACAAATGTTATTTTGAACATCCTAAAGATAAGAATTTAAAAGTTTTTGTTTTTGCTGACCCTTCACATTTATTTAAACTCATCAGGAATCATTTACTTGATGACGGATATCATCTACCTGACGGAAGTTTTATAGATAAAAGAACAATTGTTAAAATATAATTGTAAAGATTTGAAAGTAACTTATAAATTAGAACAAAAGCATTTGGATGTTCGTGCAAGTGAAAGGCAGAATATCAAATATGCTGCTATAGTATTATCAAATAATACAAGCGAGTCCATTCGATGGTGTGGTGAAAACGAATTCTTCTTTGATTCAGATGGTAGTGGTTATTACGATAAATGGAAAGAATGCGCTGATTTCATAAAGACAAGCAATGATTGGTTTGACGTTTTAAATACAAGATCAAAATTTGGCAAAACGGCATTAACATCAGCTTACGGTACAAATTTAAATGAACAAAATGATGTATTTGATAAAATGACCAAATTAATGAATGATTGTACAGTAGGCAACCATAAGTCCTTAATTCCTTTTCAAAAAGGAGTAATTTTAACAAATAATTCTGTAAAAGGATTACTTGAATATCTTTAAGAAAACTACAATATTGAAGATGTTTCTATTACGTATCTTTGTACAAATAGATTAAACCAAGATGTACTTGAAAATTTTTTTTCATATATTCGAGGAATGGGAGCTGCACACATGAAACCTTCAGCTTTGCAGTTTAGATACAGACTTCGATGGTATATACTTGGTAAACATAGTAACGATATGTTTTCCGAAAATTGCAATACTGAAGATGATGAGAATGAAGCTTTAGTTTCTGCAGTAGATTCGTCATTGAGTAAAGAAAATGACGAATGTCACAATTTTTTGAGTGATGTTGTTGAAAACGTTAATATAGAAGTAATAAAAGATATATTAGGTGATTGCTACGATGAAGAGATAACAGATTTTATGTATAATGTAGACGATCTTGAAGATCCAGGTAAATTACTCATTTGTATCGAAAAGTACTAATAATTCTTTTGAATAAATATAATATTATTTCTAGATTATTTTGATGGGCTAACTGAGATGAAATCTATACAGGAAATAATGGAAGAAAGAGGAGGCATTAATATATGTTGCTGGTTATGTTGCGCATCGATTTCGTATTAAATACCCTCAATATGGTACCCCAACTCGAGACCTTCCTAAAAAAGTCCCTGTGCAATGGGTTGATCTTGTTTCGATAGGAAATTTAATACATCCTTCTGATGATTTAATTAATACTGCAAAAATATTAGAAAAATTTTTTAATAAGTTTCATGGATCAACTTTGTCAATGTGAAAATTGACAAAGTTCCCTTTGATATGATTTTATGTTTAGTTAGAACTAGAACGTACATTAGATTACGTGAAATTAATAAGCAAAGAAAAGAAGCAAACAATAAAATAAGAGTATCTGGAAGGTCGGAAAAAGCTATGAAGTTTTATACTTAAAAAAAAAAAATATCTTGTGAGCTATTTATTACTGTATAAATTTATTGTTGATAATTAAAGTTTTTTTTTCCGTGTTAATTTTATTTTTTATGAATAAAAATTTGCATCAATATTATAGTTTTGTTGTGTTTTTTATTATATGAACGAATTTAAGAAGTTTTTATTTTTAAATAAATAAATATTTTTTAATTTTTTCTTTAGATGTATGTATTTATATATAGTTAATTTCGAATAGGTATGTATAAATTAATATTATTAATTAGAAACGCAATTAATTTTACTTGTAAAAATTTAACAATTTTTTTAATATCCAATTTTCGACGATACATTTGCTTATTACTTATATTTCAGTCACCATAGTTAATTGGATTAATGTATAATATTAATTTTATTTTATTTTATTTAACTACGATATTTTTTTATCAATTTAGTACATATTTTATTTGAATACATAAAATCCACCATTTTTTTAATACGTCACATGCGTGACGTCTGCTTTGTTTCCTTATATCATGGATCATATATATATATATATATATATATTATATATATATATATTTATATATATATAATTATATATATATATAATTATTTTTGTTCAAATTTGCCATAAAACGATCTTTATACAATTCAATTTAGAATATCCATGACCCGTACTCGTTTATTATAATACATTGGTGTTAGGGATCAGTTCCACAAGTATAAATAAAATACATGTTCCAAAGTAACTGGTACGGGATCAGGTCACCATCCCTACACGCAATGGACATATTGAAAAGATGGTGGATTTTGGTCGGCGCAGAAATGTGCAAAAACGAGTCCACCTAGTGAGCATACCTTGTTTCCTTATATCATGGGTTTGTACAAGATTATTTTATTTTATTTTACATAATATATGTCAAGTAATTTCTTTTGTATTGGATTACTTTTTTATGTTATATATGTATTATACTAACCACTATGGGTTCTTCCCCGTGTTCTCTCTTAGCTGGATCTAGTGACATTTTCTGTAATGGAATGTTGGTACCTTGAAACCAGTCTGAGGATACCAAATCAGTCTTATAACCTGGAGTGTCTGGATATATGTCGGCATGGAAATCCCTAAAAATTAAGCAGTAGTATAAAAAATAATAATATGTGATGCAAAAACTATTAGTAAAAGATCCCACTGCAAGATCACTACTTGCATAACATAGTTCTTCAAATTCAATTAATAGTAATCAGTTTTTGACAATTATTTTATTTTGTTCGTAATGTGCACTGAAAGGCAATAAATAAGTGCAAGAATTGTTGAAACGCATATTTTGAACGACAGAGAAAGTTTTGTTGTACACAGGAATGTTATTATACTTTCTGTAGCTTACCTGTAAGTTTTTCTGGGCACTTGGTATGTTACAGGAACCACTGAAGAGCTGGTCAACTGTAAAATTCGGTTTACTTCACCTTGCATTATATTTAAAGCACGTTTTGGCACTAAACACACGCCCTTGGTCTGTTCTCCGGAATGTCTGATACCTTCGATAAGGTGAGGATCCTTGTCAGTTACCTCCATGTACAGGATGGTGGTATCACCTGAAAAACGGTTCTTGTTAAATAATTAATGATAGTATTATCTGTTCTTAACGATAAGTGTGAACTCCAGAAATGAAGAGTGTAGAAAAAATGACAATATCTACCTTTTCCTGCCAAAAACAGCATTCCCGTGTCGGCGTCGTAGAGAGGAATGAGTATTCCAGTCGAACAATCTAACTCTAAAGTCTTTTCTGGTTCCACAATATTTCGTAGGTCCCTGATAATCACTTGGCGTAGTCTTTGAGCGTCGAATCCTGTGGTGAGAATTTTGTTTTGGTCACCAAGCCAGACCACCTTGGAATCTTTGATCCCTGGATGAGAATTTGCTGATTGCACGCAGCAGTTTTCCGCTCTAGGATCCAATATCCTAACCTGAAAAATTGCGTTTATGAAACCATTTTAAGGTGAAATAAGGTTCCCATGAATTTTAAAAATATACAGCTTTATTTTTATTCTTAGTGTTATACATCATTTTAAAACTTAAAACTTACACTATTATTCTACAAAATCGCCACTTCTATTCAAACAATTTTTTTCTATCCAACCCACTGAGGAATTGAGTAACCTCTTCCTTTACTCGATCATCGGTACTGAACCGTAAGACACCCAAGTATTCCTTTAATTTTAGGAATAAGTGATAATCACTTAGTGCTAGGTCCGGACTGTAAGAGAGTGGGGCACAACAGTCCAGTCAAAATCACTTAGCAGTTGTTCAGTTTGATGTGAGACATGACAGCGAGCCTTATCATAGAGAAGCCTCATGCCACTGGACATGAATTGTGGTGTGGGAACTCTATGATTTTCAAGCAATATTCGTTCAACTTTTTCGACAATTTCATATAATATTATATATCATATTTGGCAAAACTTGCGATTCTACATGACGATTGTCCAACAGCAATATTTTCAAAATAAATTTTACTCACTTGTTTATCTTTTGCCGATGTAGCCAGCAAAGTACCATCCCTCTTCCAGCTCACTGATTGGATAACTTCTGATGGGTCTGAGTTCGAAAATATCTCTTGTTCAGTCATTAAGTCCCACAGAGTAAGTGTGGTGAAAGATGTGGAATGCAACAAAAAATCTGCAGTAGGGTGGAAACCGACGATTTCAACTCTACGTTGTTTGTGAGAAAAAGTGGATTCGGGATTGCTAAGCGATTCCTGAAAGAAAAAAAATTAAATTTGAAAACAGTGTATAGGAACCATAATTTCAAAAGGGTGTATTAATTTTGTATATGTAATGTGCTCTTTAACATTTATTTGTAAGATCGTGGAAAAAATAATTTATTGGTAGTTCAAATGAGTCGCAGTAACATATATTGTAGGAGGCTTTAAATCGGGCAACTTTAAATGTTTTGGCTTTTTCTGCAGCATTTTTGCCCATTGTCTTGCTATGTCTCTGCTTGGTGGTATTGTCTTTATAGGATTCTTTAGGTGTCTTGTGGCTTTCCAGAGTGAGTGTTCATTATTAATTGACGCAGATACTTTTAGGATTTTTTATACATTGATTACAAAAAGTTTGTATCAATTTTCTAAATAATCTTGCATCTTTATTGAATTTGTTATTACTCTGGGTTATGTTTTGTTGCCATATTTTTTTAAGTTTCCTTTTTTCTGAGATTTTTACGTACGTAAGAACGAGTTGATATTTTTTATTTTTATTTTAATTATCAGAGGATATCCTGTGATGGTTTTTGTATTGAATCATAATATTCCTTCGGCGCTATTTTTATAATTTCTTTTGCGTAGTTTGTTTCTATACTATTTTTTTAAATATCAGTACATAAATATCAGTTATAAAGTCAGTATAAAATCAGATGCCAAAAGTAAAAGATTTTATATCCTATAAGTATATTATAGAGTCACCGGGGTGCAAGACATTCTTAGCCAGGAACAAGTAAGTCTGAAAAAGGAGGAAAATATACAACAATCGGACAACTGGCCGAATAACCCTTTAACATCAACATTTAACAGAAATGTAGGAGCAACAGCCTTTTCTCACCATTCTTCTCAGTGTACAATTAGCGGTAAAAAGAGAAAGGTTGTACACACTTCATCATTCAGGCATCAATAGCAGTACAACGAATAAAAATAAAACACCTGTAAGTGAGCGATTGCATAATTCAAACATCCATGTGGCTTTACAAAAATTAGAAAATATATCTTGTGCAGCTCAAACGAGTTTGGCCAACCAAGACTGCAAAAATCATTTGGATCAATTTGAAGAATATCTTCCTCGAAAATATACTCAATTTTCATAAAAATGTTTTTTTTTTTTCAGTACTCATACACTCCTCATCGCAGCAGTTCTCTTTTCTTCTAAAAATATCGTAATTTCTTCTTCTTCTTTTCTTTTCTAATTCTTCTAAAAATATCGTTAGTATATTTTAAACCGCCTTTAGCCGCTGTCTGCATTGCTTCTTTACATTTAGCGAGTAATCTTGTCTGCTTATGTATTCATAACGGCATTCATAGATTACTATAGGACTAATTAGTCTTATGCATTGTTTTTTATACACTAGACATCCAAAATGTATAAAAGATGCTAATTAAATTAAAAGTTTAGAAACATTTTGTAACACCGTTATCGAAACCAAATACGAGCAGATCATTATCGGGTCTGTTTGGTTTAACACTGATATATGAATTTAAATTTGTTTTAAGATAATGAGTTCTGGTAAGAATATACTTATGTAAAATATTCATTAGTGATGGACCAGCTCACAAATTGAAAACTTTTACATTTCCTGTTCTAACTTATGGTTCAGTGAATAGGGTTCATTCTTTTATTTGTCTTTAAAAAATTACAGATTACATGAATCTTAAATGTGGGTTTTTAATTCTGATAGCGGTGTAACCCCATATTTTGAATCATTTTGCTTAGTGGTATTCGATTTAGTCATAAATTTCGTTATAAAAGTGAATCAACCATCATTTGTACTGTAATGTCATTGATAACGTTACTTGTTTACTCAAAGGGGTGAAACTGTGAAATATTCGAAATAAAAGTAAAGTAATTCAACATACTTTAATTTGACCCTGTTAAATGCCTTCTTAAAGTCGAAACATAGATATGCCGGTTTGTTGTATTCTAATGATTTCTCTTGCATTTGCCTCATTATAAATATATTGTCAGTGCATGATCTTCTCGACCTAAAACCTTGTTGTTCTTCTGCTAGTGTTATAATTTCATTCAGTTTATTTGTTATCACTTTTAGTTTTAGTGTTGTGTTTAATAAATTAATTCCTCCTGGTGAATTTCTATTTTTTAATTTCCTTAATGCTTCTTTTACCTCTTTCTCCTCAATATTTATTTATTCGTTTGTCATCATTTATGGTGTTGGTGGTTCATTATCTTCACCTTTAGCAAACAGGCATTGAATGAAAGTAATCTGCCCATGTTCATCTCTTTTCTTTGTCCTCTGATCATCATGTTCCAAATTTTGATTATTATTTTTGTCTTTTTACAATTTAGTTTAAAGCCATACAGTAAGATATTTCTACGAGATTATCTATCATTGTTTGAAGCTCCTGAGCACTATCTGCCAGCAATTAATAGGGTATTGTCTTCATATCTAAAATTATTTATAACTTAACCATTTACTGTAATACTATCTTACGATGCGTCCAAGGCTTCTCTGCAAATGTTTTCAGAGTATATGTTACTCAATGCTGGTGGCAGTATGCAACCCTGTGGAACTCCTTTACGGACTGTGAAAATCTCACGACAGTTTTTTTTTTTGAATATTTGAATCACGCTGCTGCTTTTTGTTGCAGATATAAGTTTATGATTAGTCTTATATCCTTACCATCGAGTCCTGATGTTTATATGATATTGATTAGTGTCCCATGTGATACTTTGTCAAATGGCTTCTTGAAATCAATGAAACATGCATAAACATCCCTAGCTCTCTGAATCCAAATTGAACTTCACTTAGGTTTTCTTCTAATTTAGTGTATATGCGTGAATAAATGATAGTAAGGGATACTTCAAGTACATGACTTATCAAACTAATTAATCTGTTTTTCACATTTCCTAGTGTTGGCTTTTTTGGGAAGTGGAATGAATATTCATAGTAGCCAGACATTTAGTGTTCCTCTAATAGCTTTAAAATTTCACTATGCACTTCATCAGGTCCTGGTGATTTCCCATCTTTAATTTGCTTAATGGCCATAGTTACTTCTTCGTTTGTTATTTCTGAGACATAGGGATTGTCTATTTCAGTGGGTCTTCTTGCTGTATCTTCGAATATAGAATAGAATACAAAACAGAATGTACTAGAAGTCGCAAATAAAATTTGGAATACAAAATAAAGAAATACAAAAGAGTTTAAAGAGATAAATAGAAAGTAAGCACCTATGGTAGTTAGATAGCTTTAATAAATGCTATATGGAAAAGTAAACTGGCATATGAATAGATTGCAATAAGCATTGATGAAGGACCTAATGAAATGTCAAAAGACTTAAGCGCTATATTGTGCAGAATGAATACAGTAGAAAAATAAAACTTCAACTTAAAATGAAAGCAGTGTATGAATATGCCATGAAATATGCAAAAGAATACATGAAAACATATTAAATTTTCACAAGTAATCGTAATTCGTAAGTAATAAAGTGCTTGTACTATTTTGGATTAACAAACGAAGACAAAGAAACACATTTAGAATTAAACAGGAGAGAGTTGGTATGCTCACCAACAACAGTCATTAATATGGATACCAAACCAAATTGTATCCTAAATGAAACATATAATAGAACTCACACCAACTCCAATACAGTAGAATATAAGATCTGAAAAACCAATTGATTGAAACTGAGCACACCGAACCTCTGGCTAGTTATTCCAACTATATGAGGTGCACTTAGCCATAGATTCGTACAACGATTCTTGATTTTGACATACCTAGGTCAAACTTGGGTGTTCACAGAGATGAATTAATAGTAGAGTATTCTTGTCAGTCACTATGTGGAAAATAGTATGATATGTGTGCAATTTCAAGATGGTTAAGGAACAGGGAAACATAATTCCCTACATCAAAATCTTATCCGGTTCCTCAAAGCCCCACTTAACGAAATTTAACTAATTCTCATGAGACCAGCGATTTCAAGAATAATTTGAATAAAGCTGCATTTGAACAAATGTATATTGCAGATTTAATTAACTTGATGACTAATTAACTTGAAAAGTTAAATTATGTGATTCAGTATAAATTAGACTTCTTCTATAAATCCCTAATCCAATGTTTTTAACTGCTTTTGTGGTAGATTTGAGGGTGGCCAGCTTTTTCGTTGGTCACTGTATATTTCTATTGTGTTTATATATTATTTATATTAGTTTTTTTTACAAGTTTGGTAGATATATTGTCAAAACAACTCGAATTTATTGATAAAATAAATATTCCAATATAAACTTCTTTTATCTAGGTATTGGTTTTAAGTATATGATAAATGTTTTTACTGGGTTTTTACACAATTTATTGATCTTATCAGTGGGAAGAGGCATCATTGTTTCTATGATAAAATTCATTATAGTGTGGTTTATTAAAAAAGTATGTATAGATAAAAGAAGGAAGATATTTCCTTATTTAACTCATTTGCTACTTGTTTTCAGGAAATAGAAAAAATTACTTTTATTCAATAACAACCTCAAAAAGATATATGTATTATAATTTAATATAAAACATTGTTATCTCTGGAACATCTCCACTTCTTCAATACTCTTTACGATAAAATCTAAAAAATGCATATTGCATTTTTTTTAACTAGAACAATATACACTGCATATTACAATAAATACAGATTTGAATTTTTAAAAATCAGATGGGAGAATCTCTAACCTCTATAAGCCTCTGTAGACAGTGTTCAGTTTTTATCTAGTTAAATCCACAATTGCCAATATGTATAAATTAAATGGTTTTGTCAGTTTTCAAAACAGTTTCAAACAGTCCAGAACCCACATTTTAAAACAATGATTGAAAATTAGTTTCATCTGCAAGCAGTTCACAACCAGTTTACAACCTAAATAAAACCTGTGTCCCCCATGAAGCCACTGGTTTTGGATCAGTTGAGTTATAAGACAATATTATCAGCTTATAATAAAATGTTATATGGGGCAAAATGGTGGGTATAAGAAAGACCAATTTAAAAATTTAGTTTGTAAAGATAGTTCAAACACTCCTGACCATGGAGCTGCGCGAAGGCGGAGTCAAATTCACGTAAAGGCAGAAAGGTTCTATTGTAAGTGGAATTATACAGTGCATAGTACAATGCGTTTCGCACGGAAGTAAGGACTAAACCAAATTGCGTCTACTACGCCGTGGTCAAGAATGCTTGTAAGCACTATAAAATAGTTATTCAGTTTTTCTGAACCAAAAAAAAAACAATGGAATCTAAGATTGCATTCCAAATGCCGTTCATCATGGCCAAATTCGTAGTGAATACAATTTCAGGTACTCCAAATGAAGTAAAGAAATAAACAAAATGACGGTATTAGATTAGATTTGTGTATCCAGTTAAACAATGTTCTGTTCATTATGCCAGAACTGTGAAGAAATGGCTAAGTGAAAATTTTTCAAACCATTTGATAGGCTGTGGTAGTCCATTGATAGATTGGCTACCCATATACCTGATCTTACAATTTAAAACTTCTTCCTCAAGGAGTTATAAAACAAAAAGCTTACCAAACCCACTGAAGAGACTTAAATGAACTAGAGCAAGAATTTGACAGGGATGTGCAGAAATTACTCCCAACAACAAATGCTATGACAAATGACAATTAGATGGTGGATTGGTATAGACAACTAGGATTTAAACTAAAATTATGTTTCTATGACAGTCAGGTAATACAGGGTGTTTTTTTCTGACTCATATAGTGTAGCAAGTCTTAAAATTTTAAGTTGTCATAACTCCATTGTTAATAACTATATTTCAATGAAATTTTTGTCATGGCTATTTGAGGCAACTCTAAATTCAGTGGTGTACGAAATTAAGATTGATTAAGAAATAGTATGGTAGCATGCCATGGACATTTGAATATGTCCCAAGTAAACCTTTTATTATATGATATTAAAAAAAATGGTTAAACTTGGTTAACAACTTTAAATTTTACAGTTGTTTCCAATGTAAATGAGTCACACTGTATGTTGCAGATAAAATTGTTTATGGACAATATCTTATGAACAAAATGGTATTAAAATAAAAACATATGTGTTTTCCACCCTTAAAATTAGGATATAAATGTATAGGAGAATTTCATCAACAATTACAAAGAAAATGAATCCTCAAATTACCAAGAAAACAATAAGTTAGACAATATAGGCTGAATTGAAAAAAAAAAAAGAGGAAATTGAGATAACATAGGTGCGACCTTAGCCAATAGTCAGAGGCAAACCTCTGATTAAGGTTCTCTAAATAATATAATCTTAAGTATTTCTAAACTACTAGTGTACTCTTGAACTAAAAAACTACCAGATAAAACTAGAATCTTTATGAATATAGATAGAAAATAAGAGACAGAAAAATTTAAATATATGTGAAGTTATCAGAAATCAGAAAAGAAAATGTGTAGAACAGGAATACTTAATCATGAAAAATAATAAAAGATGATACTTAATAGCACAAAACAGTGACATTTAACACAAAAGGGGTCATGAAATGTAAGTAATTAAAATATAAGTAATTAAGTAAAATAATAATGAAAAAAATAGAAGAAAAATATATGTAATAATCAGGCATGGCAATAAAGGCAGGTTGTTTCTAAAAAATAAAATATTTTTTAAATGTTCCAATTCATTGGATATTCTGTTTTATAATAAAATATGCCCACAGGGAAAATAATATTTAAATATTAAATTTAGGTGTGGCACAACTGGGCCAAACTAAAAACAAAAAAAATTGTAGAGGTGAAGGTCACTCTATTCTTGACTAGAAGTACCTATTTAACAAAAAAATATAATGCAGGGATGCTGAGGATTCAGAGAAAGAAACATTTTTTTCTCTGAATATTGGTATTTTTCTTTCATGTTAAAATTATTTTTCAATAGTCCTTAAAGCAGAGTTCCATCTACTTGAACTAAGAAAAATGGGTGACAATGTTATTAAGATTTATATTTTTCATTTTATAACAGAAAACATACTATTAGTAGCATTATTAATAAAGTTAACAGGGGTATTATGTATGAGTGTGTTTAAAATGGTACTCACTTGCAATCCCTCCTTGGGAATGTGCCATATCTTTACCAAACAGTCTTGTGAACCAGTGGCCAGCAGTCCATCATGGAATGGGGAGAAAGAAATATCAGTCACAGTGTCAGAATGAGCATGTAAAAGAGGCATCAATTTACCCTTCCTGCCGTAGTCATCTAGAGGAAGCACAGCCAAACTAGACCCGGCATGATCCCAATTGAATGCCATAAACTTGGCAGAAGCAGCTATGTTGTTTCCATAAGTCTGGTATGAGCCCACACTGATGTCCCTAACGTAGTTCTCAGGTTTGGGCACAATTGGAGCTGCATTTTTATATTTGCTGGCTTTGAATCTCCAGGCCATTGTTTATTATACTAAGGGTTTTTCACTTACTCACTCACATAAAAATCTATAAGCCTAATATGGAATAAACTAGTTAAAAAGTATTGAAGGCGAATAAATATTAAATACGTAAAATCTATATGACACTAGTTACGAAGAGTAATACTTAAATGATATTTTGACGTATATGAAATATTAAATTGATTATAAAAGATCCAACTTAAATGTTCATACGCCCATCACCGGGAAAGCTTGACATTTCTGTCGGTCAAACAAAAAACATGTCAAAAATCAAAACAATGTCAATATTGTAGTGGGTTCACAATTTTCACCCAATTTTAGGCAACACTATTAACACGGATTCCGTAAATGTTATACAACAAATATTGACAGTTTAATATTTTTTAGAAATTTATTTTATATTTTTATTACAAAAAATATAAGAAAAAATAAACACGACACTAAATTTTTCTTGTATATTTTATTCCTAAAAGAAATAATGATTATTGTTATATTGACTTGATGGACATGCACAAATTATGTCAAGCATGTATGAATGGATAAAAATTGAGAAATAATTATTTTAAGTAGTAAATTATACAATAAATAAGATATTATTATTATACTTTTTAATCAGCTTTATTAAAATGAAAACTACAAAGACAGTCGTACTCTAGGCATCCAGTATTACATTTATATAAATCGAATTTTAATCTAAAAAAATTTAGGCTTATTTTGATTTTAATATCGTATATAGACTCTACTTTTGCACCTAGTCATATTCTACAATTTAGAATGTTTATTATAGATACGTTTTATCGTTTCTAGAAATTATACTGATGACCCTTGACCTAGTATCTGAACACTGTAGTCTCCATAGAACTGAGTTACGTTCTATTGTAAAGTGCTTAATAATTTAAATTTTTAATTGTATTTTAATGCTTAATACGTAAAAAAAAAATGTTTTAAACATTTCGCAGTAATATGTATGCTTGAACGTTGAACAAGAAAATTCATGTTTTAAATTTATACCTGTAGTTTTTTATTACTTTTTTTACGCCAATTGTCAATCGACGTCACACATGCAGAGCCCTCTTTGAGTGGTTCATAAACTACAGTAAATTATTTATCCTCAGTTTGTCGATCATTAAAAAGAATCATAAATCAATTAGAAGTTAGAGTACTAGGAGCAGACCATGGTAAATATACTATTTTACAAATAGTGACTGTATTTTCACATTTATCTCAGAGATTTGCTTGCGATGTTTAATTTTGGCATACCTCAAGGTTGCTCTGCTTTAGCCTAGTTTTCAGGGACAAGCCCATTTCAATATCCCATTTTTTACCCAGATTTTTTTGCAATGCTTTACAAGAAAATGTTGTTTTGCAGGGTAACGAGAGCTCTCTGCCCATGGAGCTATGCTCTAACTGTAAGTTAATTCATATTTATCTAATGCATGCCCGTTTTTTAGCACTAAATGTATCCATAGATATTTTGAGTCCCAATAATCATTTGTCAAGGTATAGCTGCTATGGTCTTATATGCCGGATATTTGTTTGCTTTAAGTAAAAAACGGTAATTGTAGGAATGCTTTAGGAGCTAGGTGCTATTTATATGTTATAGAATGGCATATTATACCTACTTTGTGCAAATTAAGAAATAATTAAATATCATAGACCATGTGTATTACATTAAGTACTTCTTTTTTTCAAGAATTTTGCTTATTTTTAATAGAATAGTATGCTTAAGCATATATAATTTTTTAGTGACATCTAGAGTGCACAAATAATGTACATATAGAGAAAATCCATATTTAAGCCTCCCAAGTGGTAAATTGAGCCTTTTAAATGGATTTAAACAGTTTAATGTTACCTATTTTAATTGTTATTTAAGTAGTTCAAAATGTATTGTTAGACACTGAATTATCAATTAAAATTGTTTATTGTGATACCTTGTTAATTTTTTAATGAATTCGAATGATAAAAATATCAGTATAGATGTATAACAAACAAACATAACTGTGTTTTGAAATCATTCAGGACATAATTAATAAGAATATTCATATCTGGGTCACCAGGATACAAATTTACTATGATGAATGGTATCTGAAATCTTATTAATTTATTTTCTACAGGTTTCTTCCTAATGCAATTTCTTGTTAGTTTTTTTTTAATGTTCATTTTCATGTCCCACCTTTGTATGGCTTATCAAAAATTGCAAAATTGTCATTCTTCTATTTTTCTCAAACTCTATGGTTTCCTTGTGAGTATTGTTTTCGTCTTTTTGTATATGTATAGGTCTCATTTAATAATTATTGGCCAGAGATAGAGTTCTGTGAATTTGTTATTTGTTAATAGGTATTTACTTAACTTTTTTCATATTTTTTTTTGGTGTTTTTATATTTTAATTTTGAATATATCTGGATATCTGCTATACTAATGTTTATTATCTAGAAAAAATGATGAGTATATTCTCTTTAGAAAGAAACTTTGGAGAGTTCAGTTATCTTAACCTTCTGTGGGCATGGTCTAGTGTTTTCAAAAGATTTTTATTTTTTGATGTTTTCTTAGATTTTTGGTTATTTCCATTACTGGTATATTTACCTTATCTCCCTTAATATATCTTCTTTTTCTTACTTATTCTTCAGAAAAAAAATTATGAAAAAGATTTTGTAAGAACATTTTTTCAAATTCTGTTCCTCTGCGTTTATCTTTGAAGTATTTTGCTTCTGTCTATAGTTAGTAAGAAAATTAAAGAAAAAACTTAGCCAACTGAGCAATAATTGTTTCCATGATCTTTCTTGTCCTCTCTTTTCTTTTTACTTCATCTCATTTTCTAATTTCCATTTCCATCTGATCCTTAGAATAAAAAAATTATGGAATATTTTGTAGAATTATCAAAATTGGAGTTTGAGATCAATATTATGTGGATGTGATATCAGCAGCTTGGGACCTTAAACCTGTAGTAGTTTGGTTTTTATTTTGGCCAATCTCCCAACCTTTTCTAATATGAGATTAAAAAATATGGAAATAAAGCTTCAGTTTGCTGTTTATTTTAAAGTTACTGCATAGTGTATGTTGACACATACATATCACCCTCCATACAGGCTTTGTTCAATGCCAACAATGGCCAATTCAGTCCACAATTGAGTTCTCTCTACACTATTATACTCCTGTTGGTTGTTTATTCAGAGGTTATGTATGTGTCTGTTAAATTACCATTCTTTCTCTAGAGCTTGCCTCTCTATAAAGTAACATTTACATGAGTTGAGTAGCTATTCAAGTTACTTGACCAAGTAACTGGAAACCAGTTACTTGAATTGTGTAGACACAAATTCAAGTGCTTGATCAAGAACTTGAACAAGCAGCCAAGAAAGTCAAGTAACTTGAAAGCCATCCAACTTACTTGTTCAAGAAGGAACCTCTGAAATCAAATAAACCCCTAATTTCATATAATTCATTCAAAATACCAATTATAACTTAATATATTATGAAAATCAAATAAACCCCTGATTTCATTTAATTCATTTAAAATACCAATATAGTTTTCTATATTATAAAAATCATATAAATCCCTTCATTTCATATTATAATTCATTTAAAATACCAATTATAATTTTCTACATTATGAAAAGCTATTAAAATTATTTGTTCAAGAAGGAGCCTCCAAGGATCACAGTGGTGGTTCACAATTTGTTTGTTTGGGGTCATTAAGCTCCTTGTGACCCCTTACCGCCTCTATAAACTTTTCTTCTGACATCATTTTAACTTTTTAGAGATGAGAAAGATGTAAAGTGCATGAGAAACAATGAGTTATATAAACATTATTATGCTGAAGTAGACAAGTGTCAGATGCAATGTGAGGGTCTGTTTCTCTACCACAACGTCACACGTCTGTTGGCTAGTCAATTTGCGCTCTTCCAATGGTTTCAATAGTTTATAAAAACAGGTGTGCTGCATCACATCACACATGCTATATGTATGTCAGTTTGTGCCTTATCTAATTTTATAAGTCGATTCTGGTGGAATTTTGTGACACTAGAATTCCAGCTAAAAGCCATCCAGGACTTGAGTGCGCCACAACTACAACTCAAGACCGATATTTATTGTTAACTGCTAGAAGACAATCAACAATTACAGCACCTGGATTGGTTAGCGACTTGCAGCTGGCACACCCAGTAACAATAGGCCGTGATACTGTAAGAAATCGTCTCCATGAAGCCAATCTCCACAGTCGAAGTCCATTGAAATGTCCTCATATCTCCAGATGCATTAGCTTTGCAAGATTAGACTGATGTCAAGAATATCAAAACTAGGAAGCAAATCATTGGGCTATAGTTATATTCTCCGATATATTATAACCCATGTCAGAGACGAAAATGCCACTGAACCTCTAAAAATTATTCTGACAAGTTGAATTTTGCAGAGACTATTAATGTTGTGACCCCAAAAAAGATGCAAAAAACCACTTTTACCCCGGGCTTACCCCTAAAACCTCACCCCCACCCTAGGGGTTAAAAGCTGTATAGTGTAGAATCTGTACATCATAGAAAAAAATGTTTCAAATAAAAAATATAGCTGAGATAATTTGAAACAAAAATGTGTATAGCATTTTTTGTGTTGAATGAGCCGTTCTCTTAGAAACAACGCTTGAAGCGACCGTCAATTTTAAATGTCAGTTATGCGCGCGAAATCAATGTTCAATAAAATTTGTATCAGCTCGACGGTAAAAATTCGATATCTTTTGATCAAAGTGTCCTATCGACAAAAATCAAGATCCGTTTTGAAGGTAAAGAGTTTAGCTTTCGTATGCAGTTTTTGTATTTTGCGGAGAATAAACTCAGTACTCTCGGAACTGACATTCAAAATCGACGGTCGCTTTTAAGAGAACGGTCCATTCTACACAAAAAATTCTTATAAACATTTTTGTTTAAAATTATCTCAGCTACATTTTTTATTTGAAACATTTTTTTCTATGATGTACAGATTCTTGGTAAATCGATTTTTTTGTGTTTTTACCCCCTCCGAGTGGGGTTTTGGGGGGAAGCCCGGGGGTAAAAGTAGTAATCTTTTTTGGTGTCGCAAAATTAATATTCTCAGCAAAATTCAGCTTGTTCGTATGATTTTTAGGGCTCAAGTCTCTGACAACTGGACTAAGTAATGGTACGGCGTGGAATAATAATCGATGACAGAACTGACCTGGTTTTTCTAGGAGGCTTCCTTACAGCTCAGCAGTACCTCGACACCATTTTTTAACCTATCGTTCGTCCGTTTGCTGGTGTTGTTGGACGAAACTTCCACCTCATGCATGATAATGCTCCTCCACAGTCACACGCCTAATTACAGATTTGCTTGCCAACGAAGGTATTGATGGCCCGCTTTGGCCAGCGCAATCCTCCGACCTGAATCCCATCAAGCATGTATGTGACATGTTTCAACGAAGAATTACTCCACATATTGGTAACATATACACGCCGTTTCGTTTCCGAGAGCGTCTGATAGAAGAATGGGCAAACGTACATTAACAGGAAATCGACAATGTCATTTTGCCTATGAATGACAGATGTAGAGCTGTTATAAACCACAGTGGATCCCATACTTTGAATTAATTTATTTTTTTTTATTACGACCATATTTTGCGATAACCTAATTTTTTTTTAATTGTACTTAAAGGCATTCTCGATATTTTCGACATTTCAACCAGTTATGTTGTATATTAAATATTACTACTAATCACTACAAACCGATTATTGTTTATCCAAAATAATTAAAGAAAAAATTACTTCTCTATTCCTAGACGACGACTTCGCGATGTGTGTATGTATGTATATATATACACTGGGGTTCAAAATTAGCCGGACACTTAGATTTTTTTGTTTTTTGTTGATGTTTAGATCAAAATCTGTTTAATTTTTTGAATTGTATTTTATCCCTTATTAGCGATAACGTTTTTTCTTGTTTTGAACCTAATGTTTTGTGCGAACAACACTTTTACACATACGTTTTGTTATTAGTGTGAAATAGTGGCTTAGTATTAATTTAAGTTTATTGTGGTACTGAATCTGATTATAATTTCGGCTGTAGGTTTTTGTATTGTCTCCTGTTTAAAACTTGCATTAAAAAAATTATGACATCAGAAGAAGTAGCACAAGCTGTTGCTTTACAGGATGATGGGCGGAGCATTCGTTACATCGCAAATGCTTTAGGAACTTCTCGAAGTACAATGTTTGATGCAATACAAAGATTTTGGGAAACAGGACAATACACCAGGAGGCCAGGTCAAGATAGACGAAGAACCACAAGTCAAGTTGAAGATCGCTTTCTTAGGTTAAAGTGTTAAATAGCCGTCTTACATTATCCGCACCAGTACTTGTTCAACGTTTAATAATGACCATAGAAACACAGTTTCCGTCTATACCGTTCGAAGACGCTTAAATGGGTATGGATTAACGTCCAGAATACCTGTCACAGGACCTCTATTAACGGCAGATCATCGGAGGCAACGTTTCTACTTCGCTCGTGAACATCTTAATTGGAGTATTGACGATTAGAGTTCTGTGCTTTTCAGGGATGAATAAAGATTTATCGGATACACATCAGATGGGCTGCCTAGGATATGGAGAACAGCTGGTGAACGTTATCAGCAATGTTGTTTTACTCCGAGAGTTCAATTTGGTGGAGATGGTATAATGGTGTGAGCAGGCATTTCTGCAAGACTGCAAACGCAGTCCAGGACGAAGAAGAACCTCATGGTTGAAGAACTTGCGAGATTGGTATGGTGTAGATACAAGCATGCGCAATTTGAACGCTCAACGGTATATTCCGCAATGTTTAGAAGATCATGTAGTGCCGTTTGCCCCATTTGATGGAGAAACTTTCGTCTGATGCAAGTTAATGCTCTTCCGCACATCGCAAGAATAACACGGACTATCGCAAGAATAACACGGGATTACTTAAATGAAGTTGGGATTCGTTTATTACCATGGCTCCCAAGAAGTGCAGGTTTAACTCCAATAGACCATGCATGGGATATTCTGGACGACGTATTCGACGTAATCATGGTGTTTGAAACCATGAATGATTTGGAGCAAGCAGTTCGTGACGAATGGAATCAAATCTCTCAAGCAGACTTTGCTGCCTTAATCCGAAGTATCCCTGATCGAATGAGAGCCGCAATTAGGCTCGTGGAGGTAATACACTCTACTAAATATCGTTTTCCATAAAAAATGTTTATATTTAAAAAATATTAATTTTTGTTTCTTTGCAGATTTTCAAATTTTTTAATTGTTTATTGTTTTTTCTGTGCAACATTCTTGAGTTGTAATAAATTTGACTTTTAAATTTTGTTTATTAATAAATACTCAATTGGGAACATCTTAAACTTTTTTAAATGCCAGTTTTTAGAATAAATCGGAGTGTCCGGTTAATTTTGCACCCTAGTATATATATCATTTTCATTCCCGCATATTTTCAAGCTGTACTATACTCTAAAATAGCATTTAGTTATTGTATACCGCCAACATTTCCGATTCTTCTCGAATTTCTCCTAATCCGACGTTTGTTTTGTCAGTTGACGCCGACGAAATTCGACGTCTCGGTAAAAGATTCAGAAAATTAGATCTGGACAACTCAGGAGCTCTCAGCATCGACGAGTTCATGTCTCTGCCGGAGCTGCAGCAGAATCCACTCGTACAACGCGTGATTGACATCTTCGATGCCGATGGTAACGGAGAAGTCGATTTCAAAGGTAAGTAGAAGGGATAAGTTTTTGTTTTATTCTTTATTTTTATCGAATTTACATTTATATACAGAATATACAGCGTTTCTATTTGGTTTTCTTTTCAAAAGATAAAATTGGAAATTCTGCAGACTTCTTATATACCGGCGTGACGAAATTTGTGTTTAAAACGATTATTATTATTTTTTCCTTATTTCACCTTTATTGACATTACTCCTTTGTTTCACCAGGCTTCTCTTTGTGGGATGTATTGGTAACGCTAAACCTAATCTATCATAACCTTACCTGATCTCATTGTTACCTTATTTCTACAATTATTTACATTTTTTCTTACTCTTCTGTCATTTCTCTCTTTAGGTAATCACTTAGTGTCTGTTACCTGCCGTTTTTCGTTTACGACATCGTTTGGTGTTTTAAAGGGTCCTTTTACTTGTAATTTTTTCATAATACCTGCGCACCTCAACATAGGTTCGATTTCCTGATTGATTATATTCCTACACATATCAACTTATCTTCTTCTTCAAGTGCCGTCTCCATCAATTTAGGTTAGCGGTTATGGTGGCAAATGTTTGTCTATCTTCAGCTGCTCTTAAGAGTTCCTCAAATCCAAGTCCTGTCCAGTTTCTGATATTACGTAACCAGGACAATTTTTTTCTTCCAATTCCTCGCTTTCCTTCTATTTTGCCTTTTATTATCAACTGAGGGATGTAGTATTTCTCGTTGCGCAACAAATGCCCTAAATAACTGGTTTTTCTTCTTTTGACTGTTCTCAATAGTTCTTTTTCTAAATTGAGTCTAGCTAGTACTTCTTCATTTGTTTTTCGTGCTGTCCAAGGAATTTTTAAAATTCTACGGTACACCCACATTTCAAATGCCTCGATTCTATTCAGGCTCTTTATTTTTAAAGTCCACGTTTCGACTTCGTAGAGAAGAACGGACCAGATAAAACATTTTACAAGTTTTAATCTCAATTTAATATTTATATGTGTATCGCAGAATAGAACGCGCATCTTAAAGAAACTATCCCTAGCTTGAGCAATTCTCGCTTTAATTTCTTGTTCTGGGTCCAGCTTGGAATTAATCCAACAGCCAAGGTATTTGTATTGGTTTACCTGTTCTAAAATATTCCCATTTATTTTTATAGGTAAGGGGATATTCTGTTTTCTTTGGATCACCATTACTTTTGTTTTTTTTTTTTTCGTTGATCTTCATTCCAAACTCTCGACAAGCATCCTTAAGGTGGTCTATAACCCCCTGTAAGTTTGTGTCTGTATCAGCCAGAAGGACAGTGTCATCTGCATTTCTTATGCTAGATATTGGTTCTCCATTAATTTTTATTCCTGTGGAAAGGTTTTCCAAGGCTTGCTTGAATAGTAGTTCCGAGTAAAGATTGAACAGCATAGGGGATAGTATGCATCCTTGCCTTACTCCTTTATTTATACTAATATTTCTAGATGTATGATCGTCGATCCTAATCTTGGCACTCTGCCTCCAATATAAGTTCTTAATTAATCGGAGATCTTTACTATCCAAGTTGATGCTCTGCAAGGAATTTAACATTTTATTATGGTTTACGCGATCAAATGCCTTTTCAAAGTCTACAAAACATAGAAAGACATCCTTTTGTTGGTCGTAACACTTCTGCAGCAGTACTTGTAGTGAAAACAATTCCTCTCTGGTCCCCATTCCGGCTCTGAATCCAAATTGATCGTATCCAACTTCTTTTTCACACCTTTTGTATACCCTATTGTGAAGTATTTTTAATAGAATTTTAAGCACTTGGCTCATAAGACTTATTAATCTAAAAATCTGCGCATCGCCTGGAGTTAGCTTGTTTTGGAATGGGAATAAAAATAGATTCTAACCATTCCTCTGGTATTTCCCCAGTATCGTAGATTGTATTAAACAAAATTACCAACAAATCAATGTTATTACTTTCGATTAATTTAAGTATTTCAGGATAAACTTCATCAGGTCCAGGGCTTTTGTTGGTCTTTAATTGTTTAATGGCATATTCCACTTCGACTTTTAGAATTGGTGGGCTTTCAGTAACATTATTTATTGTAATGTCTATTCTTTCATCTCGGAACAGCTGTTGTATAAATTTTTCCCATTCTTCTATTTCATCTTTGGTGTTATGAATTAACTCTCCGTTGTTATTTACCAGTGGGCAATGTTGTTTTTTGTGGATGAATGAAAATTCTTTCACCTTCTTGTACATATTAAAGTAATCATGTCTATGTTCTAATTCTTCTATTTCTTTACATTTTTCTTCGAGCCATTTCTCTTTTGATTCTTTTATTTTCCTTCGTATTTCTGTATTTAATCGTTTGTAATCGATTGTGTTCTTATTTTTGTATTTCCTCCTTTCGTCTATCATCTTTAGAATAGCTGGTGTCATCCAGTCTTTTTTTTTGCCATTAATCGTGTATTTGGAATTTCTTCCCTTGCAGAATTGACGAGGATGGATTTTATTTGTTGCCAAGTTGTATTTATATTTTGGATATTTATTTGGGTTCGGTCTATTTCTGAGAGTTTTTCATTTAGTTTTACAGTGGTTTTATCTTTAATCTGTACATCTTTTAGTAGTTCCATATTAGGTTTGTTCTTCGGCTTTGCATTTTTTATTACTTTAATTCTTGTGCGAATATTTGCTACTACAGGGTTGTGGTCGGAATTTGCATCAGCACTAGGATATGTTTTTGTACTTGTAATGGAGTTACGAAATCGTTGGTTGATTAAAACATAATCTATTTGATTTCTTATTATTCTTTCTTTTGTGTGTAGCGGTGAATATCAACTTATTCAGACCCATATTCGTATATTATTTGAAAATTTTTGCTATTATTTTTTTTTTTCTTTATTTTTGTAAAGCTAGCACACAAAACGCCAGGTTCTGTTAACACCTTAAAATTTCTGTTGTAATTTGCTTTAATGGTTTCTTTAGACTTATTTATTTATTTATGTGCATTAGAAACTCGCAAAAAGTTTGTTGTCACATCTAATGTATGTCGAATTATGTCATTAGTATTTATACGTTTTTATTGGTATTTACATTTCATTTCTTCAAATTTTCTTATTAATTGGTACATTTCTTCTAATATATTGACAGTTTTTGTCTTGTTCCAGTGTTTTTTAAAAAAAGTATGTAGTTGGATATTTTTCAAGTACCCCTCTTTTCGTTTCAATTCCTTTGGTTAAAAAAGAATTTTGAAGGATTAATAAATTGCTTTTGATATGTTGATATCCAACAGTTCAAACAGTTTATACACTACATTAAAAGTGCCATAGGGCTATAACTTTCGGCTTTGTTGTCTAGCTTTCAAAGTTTAAGGATGATCTTTGTTTACTGAAATTCCTTGGACAAGATCTTTCAATGGAGAATCTGAGAGTAGAAAGTCTTCACCAAGGTATGTAGTATAACGTCACTACAATTTTTATATAATAGTGAGCCATTTACACGAGCTTCCTTCTTCAACATCATCCCTTATTCTGTTAAAATCGTTTTATTCCATCTCTTTCTAGGTTGACCTATACTTTTTTCTGTTCTATTCTGTTTTCTGTTGTTCTGCTGTGACTATTCCATACTTCTTTTCGAAATTGCACCTACTCATTCGTATTGTCTATCATGCATGTATGTTTGTGTGCTATTATGTGTTTCTGATGTCATTTTCGTTTCTGATGTTCCGCTGTTATTCAGTGGCGTTTTTTAAGTTTGTCTAACCATCGCCGGTTTGCATTAAACGTGATATTGGAGTTTGTAATCTGGCGATGAACAACACAAGCTTTCTCACAAATCAGATCACCACTTACAGGAATCTGTAATCGTCTTTGTTGCAAAACCACGTAAACAATGCATCTTCTACAACGGGATTTTCCGGTTTCTTCAGTGTTTTCGTACACCGGGACCACGTTCAGTCAAGTTTACAAACTTTAAGATTTTGTCTTGCAATGGCAATGATAGGGTAGCTGTCACCTTTATCTTCTTCTTCTTTGGGTGCCGTGTCCGTATTCAGACGTTGGCCGTCATCATGTTTACAATTTCCTGAAATCTTTCTCTGTCGGCTGCTGCGCGAAATAATTCTTCTACTGTGGAACCACACCATTGTCTAATATTACGCAGCCATGAAAGTTTCTTTCGACCAATCCATCTCTTTCCTTCCACTTTTCCTTGTATTATAAGGCGAAGTAAATGGTATTTAGGTCCTCTAATTATATGGCCGAAGTATTCTGTTTTTCTCCTCTTTATGGTGTTTATGAGCAGACGTTCTGAATTGATCATTTGAAGAACATCTTCATTGGAAGTGTGCGAAACCCACGATATCTTTAGGATTCGTCTATAGCACCACAATTCTAATGCTTCTAACTTGTTTATCATTGTGGTTTTTAACGTCCATGTCTCACAACCATACAATAGGATCGACCACACATAACATTTCAGGACCTTCTTACGAATATTCATTGACAGGTTTCTGTTGCATAAAACTGGTTTCCAGGTCATAAAAGCCTTACGTGATATTTCGATCCTGGATATTATCTCTTCATCAGAGTCACAATTTACATTTAACCAGCTGCCAAGGTATTTGAAATGATTTACCCTTTCTATCTCTTCTCCATTAAGAGAAAGCAGACCTTGATCTATATGGATCTTTCCAACTGCCATCCACTTTGTCTTTGAAATGTTGATTTTTAGGCCTCTTCGATAACTTGCTTCACTGACTAGATTTAGTAATGTTACACCTTTATCAAACATTTCTATAACCCGCTATTTATCTTTATTGTTAATGTTGAATGTTTACGTGGCGGCGCCATGATGGTACCGATCGCTCTAAGTTGACACTGTACCAATACGAGGGGCGATAAAACACTGACGACAGGTTGGCTCACAGCAGCCCCAGCACTTAACACTCACGTGCGAACCCCATTGCTAGACCGGATTACAGCGATCATTGAACAAGAAGGAGTCCGGATTAGCGAGACCCTACTGTATTTGTGTTGTTCTTTGTGAGTGAAATATGTCTTATTAATTCTATATTCATGCCATCTTCTTGAGAGTTAATAAGTTGTTTTTTCAAAAGAAACTACAGAAACAGAAAAAGCTTAAATCTCCGCATAATTTTTTTCAGAATTCATACAGGGTGTCTCCCAGTTCAGCGTAAAAGGTGACAAGCTCTCCAAGCTTAGATTTGCTTTCCGGATCTACGATATGGATAATGACGGTTACATCTCTAATGGGGAACTGTTTCAGGTAAGGTTAACAAATGACGTTATCATTAAATGTTTTTATTCGATACAAAATATTTTATTTTCTATATTACAAGATATGCTTTACATATAACTACACATTTATGAGTATTTTTAACTGACAAAATAGATTCACCCTGTATAATGTGCAAATGAAATGTCTAATCATGTCATGGTTACTGTTAATATTGTTCGTCTCGGCATATGTTTTCAAATATTAACGAAGAAAACAGCCTCTGGAACTATTTTAAATTTTTCCGTATACTTTTCATTATGTTTACAACAAATCTATTTTCGAGATGTGCTAACAACATTAAAATTACGACGCTTTGCTTGTCTCAATATTATTATTACCTGCACTTCAATGTAATAGCGTCGTTTCGCTTATTCAGAAAACAATAAAACCCTGTGCCATGCAAAACACCCACGGCGTGGATTTGTTACGGAAATTCTGCATAGTAGATGTTGTGTTTGTCTAGTCTGGTAGCTGAAACAGTAGGATATTGTCTACCAATTCAAAGGTCTGGGTTAGATTGTCGTGTTGCTACTAAAATATGGAGGTATTACCAGAAAGCTCAAAGAATGATCGACTTGTAAAGTGTTTTTGTTATAATTTGAAGCAAAAAGTATTTTTCTTATCCCAAACTATAGTTTATTTTTATGAACGAGAGAGTAATTAGCATAATTTTAACTGGTACCTTCGACCACTCCATGGGCGTGCTCAAGATTAATTGAAAAATTACTTTGAATAATTGTAAAAAATAAATGAATTATTTCAGTGTTATAAAGTGTTATGTGTATGTAAACAAAAGTGACCTCTTTTATCACACACTATATTAGAACTGACTGGCCTACATTAAAAAGGGTTTTAAAAAATTCACATTTTTTTTAATTTTTAAAAATTACAAAAGAGAAAAAGAGTTTTTAAAACCGTCTAAGGTATGTTAAATTGATGAATAAAAATATTAATATAAAACTTACAGCTACTTGTTACAAATCCAAATCAGATTCAGAAGATGAACTTTCAGAACCAAGATTTATAATAACTGGCTCGATCATTTTATCAGTAATATTGTCCAGCTTCCACATTTTTTCCTCTTCTTTAATAGTGTGATTTACTGCCTTTTCCCAGTTTTCAGGTTTTACATTATTTACGGCCTCCAAAAACAACTGTTTAACATCATGAATTTTAAAAGTGGTATTTTTTCTTGAAACTTCACTCTTTATCTGTGCCCATACCAGTTCAATCGGGTTTAATTCACAATGATATGGTGGGGATCTAAGTACTGTCATTCCACGATTTTTGGCAATTTCATCAATTTCGTATTTTTTAAATTTTTCTTTATGAAGGGCACACAACGAATAAAGTTCCTTTCTTATAGATCCGGGATGGTACGTAATATTTTTTGAACTCAGCCAATTCTGCAAGTCTTTTTTTAACCACTTGGTTGTGGGCAGTCCTTCTATAAGTCTGGAGTGATAACTTGCATTATCCATTACTATTACACAGTTCTTAGGAAGAAGATCTATCATTTGTTCGAACCATTCTTGAAAGACATCAGCGTTCATGTCTTCATGGTAGTCACCGGTACGAGTTGATTCAAAAGTTAATAAACCACCTTCAACAAAACCGTCTGAACTGCCAATGTGTACTATTATCAGCCTGCGTCCCTTTCCTGATGGTGGGTTTAAACCAGTAGATAAGTTATTTACAAAAGCGTGCCTTTGACTTGTAACAGTTTCATCCTGCCAAAATTTATTTGGTGTATGACCCTCGTTGATCCATGTTTCATCAAGATAAAATATTTTTCTTTTTTGGTTTCTCATTTCCTTTATGGTTCTTAGAAAATGTCTTCTCCATATGACAATATCGCTTCTTTCTAATAAAATAGACTTTCTGGGATTCTTTTTCCAGCGGAAGCCTATTTCTTTTAAAAGTTTCCATAACGTACTTCGACTCATTTCTGGGTAATCCTTATCATCTCGAACTGAGACAAGAACTTTATCCAATGTTGGAAATTCTTGTCTAAAGAAGAATTCATGCACTTTCCGTCGAAGTCCTTCTTTAAAATGATATTCTATTTGAAATTTTGGTTTCCCTGGAGCATTACGTGGCATTTGAAAACTACCACATTTCTCTTCTTTAATAACTCTGTAAATCGTAGATTTCCCAACACCAAGTGTACTGCTAACTAACTCAACGGTCTCATCAACACTTTCACATAAACGTTTGTCTGTAAATGATTTAAAACAATTAAATATTAATGTTTTTTCATTAACTGTTAAAGGACCAATTTTTCGGCGTTTACACGGCACTTCCAAATTTTCCATAACACTAGTATACACAATAAACTGCACCTTGCAACTGAAGTACCTACTTTTAGTGAACTGTTAAGAATTTTGAATACGCCACTTGGACCTTCCTACAAAATGGAAAAACCCACTATCACATTTTCTGTGGAATAAGTTTAGAAGGTAATTATCTAGTCAATTACTGTCGTAGATTCCTGGAATTAAAGAATTAAATGTTTGATTGTTGAAACCCTTACTTCGTGGAATGCACTCATTTCAGATAAAATAAAACGTTTTATTTTATCTAAAGAATTAAACTTTATTTTGCAAATAGGTAGGTACTTATTAAACTTTTATTGGTTATATATAACCAATAAAATAAACATCTTACATTTCTTGCAAATTCATTAGTACCTGTTAACCTCCATCACTCCGACACTGGCAACCTTATTTAGGGATTAGTAACCCTCACAACTATTGTATTCTATTCTGCTCCAACCTTTATACCTGGTGGTCATACTCAATTTAAAATTGTTTTCCTATATACTTCTGTAAACTTGTTGACAAATATCTGTTTTTCATTGAGTCACCCGTATCAACAGTTTAGGGATTTGCATACATAATTTATTGTTTTATTACTCTCTCATACATAAAAATACACTTTAAAATTGTATCTTTTCCTACAGTCGTCTAAAAGTTAATTGCAAAATATAAGAACGCAAAAAATATATTATACGAAACTCTTCCCATATCAGTTGGCCCAACCTTAGATTGACAAGAAAATTAAATTTTAGAGAACAAAAATAAAAGCGCAGCGTAAATTTTAGAAGTTTTAATGCATCGAACAACATTTTTGAATTTTCTAATTATAGAAAATATTTTATAACGTAATGAAAACTGTTGATTAAACAGAATAATAATAAATAAAAATAAAAAAAAAATGTGAAAGTTTACCAGAGTTACATCCCCTTTATTTTTAATAGGATGTTTTCTTAAAGCTTTTTTCATTTCTGGCCACAAAGTTTCTATCGGGGACAAGTCGGGAATGTTAGAAAACCAAGTGGTATGTCATGGTCTTTAATCCATTTTAAAGTCTTTTTTTAAGGTATGACAACCTGCGCAGTCCTGTTGGAAAGCAAAATCTTCCGCTTATGTTAAACGGTGTTCCATAATCGGTAAAAGAGATTCTTCTAAATTATTCAAATAAAATCGAAATACAATCCCATCGACAAAATGTAACTTTGTCACACCTTTAGACGACATGCTGTCCCAGATCATGACAGATGTAGGAAATTTGACTTTTCTCTTCATACAATCGGGATGGAAAGCTTCATTTTTCCTGCGAATGACGCGACTCCTACTTTCTCCAACACACACTTCAAATCTTGACTCATCACTCCATTGTTTTGAATCCCATTGCGACTGAGTCCAATCTTTATTATTTATGCTCTTCTGACCATCTTGGTCTATGTTTCTTTTGTTGTAATGTTGAAAGTTGCTTTTTTACTAATTTTTTTTAACTATAATACTTACTTTGTAAGTACCAAATCCTAATTTGTGAGCTTCTCGTTGACATGTTGATCTAGAAACGTGCCTTCCAATAACGTCACTCCTTAAACCGCTTAAATCCACATAATTTGCTCGTCGATTTTTCACTATAATGCGTCTTAAAGCCCCTCGATCTGCTTCGGTTATTTTACTTTTTCGTAAATTTCTATGTTTTGTGACGATCCAACATGTAGTTTTGTATCTTGTGATATTTCTTACACCATAGCGTGACAATTGTTTCAAGAACAGAGGTGTGGGCTTTACCTTCCATTTGAAAACCATTGCGTAGGTATGTTGTAGGTAGTCATTTATCGTCCAAATACGTGCTTCCTCGACACTGTGGCTCTTACGACTGACTTAAATGTGAATCATTCAATTCTTGTCTTTACACAAGATTCAACACTGCAAGTGAAAATATTGAGCATTTTCAACAATTCTTTCAACTCCATTAAACCATTCAATTACATGGAATGATTAACTTATTTTTACTAAAGGCGGAAATACACCATTCAATTCGGTTGAACAATGTGGATGATTCAACCAAAATGAACCATGTATTTTGCAATTCAATAAAAGCGTTCAACAAAATTGAACGTTGAAATGAGTTGAGATAATTTCTACTTTCGTTCAACTTCGTTGTATAACTGGGATGAATCATCCACATTTACTCGTCTATACAAGTTTTGTCGATTGTGTTCGATTCAACCGTTTATTTCATTGAGTTAGAATCTTTTCATTTTGACTTGTGATATAATAAGTTCCGTACGTACGTTTCGAATCATCCACATTGTTCAACCGAATTGAATGAAGACTAAATTGAAGCGTGTATACGTATGCTTTTCAATTTGATTGAACAATGTAATTGAACCATCCACATTGTTCAACCGAATTGAATGGTCTATTTCCGCCTTTACGGATCAATTTGGTTGCTTCACTCAAATTGAAAGGCAACAGTGAACCGTGTGATAGGCCATAATATGTTAGGAATGGTATAGAATTGATCCCCAAGGTCCGCGCGACCTTGAATAGATAGAGGAGAGGGAAGACCGAAGCGATCCACGCGGTTAATCTGGCCATTCAAGCGAACTGGGTGGATTGCAGCTGCTTAGTTTAATGGGCTTTTCTCAAAACCACGGTTTTTCAAATGGGTTTCACTCGTATTTCGAAACTATTACACTTATCAAAATGAACCAAACGGCATTTTAAGTTTTAGATGTCTCTCTACGTACGGTACTACAATAAAAAATAGTCATTATTTAAAACAGCTGTAAACAATTAAACGTGAAAAAACAGGTCGAAAAAACACAAAAGTATGAAATCTATTCTAACATCCAACTTTGACGATTTTGGCAGAAATTAATTTCGTCGTATATCTCTTCTCTCTTTGTCAACCATTTTCCATCCACTCATGAATGTAGGTCTTTCCCAATTGCTTCCTTGCGCCAATCTAATCCACTGAATGCCTGCCACTGCTCTTATGTCATCTACCCATCTTTTTTGAGGTCTTTCCATGCTTCTTGTTATCGTCCTTGGTCTCCATTCTAGAATTCTCCGTGCCCACCTGTTGTCATTATATCGGGCTACGTGACCTACCCAATGCCATTTCATTTTTGTAATTTCTTTCACAATATCCCTAATCTTCGTTCTACGTCTTATCTCGGTCTTTCTAATCTTGTCTCTTAGTGATATTCCAAGCGTGATTCGTTCCATTGCTCTTTGCGTTGCTTCTAATTTTTTAGCAGATTTTTTGGTAAGAGCTACTGTCTCCAAACCGTAAGTACAAACTGGTAGTATGTACCTTTTTCTTTAAGTTTACAGGAATGGAGGTGTTTTTCAAGATATATTATGCTAGTTTGCCGAAAGCGCCCCATGCCAGTTGTGCTCTTCTTTTAATTTCAGCATCTTGATTTGGTTTTCCTAGTTTGATAACATGACCTAGATATACATAATGCTCAACATTTTCTATGGTATAATTTTGTATTGTTATATCAGTCTGGTCTCGGCTCAATATTTTTGTTTGCTGTAGTTCATTTTTAAGCCTACCGCCCGAAACTGCATTTAATTGTTGGTAACATTATCATTTAGTTCTTGGATATTATCGGCTATTAAAACTATGTCATCTGCGAATCTCAAGTGGTTTAAGTATGATCCGTCGACGTTGATACCCTTATTGTTCCATTCCAGTTTCTTAAAAATATCTTCTAGAGCAAGGGTAAATAGTTTGGGAGAGATGGTGTCTCCTTGTCTTACTCTCCGGTGTAGTCTATTGGGATTAGTTTTTGTGCTTTCGTCCAGCTTTATCTGCATGGTAGCATTTTCATATATGCTTTTAATTATGTTAGTGTATTTTGAATTTATGCGTGCATTTTCTAGAGATTCAAGCACTGCCCATAATTCGATGGAATCGAATGCTGGAAATCGACGAACGCCATATGAATTGGAACATTATACTCGGTGCATTTTTCTCTCATCGTATATAATAATCAATTTTTATATCACGGAATAACGACTTACTACTTTGCTACACATGAAAAAATTTAGTGAAGACCATATTTATACAGGGTCACCTGAAACTTTGAAAAAAGTCATGGAGGATGCCGGATTTCTATGTAGGAAAGCGAAGAATAATAGGAAAATTCTGATATATATATATATATAAGTGCTTCGGAAAAAGCGGAGAAATTTTTTTAGGAATATTAAATCTTATAGGGAAGATAATCGGTGCAAAATTTACATGGATGTCTTATATCCATTCCTCTCATTCAAAGCGAACAATTCTTTTTTTTACATAAAATGTTCAATGACCTTTTTTTATTTTTTACTTGTTTTTCTAGTTTACAGTATCAAGTCTCTTCGAATACATTAATAGATTAACATTATTGTGAATGCTTTATTTTATCACAACACAATGACGATATATGACACATTAGATGGCGTAGTTACGTCTGTACATAGTTATTTTTAATAACTATGGTCTACGACGGGAAAATATTTTGGTTCGATACGGAGTAGTGGCTATACCGTACTGACCAGACCTAAAGAGGTCGAAATACGTATATGCGGCTTGTCGCTGCTCTGTATCGAATCAAAATCTAATATAGTCATTGTGTTTTATTTCTTTACGTCGTTTGGAGTACCAGAAATCGAATTCACTACGAATATTGGCCATAATGAACGGCATTTGGAATTCAATTTTAGATTCCCTTGCCGATTTATTCATCAAGCTGTTTGCTTTGCAAGTTTTAGGAAGCACGGTGGCTGATATTTGAATTCGATTTCGCCAGGTAGAAATCGTATGATTTCTCTTTTTGCTTTATTTTATATTTCAAATTTGAAAAGTTTTCATTTAAAAATATTATTTTTATTTTTCGACCATCTCTGTCTATGATAAACCCTTTTAATCTTCTAGTTCTCTCCTTTAGCCTTAGGAGAATATTTACAGCACTTGCGGTCTTACAATTTTCGAAAATATCAATTTTGTTTCTATTTATTTTTAGTACACAACCGATCACTTCTTGTTTTAAAATAACCAGTTAATTATTATTAAGTATATATCACTTATTTCGTCGTTGAAAATGAATTATTCATGTTGAGGTTGGTGTTAAATTTAGAATTTACATTAATATTTTAAAGAGATCCAATTTTGCTACTATTATGTTGTAGTACATTTATATGATATAAATTGTATTTGATTACTACGGGGTGGTAATGAAAACTAATTAAATGGGGCACTATTGGTGGAATTAAAAAGAAAAAAACTGTGGAAAGATGTTGATAAAGTCCTTTTACCCTATGACGACCCATATACAATTAAAATATGATCAGTGGGCCTCAAACAGTGGGGCGTTAATATTTAATTCCGATCGCTTGAAAAGTAAAAATAATTTAATTTAATTTCCTGTATTTTATGTATAGTAATAATATTGGATTTTACTGTATCAAAGGTAAATAAAATGAATATAATATGTATATATAGGGCGTGTTAAAAGTAGCGGGACGGTATATTTCGAATACTAGAAATTATTTGTCGACATCAAATGTTCATCAAGGCCTCTAAAGTCTCTATTTTGCGTAGAGTGAAAATTATACGAATGGTTTTGAATGCAGTAAAATTGGAAAATACTTGACAAATTGCTGGTATGTCCAAATTTGAATAAAATACATCCAAGACTTTACTTTCTGCAGACACTGTATTAAATATAACCTTGAAACAAATTGGCACTAAACCACTTCTGAGTTTTCAAAAAAACAAAAGGTTTAAACACGTGTAGCCCAGTAATTAATACCAAAGCTATTGAGAATATGCAGTCCAGTAATTAGACCGAATGTACTTTATCGTTTAACTAAATCACACCACAAAGTCCGTATTGAATTCCCGAAACACTTTTTGTTTGAAACGATTTGTCCTAATCACTATCAGAGTCGTCACTATCTAAATTGTCTATCCGAATAATTAGAGACCGGACCTCATCTATAACTCGCTCAGTTTGAAAAAGACTGAAGGATCTTCCGTATGTCTAATACGGAAGACAATCAGATAAAAGAGGACATTAAGAAACATCAAGAAGACCGTATAGAACAAATCATAGAGAAAAACCAAACTCTCAAATGCACCAAACCGAAAGTAGGAAAGAAAAACATAATAACCATTAAAAATGAACAAGGACAACTAGAAAAAAGTAAATCTGATATTGCAAACTCAATTGAAAAGTTATATGCCGATCTGCACTGTTTCAGAAACGATCCCCCTAAGTCCTTAAGCAGAACTTGAAAAGGCAAATAACAAATGTCAATTAAGAAGTGATGCCCGAAATAAACCACGAAGAAATAGAAAGAGCAGTAAAAGAAATAAAAAGGAATAAAGCTCCTGGAAGCGATGGAATCCTAGCAGAAATGCTGAAGAAAGGTGGAAAAGAAGCCATCACATATCTAAAAATACTATTTAATAAATGTCTATTCCAAGGCAACATACCCGAACAATGGAATACTGGTAAAACAATACTAATACACAAAAAGGGAGACACCATAGACCTGAAATATTATCGACCAATTTCACTTCTTTCAAGACTTTACAAAACCTTTACAAAGATTATTACAAACAGGTTAACAATTAAATTTGACGGATATCAACCAGTAGAACAAGCCAGATTTAGGAAAGGGTACAGAACCTGTGACCATCTATATACTTTGCAAATCCTAATAGAAAAGACTAACGAATACAATCTCCCATTATGTATGGCTTTTTTAGATTATGAAAAAGCTTTAGATATCGTAGAACTGTGGGCAATAGAAGAAACATTGATCGACAACGGGATCGACTCCAGGTATAGAATGTTAATACATAATATTTACGAACAAGCTGAAATGATAGTGACGTTGAGCAATGGAATCGAAATAAGACCAGTAAAAATCGACCGAGAAGTAAGACAAGGAGACACAATATCTCCAAAATTATTTACAGCTGCCCTAGAAGATATATTCAAGTCAATAGACTAGGAAAATAAGAGAATCCCTATTAACGGGAAGATAGTTGAACTATAATAGCCGACACGTGGAATGCACTGAATACGATGAAGGAGGAACTACACACAGAATCCCTAACAAAAGGACTGAAAATTAATTTCAGCAAAACTAAACTAATGTCAGACAAAGATGACTTACTTTACTTTACTTTATCGTGTCCGGACATGTCATTCATAAAATTTCGGCCCACTATCGGGCTACGTCGGTTCCATCTTTGTTGGCGAGCCACAAATCTTCAAGGGTACATCGATGAGGACAGTTTCTGCATGTAAGAAGCTTTTCCTAGATTTTAGTCGCTTTCGTGGTGTTCGAGCTTTGTATATGGCATGCCGATCATCCGCGATTTGTTTAATTTTCTCTACGTGTTCTGCAGCGCCTCTGCGTGTTGAGGGTTCTGCAAAACCGGCTGCTCTATATAGATTTGAAAGTGGCGTTGGTTTCATGCACCCCGTTACTATCCTGCATGTCTCATTTAGCGCAGTATCAACTTGTTTGGTGTGGGCAGATCTGCTCCAAACGGGGCACGCATATTCAGCAGTTGAGAAACACAGTGCCTGTGCCGTTGTTCTTAAAACGCCAGGACGTGCGCCCCATTTACTTCCCGTTAGCTTTCTGAGTATGCTGTTCCTAGTTGTTACTTTCCCTCTTGTTTTTATGCAATGTTGTCTGTAGGTGAGGGACCGGTCCAGAGTTACTCCAAGATATATAGGTTGGTTTGTGTGTTCTAATGCATTACCATTCCACACAATTTGGAGTTTTCGCTTGGCTTCCTTTGTGCAAAGGTGGAAAGCGCAGACTTGAGTTTTAGAGGGATTGGGTCTCAGAGAATTCTGCAGGTAGTACGCTATTATTGTTTTTAAGGCAGTTTCGAGTTTCTCCACCACTTCTTCAAAACTATTTCCTTAAGCACATATTGCAAGATCGTCAGCATAGAGGAAGTGCTTGGTTTCGGTCGGAGTAGGTTGGTCGTTTGTGTATATATTGAAGAGCATTGGTGCTAAAACACTTCCCTGTGGGAGACCGTTTTTTTGAACTCTCCACCTACTTACTTTACCCTCCAGCATAACGAAAAAAACGTCTATTTTGCAGTAAGGAATATACGACCTTTCCCAGATGGTGGTCATTGAGAGTGTCGTATAACTTACGGAGCAATGTTTTGTGCCTTACTGTGTCATGAGCTGCTGTCAGATCTACAAAAGCAGCCCCTGTTATAAGTTTTTCTTCAAAGCCCTCTTCAATGTGTTCTGTTAATGCGCGGACTTGACCGGTGCAAGATTTGCCAGGTCTGAATCCTTGCTGTGGGATGAGGTGCTTGTCAACATTTTTTTCTATTCTGGCGAGTATGAGTCTCTCGTATAGTTTAAAAAGTGACAAAGATGACAAACTTATGATAAAGATCCAAGAGACAGAGATAGAACACGTAGATGAATATACATATCGGTCAAAAGTCAAGGTAAGCAAAGAATCTCATACGTACTTCCAAAATCAAAATATACCTCAAAGACTGCGAACCAAAGTGTTTAATTCCTGTATCCTACCTGTACTTACATATGGAGCTCAAACCTGGACATTTACTAAAATAAACATGGAGAAGATCAGATAAACTCAGAGAGCTATGGAACGACAGATGCTGGGTATCTCACTCAAAGACCATAAAACCAATGAAGACATTCGTAATAGAACAAAAGTAAAAGATGCTGTCGAACAGGCAGCCAAATTGAAATGGACTGGACATAACGAACGTCTTAAGGATGGCCGATGGAATAAAGAAATCGGGAATTGACGGCGATATGAAGCCAAAAGACCACGAGGAAGACCGTAAATACGCTGGAGCGATGATATTAAACGAACTGCAGGACCAAATGTGTCAACGTCTTACAAACTACAGAGATTGAATTATCCAAAGATATCTAAAATAAAAAAATAAACAGAGGCTATTTAATAAATAAATGCTCAAAATTGTTTAGCCCTTAAAAATGATCTAAATTAAACATCTGGTGTTAGCTTGGTAATACACTCTGCGTCATAGAAAACGGGCCACCCCAAATATTTAAAATATTTTTGAAATTATTATTTATTGCTACACAATTAAGCATTTATTTTGTTGTATATTGAATTAACATTATTTTATTTTTAATGTGTCTTGGGTTATTTAAGTTAAATGAGTTGTTGCGAAAGTAAATCGACCCTGTAACTGGATTGAGGATATTCGTAGAACCTATAAAACAAAACAATTTTGAGAAAAAGTTGTTTACAACTTGATTAATTTTCGAGGAAGCGATTGTTTTGAGAAATGTTTGATATTGTAAAGGGTTCTAATGAGTTTTAAACACATCTCAGTATTACAATAGCCGACTTAGTGTGAAGTAGTCTTCAGTTAATAACGATGGAGAATTTTCAAAAATCGGTTGAAATTGTAAAGTTACTGGGAAGTGGATTAAGTCAAAGACAAGTTGCAAGACAATTGAATGTTAGTCGTTCGACTGTACAAAGGACCCAGTAATTATTTATTGTCACATGATCTCACCAACGACGACCTGGTACGGGTCCAAAAAGGAAAACAACCGCTAGGGAAGATCGCGTCGTCCTTCTTGCTGCATTGCGGAATCGGACCCAAACCGCTAGAATGCTTCAAGGCTATTTACAGCAAGCTCAAGGACCAGCAATCAGCCTTTTTACTATTCGGCGAAGATTAAGGGAGCAAGGTTTAACAGCTTGCAGTCCAGCAACGGGACCCTTACTTTTCCCAGCTCACAAAAGTCGAAGACTAGATTTTGCCCGTGAGCACATCAATTGGACAGCAGACGATTGGAAAAAAGTATTGTTTACGGATGAGTGTAGAATGTCTATTTATGGTAAAGACGGACGTAGTAAGGTGTACAGACGAGCTAGAAAAAAAAACGTTTCGCTGGTTGCACTCGGGCACCACGGGTTGCATTTGGTGATGGTTTAGTAATGTTTTGGGCAGGGATTTCTTTTGATGCGCATACGGATCTCGTCGTGATCGACAGAGGTGCGTTAACAGCAGTAAGGTACATAACGGAAATCTTACAACATCATGTGATGCCCTATGCTGGATTTATTGGCAACGAATTCCTGCCAATGCAGGATAATGCGAGACCACACACAGCAAGGATAGTAACAGAGTACCTTGACGAGGTTGGTTTTCAAAAAATAGACTGGCCTGCTCAAAGCCCCTATTTAAATGCTATTGAGCATCTATGGAGCCTGCTAAAAAGCCGCGTTAAGCGTTGCATACCTGCTCCAACAACACCTAGAGAGCTCCAGATGGCACTCATTGAGGAATGGGCCACTTTTCACCAAGGAGATATCCAAAACGTTATATATTCCATGCCAAATCGAATGAGGAGTATCATCCAGAATCGAGGTGGCAATACCCATTACTGAAAATGGATACCAGCTTTATTTTTAATATACAGTTCATTGTTGTATCAAAAACTGTAATTTGATTTTTTCAATAAATTTCCAATTTTCTTAAATTTTTAATTTTCGATTGATGTTTTACGATAATGATGAAATATTATACTAAACGAGTTATTGATTCAATATACGAAAAAATAAATGCTTAATTTTGTAGCAATAAATAATAATTTCGAAAATATTTTAAATATTCGGGGTGGCCCGTTTTCTATGACGCGGAGTGTAGTTATGAATTTATCTATTGTTTGATTTGTTTTTAGAACTTTCTATATTTCCGGATCAGTTTGTTATTTACTCTGTATAAAAGAGGATAGTTATCAGAAAAGTCTGGTCGTGAAATTTTCTCCAAATGAAAAACGATTTACTATATTGATAAACCATTTGTTTTCATCTATCCAAGTGCTTATCAATTAACCAGTTTAGGTCGTAGAAATAACAGGGTGCAAACAATTAGACGACGCCCTCGCCCCACCCCCGACGGCTTATACCAAAGATTTATTTATTTATCGATCTTATACTGGAACCAGATTTATAGTTACAGCCGTAATAAAGAGTCAATTTAGTATGTGGGTTCAAGTGCTTCAAGGGATTTAGGATGGGTCATGGACATAGGTCTATTAAAAATTTATAATCGTCGAGAGGGTATAAATATTTATTGACAACATAAACTTACAGGAAATATAGTGTAAGGTCGTATGTTGTTTAGATTTTCCGCACACTTCGACCTAAAAATATCTTTTGTGAATATCTTCAATACAAGTTACAGGGTAAGGGCATAAAATTTTCGGCCATTATTATATAAAAATAACCCCATTATTCTGTTCTGTTGTTCCTTATTGGATTTCTTTTAGTGTAAAAATCTTGTTCATAACCGATTTATTATTAGCCCAGTCTGGTTAAGCAAAAATCATGGATTTCCCGGCAAGATTTTCCGCAGATATCTGAAGCTTTTAAGACGAATAGATGAAAAAGTACTCGTATTTTTACCTTGCGTTTTTTTAACAATAATTTATGGTCATAATTTGATTTTTTGTCTATAAGTTTTGCTCCTAATATTTTACATAAACAATATTTATATCATTTTTTTGTATCAAGAATATCTTTATTTTCCCTTTTTTTTTTAATTAAAATTGATAAATAATTTACGGAGATATTTGCAAAAAGCAGTTTTTTGCACTAATTTATAAATTTTATTAATTTTTTTATTAACAAAATAAAATGTTATTACTATATTTGAACATCGAGGAATTACCGTCTTTTAAATTTGTGCGAAATTTCCCCCCGATCGTTCAAATAGTTTAAAAGTTATTTAATTTATTTATCCCTGAGGCTAACTATTTAAACTATTGAACTTGCTCTATCAATGATGCTAGATACATTTAGTAAACTTAATAGGATTCCTTAAGGTTGATCTGCACCCCCCAAAAGACAAACTACAAATTCAAAAAATTTGAAAAAAATTGAGAATATATGTGACAACTAGAAGTATTTTGGCAAATTTTGACCAAACTTCATGTTTTCGTTTTCGAAAAAACGCTAAAAAACTACTTTTTTCCAAGTATAAAGCGGGAAAACCAGACATACAATTTTGTTAATTTTCTTACAGCATAAAGATATAACCCTAAGAAATACTTATGAATTTTTTGAAAATTTTTGAATTTACAGTTTTGTCACAATTGGAAAAAATAATAAGCTCCGGCTTATAATAAAGCTACCACCGGTAAGAAACCGAAAAAAAATTTTAATAACAACATATATAAAACTGTAAAAGTGGAAAATATTTGCAATAAAACGTTGAATATTTTTTCCTAAACTTATGAAAAATCTCGTTAAACAAGAATTATATCTTGAACTGCCGACATCAAATTGTATACTAGAGAGATGGCTCTCTATGTCAAACGTTGGTAGTATTTATCATCGATAGATTGCATTACTTTCGGCCTCGAAACGCTTCAAAGCGAATCGTCATACTAACAGGGTTGCCATGTCAATTATTTTGTAGAACACTTTGGCAGATTACAACAAGATTTAATAAGAATGTTATCGGTTTGAATGAATTTTATCTGGCATGCTGAAACTTACAGAATAGTAGATACTATACTATTCCATCTACAAGTAATATATCTATAAAAAACGTATTTAGTTTTTAAAAACCTATTTAGGCGTTTTTAGTTAATTATTTTAGTATTTATAAACAATAGTGTTGTTTGCATAACGTATTAGTGGTAATTTTTATATTAGTATAAGTATTAGTTTTTCTTAAGGAAACACATTTGTCAACTTGTATTTTAAATCTTGCTTCTCTTAATTTCTCAAAAATCTTCTTAAGATTATGTTCTTAAAGAGAGGTTGAAAATGTCCATGTAGACTAGATATATTTCGCCTGTAAGTCTTTTTAGTATGTTCTCCATTACCTACCCTCTGAAATGTTGAAGGTGCATTTTTGGGTCCGAATGGCATTCTCAGGTATTCATAGTGGCCATTTCCAACGTTAAATGCAGTCTTCTAGATATCTTCTTCCTTCATTTTAATTTGATGGAATCCGCTGGCTACATCTGGGTGGGAAAGTATTGGTAGCATCCTAGTTTGTCCAGAATGTCTGTTATATTTGGAATTGGATATAGATCATCGATGGTTTTCTCGTTCACCTTCTTGTAGTCGACAACTATTCGCTATTTAATTTTTCTTTGGGCATCTGGTTTCTTTAGAATGACCCAGATTCATTCTTCTTCTTTTGTATTAAAATGATCGGTTCTTAGGAAAGGATCGACATCTCTTAGATTGATTGTTTGACTTTTGGTGAGATGAAAATTTTTTTTTGAAGTTTGATTGTTTCGTTTTCTTTCTAAAATATTTTTTTTATGATTTTTGAATATTAGACACTTTTACGTCGTTCAATACAGATGCAATCTAATAGAAAACATCTTTAATAACCATGATCTTCTTAAATGCGTTAGTCTGCCCTTCATCCAGCCTGTTTAGCAGTACCTAAAGAAGCCTCCGAAGATCATTCCTATTCATTGCTTCTACAACGTCTTGATCTAGGAATTGGATATACTGGATATATGGTCGCCACTAATCAATTCGTGGTTTTTATAGGTTGTGGGTAAGCAATTCACTTGACTATTTTTGAATGTCATTGGATTTTTGGATTTTTTTATTAAAGGAGATATTAATTTTAATGAATCAAAAGCATTGTTGCAGATTATGATAGTGGCTCTCTCTTTGCTTTTCTTGTAACCTGGTGCAGTTCCTTCATTTTTAGTAGCTAGTGTTTTCCAAGGAAGCATTTTAAAATTAAGGCCTACCTCATCACAGTTAAATATTTGTTTTGAAGTCAGTCCATCTCTAAGGATAATGACTTGTAGTTTTTAATAAAATGTATTAATTTCAATTGAGTCAACAAAAAGTTTTCGCCGCAAAGATTCAATTGTCAGATACCATATTTCCTCTTCCGTGTGTCAATCTATCTCTCACTATCACAAATGTTTTCTTCTGCATCCATAAACTTCTTGTATGGAATTCAATAGCTTTAGCTTGGAGTATTGGACCACTTATCGGGCTACCCACTATCTCAGAAGTTAAATGCATATTGCGTTTTCATCGAAATTATTTACAAAATAAACGTTTGAAAAGGGGGTATGATTTTACTTATAAAAAATTGTAACAACTTCTATATTTTTCAAGCTAGACTTGTAAATACAACCATTGGATAGCTGGTAAAGAAACTGATATTTAAAAAAAAACCTATGACCAATATGAACGAAGTTAGGGACTATTTAAAAAAAAATCATATGTCTATTGTTTATAAACATTAAGAACTAAAATTTGCACAAATTTTGAATGAAAATCTAAAGTTTATATTGAAACTTATAGCTATAAAATTCATCCAATTTTTCTAAACTTACGGCCGTTCGAAACGAAGGTACTTTCGAAAGATCGACATGAGAAAGTGGAGGGGATAACTGTTTCAGCTCCGTTTTTTTTTTCGAATCGTAACTTCAAATTGAAATACGTAGGAAAAATTTACAATATCTCGGCTTGTATTGCAGCTAGAAGCCTCTATTTTTTTTTATTAATCTGGGGTAGCTCCTCGAAATATGAATATCTACCATAGGGTCCAAGCCTTTATACCGTATTTTTTCGGTTTACTAGGAATATAAATCAGAAATGGATAACGTCCCTAAAATCTATAAGCTGCTCGTCGATAGTACCAAAGGCAGATGGTTCATATGATTATATGATAAGAACTTACGATCAATCGGATTTGTAAAAAGATTATTTCATGACATATTACATATCTTTTTTTTATTTTTATATTAATCTATATTTTATTGATTTTGTTTTATGTAATTGTCCTATATAACTTGTTGATCATGCTTTATGTACTATATGACTTGTCCTATATCACAATGTGATCCGATGGGATTAGAATAGAATAGAATAGAAATATGCTTTATTGTCACTGAAAATTATTGAACAATTTTATGGACAAAGCTAAAAAATAAATCAGTCAAATAGTACAAAAAGTATAAAACAAAAACAAATATAGTAAAAAACAGAATAACACAATTTTAAATTAGTAAAATTATTGTATAACCTACATAATTTGTACAGACAACAAATGAGACAAATTGTAGCCACTGCTTGAGACACCCAAATGTAATTATAAACAATACTAATTTTGTTTCTTTGTTATACATTAAGAAACTCGTCAACTGAATAATATGGTCTTTCTGAAAGATAGATTTTTGTCACCTTACGAAACTTAATGAAGGATGTTGCGGATTTAATTTCTCTTGGAAGGTGATTATAAAGTTTCTTTGCACGATATAGAATAGAATTCTTTACTAGCTGAGTGGACGGGATCGGCAAATAAACGTTACAATCCGAATTTTTAATGGAGTAGCCATGGTCAGGTCTATCGGGAAAAATGTTTAGATGCTTTCGAATCAAACAAACCGTTTCCAAAATAAATAAAGAGGCAAGCGTCAAAATTCCGTGATTTTTGAAGTAGGTCTTGCAATGAGTTGTTTGTTTGAGACCAAATAGATAACGGATTGCTCTTTTTTGCAACTTAAAAATAGTATCAAATTGGGCCGCTGTACTAGAACCCCAAAATGGAAGCCCATATCGAAGATGGGACTCGAACAATGAGAAATATGCCATTTTGGCAGAAGATAAATTTAGTTCCTTCGAAACATATCTTATTGCAAAGCAAGCTGAGGCTAGTTTCTTTCTTAAGGAGTCAGTATGCAAGGACCATTTGAGATCACTGTCAATGAGAATACCTAGAAATTTCACGGAATTTACGATATTGATTTGGCTCTCATTCAAAAGCAAGGGTTGCATGACTCCTTTATAAGATAATGCTACAGTCTTATCCACGTTAAAGCTAAGTAAGTTGGAGTCTGACCAAGCCTTGATTATAAGTAAATCAGCGGTTATAATTGAATGAAGCGTTAAAATATCAGAGCTGCTCCAAGTAATACTGGTATCATCAGCAAATAGAAAAATTTTCCCTTTAATTTTCAAGTAAGTGATGTCATTAATGAAAAGTAAAAAAAGAATGGGACCTAATACTGAACCTTGCGGTACTCCACACTCAATATCTTTACAACTAGAGTCGGTGTCATTTATTCTAACCAATTGTTTCCTACCTACCAAGTAAGTTTTGAACCAGTTCAAAGACACACCCCGAATTCCGTAGAAAGTTAATTTTTTTAATAGAATGTCGTGATTTACGCAGTCAGAGGCTTTGGAATAGTCGCAGAAAACGGTGGCGGAGGAGAGGTTACTATTAATAAAGAATAGTCTATTCTATTCTATATTCTATTAAGAAATCAGTGAATTTCGGGGCACTGGAAATATAACTACTTACTCCACGCTTGACCCAGTCTTCGTTCTCCGAAGGTTAAATATACTAATTGCATATGAGACGAATTATAATGTTAAAAGAAACATGCGGAGGAGGTTATATATGTATAAAAAGTGAAATTATAATAAGACAGATGTAAAAAATTGATTAACTGGAAATGTAAGTATTCACTCCAGGAAAAGATTTACATAATATATAAAATGAATTTTGAACTGAAGAACCAGCTTAAATAAGCAAAAAGCAATATAAAAACTAATATTATCCACATCAAAAAAATTGACATGACAGAGTATAGTTGCCAAACAAAAGATATACTTTTTCTATTGAAGGCATATAAATTTATATGTTCCATGTCTGTGACATAGAACAAACTGGAGTCGAATACAGAAAATATAACTGAAATAATAATAATATATAAACAGAATATTTAGTTGGTTAAAGAGTTCAATTAAAAGTTGAGCGCTAACTATTTTTAAAATAAAAATAGTGAAATAAGTTAATAAATGAATAAAATCAAAATAAATTGAAATAAAATATTGTATTAAAAGAAAAATAACACATGTGACGTTTATAACAAGTGTTTTCTGTAATTTAATACATTAACGTTTGTTAGAGTTTTTTTTTATTTGTAACTTAACCTTCAATATAAATAGAAATATGATCTTAATGCAACTGTTTTGTCTTTAGGTTCTCAAAATGATGGTCGGAAACAATCTGAAGGACACTCAGCTCCAGCAGATCGTCGACAAGACCATCCTGTTCGCCGACAAAGATGAAGACGGCAAAATTTCCTTCGAGGAGTTTTGCAACGTGGTCGGCAACACCGACATCCACAAGAAAATGGTCGTCGACGTCTAGGCGTCGCTACGACCCTACCTCAACTCGACGCCTGGTCTTTTAGAAATACGCGATTTACAAAAAAACTTAGAACAGCAAGACATTTTTGTTTCCTGTCGCTGAAATATCGTCGTCCAAACTGACAGGAGTCCGTACGACTTCTGTTAGTTTGGAGGCGGTCTTTTGTTTGTAGAGGCGGCTTCTCTATATTTACTCCTATGTATCGACTTCACGGCTTTTAAAATCACCACATAGCGTCAGGTGGTCGAGTTGGTAGCGCAGTTTATAGCTTTAAGTCCATTTCACTGTATAAATCTAAAGAGCTCATATGCATGTTTTGTGCTTTCCTGTTACTAAATATTTTATAAAAAACAAAAAGAAAAAGATACGATATAGTTGTTCTTTATACTTTAATCTTAATGTCGTGTGTGTATAGATAAGAAGGAAAAATATACTTAAATATTATTAATCAACCTAACGCTTTAAACTATAATGCTTGTAACTTATTGAACTTTTCACACAAACTGAATTTTCTTCTGGGTTCGTAGGTACAGAAAAGTACTAGAACAAGCCGTTCGGTTAAAAGGGTGCGATAGAACGCTTGCTCCAACTACTTTTTGATTCTAGTCACTGAGTTCAACAGCTCAATGGGACGGTTCCGAGACTTGTTCGCTCGAACGTGCGTCGGAAAAGCGGAAAACCGCCTGGGAGTGATACTAGTTTTTCCCGCGCCGTTTTCCCGTTTTCTCTTCCGACACACCTTCTGATGTTTCGGAAGCGTGCTCGTTCTGTCGGCAAAAATTCGCTGCTGACTGTTCTCGAATAGTGTGCAATTGGGAACCATACACCGAATATTGTCTTGTTGACGTTTTAGTTGAGATTTTTACCTAACACAAAAAGTAGGTATATATTAGTTATAGATTGGAAAGTTTCATTCAAATGTATCATATGTTAATCGATGTGAGATGTTTTAAAATTTATGTTTAGTAAATAAATGTTACTCACCTCTCTCCGACAGATGTTTTATTTCAATATTTCACACCCTATCACTGCAATAATAATTAGACGCCTGCGGTGGACAGGACATATAGACAATGTAAAAGCTACAGTGTACGACATACTCTATTGGCGAGAGGTTTCGCAAGTAAAAATTGGAATTATACATTAGAAAGTTTGTTACAAATGGGGCAAAAAGCTTAAGAAGATCTAGACTCAACTGTAGCTGTAGAAATGTGGATGATTTCACAATATGTAGCACACAAAAATTAGAATTTTAATATTTTATTATTTATTCCACATAATAGGTACATTTAATATACGGTAGAGAATGAGACGACCGTGGAAAATTGTGCTCGCATAAGGAAGAGATCGTTAGAGAAATTCGAAAATTTTATGAGAAGCTGTACACTTCTAGTCTTCTACTATTCCGAACCTCGTTAAACCAACAAAACATGTCTTAAATGTGGGCTCAGAGGATCTCCCTGAAATATTAACATCAGAAATTAGAGTCACCCTAAAACAAATGAAAATTAGGGTAACACCAGGAGAAGATAAAATTACTTCAGAGATGCTAAAAATGGGAGGCACTGCATTAGAAGAGAGCATTACTGAATAAATGCCTATTGGAAGGACAAATACCAAAAGCATGGAAAAATGCGGAAGTCATTCTACTCCATAAAAAAGGTGTCGCCGCAAATATAGAAAACTACCGACCAATTTATTGTCACACCTTTACAAACTACTAACCCGAATAATAACAAATAGATTGACAGCTAAGCTAGATGCATACCAATCAGTGGAGCAAGTTTACGAAAGTAAGGGTTTTAGCACGATCGATCACTTGCAAACAATCCGGACAGTTATTGAAAAAACAATAGAGGATAACATACCACTACATCTGGCATTTGTCGATTATCACAAAGCATTCGACAGTATTGAGAAATGGGCTTTCTTAACAGCATTGAGCGACGCCAGAGTAGATTCAAGATATGCTGCCCTCCTTAACATATACGATGATGCTACTTTTCACGTAAAAATAGATGATGATCTGGAAACTATGAAAATAGACCTTGGCAAAGGTGTAAGACAGGGCGAAACCTCACCCAAGTTATTTACTTTGGCATTAGAAAATGTCTTCAAAAAACTAAGTTGAGCAGAAAAGGGATTAAAAATAGATGGAGTATATCTTAACCATTTGCGTTTCGCAGACGACATAGTACTAATAAGCAGAGATATCCATGAACTAAAATCATTGCTACAAGATTTAAATCACAAATCAAATCAAATATAATTAAAAATGAATCTCGACAAAACAAAGATATTAAGCAACAGCCTAGAAAACATCAAAGGACCCAATTGTCATGGGCTGCTCTTGGTAAGTTGAGCTTCATTTTAAAAGTCAGAAAAATCCCAATACACTTAAAACGAAAAACCTATGACACTAGTAATGGAGAAGCAGAAGAAAGCGATGGGTGTGTTACGTGACAGAGAGATTGCAATGAAATTGAAAGGAAAACTCTATAAAACTGTCATAAGACCAGCTATGATATACGAATCTGAATGTTTCGCAATTAAAACAAAAAAAAAACGAACGTGTGTGGCGCAAATGAGTGTGTGCTTAGTTTGATGAGTTGAGTGATAAAAATGGATAAAATTAAAAATATTTTCATTAGGTGAAGTCTAGAAGTGGCACCAATTGATGCCAAAATCAGAGCATAGGTTAAGACGGTTCGGGCATGTCGGGTTTCGACATAAAGGTAATCGTAGTCTAGTCGTTAATCACACAATACGAATAATTGCTGATTTGGAAGTTTCTGGAAGAAGTAGAAGAGGAAGACCAGAGGAGACGCTTTTTTGAGGATATTTCGTATAGAACCAGATGTAAGACAGATTTATCACACTACTTAAAATTGTAGATAACTCCTGCATAAATTACTTTATTCAATCCATTGCTGCAAGTATTTCAGCTCCAGGACTGACACCAGATTTCATTTACATAATTATATCTGTCACCTCTTGAGGATTAAGGGGTTTCAGTTGAAATAATTAGGGATGGCACATGCTTCAATTAATTGCGGTTCCAATTTGTTTGAAGTTTCCATTTAACTGGTGAGGTTTGGAAACTAGATCTTTAACTGTTATAATATATTCGATGGTTAATTTGGTTATTGCTGTCGGGTTTGCATTTGTTGGTATTATTAATAATGTTGTTAAAAGTTCTCCATAACTTTTTGAGATAATTATCCACCATTTGTATTTGATCTTGATGATATTGCTTTTTAAGAAGAAATGACTTGAGGCGTTTGTAATGACAATTTTTAATATAACCTCTAATAAAGGTCAATTAGTTCTGTACTGTATTGGAAGATGGGTGCTGCTGAAACGTTTGTTTCAAAACTAAAGAGTTTTAATGCTGGACTGTAATCCATCCAAAATTGGGTTAATTATTTTTAAAACTTATATTAGGAAACTAACTACAATAAAATTCCAAAATTATTTTAGAAGTATTTATTAAACATTTGGTCCGATTGTTTTTTGTTTATATTATTTTTTATTTTAACATTTGCAAACATCATTCCACAATTAGGAATAATATATTCCTGTCATTAAAAATGTATGTCCATTTAAAAAGCTGGATCATTAAGTGGCATATTTTCTATAATTTTATAAATACCTAACATTGCACCACCTGCTGAAAAGAAACTAAGCAAAAATGAGAGGAGAAAACTTTTATAACTTTAAAGTTTAAAACTTTGTTGTAGATGAGTATGTTATTATATTAAAATTTTTATTTCTCCGAATCGCTATACCACTTTCGACTTTTTTCTCATTCTTGTTTCCCCCTTTGTTAATTTTAATGTTTGTTTTTGTATTTCTAGTTAATATTTCTTTTTTCCTCTACATTTTTTATTGAGACATGTATTTGTCATATGTAAATGCTTTTTATCTGCCACTTGTACCTTCTTCTTCTTAAAGTGCCCTCTCCTCAATGGAGGTTGGCTACTACAATTTTAAACTCTTCTCTATCTTCAGCTGTTCTTATTAGCTGTTCAAAATTTAGCCCTGTCCATTGTCGGATGTTTTTGAGCCACGATAGTCTTTTCCTTCCTAGGCCTCTCTTTCCCTCGATTTTTCCTTTCACTATAAGTTGGGCATATTGGTACTTATTATTCCTCAGTATGTGGCCTAGGTATGATGTTTTTCTTACTTTTACTGTGTTAAAAAGTTCTCTTTCCTTGCCTATTCTATGCAGCACTTCTTCGTTTGAGGTATGCGATGTCCATGAAATTTTGAGTATTCTCCGGTAGATCCACATTTCAAAGGCCTCCAATTTATTTACGGTTGATGTTTTAAGGGTCCACGTTTCAACTGCATATAGAAGAGTCGACCAGACGTAGCATTTTGATAAACGTAGTCGAATTTCGAGTTTTATTCGAGAATCACAAAGCAGTTTTTTTATTTTTTCGAAAGATTTTCTAGCCTGTTCTATTCTCGATCTTATTTCTTGATCAGGATTTAGGCTGCTATCGATCCAACATCCCAGGTACTTAATTCTATTGACCTGTTCTAAGATGTGCCCATTTATTGTGCAAGGTTGAGGTACGTTTTGGTTTTTTCGGATTGACATCACTTTGGTTTTTTTAATGTTTATTTTCATACCAAATTGCTCACAGGTCGAGTTGGTCTTGTCGATGAGTCGTTGTAGACATGAGTCGGAATCCGCAATTAACACTGTATCATCGGCGTATCTGATACTGTTGATATTTACGCCATTCACCTTGACTCCATCCTTGGAATCCTCCAATGCTTCTTTAAATAGAAACTCGGAGTAAAGATTAAACAGCAGAGGCGACAGAACACATCCCTGTCTAACTCCCCTCCTAATTTCTACTTCTGCGGATGTGGAACCTTCGATCCTAACTCTGGCTTTTTGGTTCCAGTACAAGTTTTTTAAGAATTTGATGTCTTTTCCATCTAAACCGACTTCTTGCAAACGTTCTAATAGTAGGTCGTGTCTTACTCTATCAAATGCTTTTTCGAAGTCTATAAAGCATATAAATATATCTTTCTGTTGGTCGTAGCATTTTTGGGCGAGAACTAGTAAACTGAACAGGGCTTCTCTCGTTCCCATGCCGGCTCTGAGTCCAAACTGATCGTCTCCGATGATTGTTTCGCACTTTCTATAGATACGATTATGTACGATTTTTAGTAGGACTTTTACAGCATGACTCATAAGGCTTATCAGACGGAACTCATTGCAGTGTTGTGGGTTTGGCTTTTTTGGTAGTGGGATGAATATTGACTCCAGCCAATCTTGGGGTATTTTACCTGTATCATAAATGCGATTGAATAAAAGGACAAATAATTCGATATTTTCTTCGCTGATTAATTTGAGCGTTTCTGGGTATATTCCGTCTGGACCTGGACTTTTATTTGTTTTGAGATGATTAATTGCATTTATGATTTCAGATTTCAGAATTGTTGGCCCTTCGTTGTTATTTTCCAATCTTGGTTCCACTTGTACCTATGCCCAGTTTTATGAAGAAATTTTCCTAGTTATTCCATAATTTGTAGATTAAGTTAACTCAATTGTCAACTTACCTTAGTACAAAAGTGTACACAAAAAAGTTACAGCCCTTTGAAGTTACAAAATAAAAATTGTTTTTTTTTTGCATTATCTCCTAAACTACTTGACATTTTGTAATAAAAATAAACACGTGACTTTCTTGTTCTGAAAGCATTTTTCATAAAAAAGAAACAACAAAATCTAAGTGCACAGAAAAATTTTAAGAGGGGTGATCCCTAAATCCCCCCAAACGTTTGAGTACGTTCAAATCAAATGAATTTTGTGGCATCATTATAGTTTAACACATTATTTTTAAAAAATTTTGCCTCTATCACTTTTTTCAACAAACAGTTTTTATTTAGTTACGGCCCTTTTCATTATCCCTTAAAAAATTACGTGCAACTAAATAAATGGCTTAAATGAATTAACAAGTACAAAAAATGTCTATAACCTCTATAAATATGATATTACAATATGTTCAAAATGACCCCCATTTTCTTCAATACACATTCAATATCGTTTTAATAAAGAAAACCGAACGCGCTGAAAAATCATATTTTTCTGACGAAATTGATTTGCAGATTCAATTATTCTAACCCTCAATTGTTGTTCGTCCTCTATTGTTACAGATTAAACTTTCTCTTTTATAAACATCCAGAAGCAAAAGTCCATGGGGTTAAGAGTTGGACTTCTGGATGGCCAAGAAATAGGTGCGTCACGACCCCTTCCAATCCACCGACCAGGATACTACCTGCAAAGGTATTCCCGGACTTCATTACTGTAATGCGGTGGAGCGCCATCTTGTAGAAGTCATATATTTTCCTTATTGCAATATTCACTTCTTCCAAATACTCTTGTAAATCGTTTGCCAAGAACTGCAAATAATTATCACCATTTAAATTGTTGGGAAGAGATACTGGCCCTATTAGATTGTTATCCACAATTCCTGCCCAAACATTAACTTTGAAAGTCCTTTTGTCGTGATGATCTTTGAAAGTGATAGTCGTTTTTTTGGCGTGAGGATTTTCGTCTGCCCAAATGTGCTCGTTATGAAAGTTTGTTATTCAATTTCTACTGAAGGTAGCCTCGTCGGTAAACAAAATATTTCTAATAAAAGTAACATTTCGAGTGTTTTCCATTAACAACCAATCGCAAAATCCAATCCTTTTAGGATAATCTTCAACCAATAACTCTTGAACCGTTGTTAAGTGATAGGGTTTAAGCAGCTGATCCTTCAAACGTCTCCAAACCCTTACGTGAGGAACATATAGCAGCTATTACCCTTGTACTTGTTCCAGGGACTTCTTCAATGATTTCTAAATATCTTCATCAGTTGCATCCATTATTGGACGACCACTATTGCCAGCAACTTGCGATTGGAATGTACCTGTTTCCCGTAAACGATGATCAATGGTCAGAAATAATCGTCTATCGGGTGTATTTCGATTGGGGTGTTTTACTGCCTAACGCCTTGCGGCTGCTGCCCTATTTCCTAGACATTCACCTACGATATTCCCGATAGTTTATTGAAATAATAATTTAATCTGATCCAACTTACCCAAAGTTAAATGCATATCTGCCATTTCCTGAAATGTGTAGGCCATTGTAATATCAAAATTATTATTAATTTTATTCACACAATAAATGATAGCTTCAAATTATTGACTATTATTGATGTAACTGTTTGTAATTATTGTATCCCTAGAAACTAACTGTAATTTTATGGGGACGAGGAAAAAACTGTTTTTCGGGAAAAATTGATAATAGGCAAAAAAGTTTTAAAAATAATGTGTTAAACTAATGATGCCACAAAATTCATTTGATTTACTCAAAAGTTTGGGGGAATGTAGGGCTGCACACCCCCGTTAAAATTTTTCTGTGCACTTAGATTTTGTTGTTTTTTTTTTATATGAAAAATGCTTTCAGAACAAGGAAGTAACGTGTTCATTTTTATTACAAAATGTCAAGTAATTTAGAAAATAATGCAAAAAAACAATTTTTATTTTGTAACTTTAAAGGGCTGTAACTTTTTTGTGTACACTTTTGTACTAAGCTAAGTTGGATTCAATCAATTTATTTTTGTCCCCGGAATGCGTGATTTAATTTATGACATACCTTTTTAAAACACCCTGTATTTTAGTTGCCTTGGTAAGAAGACTAAACAGTTTCGAAAGCTCGACTTTTAATAAAAGAGTCTACTCTTATTAGGCTTTTTGACCGCAACCTCACAAATCTTTGGAGGATTTGCAAGGTGTATATGCACATCTTCCCACTCTTATTGCAGGTTACAAAGGAATCTGTGTATAAGAACACAAATTCATTGTATATAGTTCAGAAAGATTTACAGTAACAAACCAGAAGGAATATAGCAGAACAGAGCAGTGAAATCATTTTTGTTCTGGTATAGTCGACACTAGTTATAGACAAATAAAAACTATATGTTAACAGTTGCTGAATGATTACTTCCGATTGAAGCAGTGGAATAACTCTTGTTTAACTTTTAGACTCGGTAGCTAGAATATGGGATATAATAGAAGATATATGAAATTATTATAAAAAACCAAAATTTAAACAAGGCACTCTTGAAAGGGCCCATTCGAACAAATAATCGATATTTTTATTCTTTACGGTGATCTAGGTTGTAAGTTTTTATAACCAACCATATTTTGGTTGTGATTTCGTAGTATGAACTCGCTGAATATTTCGTAGCGCTAGGGGAGACATAGCGGAAGTCACCGGTGGCGGAGTCTGTAGTTTTTCTTTTTCCTACAATAAATATTATAGCTATCAGATTTTAAAAAGTAAAATTGGTACTATTACTTACGTCTGCAAACGTTACAACATGCTTTGGTCCAGATTTGACTTTTTCTGGAGTCTTCTTACTTTCATACTCAGATTGTCCTTCCTGAGTTAAAGCTGCTACCTCTGCATCTGCTTCTGACTCTAATTCTGAACTGGATTTTTCAACCTTCTCTTCAGTATTTGTATCTTCTTTGGTCTTGGAAACTTGTTCATTAGCAATTATATCGCCATCTATGGATTTATTAACATCTTCAGTAGAAGATTCTACTTCTTTAAAATCTAAGGTTTCCTTTTCCACCGATTCTGGTGTGTGAATTGGACTAGGTGATCTTCGTATAACTGATTCTTTAACTGGACTAGCTACAGTAGCTTCTACATCGATTGGTTCTGGTGTTTTTCTTGTTGGACTACATTTTTTAGGTGGACTAATAGGTGTTGGGGATTCTATAGGATCGGAAGTAGATTTTGGGCTCTTGGGTGGTTCTGGAGTACGTTTTGGACTCTTTGGTTGTTTTGGTGTACTTGGAGACATGGATTTTAATTCTAAGGGAGCAGGACTCCTGCTTGGACTTCCTTTAAGGCTGCTTTTCTTAGGGGACTGTGGATCTTTTAATAATACTTTAGGTATGGGACTGGTCGGTCTAGGTATAGATATGACATCTTCTTTTGGTATATCTTCAATTGACTTTTCATCTTCTGATAGATTCCAGTCCTCACCAAGCACATCTTCAACATTAGTTTTACGTTTCGGGTCAATGTAGGAATCAATAGATTTTTTTCCTGGGCTTCCAGACTCTTCCAGAGGAGGGGACACTATTATTGGAGGTGAGGTAATAGTATCCTGTGAATAGTCAGTTTCTGATATGTTAATATCCTTGAGGATTTGATCTAGGGAGTCAGACGAAGACGAATCTTCAGATTGTTTCATGCTTGGCACTGGAGAAGCTTTGGCGCTTTCAAATTCAATAAGATCTTTCTCTTCTTTATTAAGTTTTGAAAATGCAGGACTAGATGTTTCTTTTGTAACATTGGTTTTAGGTGGATCAATTGAGATGGTAGGTGTAGCTGCTGTTGGTGTGATTTTTTTTACTGTTATATTTGGACTCAAAGCATATATCTTCTTTCCTTTTTCTAAAAACCCAAAGTATACTAAATAACTAAAAAATAATTTTTATAGCAGGATTTCTTACCTCCAGTAATTAATCCCATCATTTCGGATCCACTCAGATCTGGTAACATTATAGGAGTTACTGGAGTAGTTGCTCTTGATAGGTTCTCAGGGCTCTTTGACGTTATCCGTCGTGCTTCCTCGATTGCTCGTTGTAAATTCATCTGTTTCTTTAAAGAATCTTTTCTATGGCATCGACCAATTTGAGACCTACGAAAAATTTATTTAGATAAAGTTTACCTATATCATTGCTGGTTAGGTTAGATCTTGATTATTGGTACTTACGCTATCTGAGCACTCTTCACTACTTGTCTCCACTTAATGGTGTTCGTATCCAGGACCGCTAGTTTGGCTATTCTTCGAAATCTGCAAATAATAAACAGTAAATATTTAAGAGATTAAAAATAACTATTTCTTCTACTTCTTTACTTCTTTACCCGCAAGACAAGCCACACACAATCAAGGTGAAACGAGAGCTCAAAACTTTAAAATTCCAATCTGCAAAAACCGAATACTCTCGCTCTTTCACTTGCGAAAAAGTCACTATATCTCTAAAAGATGTAAAGCCCCAGGGTTTGACAATATTCATTCCGAATTCTTAATTAACAGCGGCAAATATGCGAGAGACTAGATGGCCCACTTTTCACAGACATTATGAAGACTGGTACCATACCACAGAAACTCAAACGCTCGTTTGATCAATACCATATTAAAACCAGGAAAACGAAATGATAACAACCCTAAGAACTACAGACCAATAGCCCTACTATCGGCAATGTTAAAGCTACTAGAACGACTTATCTACAACAGAATTAGTCCAAAGCTACTTGAATCAGTACCGGTTGATCAGGTAGGTTTTCGACTGCAAAGACGCTGCGCAGATAAGGTTCTTTCACTTACCACATTTATTAAGGCAGGGTTCCAAAGAAAACTTAAAACTGCAGCCGCATTCATAGATCTAACAGCGGCCTACGATGCAGGCTGAAGAGAAGGCATGATATACAAGCTCCTCCGTACAATCTCCTGTAAATCTACCGCTCGAATAGTCAACAGCATGCTAGCCGATCGAACGATCATTATTTCTCAGATCATATGTCGATCAACTTTTCTTTTTTTCAATTTCCGCTCCTATACGAGATTGAAAATCATTCCGGTACGTATAATTTTATTGGTTACTCGCCTGAATAGTTTAATTGAGCTGAATCCAAAACATTCACAAAAATTGCGTAGCCACGAGATTTTACATCTTCTTACGCTTATTCTGCCTTTGGTTTTGCCCTAAATTGTATTCTTTAATACTTTGTATTTTTCACCTCTCATAATGTGCCCCAAGCATTTCAACTTTCCGATTTTTATGGAATTTAAAATTTCCCAGTCCTAAAACATTATTTTCCTAGTTGTTCGAGAACTTGTGCGTTTGTTTTGCGATCAATCCTTGATATTTTTAGAATACGTCATCATTTCGAATGCTTATACACAATTAAATGATCTTACCTGGCCAAGGAGCCTTCATTTTCTGGAGGAGGCGCAAATAACTCTAAATCTTCATCTTCTTCTTGAGATATTGGAGCTACTTTGAAGTCTTTCATTAGTCGCCTTTCCCAAACTTTCATCTTTTTACCCAATATTGCTAAAAAATACAGAAAAAAAATTAGTATGTTTTTCAACACAAGTATATACTGGATACTGGCAAGAATACATTAGTTTACAGGGCAGTGTGTGTAGAGTATATAATGCAATATATAATATGCATAATGCAATAATAACCATAATGCACAGAAAAGGTGACATTTCAGACCTAAAGAACTACAGACCTATTAGTTTGCTCTCTCATACATACAAACTATTGATGAAGATAATAACAAATGGCTTGTGACCAAATTGGATTTTTATCAACCTTGTGAACAGGCTGGGTTCTGCTCCAGATACGGAACAAATGATCATCTACAAGTTGTAAAAACGCTAATAGAAAAGTGTACAAAGTATAACAAGCCTATCTTTCTTATATTCGTAGATTATGAAAAGGCGTTCGATACTATAGATATAGATCATCATAAAATGCTTCGAGCATTGACTGACTGCCGCATTGACTAACGATATATTGCCTTGATTAAACGTATTTACGAAACTGGTACAGCTTGTGTCCGCCTTCATGAAGATACCAAGAAGTTTCGAATAGAACGTGGAATTAGATAGGGTGATACTATCTCCCCTAAGTGGTTTACAGCTGTTCTTGAATATATGTTCAAGCAAATGGAACTAGAGGATAATATGGCAATTAATATAAATGGGGAAGATCTGAACCACCTAAGATTTGCCGATGACATCGTTTTAATATCTGATCGAGTTGATAAAGCTACAAAAATGCTGCACACGCTCTCTAAAGTGTCAAAAACAATTGGTCTTAAAATTAACACCTCAAAGACAAAATTTATGACCAACCTTGTAGTCAGCGGTAAAATTCTGATTGGGAGCCATAGCATCAACCAAGTAATAGCTTACAAATATCTAGGGTATGAGATTCGCTTAGCCGAGATAATCAGACAACTGAAATACAAAGAAGGATAGGTCTCATATGGGCTGCCTATGGTAGATTGAATAACATTTTCAAGTCTAGTATCCCAGTATGTTTAAAAACAAAGGTTTTTAACCAGTGCGTTTTACTGGTTCTACATATGGTGCAGAAACACTGACTCTGACAAAAAGTACAATAAATAAAATAAGAGTTAAACAACGCTCCATGGAAAGATCAATTTTAGGTATTACCAGAGATAAAGTACCAAACCTAGAAATAAGAAGAAGAACAGGAGTCACAGATGCAAATGAAAAAATAGCCAGGACTAAATGGGCTTGGGTCGGACATGTTGCCAGATTAACGGATGACAGATGGACCAGAAAGATTCTGGAAGGACGACCAAGGTAAGATGCATATCGAAGCAGAGGACGACCACCGACTAGATGGACGGATGATATCAAGCGCATCACCACAAACTGGATGCAAGAAGCTCAAGATAGAAATAGGTGGAACATTTTACGGGAGGCCTACGTTCAGCAGTGGACAAATTTAGGCTAATTGATGATGATGATGTATAGAGTATGGATCGTGGCCTTTATAGAAAATGAAAGAAGATAGTTCTGCATTTTGATTGTATTATCATCATGAAAGATGCATAAGCATAAAACCATTAACATAACAAAAACCAAAATTATATTAAAATGAGAGCATTTCTGAAGTAAAATGTTCCTGAACAAACTAACCCTCAGTTCGGGTTTTCGGATGAGGACTACTGTAATGGGCGTGGGATACTAACTATTTACTTGTATAATTTCTTTCAGTAAGATGGCTCAATATAACTATGTCTCGGTTGCAGTTCTATCTAAAATTGGGTAGTGTGACTGCACTGCTTTAGAACAGTATCTCTTAGAGAGTGCTGGGTCCGACCGAGACTTAATATTGCACGATCTTAACTTAATGGGCGATATGGAGTAAATAACAGCACGGAAACTATATATTGACAAACTAAGATCAAACAACTAAAGAAACTAATACTAACTTACAATAATATAGTATGGATATTTACTTGGAAAAAAATGAAAAATATGATAAGAACCCTCGGGGACCTGACGATGACCATAGGGTAAACAAAATTACTGAGAGTAATAATCATTCTACAGTATAAATAGTATTTTCTATAATTACTCTGTTGAAACCACAACACTCTGTTCTTCTTCTTCAGGTGCCATCTCCGCTACGGAGGTTGGCAATCATCATAGCTATCTTAATTTTTGAGGCAGTAGCTCTAAATAGTTGTTTTGAGCTGCATCCAAACCATTCTCTCAGGTTCTTCAGCCATGAAATTCGTCTTCTTCCGATGCTTCTTCTGCCATCTATTTTTCCTTGCATTATGAGTCGCAGGATGCCATACTTATCGCCCCGCATCACATGTCCGAGATACTGTAGCTTTCTTTCTTTAATTGTAAGTTCAATTTCCTTCTCTTTGCCTATTCTTCTCAGTATTTCATTGTTTGTAACTCTATCTACCCAGGAAACCCTCATAATTCTTCTATAGGTCCACATCTCAAAGGCGTTAAGTCGTCTCATGGTATGTAGATTTAACGTCCATGATTCCACTCCATAATATAGTACACTGTATACGTAACATTTTGTTAGGCGTACTTTAAGAGCTAATGTTAGATCTTTGCCACATAGGACCTTTTTCATTTTTATAAAATTAGAACGTGCTTTTTCGATTCTGACTTTGATTTCTGCCGTGTAGTCATTATTTTCTGTTATAAGTGTTCCTAGGTAAGTGTACTTTTTTACTCTTTCGATCTGCTGGCCCTCTACTATCAAGATTTCGTTAGTATTATAGTTGTTTTTACAAATTTTCATAAACTTCGTCTTTTTGACATTAAGAGAGAGTCCGTACTCCCTACTACACATGACTATTTTGTTCATGAGTCTTTCCAGGTCTTGTAAACTATCGGCTATTATTACTGTATCATCTGCATATCTGATGTTGTTAATTAAGACTCCATTTACTCTTATGCCGACTGTTTCATCTTCCAGAGTTTCTCGAATTACCTCTTCAGAATAGGCGTTAAATAATAGAGGTGATAGAATGCAGCCTTGCCTGACTCCTCTCTTTATTTCCATTTCTTCAGATGTTTCTTTTTCGATTCTTACTATTGCTCGCTGATTGTAATAGAGGTATGTTATTAGCCTTAAATCTCTTTCATCTAGGTTTTTATTTTTTAGAATTTCCAGGAGTCGATCATGTTTTACTTTAACAAACGCTTTATTGTAGTCTATAAAACAGGCGTAAAGAGGACGGTTAACATCCAAACATCTCTGTGTCAGCACATTGAAGGAGAATAATGCCTCTCTGGTACCCATACCATTGCGGAACCCATATTGAGTGTCACTAATATCCAGCTCCAGTTTAGAGTGTATTCTGGCGTGGATAATTTTCAAGAGAATTTTCAAGGTATGTGACATTAAGCTTATGGTTCGATAGTCATTACACTCTTTGGCATTCATCTTCTTTGGCAAACACACAAATGCTGATGTCAACATTTCTCTAGGAATGATTCCCGTAGTATAGATAGCGTTGAATAGTTCTACTATTATGTCCAGGTTTTTCTCGTTGACCAACTTTAGTAGCTCGCTTGGTAATTCATCTGGACCAGCAGATTTATTGGTTTTCATTGAGTTTAATGCCTGACTAACCTCTGATTTGGTTATCTCTGGACCTACATCTCCCGTTTGGCTATCTACAGATGTACTAGCTTCTCTCTGGTCATGAAATAATTCTTCGATGTACTCTTTCCATCGTCGTAGTTTTTGTTCTGTTTCCAATATAATATTTCCATTTTTGTCGAGCAATATATTTGAGGTTCTTCTATTTCCTACTCCGGCTAGTTCTTTGACTTTTTTATGTAGGTTAAAGTTGTCATATCTGTTTTGAAGTTCTTCTATTTCTTTACATTTTTCAGAGAAGTAGGTCTCTTTAGCCTCCCTAATTTTTCTTCTTATTTGTCCATTCATTCTTCTTTCTTATATTTAGTTGTTGTAAGTAGTTTCTTACTTGGCTCCAATATAGAGGTTTTGAAGAATTGCCACTGCTGCTCTACGTTGCAGTTATTTCCTGGGTTTCTGTATAGATTTGTGTTGATTTCGTGTTTTAGATTTTCTTTTGTTTCTTCTGACTTTAGTTTCTGTATGTTAAGTTTATTGTTATTGCGGCTTTTTTGTGTCTTTTTTAGTTGACGTTGAAATCTAGCAATAAGAGGACTATGATCAGAAGATACGTCCGCTCCTGGATATGCCTTTACTGCCTGAATTGAGTTTCGATATCTGTGTTTTATTAGGAAGTAATCAATTTGATTTCTGACGATTTTGTTGTCTTTGTCAGCTGGCGATTTCCATGTATAAAGGCGTCGCTTAGGTAATTTGAAGAATGTATTTGCGGCTATAACATTGTGCTCCTGGCAAAACTCTATTAGGCGATCTCCTCTGTCGTTTCGTTCACCAAGCCCATATGGTCCTACATTAGGGTAGCATTTTCCCTCGCCAATTTTTGCGAGGCCAACACTCTGTTGGCCATTAGCAAAATATTTTTCAAAAACCCAGTTATTGACCAAATATCCACTGAATTGAGTTTAGACAATATTTGACTAAGTAACTACCTAAGCCTGCACATTCCGATTAAGGAAGCTTTCTTCTCCTATTGACAAAAGGTTTTTGTCCACGTCTATCCGAACATCCCTTGAATTATTCGAACTATGGATCTGAAACTATGTGACGCTCAGGACGAGCGTTTTATTACTGTCGATATATTTCATTGCACTTCTACCATATAGGTTTCGCTTTTAATATGTTTGTAACGATATACATTGACAGCTTTTGCTACCGTCCCGCCAATGCTCAGTACACGTGCACTACCACCGCTGAGTTCCACTTCCAAGGAATAAAAATAAAAATTAGAATTAGCAAAGAGTTGGTTGAAAAATATCGACGAAGCTCAGATTGCTTAAGCCAATAGAAGAAGCAGTGAGACATCAAAATCGGGCAGAATTATGAGAAAAAGCTTTGACCAACCATTTACAGCTTAAACTGGACAGGAAGGGCATCCAGTATGCACCAGGAATCACCATTAGAGGTAAAAAATAAATATGGCTATTTTATGCAAGAAAATTACAGTAAAATACTTTAAATGCGTTTTTCTCGAAATCACATTTCTTAAAACTAGGAGACGTTCTTTCTGAAAATCTGCTACACCAATCTCAGTAAACCTTTGATAATTTATATATACGACTACTAAATAAATCTCTTAACAGTTAAAAAAACATCTCCACCTTTTTAATACCTACAGGGGCAAATCCCCCCCCCCCTAAAACAAGCGTTTTTTCGAACAATAAAATCGCGTATAAAGACCTTAAAAATGTAAAAAAAATAAATTTTTAAAGGTTTATTTAAAAGTTTAAGTCTCACGAATTCAATCCCGTTGGAATTAAAAAAAATTGTTAAAGTAATGCAAAAAAGTGTCTCCCAAATTAAAATGCATCTTTCGGAAGACGCCCTTTGAAAAACAACTAAAAGTGTCAAAAAATATTTTTTGTATACCACAAAAACATTTGTGTAACAATGAATAGAATAAATAGGACCATAGATAGAATAGTTTTTTTGTTTAATATTTAAAAATTGTCTTTTTTCCAATTTAAAAAGTAAAAGTCCCATTATAATATTGATCTTCTTCTTCTTGTGGTGCCTATCCGTTACGGATGTTGGCAACTAGCATGGCAATTCTAACTTTATTGACCGCAGCTCGAAATAGTCCTGAAGTGGTCAAGGAAAACCATTTTCGTAAATTCTGGAGCCAAGATATTCTTCTTCTTTCTGATCGCCTCTTTCTGTAGTCCTTTCCCCGTAGTATAAGTTGCATAATATTGATATTCCCGTATTAACTTTTACTTGGCTGAACTTTCCACCGTCACAACATCAGAAATAAAAGTTGTTAAACTCTCATGGTTTCTCCTTCTTTTGGAAAATAATAGGATGGTTCTTACAGGAATATATAGCGGTCATACAAGGTAAGTGTATAATTGTATTTTTTCTTTGGTGTATATAAATTGTTCATAAAAAGTTAAAATTCTTATGGTTACAATCTCTATGGGTTTTCCTTGTCTCTCTAAAAAAAGACACGGCGCGCGGCGGTGCCCTTTATTTTCCCTTTATTCAAAATTCTGTCTATTTCCATTGGCACGACAATAAATTTATTTCTATCCAAATAGATTTTAAAGTTCTCTGTTGTGTTCTTCAAAACACCTGAACACCTGTTTGCAAGGTACACATACTTGATCCTGGAATTGTTCTTTTCTATACTCATCCAGGTTTAAAGTTTGTTAGAGTAATATTATGGATACTGCAATATAAATACTTCAAGAAGAACTTCATGTAAGAAATTTGAGAACACATAGAGCCCTTTGTGATCACACCAAGAAATTTTATACAAGAAAATATGGAAAGGTATATGTAAAAACAACTTATGTAAAGGTAGATTAACAACATATGCACTTTTCATTTTCATAAATATGAATGGAAAATTTAGGAGTAAAGAAAGACACGCTCATATTTTTTTCATTGATCTAAAAAAATAGCTGATATTAGATTCGTATATAACAATTTGATTACTTACCTTTTTCTTTCCTCTCTGCGGATGAAATATCCATTCCATTCTTTCCAAGAACCTCTAGTATTTCATATCTAAAGGAAGAAATATCACTTTTCAGTTCGTTTACATCGTCCTCAGTAACCATTGCCTCATCACATTTCCTGTGCATGGCTGACACGTATCTCCACACAAGAGCTCTCATAACTGCTGTATATCTGTAGTCCCTTTCTTTTTCTTCTCGATTTCTTCTCTTAAATAACCAAAAAATTATTTTGATATTTACTGAGATCAAATGACAGATACCTTAGTCGACATTCTTCTCATTTTGTCCTTCTTCCTTAATCCTAAAAGCTTGAAGAACATCTTTGGTTTGGGGAAAATGTTAAAAGGTGGGGGCAGTGTTCCAGTTTCTTCGAAATAACTCATCCAGAGCTTCGTTCTGGCAAATTTCCACTCTGTATCTGAGTGTTCCTAAAAATTTTATTTAATCAAAAGTAAAACGACATATTTAGAATGATTTATAATATACATACATCTATCATAGCGTACGAATTCGACATCATAGCTATAAGAAGGTTCAATAGTACGATCACATTGATCACACTGTATGAACCAAACATTAAAAGACCCCAGAATCTGGTATATGTTTTAATTCCAGTTAGCTCAAAGCTGGAAAGGTCAACCATTCCAAAACTAGCCCAAAATAGTGACTGCGACGACTCAAAGACGCTGAAATGAAAAAAAAAACGGTCAAATTAAATTACAAAAAGTAAGAATCGTGTTTTAATACTTGTGTTACCAAAATATTATGGTAGCTCTTATCAGTACATACTTACTTTGCAAATCGCCTCCATTTCATACAGGCATCTGCAGCTCCATCAAAATCTGGTTCACCATTTGGTAGGTGATAGCACTTCTTTTTCTCCAAGTCAGAGAAGTACCATAATAGTTGATTAAGGCCTGAAATTTTTAAAAATTTAAATCACTACAAAGTGATATAGTAGACTATTTCTGTACTTGTTTGATAAATAACATATAATATTTCGATACCCTGATTAGCAAACCTGTTAACTTCCTATTTTGGTGAAAACCACTTTTTAATAGCAAGCTCAAAGAAATCAATTCTCTACAGACTGACAAATCTCCGAACCCAAAAAAAAATATTCTGTGTTATATTAAGGAATTAGCGTACCTCTTAACTCAAGTCTGTCATTTTCATGTTGGCACAACTTCTAACTCCCAGTTGTCATGATGTTATTGTATGAAAAGCATCTAGGCTGATTGCTAGACTAGGCTTTTATTGTTGTTGCATTTTGATGTTATTTAAATGCTCTTTTGAACTTTAAATATCGAAAAGTAAGTACAAAACAATTTAATTTTTAAACCTAACCTGTACCATGTAAAATTAGTGAGTTTCTAATAATGATTTAATGGAGCAAACTTGGAACATTAGCAAATATATAACAGCCAGAAAATTAGGAAAGGAATATTGCGGTAAAAGAAAAACAAAAAATGGCCCGTATGTGTATAATATAAAAAAAACTGCTAGAGTAGTGAAACAAAGATGCAAGTGCAGCAGAAAAAATAATAGTATAATCCAGTGAAGACTCACATAAGATGATAGAAAAGAAAATTTTGAAGGGTTTTGGAAAATGGATTGGCCAGAGAAAAAGCTTTTCTGAGGTGTTTGACTCAAAAATCTAACACTGTTAGGGCTCTAGACCGAAAATCAGTGACAGAGAGTAAAAGAAAAAACTCTTGCCAAAATTTTCTTAAACAAAATGGTTCTGCAGTTCGTGTTCGCAAGAACATGTTCCTTCCAGCTATCGGTGAATGGACTGCTTTATACTGGCAATTAGCAACATAAGGTAGAAATCGAGATGATCCAGCAAATGATCATAAAATTACACTTAATGATGATGAGAACTCTGTCGAATCTAATTAAAAAAAACCTAGAAAACCCAAAGAAATGGAATCACTTGAAACATTTTTGGTTGGGTTACCCAAAGTTGAATCTATCTTCCCACATAAAAATATTCACAAGGTTACATGGACTGCACCAGGTCATATAAGAGAAAATCAAATAGACCACATCGCCATATCAAAAAGATGGAGATCATCTCTCCTTGATGTACGTAACAAAAGAGGAGCAGACATCGCAAGTGACCATCATCTTGTAATCGGTACCATTAAAATCAAAATAGCAAAAAACAAAATCACACGAAACACCAAACGACCAACATACAATCTAGACAAATTAAAAACGGCTACAGGAAGACACATGTTTAGGGAGGAACTTCAACTCAAAAGAAGAGAACGTGAAGTAAATAGCTGGGAAGATCTGGCAAATGTTTTGACAGAAATAGCTGAAGATAAACTCGGTAAAAAAGAGAAACATAGAAAAGAATGGATATCAGATGAAACTTGGAATCTTATCGAAGAAAGAAAACAGCAAAAAAAAGATATTCTGCAAGCAAGAACTGTAGAAGAAAGAGCGAACCGACAACAAGAATATGAAACAATAAATAAAGCAGTTAAAAGAAATGCAAGAAGAGACAAAAGAAGATGGACTGAAGAACTGGCAAAACAAGCCGAAATAGCTGCACAACACAATAGAACTAGAGAGCTATACCAAATTACTAGACGTCTAACAAAAAGAGGGCCCAACTGTTCAAACGTCGTAAGATCCAAGACAGGAGAACTACTTACTACAACAAATGACCAAATAGAGAGATGGAAAGAGCATTTTCAGGAGATGCTAGGCACGCCCAGGGATAACGCAGATGAAATTGTCGAAAATCCACAGAATATAGACTTGCGTATATCTTGCGACGCCCCTTCCAAAACAGAGATAATAACAGCTATCAAATCTCTGAAAAATAACAAGTCTCCGGGAATCGATAACATTGCTGCCGAAATGCTTAAAACTGATCCGCATCTAACTGCTGAACTTTTGCTCCCCATAATCCGAGAGGTGTGGGAAACAAACCGCATTCCAGCGGGCTGGAAAAAAGGCATCATTACTAAGCTTCCAAAAAAGGGCAACCTCACACTATGCAAAAATTGGAGAGGAATAACCTTGCTTACCGCCATAAATAAAATCTTCACGACCATCATACTTAAAAGATTAACAAACAAGGTTGAATTTCGAGCTAATCAAGTAGGCTTTAGACCAGAATCCTCCTGCATAGACCACATTAATACTGTGAGGCTAATAATGGAACAATCGGTTGAATGGAACACACCCCTATACATGGTTTTTGTTTATTTCGAGCGTACTTTTGACAGCTTATCTCATGATGCAATGTGGAAAATTTTAGAGCTAAGAAACATCCCGCATAAAATAATTTCCATTATAAAGTTACTGTACACTGAAGCGAAATGCAGCGTGACACACAATGGGATCAACAGTGACGAATTTGACGTACTTACTGGAGTCAGACAGGGATGCGTGCTTTCTCCGTTTCTTTTTAACATAGCTCTAGACTATGTTCTCTCCAAACTAGACTCTGACACAAGAGGGATACAATGGACGTTAACCACACGCCTAAGCGATCTAGAATACGCCGACGATATCTGCCTGTTAGGACAAAGGTTCCAAGATGTGGCTGACCAATTGGAAACACTTTCCACTGAAGCCAATAAAATAGGTTTGAAAATCAATATTGGTAAAACCAAATCCATGAGAATAAATGCAAGAAACAACACGCTATTCACCATTAATAACATGCAGATTGAAAATGTGGAAAACTTTACGTATCTTGGAAGTGTCATAACAGAAAGCGGAGGTACAGAAGACGATATTCGTATGAGGATACGAAAAGCGCAACAAGCTTTCAGCATGCTCAACCCTGTTTGGAGGTCTGGAGAATACACTACGAGGACAAAGATCCGCATATTCCAGTCAAATGTCATGTCTGTACTACTTTACGGATGTGAAACCTGGAAAGCGACAAAAACCCTTACAGACAAACTGCAGGTCTTTGTTAATAAATGTCTACGAAGAATTGTTCGTATTTTCTGGCCTAACATCATCAGAAACGAAGACTTACTACACCTGACCAAACAAAAGAGGGTAGTAAATGAAATAAAGTCCAGAAAGTGGGGTTGGATCGGTCACACACTCCGAAAAAATAACTCCAGTATTGCAAAGACTGCCCTAGAGTGGAATCCCCAAGGAAAACGAAAAAAAGGTCGCCCAGTACAAACTTGGAGAAGATCCATCATGGACGAGATAAGAAAACAAGGAAAGTCTTGGAATGAGGTGAAGGCCTTAGCGCAAAATAGAACCCGATGGCGCGTTTTCACTGAAGCTCTATGCTCCACTTAGGAGTTCAAGAACCTTATTATATATTATATACCCAAAGTTGAATCGCATTATTGCTGCAAGAGGTCATCGAAGTTATATCTTGAGCCTGGCTGGCAATCAAAAAGAAGCGTGTACACGTTTTATGAAGATAATTGGTGCAAAAAACAAAATGTAACTCCGTTGTTACAATGTAGGTTTTCACAAATTTTTGATCAAAATTTTTTTATTTATCAACCCAAAAAAGATGCTTGCGGTATTTGCGAGTCTTTTAAAATGGGAATTTGAGTCAAGACGAGTATGAAACGCATATTCTTAAGAAAGATGAAGCAAGGATACAAAAGATGTAGATAAAGCAGACTCAACACATTATTACTTTCCCCTAAATCTTCAGTATATTCTCTCTACTATAAAATGAAGTTGTCTGTCCAAACTTTACAATTTATAACATTAACACCACGGAAAGATTCTGTTTCATCTAGAATGATACAGAGGGCGGTTTGACTTCCAACGAGTTTTCAACAATAATTTAAGATTTTGTTTTATCAAACCTGCCTTACCTGAGGGAAAGGAAAAAATTGTTTTGTGCATCGACGGCTGTTCGTACCAAAACCGTTGCTGTACACTAGCCAATTCGCTTCTTCATATTTCATCTACGAACAATGTAATAATTGAACAAAAGTTCTTATAAGTCGGTCACACACAAATGGATGCCGACTCAATGCACTGCTACATTTAACGAAAGTTAAAAAATAAAACAGTTCGTGTACCAGCAGATTATATAACAATCTGTAAAGAGGCCAGAAAATGCCTTTCTCCATATACAGTGAAGTATTTGGATTACAAATATTTCATAAATTTTGATTGTCATTTATTTTATATTAGCATTAGGCCAGGCAAACTTAGTGGACTCTAGTGTTGTCGATATACGTGGATTGAAGTATTTACCTAATCAAACAATTCAATTCAAATTGAATTTTTCTGATGAATGGAAAAATCTATCCCAAACAAAAAACAAATTAATTAATCCAACGACACTTCACAATCTTCCAAGTCTTTACACCAAACGACTATCGATTAAATATAGGAAGTATCTTGATTTACAATCCTTAACATTCATTTTGGAACCAGATTTTCATCCCTTTTATGCTGCCATTCATCACGATTAAACACCTTGTTTGTGTTAAATTTTACTGTAGTTTGTAAAATTTATGTTTTTGATTTAGTATTATAACTTTATTAAAATTTGTTGGGTTAAAAATATATTTTTGTATTAATAAACATAAAAAAGACTTATTTTCTGGATCACTCTTTTTTTTCATTTTAACAAATAAATGTTGGAAAATCACGTTTCTCATATATAGTGTGTGTGCAAAACTCCTAAGTCCGTAAAAAAATTATAAAATAAAATAAAATTACAATTACTTATTTGAGTTAACGAATACAAATATATATTTGATTTATTTCAAACCAAAAATATGACTGCTAATATAAATAAAATTTAAAGTTTTTATTTGTCTCCTATAAAATTTACTATCCTGGAGTTATAAGGTCTGCTAATTAAGGTAGAGATTTGCTAATATATTTACAATATTATCAAAAATTTTAGATAATATAGAACATTTTTACTTACCACATGCAAAGGCGAATAAAACTAATGAGTATATAAAGAAGAATTTGACAATGTCGATAACCATTCGACCTAAAGATATCTGCAATGGTCCCAAGTGAGGATTGATTGAAAAGAGATGGACTAGTTTTAAGGCACTAAAATAAAAGAGAACATTAAGTTCTTACTCCGAAGCTATTACTTAATTTTACGTCAATTATGTACGTAACCTCTATCGATTTTTTATTTTCACTACCTCAATTCATAACAAAAACATACTAAATTGTTAATAACATAAGCTGCTTGATCTAAATATTGAAGTAAGTCCAGAAACAAATTCAAAATATTGGAGAGGATAGGAAAAGGTAAAATATTAGTACCTATAGTCTAAAAAGCTATCTAAGAGACTCATTAATATTCAGCTTAGCGTGGTGCTATTGTTAGAGGTGTAAAATTATAAAACAAGAGATCATTTCATAAAACAGGTAGACCCCTTGCTTATAGAAGTTCACACCTCTGAACAATAGCATCTCGCTGAGCTGAATATTCATGACTCTCTTAGATAGCTTGTTAGACTATAGATACTAGTAAAGAAATATAATAATTGTAATCTTTGTAGTTCTTGTAAGAAACACCAACGAAAATCTGAGAGGCTAAATAGTATGAATATTGTGGTATTTAGCCACAAATAGACAAGAAGCACATAAAACAGCAAAACTCCGATTTGTGATGAACGATGTGATTAACGAAGAAATATGTACTTTAAATAACCGTTTCATTTAGGCCAATTATTATAACCTTCAAGTGGTTCACCTGAAGAGTAAGTTGTAAAATAATAAACGAATCCCATACTTACCTAAAAATATTTGCAGCCGCGAACAAACCCTCAGCAATGAGCTGCGGATCAAAAGCATACCATTCTTCTCTTCTGATGTACGCTGTGGACGGATCGTTTTTAATCTCAGCCGCCTGCTGAAAGTACGAAGCCACACGCAGTAAGAACACTGCTGTATATAATACGTTTCTAGTGAAATCAATAAAGTTCCATAAGTTTCTTAGATAGGATTTAATTCCTTCAACGAATATTTCCTGAGTCTCTTCGAAAATGAAACCTGAAAATGTATTTCAATGTTAATATAATGTTGAGTATAACCATTTGAAATCGTATTGTAACAGTTTTTTTGTCAGTTTTCAAACTGTTAACTATCACAAAAATATCTTTATTATAACTAGATCTTTTAATTTCTAGAAAATTCTAGAAATCTATAGAAATTTCTATAAAAATTTCAAGAAAAAGATTCTCCTTAAACCTTCTTGCAGAAATATTTTAATAGCTTGTTAAAATAATAAAAATTTACCCAGTTTTAATATTTAATAAACTAAATAAAAGAACATGTTATACAGTTGTCAGTAAAAATTACCTATGACATATAGAAGAACAGCATATTCCAGAATAGTCGGAGGATTGCCTCTTTGTTTTTCATATTTCTCTATTACATATGCTTTCATGGAATCTGATCCAAAATGTTCTAAGACCAAGTCATCAGCTCTAAGTGACACCAAAATGAGTAGCACTGAAAACATTCAGTAAACCTGAAAATCTGAAGTACTCAATACAATAAAATTTTTATAAATAATCAGATTTTTTATTGAGAAACAGATATTAGATGTGATACCATAGACTCAACCGTGTTTTTATTTATTTTATTGGATAGTTTTTCATTTAGTTCTTCCTACTTGAATCAGCATTCATTATCTGAAAGTGGTTGTAAATGGGTTGCGTCTGATCATTCTAGAAATATAATATCTAGTCAACAGCTTCGTTTTAAAAATAATTCACATCCAAACTGTTCACATCCAAACTGTTTACTACATGATAGTTATTGTTCATAAGTAATATAAATATAGTGTGAAATAACTTACATAGAAAAAATAAATACGATGATGCATGTATCAAGAATTTCATGAACGGTTTCCTCATCAGTTTTCCTGTATGTGTTTCTGGTGCAATCATATACAGCATACAGTAGAACGGAAATAATACTGCTACCCTCACAGTGATCATTATTTTCTCTTTTGATGATTTTCTTCGAAAACCTGGAACACCTTCGTACCAAATAGCTGCTAGCAGTTGTTGAATGTTTGGATGCGACACAAACTAGAATAGTGTACATAAATATTTAATGCATGTATACCATAAAATAATGGAATTAAAAAGAAACGGCAATGCCATGCAATAAGTACTTTCGATATTCTTATAAGAGAAGAGTTCGACAAGGAGACGAGATATCGCCAAAGCTGTTTAATCTTGACCTACAAGACGTCTTAAAAATTACAAGTTGGTCAATACACAGCATCATTGATAATTACAACAAGTTTAACTACATCAGATTCGATGACGGCATCCTGATTTTATATAGCATATTCGAGGGCACTTAGCCAGAGCACAAGATGGACGGTGGACAAGACGTATTATGGAATGGAGGCCCAGAAACTATAAAAGAAGCAGAGGACGACCACCGACTAGATGGACCGATGATATAAAACGTGTAGCGGGAAACTGGCTACAAGCGGCCCAGTGTAGAGAACACTGGAAAGAACTGAGGGAGGCCTATGTCCAGCAGTGGACGCGATTGGCTGATTGATGATGATGATGATTCGAGTATATGGTGAAAAAATATGGTGAAGGAAGTAGCAGACAGCTCTCAAAACATCGATAAGCCTAAAAATGAATATGCCAAAAACAAAAACAATGACAAACTCAGACGACTCCAGACGTATATCTATAAATACCAATAAGAACAAGTCCAAGAATAATAGAATAATCAATCAAAAAATAAATCACCAATAGGTAGAAGAAGTATCGGACGACTGCGCAAAAAATGGAGTGATAATCTTCCAAAGGGTATCAATCCGTAGATGAACAAGCAGTATTGCTTATAAAGAGGAAGAAGGAGAAGAAGAAGTCCAAAAATATATCTACCTAGGCAAAATCTGAAACTTGACAAAAAGAACCAAATCACTAGGAAACTTGGAAAGGAAAAATCCCTTCCAATTCCTTCCAGCAAAGTGTTCAACCAGTTATCCTATTATGATATAGATGTCAAACGTGTACCCGAACCAAAGAAAATTTGAACAAACTAACCACAAGAGAAAGGGAAATGAAAAGGGCAATGTAAAGTATAGGACTGTCAGGTAAAAAGAGGAATGACTGGGTAAGATCAAAAACAAAAGTCGAGGTTATGACAACAAAAATTGCAGACAAAAAGACCAACGTTATAACATCACCAACGGACCAGCACTACAACATTGGAGACCAAGCAAAGGTATAAGGCAAAGGTGAGGTAGTTATAGACTACCGTGAAGACCACAGATGGGATGGGTAGATGACATCAAAAAAATAGCTGGAACAAATTGGAAGTATGTTGCTCAAATGAATGGAATGAGTTGGAAGACGCCTATATTTAAAAATGGTCGGTAGAAGGCCAAGAAGAATGCATTTTATTTCAAAAGAGATATTTGATTTATCAAAATTCTCTTGTATACAGTAAGTGGGAGGTAATTTTGTACACGCTATCCACGTATAGGAGGTAATTAATATCTTTTCTGTTCCTAATTGAAAGTTAACTAAACTTAACATTTGAAAAAATTTAATATTGCATTTTCAAAAGTAATTAATTAAAAAAAACTACAGAAAAATTTAAGTTTTCAAAAAAAGTAGAAGCAGTTATCAAATATCTTTGATATTGATATATAATTACCTTTTTCTGTTTGTACTGTATAGCTAGCTCCAATCTAGCTAGTTTCATGTGTTCTCCTTCTTCATACGGAGGATTCTCTGGATCGTGGTTTAATATTATAGCTAGTTCCTGAGAATTTCGGGACTGGTGTAACAAATCTACGGCAAACTGCTGACACTGAAGACGCAAATCCATATATTCAGATTTACATTCCTAGAAAAATATTAATAAATTTTTGAGTGGTGGCGCTGCAGACGTTTTATGTCAACGAGCAAAAACGAAATAATTATTAGTAAATGATACAAATATATTTGAAAAAGGAGAAAAAAATAGAAAAGTACTTACAGGTTCAGCGAATGCCAAATTTCGTAGCTCCCAAGACAACTGGAAAGCTGTCAGCAAGGGATCACTTGAGGAGAGAGCTATTAGGGACGGACTGGCAAGGGCTTTGTATTCGTTTAGTCTCGATAAAGAGTGTCGAAGGGAATCTTCTTCGGATTTTTGTATACATTCATCACAGCCGCATCTAAAAGTAAACAATATATATATATATATATATATATATATATATATATATATATATATATTATATATATATATATATATATATATATATATATATATATATAAATTACTATTTATAACTGGGAATAAGCCACAATTAAAGATAAAAATACGTTTATTGACGTTTCAATTTCCAATTCGGAAATCGTTCTCAAAATACAAACAGTAAATTAAACAAATTTTGTTTTTTGTTACATAGTGAAAAAATTCTTCTAATAATTTAATTTTATCTGACTCATTTATATTGACAATTCAGACATACATTATGCATTTTAAAGTAGACGACTTTAAAATGATATATATATATATATATATATATATATATATATATATATATATATATATATATATAAGAAATTTAATCTTTGCAGATAAGTTAAATAGTAAACTCTTAAATATTGGGGAAATCTGCAAGAAAGACTCTAATGAGTATCAATTTTTTCGCCAAAGAGAATGAATTTAGCTTCTTCAGGGCTGAAAGAGAATAAATTATAATTAGCTACAATGTATGGTAGCTTTGAACTTAAAACGCAAAGGTTTACCCAAGGTTAATCGAAAAACCCAATGTAACTACATTTAAAAGGAAGTAAATTTTTGAATTGTCGGCAATAACTAAATTTTTGATTGTTAGAAAGTTTAAATGTGAGGTACCGTTTTATCAGAACGCATGTACTGACAATTCAAGTAGTACTTTTGAATCTTTATGTCGTTAAGGTTCATTGGTAAAACCGAATGAAGTTAAATCCAAGTATAGGGATATATTATTTCAGATTTTCATAATTGAAAATTTTTTTTATAATTATGTTATATTGTTCAGGTATTATTATAATAATATCTTACTGAGATGTATCTAAGAAAAGCAAGGGAATGTTATCTTTTTTAGTTAATGAAAATTATTATTAAAGTAGGTTAGTTGTTAATGGATATATCAGTCAAGTTAGTTATCTGTGATGTTGTATTGTTCTTGGTATCTGATTTAAGTAAGAAGTGGTATATATCGCTTAGATTCTTAATGTCACTCTTAAGATTGATGGAGAAATTGTTAAGGAAAATATAAGACATTTCAATGAACTCTCTTTTAGATTGATTGTTCTCACGGTGGAGAATTGTAGTGTTAGTATAGTCCATGAGATGACCAGTGGATTAGCAATTCCTACATCGGCCAAACATCTGAATTATTGAAATCACGTATTACACTACACAAAAGTGATTCTCGACTTCACCCTGCCCGCTGTGCATTAGCCAAACATGTCCATTCCACTCTCCAGATTCTTTCAACATTGTTGGAAACTGTTGTTGTTCAAGCAGTTTGTTTAGCAATCTAGTGACAAAGTTAGTATTGTCTTAAAGAAGGCAAACTCATAAAAAAGGTTAAATAACCAATTACTTATGCTCACATCTCTAGGTAAGTTAAAAATAATTTTAAGGAGATCTTAAAACGTTGCACGGAAATGAAATTAGTTTTATTTTTAGATAAATTTTATTTACCTCATGCAAAGATCATAATCTGAGTATGTTTATTTAACGATAATCTGAATGTTATAACTGTGACGGTATTCTTTCTAAATGAATTGGCTGCATCTTGAATTAAATTCCAGAATTAATTTGTTTCTTATATTTATAAGTGTAGAAATAACTATCGATTTTATGTAACTCCAGACATAATAAAAATCGGATAGATTCAGCACTTTGAAGTATACAGCGAAATTCTATACCAGGATCATTCAAATTACGAGGAAAAATCTTCTGCGAGTGTAAATTTTTTTGGCCGAATGTTTTTTTAAATTCCATAACCTTTCTGAATATAATGTGGATACTGGTGTGATATTCTACTAGAGTTGATATTCCTACAACAACTGGTAGTTGACATGTGTGATGGTTTATTCTGTTATGATTTATATTAGAGTAATAAGGCAATGATGCAAGGGGGACTGTCAATTTAATCACTGCTAAAGATCAGCCATAGTATAACATACTATCACACAAGACAACCATTAAATATAATTTGAAGAAACATCGATGCTTAGTAAAATATCACACTACTATAGTGTATTTTTATGTATGAGAGAGTAATAAAACAATAAATTATGCATGCAAATCCCTAAACTGTTGATACGGGTGACTCAATGAAAAACAGATATTTTTGTCAACAAGTTTACAGAAGTATATAGGAAAACAATTTTAAATTTAGTATGACCACCAGGTATAAAGGTTGGAGCAGAATAGAATACAATAGTTGTGAGGGTTACTAATCCCTAAATAAGGTTGTCAGTGTCGGAGTGATGGAGGTTAACAGGTACTAATGAATTTGCAAGAAATGTAAGATGTTTATTTTATTGGTTATATATATAACCAATAAAAGTTTAATAAGTACCTACCTATTTACAAAATAAAGTTTAATTCTTTAGATAAAATAAAACGTTTTATTTTATCTGAAATGAGTGCATTCCACGAAGTAAGGGTTTCAACAATCAAACATTTAATTCTTTAATTCCAGGAATCTACGACAGTAATTGACTAGATAATTACCTTCTAAACTTATTCCACAGAAAATGTGATAGTGGGTTTTTCCATTTTGTAGGAAGGTCCAAGTGGCGTATTCAAAATTCTTTACAGTTCACTAAAAGTAGGTACTTCAGTTGCAAGGTGCAGTTTATTGTGTATACTAGTGTTATGGAAAATTTGGAAGTGCCGTGTAAACGCCGAAAAATTTTTCCTTTAACAGTTAATGAAAAAAAATTATTATTTAATTGTTTTAAATCATTTACAGACAAACGTTTATGTGAAAGTGTTGATGAGACCGTTGAGTTAGTTAGCAGTACACTTGGTGTTGGGAAATCTACGATTTACAGAGTTATTAAAGAAGAGAAATGTTGTAGTTTTCAAATGCCACGTAATGCTCCAGGGAAACCAAAATTTCAAATAGAATATCATTTTAAAGAAGGACTTCGACGGAAAGTGCATGAATTCTTCTTTAGACAAGAATTTCCAACATTGGATAAAGTTCTTGTCTCAGTTCGAGATGATAAGGATTACCCAGAAATGAGTCGAAGTACGTTATGGAAACTTTTAAAAGAAATAGACTTCCGCTGGAAAAAGAATCCCAGAAAGTCTATTTTATTAGAAAGAAGCGATATTGTCATATGGAGAAGATATTTTCTAAGAACCATAAAGGAAATGAGAAACCAAAAAAGAAAATATTTTATCTTGATGAAACATGGATCAACGAGGGTCATACACCAAATAAATTTTGGCAGGATGAAACTGTTACAAGTCAAAGGCACGCTTTGTAAATAACTTATCTACTGGTTTAAACCCACCATCAGGAAAGGGACGCAGGCTGATAATAGTACACATTGGCAGTTCAGACGGTTTTGTTGAAGGTGGTTTATTAACTTTTGAATCAACTCGTACCGGTGACTACCATGAAGACATGAACGCTGATGTCTTTCAAGAATGGTTCGAACAAATGATAGATCTTCTTCATAAGAACTGTGTAATAGTAATGGATAATGCAAGTTATCACTCCAGACAACCAAGTGGTTAAAAAAAGACTTGCAGAATTGGCTGAGCTCAAAAAATATTACGTACCATCCCGGATCTATAAGAAAGGAACTTTATTCGTTGTGTGCCTTTCATAAAGAAAAATTTAAAAAATACGAAATTGATGAAATTGCCAAAAATCGTGGAATGACAGTACTTGGATCCCCACCATATCATTGTGAATTAAACCCGATTGAACTGGTATGGACACAGATAAAGAGTGAAGTTTCAAGAAAAAATACCACTTTTAAAATTCATGATGTTAAACAGTTGTTTTTGGAGGCCGTAAATAATGTAAATCCTGAAAATTGGGAAAAGGCAGCAAATCACACTATTAAAGAAGAGGAAAAAATCTGGAAGCTGGACAATATTACTGATAAAATGATCGAGCCAGTTATTATAAATCTTGGTTCTGAAAGTTCATCTTCTGAATCTGATTTGGATTTGTAACAAGTAGCTGTAAGTTTTATATTAATATTTTTATTCATCTATTTAACATACCTTAGACGGTTTTAAAAACTCTTTTTCTCTTTTGTAATTTTTAAAAATTAAAAAAAATGTGAATTTTTTAAACCCCTTTTTAATGTAGGAGAGTTAGTTCTAATATAGTGTGTGATAAAAGAGGTCACTTTTGTTTACATACACATAACACTTTATAACACTGAAATAATTCATTTATTTTTTACAATTATTCAAAGTAATTTTTCAATTAATCTTGAGCACGCCCATGGAGTGGTCGGAGGTACCAGTTAAAATTATGCTAATTACTCTCTCGTTCATAAAAATAAACTATAGACAGGGATTTTTAAAGAGGCTATCAAAATCTAAAAATACTCAACCAACTTAAATCGTAAATAAGATAGTGTGTAGAACTAGACAACTTCAATTAAGATGTAGAGCGCAGCGCTACAAAATACAAAACCTCTCCTTAGAAACACCAAAAATTCCAATACCGATTCAGATCAACTGACAGTCGAATTGCACACAAAAGATGAAAATATAAAAATGCTCATTCTTCTATAGACCATTTTTTTCATGATCACCATCAGTTTGACTTATTCCGTATTTATAATACTGTGAAATCAAAACCTGTCTTTGATTTAAATAACCTTATAGTAATTTTAAAATAAATTTTACAATATGAAATTTGGCAAAACTTACTTTATATCATGAGGCATTGGAACCGTAGCTCCTCTGTCCAGCAAAATCTTAAGGATTTCGTAGTTATTCCTATGAGCAGCCAAAATAAGGGGAGTAATATCTGGGGTGAACATAGCCGTGTTAATATCTACTTTTTGCCAGCTCTGAAAAACATTAGATTTCGCAATTATTTATAGATTTCAAACAAAAATTTGACAATATACACATCACATATAACTTGGTTTCATCTTGAAAACAGGATTATAGGTTCAAGAAGGTGAAAGTATGGTGTGTGGTGTATGTACAGTGAAATTAATGTAAAACGCAGAATATGGATTTAAATTAATTATTACCATGACTTCTCCATATTTCATAAACCTACCCATACTGACACGACTATACACTATTCATCATCCCATCCAACACAACATAAACTTGCAGCATGTCATAGTATGTTACATAGATTAACAGAAATTCCGATGTCAAAATACAACTTTGAGACAGAATTAAATATCATCAAGCAAATAGCAGTAAACAACGGATACAACGAACAAACAATTAATAAAATGTTAAATCAAAAACTACACAAGAAAGCCCTGAAATTAGTATTTCCACCAGCAGAGAAAAAACCCAGTACCTTCTGCTCGATTACATATACAGGCAAAATATCAACTAAAATAGCCAAACAAATAAAAAAGAAAGGAATAACACCAGCTTTCCGAACAAATAACAACCTAGGCAAATATATCAAAAACAACAAGAGCCAAAATAAAAAACACTTACACATTGGTGTGTACAAACTTAAATGTGGCGACTGCCCAAAAACTTACATCGGTCAAACTGGTAGAAACTTTAATAAGCAAATAGGAGAACATAAAAGGGCTTTCAATAATAGAAAAACAGATTCTACATACGCACTTCACCTTCTAGATCACAATTATTCTTTTAATGACGAATTTAAAATTCTTAACATTCAAAATAAAGGCCTTAAGCTATCCTTGTTAGAATCTATGGAAATCAACAAATTAAAAAACACAGATATAATTCTGAATGACCAACTTTAGACAATCATTTCTCCCCTCCTCAACATATTTCATTAGAGACTATAAAATGTAAACGCATGCCAAAAATAGATCACTTGAGAAAGGCAATCAGCCGAAACAGCTGTAGTGATAAGTTGAAAATAAGTTTTGTGAAAGTTTGAAAACAAAATTTTCAGTGTTTTATTGTTACATAAAATGAATTTCCATCAAGTTACCGTCGAATCCATCAATTATATCTCTCATTATTTCTCAAAATATGTTCCAAATACTCTACTTTGGATTATTTATTGTGATACGCACTTCATGTTGCTTTAATATTCTGCGGAGAGCTTCAGATTTCCATTCTCGACCAACCCAGGAGATCCGCAGCATTCGTAATTTAATAACCACTACATTTCAAAAATCTGCAACTTCTTAATGTCTTCCATAGAGTCCAAGCTTCCACTCTGTATAGACATTTCAGTATTATGTACCATTTAAGTGGTTGATATTTTATTGTCAGTGACTGGTAATGAATGATGATCTTGTAACAATGTTCTGATCGTTTAACAGTTTGAACCGTGGGAGTTTCAATATTTTCGCATCCACCTCTACAACGAGACGACGAAGTGGGATTCGGAGCGGCTATTTAAGGTTTGTGAATAGCGGAATTAGAGAGTCTTGTAGCTAGAGCTCTAGGTTCCTTTACTCGCCGGTGTATTGAACCTGCGAGCCAACCCGGACAGAGAGATTTCCGTATTGAGGATCATACCCTGTCCTTAACCAAGCAGAACCCATCGGTATTGTGTATTGAACATTACCGTGCGTCTGCAAAGCCGAATATTTGGTTTGCGAGTGCGTTCGGAGCTTCCGCTGAATTGAAGCGGAAGCGAGTATAAGTCTGGCGTGCGATCGACTTCACCTATTTCATTTCTTTCTTATTAATAATAATTTTTTTTTTATATAGACATTCGCCGGGGAGTTCATTCATCGCGGGATCCAGACGGGGACGTAGGATTCATTTTATTTTTATTTATTGTATATATGCTAAATTAATAGATTTATTTTTATTTCAACCTGTGTTTTACTGAGTCTGTCGCCCCGAAAGAGCTACCCGTCACAATCTGGTATTTGGGAAACATTGTGTTATTTTAAGTATTTCGTCTTCAGTAAAATTCCCTCATCAATATCTCCTATGACATATTTTAAAAGTTCGAAGTTTATATTAAACGAAAGAGGGGACGACATACATTGCTATCGAAACTTAAAAACACATTAAAACTAGCTTTTAATAACTTGATGTTGCACCTAATTTTGTTTACAAAATACATTTTAACTGTTCCATAAGATTAATTGCAGGTCAATTGATAAAAAAGAAAGTTTTTTCATTTTAAGTTTGCAGAGATTATGGCAATTGGGCAAAAATAGGTAGCTTGTATAAATATAATGCCACATCAAGGAAAACTATGCGTTTACTGGAACCGTGATGTTAAAAACGAAATCATAAAACTGTCAGTCACAAAATGACGAAGAGTGGTCAGGTCGGGGACCACCATTGGCTGCAGCGGCTCGAAATGCTAATATTAGTTAATTTCACAAGGTATTGGAAGTAACCACTTACGTATGGTTCACCATCTTTATGTATGAGCTCTTCATGTTCCAAAAGGAGCTCTACAGCCTCCACAAACTCAACATTGATAGCATGGAGTAAAGAATCTTTGGTTTCCACTCCCATTACCACTAGCAGTTCGACCATTTCCAAGTTTTCCTGATCTATTGCTATTGTTAATGCCCCTCTGCCGAGACTGTCCATACAGTTAACATCCAAAGCGGTTTTTTTTCGATACGCTTTTTGGAGCATCCTAAAATAGAAAACCAAATGTAATTACATGAAGAAATATACAATTTGACAATTTTTATTATTATATAAATTAAAATCTATCTTCTTTTTGAAAAACAAATCTACCATTGATCACATATCATCCATCAGACAAATATTAGAAAAAACGACGGAGTACGACATAGACTGCCATTACATCTTCGTAGACTTTAAGGCAGCGTACGATACTATTGACAGGTCCCAATTATATTCGGCGATGATCGAATTAGGAATACCAAAAGGTTTGGTAGAATTAATTAAAATGACAATGATGAAAGTCGAATGTAAAGTGCGCGTACAAGGGGATGTTTCAAAACCATTTAAAACCAACAGAGGATTGCGCCAGGTAGATGCTCTATCGTGCACGCTGTTCAACCTAGCGTTAGAAAAAATTATGAGAGATTCGAGAATAAACTTAAAAGGTACGATATATACTCGTAGTATACAAATAATGGCATACGCTAATGATATCGTCATAATTGGAAGAACCCAAAATGAAGCAGTGGAGGCTTTCACACGTATCAAATATGCCGTAGAAAACATCGGACTTCTGATTAACATCCAGAAACCTAAATATATGCCGGCTATATCAAGAATTCAACAAAATAACTAAGAGGTGCAACACGAAACGATAGAAATGGTATGGGCCCTCAACTAAGAGCGAGAAGTATGTCAATAGCAACAAAGTGCAAACTTTATAAAACAATAATACGCCCAGTGCTCACATACGGATCGGAAACATGGGCAATGACGACCCGAGATGAAGAGTTACTACGAGTCTTTGAAAGAAAAGTATTGAGGACCATATATGGCGGAGTAAACTAACAGGGTCTGTGGAGAAGGCGATATAACTTTGAACTCTATAGACTTTTTGGTGATGCAGATATTGTGAAGACCATCAAAGTAAACCGCCTAAGGTGGGTGGGCCACGTTATGCGGATGGATGAGAGTGATCCCACTAAAATAACTATGCTAAACAGGCCGGTCGGAAGAAGAAGAATGAGGCGACATAAACTCAGATATCTGGACGATGTACAGAAAGATCTGAGGGAGATTGGAGTGAGGGGATGGAGAAGACAGACACTCGATAGGGAAGGATGGAAGAATGTTTTGAAGCAGGCCAAGGCTCATGAAGGGCTGTAGCGCCAACTGATGATAAATTAAAATAAATATAAAACTGTAATCTGGACATCTATTTATCCGAATGCTATTAACCTGGTAAAATCGGTTTAACGTAGATGCCTAAAATATATAAACCTCAAATTCTTTGGTGCTTATATTAGAAGAGAATTTGATGACAAAATCCTTCTAATGACAGAAAATAGAATAGTACGAATAGCAAGAGACAAATCGCCAAATGGAAGAAGATCATTGCCTATTTATAAAGTAGGAAGAAGAAGAAGAAGAAAATCCTTCTAGATATATTTTTATTTAGTTCTTTAGTTACAACTGCAACAATATCTCTTTTTTGTATAAAATTCTGCACAAGACGACGTATTGTCTTGATCCATAATAAAAACTTTCTTTTTGATACTTAAGCTTGTATATCATTACTTATGTATGTATGTATTTATTTATTGAATGAATATGCTTACCTTCTGACGTTGCCTAAATCTCCGCGTTCAACGGCCAAGAGAAATTTTTTTTCTTCTAGTGTTAGGACGTTGGGCAGTTTGGGCATTATTAATGCCTTACGGGTAATGCGTGACTCAACATCCACCTGCAAAAAAGATAAATAATATATTTTTATTATATACCAAAAAAAATTAAAAGTGATTCCGATGATTTTATCAAATACAGTACGACAAGCGAGAAGTGGCTGGTCATCTGCGCATAAATCGAAAAGAAAGATTCATGAGAGATATAGAATAGACTTGTAGGCATACTTGTTTCGAATGCGGTGTTGTCGCGTCCAAAATTTAGTTGTGATATGAATATTACGAAAACAATATATTATAATGAATATTATTATTCTAGACAATATTTACGTAAAAGTTGTGGTTGATTGTAAATTTACACTTGTAGACTACAAAAGGAATAGAAAGGTAAAACCTTATTTCAAACCAAAAAATTGTTATCCTTGGTCGCTATATAATTCAATCGAATGATCCAGATCATCATCAAAATTACTGTTTGCTGTATCGTCACTTAAGTCAATTATAATTTGTATTGAAAAAGACTGTAAGACTTGTACACACTTCTAAGGATTGGCAATGGGCAATCCCTTATCACCTTTGCTAGCAGATCTATTTCTGAATAACCTGGAGATTAATATCTTTGACAATCTTGTCAATATCTTGTCAATATCTATATTGGTTCAGATATGTGGATGATCTGTTAGCTATCATAGATGGAAACTCCTCAGAAGCAGACAATATCCTAGTTTCACTTAACAACTTACATCCAGCTATAAAATTAACCATAGAAACAGAATCCAACAATTCTATTAATTTTCTAGACTTAACATTAACTAGAATAGATAACAAATTAAATTTTTCAGTCTTTAGAAAACTAACTCAGACTGACCATACCATCCCTAGATCTTCTAATCATCCTTTTCAACAGAAAATGGCCTCCTTTTATTGCTATATCCATCGTTTACTTAGCTTACCTCTGTCAGATTCAAATTTTAAATCAGAATTAGAAATTATTAAACAACTTGCCTATAGTAACGGTTATACCCCTACTTTGGTTGATAACATACTCAACAAATTAAGGAATAAAAGGAATAGATCACTAGCATACAACACAACACTGTCCATAACATTTCTAACTCGACAGTTATTTATCGATCAATATCGTACATAGGTTATCCCTCAGATAATATAGCCAGAATCTTAAAAAAACATCCCTAATCTAAAACTTTCAAAGTTAAAGAAAATATCAAATCTATTTTTTCCCACACTAAAGACAAAATCAACAAATCGTCAAAAAGTGGTATTTATAAATTATCCTGTGGTGAATGCCCAGTGACCTATGTGGGTAGAACAATGCGACCTTTGGATATACGCATTAAAGAACATCTGTCTAAGATTGATAAATCTAGTTTTGGGAATCATATACATGTTTCAAAGCATGGCTTTAGTCCTCATAGAGATAGCAAGATCCTACACAGTATACCCAATAATAATTATATAAAAATGAAATTACTAGAAGATCTTGAAATCAGTAGAGAAATGAAAAGGAATCCTCAGAACTGTGTCAACACTCAAATTAACTTAAATTGTAAGTTTGATCCAATCTTTAAGAAGTTTCTTTAATAATACATTTAGTATAAAATTAACCATCATTTGATCAAGCTTTGACCTTTATTTTAAAAGAGATTTAAAAGAGAGAATTTCTTAAATTTTCTTTCATTGATTTCATCTAAGTAGAGAATGTTTGATATTTTTCTTCTTCATTATTTATTTTATTAATAATATTGACAATCAATAATAGCTATTGAACTCTTAACTTCGCAAATGATACTTCTCCTTGGTTGGGTTTCATCTACTTTCTTCTACTTGGTCAAACTTTAAAGTTTTGTTTTTTGATAATATTGATAAATGTATATTTTAAATCTTCACGTTAACTTATCAATTTAAAATATTTAAATTTAAAATTCTATAGTAACTAAAAGTAATAATCAATAACCTTCAGACGTCAGTTTAGACATTTTCAATTTTCAATTAATAATTTTAAATACAGAAGTTGCTCTCGGATTTATTTCCATATATCCGAGCTTCCTATTTCATTTTACTTCAAAAATGTAAGTCAAAAACAGCTGTTGTCGTTGCTGTATGTGGTAACCATGTTTTATAAAAATTTTTTGATGTGAATTATACATATGTATAAGGGTTAGATCCAAGATCTGTGGCCTACAGAGCCCGATCTTTGTTTTTTAATATGTCGTTTGTCCACAATTTTCCTTCTATGAAGTATTTATTACCTAATTGACGTAAGTTTTTTCTGTAATTGTATTTTATATAAAAAATTTACTTAACTTAACGTTTTTTTAGGATAGCTCTGATGATGACATTTATTATGTCGAAAGTATACTCAGCTTAATTAATAAATTATTTTACACACTATCAATTTTATTGAAAACATACAAAACCTGCTTACCAATTATAATTTGGTAAAGTAAAGGTTCTTTTGACAAAAAGGTATCAACAGTTAAAACGACCTGATCACATTTTTTGTCATTCTTCAACAGGAAATGTATAAAACTTATCAGATAATTCCATAACGTCATTTAATTTGAAGCTCACATTTCTTTTTTAGACCATAGTCTGCTTTTTTAGACTTAGAAATTGGGTTTTTCCCTTAGAAGTTGCTTCCTAAGACAGGAGAGATTTATTTTCACGTTCAGAGCGACTGTGAATTGCCGTTCTGAAGAGGCGTATTCGGCCGAAATACGTATAAGCGGATACACAGACGCACTATACATGAAATCAAATCTTCACTGTCTTTTCCTTTTTATTATCTAATACTATAATGCTGTTTGGACATAAATTTATTACAAGTTTATCCGCAAGACACTTTGTTTTTCGCTACAACATTCTTAAATTTTTTCGGAGATAATCTACTACTCTTAACTTACATATATCGTGTCTTTTCATTAATGAGCCTAGTTTTTTTTCAATTAAATCCTGTTTTATGAATTTCATTTCAGAGAGTTTCTCTGCTTCCAGTGTAACCAATTTCTTTTTTAAACTTTGTATGTAATTTTGTTCTGAAGCTATTTTCTTGTGGCATTGTAAATTAATTACTATTAAACTGGGAATAAGCCACAATTAAAGATAAAAATACGTTTATTGACGTTTCAATTTCCACTTCGGAAATCGTTCTCAAAAAAAAAAAAAAAAATAAAAAAAAAAAAAAAAAAAATAAAAAAAAAAAAAAAAAATTATTTTAATTTTTTTTTTTTTTTTTTTTTTGAGAACGATTTCCGAAGTGGAAATTGAAACGTCAATAAACGTATTTTTATCTTTAATTGTGGCTTATTCCCAGTTTAATAGTAATTAATTTGTATGTAATTATTTAACTATCCGAAGCATTTTTTCTTCAAAATTCAAATCTATACTAGACCGATGTAAAAAACCTTTATCAAATTAATCCATTTTTAGTTTTTTTTGCTAGTGGTTGGACGTAGATTTTGAACCCATCTTGCCCTATCAGTTTCACTATCCTAACTTAACCTTACATCTTAGTAAGGTTAATTTAGGATAGGTTATGTTTGGTTAAGTCCTCAGATATATAATACAAATAGAGTGATTGTTGCAATACAGTTGCGTTTGACTAGTGCGACAAAGAAAACTGATACAAAGCAGTCCCTGTATCTCTTTCTAATTTGCCAGGTTTATCGACCACGTAACCTAAGTTACCAATGTGACGCACAATCGAACAACAAATCGAATATTATCGAAACTGTGTACAGTAGGTGAGGAGCACAAGGGTAGGGGCATAGATTAAGTATATATAGGTGCTGGGTCACCTTTCGGGTGGTAATTATGCTTACAGTGAGGCCAATTGTATTTTGTCAACCAAAAGTACGTATTTTTGGTGAATTTCTTTGTATTCATCATGTATTTCAAAATATGCTTACGTAATCGTCACACTTAGAGATCATAATAAGCTTATATATTTTTGTATAGGTTAAGCTACTTCCTGCTTGCGACAGTCTTATTATCAAAATGGGGGGTAGGGATTGGGTGATACGGTTTTTATGGTACTATTTTTGTAGGTTTACAACGCTTACAATGAAATTAAATTAGGTGCTTTTTTAAGAAGAGCAGCAGAGAAGTACGGTGTTAATTCTGTTTCTCTTTTGAGATACAAGCGAAAGAGAGATGCAGCAAATGAAAATGACCATGAACAGCAGAAAAATATTAAAATGGTGTATGTGGCTCATAACAGAGTTTTTAACGAAGACCAAGAACGGCAATTAGCGAAATACCTCATTCGTTGTGCAGACATATAAAGTTGGTCTTTGAACTTACCATAAAATATAATCTAAACACTCCTTCCCTGGGTTGCAAAATAAAATGGGTGAAGATGATTTGTTTCCTTCATTTATGAAGAGAAATTCCGAATTATCTATCCAGGCTGCTCAAGCCACAAGCTTATCTTAGGAGACAAGTTTCAACCGATATAATGTCAATGTTTTTTATGATAATCTTCAGATCGTTATGGATCGCGATCACTTGGAACCTCAGGACGCGTTACTACAGTACAGAAGCCTGACAGAGTTGTTGCAAGACTTCTCGTCGCAAGGCAGGTGGTCGCATTTACCTCTGCTTAACGAGGCACTTTGGTCACACTAGCATTGCAGCTAACGCATTAGGCAACAGTATTCCACATGCGTTCGTGTTTCCTCGAATTAAATATAAAGAGCATTTCATTAGAGACGGACCAACAGGAATATTCGGTGCTGGTAATATATCAGGGTGGATGCGAGAAGAGACATTTATTATATTTCTCGAATATGAATACGAAAAGCATATCTTTTTGTCACATAAGATATTATTGGTGCTAGACAATCATTCGTTCCACATACATATCACCTCCCTAGATATTTGCAAATATATTGGAATAGTATTACTGTAATTTCGCGCCACCACTCTCACAAACTACAGCCCTTAGACAGATCCGTTTATGGACCTTTCAAAAAAGCCATTAATACTATTTGTGATGCCTGGATACGAAATAATTTAGGCAAAATCACGATTATTTACGACATACCGAGTATTATGACATCGCAATGCCACTCGCTGTCACTTAAGTAAATATCCAGACCTGGTTTCGAAAGAATCTTCCCATTTAACCGCGATTTATTCCAAGAAATTGAATTTGCGCCATAGTTCGCGACAGACAGGCCTCATCCAAATGCTACTAAATAGGTAGGCATTTCGAATCAATATAACATTAGATTTGCACCTGATGAGGAATCTCCATGACTAGCATCTTCTTTATTGAATTGATGATATTAATAAATATTGATGATCCACCTTTATTTAGCGCAATAAGCCCAAATTAACTAAACAGTGATTCAAATATCATAGTACGCTCAGCCAATCCTAAAAACGAAACAGTAGTTGACCATCAAATGCTTACACCACTTGCAATCGCCAAGCAACAAAAATACCACCTAGACAAAACACCTCTAGAACCTAGCCAAGAATTGCAAGCTGGTACAATGAATCTGGAATCAGATAGCTCTTCCCATGATGCAGTTTTGCGTCAGCAATCAGAACCATCTACAAGCAAGCAGTCTTTATTCTCGCCTGAGACTTTAAGAACTTACCCTAAAGCTCCACCTATAATAACTAGGAAACAGAGGTCGAACAACCAAAAAGTCTGCTATCTTCACAGATACTCCTGAAAAGCAAGCTGCTAGAAAGGAGTATGAAGAGCGCCAGAAGCGGTTAAAAAATAGGCAAACAAAGAAAAAAGTACTTGAATAATCTACTAGAAAGATAATCAAAGACAAATAAAGGAAAAACGAAGAAAATGAAGGCTAATACACAGCCCGAATCATCATCATATTATTGACTTATTTGCTTAGAGTAGCAAAGCTGCCAAAGTAGCTGCAAACGATGCTCTTACGTAGGATGTACTGATGGCATTAGATATTATTATATACCACAACTGCAATGGGCCTGATTAAATATATAAGAAAGTATAATTTGTTTAAACTCAGATTTTGTTTGGTTTTTTTTATTAATAAATCTGATTAAAAATAACAAAACTGATTTTATATGCGTGATATGTTTATTATTTTTGAATGTTACAACTTTCCTATATAGATTACAACCACCCCTCGTATGAGTTTGGTTATAACAATCGCACACACTTATTTAAATGACTATTCCGTCCAAACTGTTTTACTTAAGCTTCTGGTTTTGAGATTAATTTAAAGACAAATGGATATAACTTCACATCAAAGGATTTGATCGTTGCTTACAGCTGTAATAGCTGTGCTGTGAACCATTAAAGGAAAATTGTTACACCGTACCCAGTCTACCATACTTCCTGATACCAATGACAACTCCATAATGGGAAAAATCCAATGAAGAATAATTCTGACAAACTATTTTGGCCTGCGTAGATACATGAAAAGTAAAACCTGAAGCCAGAAAATAAAAACCCTTATAATGTCACTGCTGATGTTTGGATAAGAAATATGGACCATCTCCAAAACAGATGAAATTTGTTGCTCACATTTGCACGAAGAATCCTGAGAGAAATATTCGGTGGTCTTTGTGAAAACTTTATTTGGAGGAGGAGGTGTAACTATGAGATATACCACAAATAAAAAGATATCTGGTGGTACCGGCGTAATTTCTCTCATAAAAACAGGAAGACTAATATGGGCAGATCATCTAGCAAGATTTTAGTAGAAAAATTCTCCTAGATGAATGTCACAGCCGGTGGGAAGTAGACGGAGAGGTAGACCAAAACTTAGTAGGTAGTAGACGGAAGAGTAGTGTAGATGAAGATGACAAAAACAAATAGGTATAGCAAACTGGCAGCGGTCGGAAATGGATAGAGCTGAGAGGCGAAGTAGACTTAAGAACGTCGAGGCGCTACTAGAGGGCTTTAGCACCAATTATGATATTTCATTCAAATATGTTTTTCCTTGATAAACAGTTTTGAAGTTTTTTTAGAAAAATCGCACTTGTCCTGTGAATGTGTTTTTTCGATGTATAAGTTTTGACATGGTCCTTTTGGGTCTAATTGACTGTACAGTTTAATTTTATCGTCATCCATTCCTTATTTCTTGTGAGCTTCCCTGGTTGCTCCTTTATCCATCTAGTCTTGTTTACTGATCTTTTAGCTAATGCATTTTATATTGAATGGTGGTCAAGAGGTGGTGGTATCGTTTCTTGACAAAATCATAAATGACGATGATGGAGTTTGTTAAATTTGCCACTGAATAATGGTACGGTGCAAAATAATCCAACAATTCCAAGACTTCAAGCTCAAAAGCGGTAGATTTGACATTATCAGTAGATAAAAATACAATAAACTACATATTATGACATTTTTATTGCACAAATCAAACAATACAAAAATGGCGCTAAATTAAGTGAATGGGAAAATGAGACCTAACAAAACGAGAATATAAGAAATCAGAAATATCGGTTACTAAAGAAAAAAATATGAAACAAAGTGTCTTTGGAATAAAAAAATATATTTCACTTACGTCCTTCTCCATTTTGAAGAATATTGCCTAGACCATAAAGAGAAATGAAAATTTAAAAACTACCAAAGTTGACGAAACTAAAACATCTTATGACCACGACGAAACCAAGAAACCAAATTATTTTCCTAGACCGCAGGGATTTAATTCCATTAGACTTACAGGTTATTAAATAATTGGATTATACTCGTACGACCTTGAAAAATCAATGGGGAAATGAGGAAAGTGGACTTTTTATATAATCCCATATTAGCCTACAAATATCGAGAGCAAAATTCCTTCGACGTTATTATTTTTGGTGAAAAATTCACGTACAATAGAGTTAAAGCACAATGTTTCTCGTTCGGGTAGGTAAGTATTTGATGGTTTTAAATCTCAATTATTAATTATATATCAGATTCATATAACATTATATTTAAGTAAATTAAAAACTGTATTCTCTATTCGGCTCTGATATTCGGCTAATATTTTGAAAAAACGAATAATATTTCTTATCCCGAATAAATTTTATCTTCCGATGACAGGTCAACACGATAAGTAAGACTTTTATAAGTAGTAATGGGAAGATCTAGTATTTTTCGTGTATCAGTAGATATCTCAGGTAACTCATTGTACATATTTTATCATTAATAAAAGTTCTCATTGTTTATTTGTTATACTGGTTTACTGGTTTAACTTTGGTAATGCTAAATAGTACGCCTTGGGAATTTAAAGCTATAAATTCATCCTCGTCGTGCTCATTTTTTGCTTTGGTAATGCTCAATAGCACGCCTTGGGAATTTAAAGCTATAAATTGATCCTCATCGTGCTCATTTTTTGCTATCATCATCATCTTGGTGCTACAGCCCTTAGAGGGTCTCGACCTTCTCAAGCTTTTTACGCCATTCTGTTCTGTCCCTTGCTTGCATTTTCCAGTTGCCTACTCCGATCTTCTCCGTATCTTGTGTTAACCCATCCATCCACCTCAGCTTTGGTCTACCCCGTCTTCTCATTCCCACGGGTTGCGCTGTTAGAATCTTTTTTATCATATTCGATTCAGGGGCCCGGGCTACATGCCCTGCCCACTGCAGGCGGTTTGGCTTAAATATAGTGGTAATATCTTTACCACCAAACGTATGCTTGTACGTTTAACGCTAACTAAATCAGATGAATCCGTGAGCGGATTCATCTGATTTAGTTAGCGTCCATGCCTCTGATCCATATGTGAGAACGGGGACTATCAGTGTTCTATACAGCCCTATACGAGTTTTTTGAGACAGTCGTTTGTTAGGTAAGTACATTAATAGACCATGATAACACCTGTTTGCAATTAATATTCGCCTTTTTATTTCCTCAGATGTGCTATTATTGGGGTTAACCGATGTCCCTAGGTATATGAACTCTTTGACTGCTTCGAAGTTTTTGTCATTGATGATTAAATTTGCGTCAACATTTCCAGCTCTTGTGTTTGTGTTAGTCGCCAAAATTTGGTTTTTAGTTGATTTACATGTAACCCCATTTGTTCTGCTGCTGCTACTAGCTCGGTTAGGATTTCCGCAATTCTTGCCCTGGTTCTTGTTATAATGTCCACGTCGTCTGCATATGCTAGAATTTGGACTGATCTATTTAATATTGTTCCCCTGCTATCTAAATTAGCGTCTCGTACAACTTTTTCTAAGGCGACATTAAAAAGCTGACACGCCAGTGCATCTTCCTACCTTAACCCCCTATGTATTTCAAATGGAGTTTTTTTATTTCAAATTTCAAATTTCAAATTTACTCTTCACCATTGTCACTTTTATCAAACATATGAGTTTTTTTTTGGAATTCCTAACTCATTCATAGCGTTGTAAAGACTTGGTCTTAAGAAACTGTCATATGCCGCTTTAAAATCGACAAAAATATGATACATATCTATGTTAAACTCTTGCGTTTTTTCGAGGATCTGTCGTAGTGTAAAGATCTGGTTAATGGTTGAACGTCTACGCCGGAATCCTGCCTGATATTCTCCTAGAAACATTTCGGTATAAGGCTTTAATCTCTCGTGCAAAATGTTTGACAACATTTTTTGCTATGGTCACAGTTTAAGGCTGACTAATGATGCAAGTCTGTAATATGGTAATAAGATGGTATTTAATCCAGAGCTGTAAATATATTTCGGTAAAAAGGATATATGCCAGTGCACCTAAAGCCAGTTTGGATGCCAGACTTATTTACAGGATAGATAGATTGTTATAGGTACTTATGGTTTTCCTGGATTGATTGCTGATTGCTTTTTTAAGTGCATTTTAAACGGAATGATTTAGGGGTTGTAGCTTCAGGAAGCAAGGGGAGATGAGAAACTAACATAACTACTACATTATTTTCAGAACAATAATCTAGAGATTTAATCGATATATCCAATATATAATTATCAAAAAACAAAATAACTCTGTTTTCTTTTATTATAGAATTGTATCTTTCAAAATGTCTCAGAAATTTGAGAAACTCAGTTTTTTATACCTAATACTTGTATACCCAGCTCCAGTAATCCTTGTAGATAAATTGTATCTCAGATAAAATGTTCTAGATAACGTATTCTGGAAAAGTATAAAATTACATACATTTATAGCATTAACTACATTAGGTACAAAATTACCTATAGCAAGTACAATTAACATAAATGTTCTTTGCCTCAAACTTACATTCGTTTATAATATTTTGCAAATTATTCAAAACACTGGTAACATGGATTTTTTTAAGGCTCGTAGCTCATACTAAACCAGCAGGTCGAGAAACAATTATTAATTGTAACGAGAATTACATTTAACATTTGTTTTGACGTTTCAATTTCCAATCCGCAAATCGTTTTCAAATTTTTTTTTAAATAAAATTTTTTAATAATCTTATATATATATATATATATATATATATATATATATATAATATATATATATATATATAATATATATAATATATATATATAATATATATAATATATATATATATAATATATATAATATATATATATAATATATATATATATATATATATATATATATATATATATATATATATATATATATATATATATATATATAGCGAGTGTCTGCAACTTTAATTTTGCGCTTCTCGCATCCCAATCGCCATAATTTCTTATCGGCCCAGTCTCCTTTTTGAAGACCTCTATTTTCCATTTCTATATGAATATTGGATATCCATTTCTTTCTTGGCCTTCCCCTTTTATTTCTCTGTGTAGGTCTCCAGTTCCAAACCTTTCGTGGTATCCTTTCTTCGTTCATCCGTCTCAGGTGTCCATACCATTTTAATTGTTTTTTCGGCTATCGTATCCATTATTGTGTTCTTTACTTTCATTATCTCTCTTATGTTTTCATTTCTTATGTGGTCAAACAAAGTTAACCCGGAACATCTTCTCCAGTACATCATTTCCGTTGAGAGGAGTTTTTGTGACATATTATTGTTAAAGACCCACACTTCTGACCCATACGTCAGCACCGGCTGAATCATAGCCTGATATATATTTTTCTTTGTTTTCTTAGTTAAAGTTTTATTCCACAGGATCGGATGTAGTGTTTTTATCATGTTTTTTCCTTTTCCTATTTTTCTTGTTATATCTTTAATAATCTTAACCTATAAATATTTATAAATTGACAGTTGACTTGTCTTGACTTAAGCTTCGATCTTGCAGGAATTAGCTGTATTTGATTGAAATTCTCTTTTTCTTCTTCTTCCTTCTAGTATGTAGGCTTTAAAGCCTGTTTATTCTTCAATATTAGCCTCCTAAATTGTCGCACCATCTTTTTCTTGGTCTGCCAATATCTTCTTCGTCCATTTGGTGACTTATCTCGTGCTATTCGTACTATTCTATCCTCTGCCATTCTACTGATATGTTCGTTCCACTCCTGTTTTCTTTTTGTCACCCATCCATTTGTCTTCTATTGCATGCTCTTCTTATATTTTCGCTTCTCTCCCTATCCAATAGACTTCTCCGTAATATTCGTCGAAGTATTTTCATCTCTGTTGTTTCTAGCAGTCGTCTCGTTTTAGATGTCAGGTCTTGTCTCCGCCGTGTATGTTAATATAGGTCTAATTGCTGCTTTATAGATTCTTGTTTTAGTGTCTTGTCTTAGGTGTTTGTTCTTCCAGATTGTGTCATTAAGAGAACCCGCCGCTTTACTTGCTTTTAAGCTTTGTTGTCGTACTTCTTCTTCAACATCTCCGTAACTAGTTATATCTATTCCCAAATATCTAAACTTTGTTTCCTGCTTTATTATTTTCCCATCAATTTCGATTTTACACCGTAGTGGGTGTTTAGATGTTGTCATATATTTGGTTTTGTCTGCTGATATTATCATATTGTATTTCTTAGCTGTTATATTGAAGATATGTGTTAATCTTTGGAGCTCGTCTTCTGTCTCGGCGATTAATGCGGCGTCGTCCGCATAACATAATATTTGGATTTCTTTGTTCCCCATTCTGTAGCCACGACCTTTACGCACTGCTTGTAATATTTTGTCCATTATTATATTAAAGAGAAGTGGGCTCAACGAGTCACCTTGTCTGACTCCGCTTTGTACTGGTATACACTGTGTTAGTTTTCCATTTATCTTTGCCTGTATTCGATTTTGTAGGTAGATGTTTTCGATGGTTTGTATAATATTGATTGGTATGTTTCTTTTATACAGTAGGTGTAAGACGTCTTCGACTTTGATGCGATCAAAAGCCCATGTCAGGTCTATAAAACATAGATATGCTGGTTTATTGTACTCAATAACCTTTTCTGTGATTTTTCTTAGTACAAATCTACGCAGGATCTTCCGGATCTGAATCCTTGCTTTTCATTTGATGAAGTTGTTAGTTTATTGATTTTATTGGTTAGTACTTTTGTGGTAAGTTTAAGTGCGGTTAAGCAACTGTGCCTGGGGGTTATGAGCGCGATGACTAGGTGGATTGAGTAGTTTAGAACTTGCGTTCATGTCCACAGTCGGTCCCAAGCCCGGATAAAAGAGGAGGGTTGATGGGCCAGGTTAGCATCCTACCCATTGTAAAAGGAAACAAGGCTCAAAGAACCGATATTAAGCCTCGGAACCAGACGAAACCTAAGATTGAAATTCTGAAAGGTGTTATTGTACCTTCGGATTGATAAAAAATTCAGATCTTTCTGTGCTTATATAGTTAATCTTACATGATGCGTCTCCGATCTGCTATTAACTCGTTAGTGTTGGTATTCTTATTGCAGACTTCTTCTTTTGGTATTGATAACCTGCTACATTCTATTGACGTGTTTGCTACACATTTTTCATCATTTATTACGATGAGGTCTCTTCTTTGATTTTCCTATTTTTGCTATATGTTTATTTCATGGCTATTGATGCATCTTTCCATTGGGTTCTGTGCTTATTATTATAGATATTACTTTGAATGTTTCTATATGCATATATTTATATAAATCAACAATTATTATTGTTCAGAATATCTTACGAAGAGGAGCAAGCTTTCTTCTCGAAAATGATGGAAGAAATATTCTCCAATTTGACGGAGAACAAGCAGACCACGATGAAAACGAGCAGGAACTTTCTGAAAGCAGCGATGATAAAGAAGAAGATATTATTTTGGACGATCTAATTGTCGAAAAAGTAGACCTTGATGGAATATCCACGTAAGAGATAAACAACGAAATTCCAGTTGAAGAGTTTGTGTGGAAAGACAAAAAACTAAGTGAAATAAAATAGCAAATTCTCGGATACGTATCCGTACACATAATATAAGTCAAAAACCAGGACCTGCAGGACCTTGTCATGATTTACTTGATGATGTTGCTATTTATGGGTGCTTTGTATCCGTTGAAATGTTGAATTTATTCGTTGAATACACAAATATTTATATTGACATTAAAAATGAAAACTATTTAGAATACAGTACACCGAGGTATATTAACATTCATAAAATGAAAGTGTGCATCATATTACTATAATTAACAGGACTTTATACGGAAAATAGGTTGAATTTGGAAGATCTTTGATCAACTGATGTAACAGGTGTGGAAATTTTTCATTTGACTTTTGACTATAACGTATCAAAGATTCAGATTTCTTCTAACTTGCGTACGATTTAACAATATACACATGACTAAAAGGAAACGGTTTGATAAGTTTGATAAGCACAATTTGAGATTTTTTAAATTGTTTGTCAAGAATTGAAGAAATAATTATGCTCCATCTGAGTTCGTGACTTTAGACGAAATGTTGCCCACGTTTCGAGAAAGACTTTAAAGTATGGAATAAAAATGTTTACATTGGCTGATTCTGAAACATTTTATGCAATAAATATGGAGGTATATACTGGGAAGGGCTGTGTTGTGTGACAGGAAGATTCTAACGAAACTGAAAGGAAAATCAAATAAAACTGCTATAAGACTAGTTATGAAACTGAATGCTGGGTTATCTGCCCAAGAAAAGAGAAACAACGAATGCATTTACGGAAATTAAAATGATTCGATGACGGAGTGGAGTGATAAAATGAATAAAACTAAAAAATAGTATATGAGGGAAAGTCTAAGGGTGGCACCAACTAATGCCAAAATAGGAGGGCACGTTAATTACCCAATACGAAGAATTGCTGATCTGCTAGTTCCTGGAAAGTAGAACATGTTGGTAAGGGCCGTTGATATTAGTATGATCCAAGATAGAAACTTATAGAGAAATGTAATTAACCAAGCCGATCCCGCGTAGTGATAAAGGCACAGAGAATGATAATGATAGTTTTAATGTTAATTACGATTGTTGAAATACCCGGTGTAATTTTTAGCCAAGTTTTATATTGCTGTAATGGGAAAAGTAGACAACCAATTTTAAATAAAATACAGCATGTGTCATTTAATATCTCTCACTGACAGTAAGATGACGTTCTAACACATTGATTTGGCTACCTTCTTACCATTATAAGATAATAATAATAATATAATATATAATATATCATAATTATAATGATAGATGCAAATAATAGAAAGAATTGTTATAAACAACACTTATATTAAATATACTGCAAGAGAATGAGAACTACTCTTTTGGAAATTAACATCGGAAATCGTTATGGATCATTTTGGTTATTTGTGACGCTTTTTTTAGTGAAGACACAACGCTCGTTAAATGGTAACATATGATGAGTCGTTGGAAAGAGATGTAAATAATGTAGGCTTGAGGGTTCGAGAATGGATAATTAAAGTGTTCGTAGGCATATATAGCTCAATCGGGGTGAGCTCCCAAAAAGCGCCCAAAATCGAACATATCAGATTTAACAAAAAGGCATTGAGTGCTAATGTCCGAACAGCTTAATCTACATGAGTGTGACATGGACGATGAATAGGGGAGAGAACGAGTATGAATAATAGAAAAGTAAAATATAGGAATACGTCATAAATGCCTTAAGATTACAGTGTCCCAAACGGCTTGGCCATCTGACCTACAGAGACGTGTGAGGTGACAAGTGATAGTAATTTCTAATAGAATAGTGATGAAACCGAAAAATCAAACTTATAAACGAAGGAATTACTAATTTACTTTATAAAACAAGTAAATAATTTTATTATTGTACTATTGAGCTTGCATAATATTGACTGTATTATTTATATACCATATGCTTTTTCTAAGCTTCATGTGGTATTTTATACTAACCTATTTTAAATTTAAATGATACGCCCATGAATTACAGAGAATTTCTACGTTAAAACTAAGCTAATTTTTTTATTACTAACTCATACACATAAAGATGACGTACACCATGGGAATTTTTATAAATACCTCCAAAAGCTTTTCCAACGTTTCTGCAAATGTAACATGCCGCATTATAGTACTTTTCCTTTCAAACATATAGGCTTATGATTTTTAAATTTTAAAAGGAAAATTTTAGTTAATCGAAAGAATGGGCCGAATAAACTAACTGTGACTGATACATAAAATATTGAATAAAGCTTAAAGGCATATTACCTGCACTTAAAATTTTATTGGATATAAAATACATTAGGATATTTGGCGTCTATGAACATGTCTTATAAAGTGTGTCCACAAAATTATTCAAATGGAAAACTGAAGATATCGTGTCGATTTATACAGCATTTCTTAATGTCTGACAGCATGGTAGTCTTATTATATTTCAGAAGAAGAATTATATCTATAATCGAGTAATCCTAATTAGTTTACCAGTAAATAATAGAATATCTACTTTCACAACACGTAGATGTCTGTATTTTTAGGAATACCATATAACATTCAAAATTCCCGTTTGAGCTCAAAATGCAATAAATTAATAAAGTTTAAATATGGTTTAGAATGAATAATTAAGGATCAATGTTGTGACAGTTGTGAAGTTTAAAATGTACATTTTCTATTTTTCTTTATTCAAAGTTTGACATCTGTTTGGTTTTCTGCAGTTATCGTTCGTAATAAGAGCTTCCTAAATTCATAAAATCCTTTGTTTGAACTGTATTATATGTCCAGATATATAGCTATTTAAGTAAGAGAATTTAGAGTACCTATAATAAGGGTAACTGAAAATAAAGCGAAACCCAACTACTTATAATAGAAGAAAAATCAATGACCCATAGGTCAAAATTCAAATCATGGATAGATTTAGTAACGCTTTACTTCATGTAAAAAATAGTTCAGGAGGTGAAGAAAAAATAAATGAAAAACTTGAAGTCACAAAACTGTCAACACTGAAAACTTTTGTTCATTCAAACAGTTTTTGTATTGGTAGAGATACGTAGACGATGTACTGTATGTTTTACAGGAACTAACAGACAACTTGACCAATGCTTATCGTATATTAATTCATTCCATAGTCATATTGAATTCAAAATGGAAACAGAACAAAATTAATCTAACTTTCTAGATTTAACAATTATCAGACTTAAAAACAAACATGAGTTCTTCGTATTTCATAAACCTACCCATACTGACACGACTACACACAATTCATCATCTTATCCTACAACACATAAATTGGCAGCGTACCATAGGGTAAGGGTAATTTCATTTGACATAAAATTCTCATGTCAAAAAACAACTTCGAGATAGAATTCAATATCATCAAGCAAATAGCGATAGTCCACTATTGTTCAATCTGATTATGGATGAAATAATAAAAAAAGTAAGAACTAAAAAAGAACTAAATAACAAATGGGAGAAAAACAACTTAAAATAATTTTCTATGCAGACGACACAATACTACTTTCTCAAAGTGAAGATGATTTACAACGTATACTGCACCAATTTAATATAAATGCCAAAAAATACAACATGTTAATTTACCCAAAAAAAGACAAAATGCATGGTTATAAGAGCAAATTTAGTAAGATGTAAATTGGAGCTGAAAGGTCAGATAATAGAACAAGTGATGGAGTTTAAATATCTAGGCATCACATTATATAGCTACAGAAAGCTCGAAACTCACGAAGTGGAAGATCAATTGCATAGAGCAAACAGAGCCACAGACTGCCTCTATGAAACAATATGGAGAAATAAAAATATCGGTAAAGAAACGAAAGGTAGAATTTACAAAACAGCAATTAGATCAATAATGACATACGCGGCAAAAAAAAGACCTGACACAGAGAGGACAAAATGGATGTTAGAAACAGCAGAGATGAAAACTCTTAGAAAGTGTTTTCTCTATCGGACAGAGCTGAAGGTACAGATATACGACGTAGATGTAAGGTAGAGAACATCCAGAACTGGGTAAGAAATAAAACAGTAGAATATGACGATCATATAAGCAAGAATGACAACAAATAGAATAGTAAAGACGACAAGAGACGTTCTCCAATAGAAATACGATCAGTAGGAAGATCACGAAAACGATGTAAGGACAACTTACTGCCTATATAAAAAGAAGAAGAAGAAGAAGAAATTATCGTGGAGAAAAATAAACACAACTCAGAAGGATCTGGCAGTGCTCTAGAGCTTTGTATGATAAAACCAAACAAAGTTCTCCATTAGGAAATAGAGATGGAAGCTGAACAAAAAGCAATTTAGAGAAACGCTTATCAATTTTTTGAAAATCTCGAGAAATCGTTTCAGATAAATGAAGGTGAAACACACTTGAGTGAGAAAACGTCACACAGGACGAAGATGAAATTAAACTAGTCACTCCAAAAGAAATCCTCAACAAAATTAAAGAAAACATGAATCCCAGAAAAGCACTAGGGTTTGATTTAACTGGGTAAATCTTAAAACAACTATCTAGAAAAGTTATAGTAAAGTTGACATATCTTATAAATGCTTCGTTCAGGTTAAGATATATTCCCAAGGTATGGAAAGCAGCAGACGTCATAATGACCCTTAAACCGAGAAAGCAACCAAATACAGTATTACCGTACATGCCGATTGCCTTACTACCCTAATTTCGAACCAATACGAGAAACTCTTGCTGTTAATGCTGTAACCTCAAAAAGACACTAAGGCTCTAATTACATCACACCATTTTGTGTTTCGAGAAAGTCATTCAACTATTGACCAAGTCCATAGAATAACGGATATAATAGAGAGGTCACTAGAAAAAAAAACAGTTGGCTCTGTAGCGTTCTCCGACGGGGCACAAACTTTTGATAACGTATGGTACGAAGGACTTAATATAAATTAAGCAGAATTTTGCCAAGTAAAGAAACAGAAATATTGGAATCATATATTTCAGATAGAGTTCTGGCTAAACAAGAAACAGCCCACTCGAAATTAAGGAAATCAATGTAGGCGTACCACAAGGTAGTATGATAGGACCAGCCCTGTACCAATTATACACTAGGGATCTCTCTGAATTGGATCATAACACAATGATACTGCCGTATTGGTCATATGTGAAGATCATGAAGACACAACAAGAAAATTACAAACGACTTCTTCAACACGTCAATGTTGAGGACATCCAGGATAAACAACACGAATCTGGCTAAAAGACGTAAGAAGAAAAATCCCTTCGAGTTGGTTAAGTGAAAAGCATAGTTTCGTGCAAGTGATGGTACAGAATCTCAAGTCCCAAGTTATTAATAATAATTTAGGCTAGAAAAAGTTGCTTATTGGTCATATTGTTTGATTAGATTTTAAACATTTTAAGCAGCTTACTGGTGCAGCATAATGTCAATTAAGACATACCCTGGTGCAGATATATCATCTAATCATAATCCACTAGTTGCAAGAATGAAAATAAAACTAAAGAAAATTAATAGCACAACCCCCAAAAAAGCAGTTGATATCAACAAATTACGAAAACCAGAAGTAAGAGAACAGATGATACAAGAAATTGATGAAGCAGTAACAAAGATACAACCCATAAAAGACAACACAAAAGTGAACATCAATGAGAATTGGACAGACATTAAAACAGCGTTAATGAAACCAAGCATAAGTCACCTCCATAAAAGTAAAGAATATAAAAAAGAATGGATGACAGATGAGATACTGTACTTAATGGATAAAAGAAGAAAACAGAAAAACAAAAAGAACTAGAAGTATAAAGAGATACAAAAAGAAATTCGTCTAAAAATACGCACAGCTAAAGAAAACTGGTATAGGGAAAAATGCGAAGAAATCGAACAACTACAAAATAAACACGACAGCTTTAATGCACATCGGAAGATCAAAGAGTTGACGAGGAGACAAAGTAACAGACACAACATATTAGTAGACGAGAGTGGAAACATTATTATGGACACAGAAGAAAAATTAAGAGTCTGGAAACAGTACATAGAACAACTGTTTAAAGATCAAAGAGACAATGTAGATAACGAATACATAAACAGTGACACAGGACCAGAAATAACAAGAGATGAAGTGGAATACACGATTAAAGAAATGAGGTCGGGGAAGGCTACAGGCCCAGATGAACTACCAATAGACATAATTAAACTCATCAAAGGCAACAACTTAATAAAGATCGTGGAACTATTTAACAGCATTTACAAATCTGGTATCATACCTAATGAATGGCTAGTAACAACAATAATAGCCGTACCCAAAAAGTCTAATGCGAGACAATGCTCGGAACATCGCAGCATCAGTCTCATGTGTCATATATTAAAGGTCTTCTTAAAAATCATTCATCGGAGAATATATAAAAAATTGGAAGTTGACATCGGACCCTCTCAATTTGGCTTTAGAGACGGACTAGGAACTAGAGAGGCACTGTTTGCTTTTAATGTTTTAACACAACGATGCTTAGACGTAAATCAGGACATATCTGTGTATTTCCTAGACTATAACAAAGCATTTGATACAGTAAAACATAGGCCACTGATGCAAATACTGGAAAATAAAAATATTGATACAAGGACATGCGAGTGATAAGGAATCTATACTACAAACAAGAAGCTACAGTACGAATTAACAGCTCGATATCAGATAGAATACAGATCAAAAGAGGTGTTCGGCAGGGCTGTGTGTTGTCTCCAACCTTGTTTAATGTCTACGCGGAAGAAGTTATTAAAAAAGCTCTTATGTACGAAAAAACCGGAGTAAAGATCAACGGTCACCCCATTTGCAATATCCTACAGAGCAACAGAGATTACTAAACAAAGTGGTAGAAGCAAGTGAAGAATTTGGTCTGTCACTGAATACAAAGAAGACCAAATTCATGATAATTACAAAGAAACGTATCAATAATATCAACTTACATGTAGGACATAATCTCATTGAACGAGTACAAAATTACAATTACCTCGGAACAAATATTAACGAGTCAAACGAATACACCAGAGAAATAAGAATAAGAATAGAGAAAGCCCGCAGTGCCTTTAACAATATGAAACAAATGTTGTGTAGCCGAAACCTAAGCCTAAAGCTGAAAATACGAACGCTTAAATGTTATGTTTTCTCGGTCCTTATATATGGGGTGGAGGCGTGGACACTAAATAAGCAATGTATGGGTAAGCTGGAGGCATTTGAGATGTGGGCGTACCGAAGAATGTTAAAAATCTTCTGGAAGGATAAGATAACTAACCAAGTTGTATTAGACAGGATGAACAAACAAAAGGAGGTCGTATTGAGTGTTAAAATGAGGAAACTACAATACCTGGGACATATTACACGTGGGAATAAATATCAACTGTTACAACTAATTATGCAAGGAAAGATTGAAGGTAGGCGCAGCATAGGTAGGAGAAGAATGTCATGGTTGAGAAACCTCAGGGAGTGGTTTGCTTGCACTTCCATACAATTGTTCCGAGCGGCAGCCTCCAGGGTCAAAATTGCCATGATGATAGCCAACCTTCGTAGCGGAGATGGCACGTGAAGAAGAAGAAGACTGGTGTTTATTAAATATTTTTTTTAATACTAAGATGTTTTGCAAACAATTAACAATAGTGAAAACGTACATATAAAAATATTATGCTTTTAAGATTTGATTTGCATATCAAAATCTGTTTTTTTAAGGGGATAATTAATTTGAATCCCAATATTTTCCCCTAAAGTACATAAAAATGACACATTATATTCATAAGTTATTAAGAAAAGTAGGGCGCAGTAAGAACTCATTGGGTGACCTTTCCATTACAAGTTTATACCACTTCATACGTTATGTACTCTTACACTTGTCCCTCAAAATATTCGCTGAAACCACAGAAAAAACTCGGCTAATCTCAGGATTATAACCCATTTTAGCAATCGATCTGGTAAATATTAATTCAATTAAGGACCTGTAATCGACTGAGATGGCACTTGAAGGGTTTTTGTATTTTTATTTGCCTCTTGTTATCTATCATATTCAGTCTATAAGTGACTTAGTGACATTGATGTGATCTTGGAGTGATGGCTTGAAATGTTTGTGCTCGGAGCACACTATATTCAATAAGTAAGTTACTCCGATCAAACGAGATAACAAAAAAATATTGGTAACGAATATATCTAAATCATATTTATTTGTGAGTAGTGAAATTGTATCTGGTATAAGTTGTATCAACCACACAAAAAGAACAAAATCGTTTAAAAATATCATAAAAAGTAATATTGTTTAGAGTTCAATTGTTACTGTCCTAACATGAACTACTGTTACTTTTGCTTAATTTTTTTAATACGCAAATTGCCTGCTCAGCCCTCGCTATTTTTTAAATTTGTTTTTTTTAGGTTGCCCGATGTTTCTTTGCTCTTTTAATGATGTGTTAACCGTTAATCAAACCCAGGTGCTTTTCTAGGATTGATATTATCTTTAATATCGTTGAGCACTTCTTTTGAAGTGAGTAGTTTAATTTCACCTTTGTCCTGTGTGATGTTTTCTCACTTAGGGAAGGGCGGACAAGATGGCATACTTAGTTTATTGTCCATATATCTGAGACATAAATAGAGATAAATCATTTCTTTTGATATATAATGATAGCCAGGTCATTTTTCTACTATTCTAAGTAACAAAAAATCACTCATACAAAGAGATTTATTAAAAAAAAATCAAAATCAAAATGTAACAAAAAACCATTTTGCCCGCCCAGTGCGGGCAAAATGGCATACACATAAAAAATAGTGTTAAATACAAAAATAATTATAAATTTTTATTTTTACGATGAAAAAAAATTGAAATTAAACATTTTAGTTCATACAAAGTTCGCAAATAAATTTTTTTGCTTTTTTGGGAAGTCCAGCACATTCTGAATGTGACCAGTTTTGGCAAATTTGGCATCTTAATCATTCTTCATTAGATTTAGACCTACTAAACGTATCATTCCAGTAAATGCAAGCGCAGTTCTCTTGTTCATCATCATCAATACTAAAGGGTGCTTCTTCATCACTTGATATATTGTTCAGTATTGGTCTGGTCACAATATTTCTCTTGCCTTTTCTCTCCAACTGATGTCTATCTTTGTTCACAATGCGTCTTCCATCACTTAAATCATTGACTATTTTTCTTTTCACGACGTCCCCTTTTCTGCTTTTTATTTCTTGTGCTTTTTTTTTATTTTCTTTTTCGCAGAGATATTTCAGGAAGGGGCTCTCGGTTAATACATCTTGATATTGACCAGATTTACGTTTGGTCGATTTTCTTAGAGGAACATTAACATCAGCAGGTAAAGATGTAGAAGCAATGTCAGGTTTATTAGTAGAACCAGGCAGAGTGTAGAACCAGGTAGAGTGGTCCGAAAAAGGCAACATCCAATGGCTTAAGGCGGTGCGTGCAGTGTGCCGGCAGACAAAGTAATACCACTAAATTCTGTTTAGCTAATTATAAAGCTTCGTAGCTTTTATAACTGGAGTGCCCTTCTAAAATTAATAATGCTTTCTGCGCAGGATTCGGCCTGACATGGTCAATAAAATGTTGTATCCACCTTATGAACAAATCTCCTCATGTATCCTGATTCATTATGCAATTTTAATATTCCTATAGGTGCGCCGTCATATAAAAGTGGGTTAAATCTTTTTCGGGGGAAAATTATTGATGGTGATACATAAGTTCCTCCAGAACTCATGCACACTACAACTGTTGTGTGTACACCCCTTTCTGCGCTCGTGATAGAGCCCACTTATTTTTTTCCTTTCTGAGCAAAGACTTTTGGCGGAACTTGGACGGTGGTCAAGGCTGATTCGTCCATGTTGAATATCATAGTATTTTGAACGGGATTCAAGATACAGAATGTGGGCAACTATTGCAGTCTGCATATCTTCGTTTAAAACTGTTGCCAGGACGCCCAAATGTTTTTTTGCTTCAATGGCAATTTTATTTTTATTATCTGCTCGACGTTATAGTGTTGAGAACGGTACATGAAATGTATTGCTTGCTTTAAGTCAACCCATTTCGGAATTTCGGATTGTCTCCAAAGCTCTTTGCATGTCTTCCTCACTCCAACTATTTTGGTTAGACTTCCTTTTATATAAATAAAGCATCTGCAAAAAAAACTATATATGTACCTTAACCTGAAAAACAGACGGGCAAAATGGCATAGTATGTTATTTTGCCCGCCATAATGCTATGCCATTTTGCCCGTTTTGTATTTGCCGACTAATGATAGTTGAAAAAAATTAATAATGGAAATAAACATAATTTTTATTTAAGGTCACATGCAGCGTATAAAACATAATTACCAAAAAGTGAATTCAAAAAGCTCTATAACCTTAATTTAATAAATTATTGAATAAAACTTACATTGACGCATCGAACTCGACCAGCACTTATTCACAAATACACCAATCTCGTGGCCGGCCGTTAAATTAGGTGCACGAGACTTAATGTGGACAGTGTTGCCACTGTTTATAATAAGTATCCAGAATTGCGGTGACGTAGAACCGTTAGGTTGACTACGAGAACAAAAAACCATTTTGCCCGCCTATGCCATTTTACCCGCCCTTCCCCTTTACAGTATTGTGCAAATTAATGGAATTATTGTGACATTTTTTAATATACCAACTTAACAGTTGGCAACACTGTCCATAAATTTACAACTGACCAATCATTGAAAACATAACCTTACTTTTCTCTGCATTTTATTTGAGGGTGTTTTAGGGTATTTCCCACTAAGTTTTTGTTGTTTTGTACTATTTTGTGTTGTTTTCGGTAATTAGTGAGTTTTTTCGTTTAGTTACATCATGGATATTACGTCTAAGAAGCATGAAAAGATTATCACGTTAAGTGAACACACTTCTATGTCACAAAGAGAAATCGCAAGAACGTGTGGAGTTAGTCAGAGGGTAGTAAGCAAGATTTTGAAGAGTAAACGAGAAACGGGATCAATCGATAGATGTGAAACTGTTAGGAACATGTTGAAGAAAGAAAAAAACAATACTAGCAGATAAAAGATTTTTATTTCGAAAGAGCAAATTGGATCCAAGAAAAACAAGCCAAGAGTTTCAACAACATCTATCAGCATTAGGTGTAGTGATTCATGACTCAACTGTTTGAAAAAGACTTAGAGAATGGTAGAAGGTTAATGCGTCCACAGAAAAAAACAGTTTTTTTTTACCAAACAAAGGCATCATGAACAAAAAAAATACAAATCCATGTTGGAACAGCATTTGGACACATAACTCCGGAAGTATCAGCCCCAAGGAGGAGCAATTCTTCAACAGGACTCTGTTTCCTGTTATAAGTTAAAGCAAATGATGGATTTTTTAAAAATAAGAAGAATAATGTTTTAGATTGGCCCAGTAATTCGCCAGACCTCAACGCCAAACTGCACAAAATCGGCTATAATACAAAAATAAAAATTGTCAGTGGTCATTCAGGTTTGGTTTCGAGATGAAAGGATATCTGGGAACAGTCAGAAGCTCATAGAATCTATGCCAAAACGGATAAAGGCAGTAATTGCGGCCAAAGGAGAACATATTTGCTACTTACATATTTCCTGATGTAAGTTTACCTTAATAGTTTTGTCAAAATATAATTTTTGTTTAAATATACTGGTTTTTCATTAAAACAGACTATGATTCCATTAATTCGCACAGTACTGTAAGTATGTTATGATCTTCATTTGGCTAAAATGTTTCCTCGAAATATTTAAAAAATTTATTAGCCTTCTCTAAATTGCTTTTTGGCCAGCTTCCATCTGCATTTCTTAATGGATACCTTTGTTTGATTTTATCTGATAAAGCTCTAGAGCACTGCCAGATCCTTCTGAGTTTTCTTTTCTCCAAGATAAGTTTTCTAATTTCTTCTTCTTCTTCTTATATACAGATTGAACGAATTTAAAACGGATCATATAATTTAATATATGTCTGTTTGAACTGCATTTGAAATAGTGGACCAATATAAAACTTGGACGAAAATAAATCCATACCTGGGTATAGACAGTGTATAAAATATCGTTCAACTATCTGTCTCGCAACAATGCTACAATGTTGTTTTCGTAAAGGAAGCGATAATAGTTCAGGAAATGAAGCTCGAAAAAAGTTACTTCGCAATTTTTTGGTCCTGCATGCATTGAGTTGAAATTTTAACAGAAGGTAGGTGATAGCCCAAGGATCAAAATCTATATCGAACCGAAGTGCGCTGAAGGGTTTTAGGGGTGAAAACTACCCCTAATTGTCAAAAATTATAAAATAACATATTAAACCTGAATATGGCTAAGATTTGGTTTGAATTAGTTAAATAATGATTATTTTATACTTTTGAATAGAGTTCCATCATATTTCAACCCTTGTTAGAGATTAATGTAAAAAAATTACTAATTCTAAAAAATGATTTCGCTTTGGATCGATTTGGATAAAAATTTTAATTTAAGCTCAATTCACCCACTGCTTTATAGTTTATGTCATGTCGACGAACCCTGATTGTTCTTAGTGATGAAAATTACCCCTAGTTGTCAAAAATTATAAAATAACATATTAAACCTGAACATGGGTAAAATTTGGTTTGAATTAATTAAATAATGATTGTTTCGTGCTTTTGAATAGTTCCATAGTTGAATAGTTGAAGTTCCATCATATTTCAACCCTTAAAAAGCGACCCTTGTTAGAGATTAATGTAAAAAAAGTAGTAATGCGAAAAAAATGATTTCGCCTTGGAACGATTTGGATAAAAATTTGGAATTGAGGACCTTGCTGCAAGAAGGGGGCAGCTCCATTTATAGTAACTTTTGGGAAAATAAAAAAAACGTTTTATAAAAATTTACTCATGTATTAATTACAATAAAGCAGTTTCGTTAAAAGATAATCATATTGGTACACCTGTCAAATTTTTCCTTTATTTATATAAGCTTCCTTTTTCAGAAAAAATGCAAAAAAATTTGGAGCTGCCCCTCTCTTGCACCAAAATGACAAAAAAATGGTATCCATTGTAGTTATTATTGGAAAATAAAGAAAAAGTTACTGCAAAATCTGTTTATTATTATTAAAAATTAACAAAAAAACGTTTTTTCTTTTATATTCAAACAGAAAATCAGTCTATTCGTCTGCTTGGTCGTCGTCATCCGTGCCTGAAATCTGAGAAGCATGGTTATCATTACCAATGTCATCACATTTAAGGGATTGGTAAAACTCCATTTCGTTGGCTGGAACGTAGTTGGTAGCTAACTGCATCACGTCTTTGTACTTGGCCTTTTTTACGGGTATTGATGACTCGTACACCATCAAGTTAGTTTCAACTGAAAGATTATCTTTATTGTCCCTCAAAATGTAGTACGATTCAAAAATAGGAATACCAGTTGTAACAGACACATTAACTGTATCCATGTGCTCATTGCTGTATTCAAAAATCCGGTATTGAGAAATCTTAAACCTCTGTTTTTGAGAATTCATGATAACCTTTTTAAAATGGTTCTCAAAATGATTGCTAAAGTTGAAGATCATATCTTGATGAACCATAATGGGTATGAAATGTTTGGATGTCTGTTGAATAAACTGACAGTATTGTGTAGGAGAGAAAATATAATCTTTTTTTCGTAAAAACTTTTCTATAACACCAAAACAACGGTCACACGGTAGGAAACTGTGCCCTGGTTCAGGAAAACGATGTTGAATATTCTCCAAAGACGTGGTTCTTACAAGAAGATGCAGAAACTGTAGTATCGTTGAATTTTTATTTTGAGCTGCAGCATTATCGGAAAAGAGGTACAGTTGTCTGACATTTTTTGGAAGGATATTTTTTATGTAGTGATAAAGAAAAGAAACAACTTCATTCGGTGATTTTCTAGCGGTTGTTTCATCGTAAATGTAAAAATGAGCTTTGCCGGTTTTGCCCGAATGTATGCAAAAATTGTAGACCAATAGTTGACGTTTGTAGAAGGCTTCGCCCGCCGGAATTTTCGGCAGAGGAAGATTCTGCTGAAAATCAAACGTTAAAATTTCTATGTCGTTATTTTGTTGGCTCAGTTTTGTCTTTTCTTTTAAGTCTGTAAAAAAACGACTTTAACCTCATGTACTTTATTTTCAAGTCGTAAATTTTCCTTTTCAGTATCATCAAGAGCTGGATCTTGAAGGCTATTGTGTAATATGTCACATCTTTTGCAGGTGTCTGAACGAGGCGCCCCAAAACTATAATTAAAATTTGCTTTAAAATACCTAAAATAAAAATCGTAGGTTACTTTAGGTTTATAGTTTTTATCAACAACACTTTCCGGTTCATTCACTTGCAAATAAAGTTCATGCATCTTTTTAACATTGAGATCAGGAGACAAATAACAACGGGACGTTTTCACTCGGCTGTAGTGTGACTCACGTCGTGGAAAACTTTTTATGTGATTATCTACCTTCTGGAGTAAATCTTTTGAAATGCGGTTTTTTCTATTTTTATGTTTACCTTGTTTGCTGTTCGGGGGTGTAATGTTGTTACTGCGCAAAGTTTTAGCAATATTATCCACTCGTTTTTTGGATATCCCGTGTATTGCTACGAATGCACTCCTACAAACTCGTATTTTTTCCATACCCAGCTTAATATAGTACTTGTGAGCACAACTACGCCTCACTCGCTCACCAGTTTTTGCTCGAGTTCTGGCAACATTGCTTGTTGTTATTAAACCACCCAAGTAGATAGTTTGAATCTGTTTGTCTCCTATTTCATTAAAGTTTTCTAAAACTACTTGCCTCTGTTCTTCGTTCACCTTTTCAAAACATTTAAACTTACATTCACAATTAGGTCCAGTTTGCCTAGGTCCCACACTACTACCTTTCCAGTTAACATAACTTTTTCCTTCTGCAATACACTTTTTCTTAATGTTTCGTTTCCACTTAGCTGAATCAACACTTTTTCTATTCTTCGCAAACGAAACACTCTGAACCTCGTTTTGAACTGTATTGACTGGAAGCTTGTGTTTTTTTACACGCCTTCTTTTCACTGAAGGCCCTGCTTCATCAGGATCAGAGCTTTTTTCCGATTCGGATGGATTATACAGATCAGACGAACCTCCACTAAACAGACTAACATTATCAAAATCAGATTCTGTACCACTCATGATACAAATAAATAATAAAAAACACTTAAAAACAAATAAACAGTTGTATAGAAACACACGTGGTCAACTTTCGTAAAATGCACTGGGAGAATACGTTAGACCGTTAGAGCAATGGACTTCAATCGACTGAATCATAGACTGAATACTAAAAACTTCCGTTAAATTCATTCGAGGCCAAGTTAACGGTTACAGCCGAAGCGTCTCGATGTTTGGCGAAAGAAGGGGGCAACTCCGGAGCTGCATCCGTCTTGCAGCAAACAATTTCGGAGGCAGGTACATAAACAGTTATAGGTTTATCATTTATAAATGGATCTGATTCTTTCTTGCACCAATCGAGTCACCTAATTATTTTACATAATATTCATATATACACTAAAATTTGACCAAAAATGGAGCTGCCCCCTTCTTACAGCAAGGTCCTCAATTAAGCTCAACTCACCCTCTGCTTTATAGTTTATATCATGCCGATGAACCCTTCAATGCAAATCTTAAGATGAGTGAAATTTGGTTTGGATTAGTTAAATAGTGATTTTTTTATACTTTAAATACAATTTCATACATTTTCAACCCTTAAAAATCAATTGTTATAAGTGCTATAGGTGAAAACAATTTTTTGACAAAATTTTGCATCTTTTCAACTTTTAAATATCACCCTTTATAACATTGCAGTTTTTATAAACTAATTTAATAGATATAAATTGAAAAAACTAGAATTAAATACAAAAAAATTTATCAACATAAAAAGGCACCATATATTTTTATACATTTACATAAATAGTTGAAAATATTTACATTTATAACAACAAGAACAAAAGTTCATCTGGTGCAGGTTGTTTGTTCATGCGTACGGGTAATAACAAACCATCTTTGGAATACCATCCCCAATCAGTTGCTCTGATATTTTCATTGCCAAGCCATAGACATATGAGCAGATGTTTTATTCTGTTGTATGGGATTTCAAAATAAGAACGCTTACAATTTCGAATGTATAACGTCCCACTACCTAATATACCGGTTTTGTAGATTATTATCCTCCGAAATGTACTGTCATTGTCCTATTTAAACAATGGTACTGTACTATACTAATGGCATTTTCCGAAAAAAAATTAATTGAATTTTTTAACGTATTACCTTCATTTTTAACGATAGAGTGTTTCTTCAAAAACGGTTTTGTAGAGGTTTTTAAGAGCTACAAGGATTTGTGAATTAAATCTTTTTGGAACCCTTGGTTTTTAAATGGGGTGAGTTTAAAGGGCTCGAAAAAGATGGTGCTTGATCGTATATCGATGTTTTAAACGGCTATATCTCGCCAAATATTCATTGTACAACAAATCTAAATAAAGAAAAATTTTAGTCATTAAAAAAGCTACAATTTAGTACATTTTTACTTTTTTCATATATTCAGTATTTTCGGAGATATTTAAAAAAAGAAGGGAAAAAAATATGAAATTGTAAATCATTTCTCGCTTTATGCTGTACTTTTTCTAAAACTAAGCATTTTAAATGGGTCAAACTTCTTGGACGTATTAACAATACATGTACAAAGGGAATTGCAGAAGAGTGAAGATCGATTTTAATTATGGGGCTGGTTAGGGGGTTGTTTTCATCGATTTTTTCGTAAAAAATGAGGTATTGACCTTATTTTTATCATAACTCACTCAATTTTTGAGCTAGAGTCTTTTTTTTATGACAGGTCTATTAAAGCTCTTTAAAAAAGGTTCTGTGAGTTTTCTTCCAAAAATGCATCATTTTCCCGATATTTGACTTTGAATCTTTCAAATTTGGCATTTGAAGAAAACCGCTGAACATTGATAGGCCGTATTTCGGTTCCTGTTTTATCGCAAAAACATTTAAAAAAATGAATTGTATTTGTCTTTTTAAAAGGTACAAATTTGTTCTCTACAATTTTTTTGATAAAATGCACCATTTTCGAGTTATTCGCGAAAAATCGATTAAAAACGTCGATTTTTTCGTCTAAAAGTTGTTACTTTCAATAGCGAATAACTTGAAAAATATCAGTTCCAAAAAAAAATGTGTACAACATTTTTTGTTTAGAACCACTTTTTTAATCGAAACCTGTAGTTAAAACGTAAAAAAAAATTTTCACCCCGAGACGGGTTGGCAACCACCCCTGAGGCTTTGGCGCACTTTGGTTCGATATAGATTTTTAATCCTTGGCTATTACCTACCTTCTGTTAAAATTTCAAGTCAATCCAGGCAGGACGAAAAAATTGCGAGGTGAAATGCTTCATTTCCTGGACTATAAGTGGTTTGATAGCATAATAAAATCGTATATTTATGTGTAGCTTTCAATTTTTATGATTTCAGAATCTAGCAGCCCAGTGAAGTATTGGATTTTTATAATATTTGTTGGTCTAATTTGGATGTTGGTATAATTTGACAGCCTTTTGTTGGTCAACCACCTACAGCAGAATTGAGCCGAAATACATAATATTTTGTATGTTCCGAATTTATTTCGTTCAATCTGTAGACATGACTCTACCTGTTTTTCAATGTGCCTCTAGTAAGTTGTCGTTCCATCGTTTTCTTGGTCTTCCTACTGATCGTCTTCCTATTAGGGAACCATCTCTTGCCGTCTTTACTACTCTATTTGTTGTCATTCGGCTTATATGATCGTTCCATTCTACTCTTCTATTTCTTACCCAGTTCTTGATGTTCTCGACCTTGCATCTACGTCGTATATATGTAATTTCAGCTCTGTTCGATAGAAAACTATCTGTCCGATTAGAAAACACTTTCTAAGAGTTTTCATCTCTGCTGTTTCTAACATCCATTTTGTCTTCTCTACCGATATTTTACCGATATTTTTATTTCTCCATATGGTTTCATTCAGGCAGCCTGCGGCTCTGTTTGATCTATGCAATTGATCTTGCACTTCGGAGTTTCGAGCTTTCTGTAGCTAGGTAATGTGATGCCTAGATATTTAAACTCCATCACTTGTTCTCTTATCTGACCTTCCAGCTCCAATTTACATCTTAGTAAAGCTGTTCTAACCATGCATTTTGTCTTTTTTGGGAAAATTAACATGTTACATTTCCTGGCGGTTATATCAAATTGGTGCAGCATACGTTGTAAATCATCTTTACTTTGAGAGAGTAATATTACGTCGTCTACATAGCAGATTATTTAAAGTTGTTTTTCTCCCATTTGGTATCCTTTTTTAGTTCGTACTTTTATTTTATTATTACATCCATAATCAGGATGAACAATAGAGGACTATCGCTATTTGCTTAATGATATTCAATTATATCTCGAAGTTGTTTTTTGACATGAGAATTTCATGTCAAATGAAATTACCCTTACCCTATGGTAGGCTGCCAATTTATGTTGCGTAGGATAATATGATGAATTTTGTAGTCGTGTCAGTATGGGTAGGTTTATGAAATACGAAGAACTCATGTTTGTTTTTAAGTCTGATAATTTTTAAATCTAGAAAGTTCATAGATTAATTCTGTTCTGTTTCCATTTTGAATTCAATATGACTATGGAATGAATTATTATACAATAAGCATTGGTCAAGTTGTCTGTTAGTTCCTGTAAAACATACCAGTACATCGTCTACGTATCTCTACCAATACAAAAACTGTTTGAATAAACAAAAGTTTTCAGTGTGTATAGTTTTCGTGACTTCAATTTTTTTCATTTATTTTTTCTTCATCTCCTGAATTATTTTTTACATCAAGTAAAGCGTTACTAAATCTATCCATGATTTAAATTTTGATCTATGGGTCATTGATTTTTCTTCTATTATAAGGGTTTCGTTTTATTTTCAGTTACTTCTATTGTAGGCACTCTAAATTCTCTTACTTAAATAGCTATATATAAAATGTATATATTAAACTTCACAACTGTTTAAACGATATTTTTTAACTTCAAAGGGCTGTAACTTTTTTTGTATACACTCTTGTACTAAGGTAAGTTAGATCCAAATCAATTTATTTTTGTCCCCAGAATGCGTGATTTAATTTATGACATACCTTTTTGAAACACACTGTATAGACAAAGTCTATTGTTAGATTTGTTTATATAGAACAAAAATGGGAAATGGGAAAGTCAGTTCTTGAGAGCTAGGTATTTCGTCTGATTTTGAAGTACTAAAAGATGATTGGTCAAAAAAAGACTGGTAGAAGGAGATTTTTGATTTGATTTAAATTTGGAAAATGCAAATTGGAAAAGCTGTTGCTTACTTTTAAAAGAATAACATCCAATCGTGACCAGTGAACTGTATAGACATTAAATATACAGTACCACTGATTATACAGTACTCTCGATAAATAATATTTACGTATATAATTTTTTATTTTATTGGCTTCCAGATATTTTTTGGAAAGTTCTCGGTACATGAAATTTAAAATAATACAATGAAGGGAACGGAATCCCTAGAGAAGCTAATAGGCAACGGGAATGACGATCTAAACGAAGAACCTCTCAACAAAGACCCGCTGGATAGACCTCTATCACAAATTGAAAAAACCTTTTTGCTTCACGCTGAAAGAGGTGATTGTGCCACAGTTCAAAGGTGAGTTATTTTACGTTGCTCTAAACAAGTCTCTATGCTCTACGTAACAAGTCACATATCAACATCAAAGCGGTTTTTAAGCCTTTTTTATTTTTTCTTTTTTCTTATTTTATTTTTTATTTTCTTCCTTTCGGTTCTATGGATTACCTCACACGAGCTTTTATAGCATCTTTTAACAAGATTTTAAATTGTTGGTAAAGAAATACATCATTATCTTTGACTCTATACTTTTAAATCTGTTGCACATTACTATCTGTTACACAGTACTATACTCGGTTCACAATTTGTTGATAGCTCACTACAAGTTTAATCCTAATTAGAGAACTGAAATACAGAGAGGATAGGTAATACGATATAATAGTAAAAACCAACCTGAAACTGACGATTTAAGATGTTTTCGACTAACCCACCCTGTATCTGCCGGAATACAATACAGCGGTCAAGCTTATAATCCGATTAGGAACGTATTTTGGCCGACCAGTGTCGTAGAGTATATGATTGAAACATTTATTTGAACTAAATAAATATATTTTTTAAATTGTTTTTTTGTTTTAATAAAACTTATAATAAAATAAAATATTTTATTCAAAAATAAAGTTTTTTGCGGTCGGTCGGATAGCTCAGCGGGCTGTGCGGCTGCCTCTCATTCGCTTCACTGTCGAATGGTTTAGTGGATGTGGGTCGAGCCCCAGCTCGGTGTACAGAAAACAAAAAGTCTAACGCAGCAGTTTAAAATTCTAGATGAATCTGCGGCTTAGACTAGGATATGCTGGGTTCTGATCGGCCTATGGTGGAGCAGTACGGCAAGAGATAAGGGCTTGCAGCTCGGTGATACTCCTCCATAGATCCCTACCGGACGGGCGTAACGCCTAAAAAACCGGATATATATATATATATATATATATATATATATATATATATATATATATATATATAAAGTTTTTTGCCATTTGTAAAAGATACATTAGTTTAATTAAGGGGAAAGGCACCAAATGTGTTTTAAATGTATCCATTATTTTCGAATTCGGAGAAAACTAATTAATATTTTTGAAAAATTTAAAAGCAGAATAAAAGATTACAATATTACTGAGGGTATTACATATGTGTATACTGATGTATATTACAGAAAGTCCCTGAAAACTTCTACAATGTTTATTTTATTATGTTATGCAACAGGGGTGAAAATAAAAGAGAGAATATAGTATAATTTTTAATTGAAAATATTGCATGCAAAAGAAACTTTTTATTTATTCTAATAAATATTTTATTCTGCATTTAAATTTTTCCAAAAAGGCTTTTTAGTTTTCTCAGGATTTGAAAAAAAATCGATACATTTAAAACACATTGAACATTTTGACAGGTGAAGTTTTGCGCCTTTCCCCTTTAATACCTTACGATTACAACTACTATCACTTACCTTATATAATTACGATTAGAAAACTATTCAAATTCAAAATAAATAGGATCAACTTCGGAATCCGAGTCGTCTTGAGGGTTAATAATTAGCGGTTGTGTCTTTACGGTCGCATCAATTATGTTATCAAGATCCCACATTTTTTGTTTTTCTTCTATGACATGTCTTACTGCATCTTTCCAGTTTTGTTCTGTAATGTGTTGTAAAGACTCGTATAACAATTCACGTACAGCTTGTATTTTATATGACGTATTTTTTCTAGCCACATAACTTTTCATTTGTGCCCAAATGAGTTCAATTGGATTTATTTCGCAGTGGTTGGGTGGAAGTCTAAGGACTGTGATGTTTCTCCTTTCCGCCATTTTGTCAACTACGTATTTCTTGAACTTAGATTTGTGTTGCCGGGCAATTTTTAAAAGTTCTGCTTTTACCATTCCATCTTCGTAAGGCAGGTACTTATTCCGCAGCAAGTCAAGAATATCCTGTTTTTTCCACGCAGTCGTTGGAAGTCTTTCTACTAGTCGTGAATGATAAGGTGCAATATCTAATACTGTAATTGAATTTGGTGGTATGTATTCAATCATCTGCACAAAATACTCTTCGAAAACATCAGCTGTTATCTCCTCGTGATAGTCTTTTGTGCTTTTGGACTGAAATTCCAACAAACCATGCTTAACGAATCCTTTTTCACTGCCAATGTCGGAAATTATTAATCTACTGCCTTTACCAGAAGGTGGGGAGATACCAGTAGACCAACCTTCCATAAAGGCTTGCCTAGACCTTAATATATTTTTATCTGACCAAACTTTTTTTAGAGTATGACCTGAGTTTACCCATGATTCATCCTGGTAGAAGATTGGCCTTCCTTTAGCCCGGAATTTTCGTATGGATCTTAGATAATTTCTTCTCCAACATATTATCTCCTCCTGGTCAATCAAAAGTGATTTTCGGTCTGATTTCTCCCACCGGAAATTTAATTCTTTTAAAACTTGCCACAATTTAGTTCGTCCGATATGAGGCAAATCCGGATCATCTCTAACTTCTTGTAAAATTTTATTTAGGTTTGGTATTTCTTTTTTGAAAAAAAATCCATGAATTTTCCTTCGAATACCATTTTTGGCAAATTCATCAAGTTCAATAGGCTTTTTCCCTCTCTTTAAGTGTTCGTTTGTATTTGGGTTAGCTATACCGTGTTTTTTTCTTTCTGGTAGGAACCTATATATAGTTGACTCCCCTACGCCAGTCATGTTGGCACAACTTTCGACTATGTTGCGAACAGTATTTGTGGGATTCTGAGAAACCAGAGCATCGTGAACATTCAGGACAATAGTCTTCTCTCTTAGTGAATAGACAGACTTACCGACTGTACGCAACAGTACCGGTGTAAAACTTGATGATGTTGATGATGAAGCCATCACAAACAATCCAACAAAACGAGCACGAGCGAAAGGTGGTACGTATATGTTCGTAGGTATATGGAATAAAAAATCATTCACGCACTGCATATAATTCGCAAAAGAAATATTCGAGACGCTAATTACTGCCGTAGAAGCGGAAACACCGACGAGCCGTAAATTACCTGCGATCAAAAACGTACTAGACAAACAAATTGTTTTCGTTCGTAATAACTTCACCCTTTTAAGTTAAGTTTCGAATATAAACTAAACAGACGAGGTACGTGGCCAAATCCGACATCTATACCCATTATATTAATAAAAATCTGGGGAATTCCATCCTAATTATCTTGCAACCGATAGTACCTTCGGATATAAATACCAGGTTTTCTAGTAAAGTGATTAAACGCGAAGATTGGTATCGAAATATCCAAAGAGATAAGGTATTCTTATTTACAAAATTGTTAATGGTTAAATTATTATTTTTATTAATATAATATAATAACCAACATTAGCCGTGAAAGTTTTAATTGTTTTTTACTAAATATATCAGTATTAAAATATTATTAATATTAATATTAATTTTAATGAATAAACACCTCAGGAACGCCTATGATGATACAAATTTTACGACCGTTTGATGATTTTGAGGCATATTTCGTGCTATCAACAATTTGTGAACAGAGAATATATGTTTTTATACATTTTCGTAAATTTAAAACACTTAAATGTATATGTTTTTTTCAGAATTATTGATGAGTACCGAAACAATCCCTCTGAGTTTGATATCAACTGTGTGGATCCACTTAATAGATCAGCTCTGGTGTCAGCCATAGAAAACGAAAATATTGAACTTATTAAATTACTTTTAGTACAAAATATTCAAGTCAAGGTAACATTTAGTTTTAATATTGCGTTTTGTCGTCTTGCAGAATTAGGCGTCGATTGTTCGGGGCGACAAATACCTCCACCCTTTCTTCGATCTTCGGATTTTGATCGTAAGGTGGATCTTGCATCCATGGTTTTGGAAATTGTCCTTCGTTTTTGTTTGGTAATGAATTCGAGCGTGTATCTCTCTCCAATGGCACTACAGTCCAAATCGAGCCTTGGCCTTCTTCAAACTATGCCTACAACCTTGGCGGTCCCGCGACGATCTTCTCCAGGTTCTCACGTCTAGCAAATTTTGCGTATCCGCTGCCACTTCGTCCTTTTATCTTATCCGTGGGCCTTGCTTTTGGTCTGGCGCCCTGCATTTTACTATCTAGGCTCTTTTTTGGCAATCTTTCAGTCTCCATTCTCACTTACAATGTTTAACGAATTCTGAAATCTGTGCCTCTTTGAACATTTGGTAAAGTTCATGGTTGTACATGGCTCTCGATACTCCGTTTTTGTTAATAGGTCTAAATATCTTTTTAAAGACTTTTCTTTCAAAGACTTCCAACTTTCGTTTTGTCTCTTCTGTAATCACCCATATCTCGCATCCATAAACCACTATTGATCTGATAATAGTTTTGTAGACCCTGATTTTTAATATCCAGTGTGTGTTTTTGGAGCTGAATATATGGGCGAGTGAAAAAGAAGCTTTGTTTCTGTTTACTATTCTTCTTTGAATTTCTGGTTCTCTTGTTCCATCCATTCTAGTATTTAATGTAACTCCCAGATATGTGAAACAGTTTTAATATTGTCCTCTAAGTCCACTGTGCATCTTTTTCTCCTAGCTTCTTCAGGATCTTAAGTATAACTCTGATTTCATCGTCCTGTCCTGACGGAGTTATGGTAATAAAAATAATATCGTATGGTGTTCTTGGCGTAGAAATCGTTTCTGATTGTTTAGGTGCAACTTGCATCTTAAACCCTGTTTTAGGTAACTAATATCAACGCAGTCTAGCTCATGGGGAACCAACGGTTTACGTGCTTTTTTTGCCGAAAGTCGAACTCATGCACTAGCTAAGGACGTCCCTGAAGTCATGGTAAACTGGTCTCACAAGGTAGTATCACACCTTGTGAGATACTACGAGGCTCATTGTTTCGTTACAGAGTTTTGCAGTACTGTAATATACAGAATCTTCGTCAATGGTGAATTCCTGTAGAAGACGTTCCTCGATTTTCTCCCGGTCGTCAAGTCGTTACCTTCAGCCATCTTCTGCGAAAGTGTTTCATTCCATTATAAATTCAGTGGCTTTGACGGATTCTATCTTGTAAAGGTAGGTCTCGGAGGTCATCGAGGATGGGGTTGTTAGATTTTGTTGCTTTGGCC